>OX439396.1:3461149-4061149 GCA_949319315.1 Zelleria hepariella | reverse complement strand
GGGGGGGGGGGGGGGGCTCAAGCCCCAAGCTCAAGCCCCCCCCCTTAATCCGCTACCGAGCCCTATTTAGGTGCATTTGTCGTCCTCCTCATCAGATATGTACTTGATATAGCCGGCCTGGTCGTGGTCGCCCAGGCCGGGCGGCAGCTTGACGTCTCGGAAGTACCGATGGCGGCGGATGTCCCGCGCGATGACGCGCTGCACCGGGTCGTACACCAGCATCTTCTGCAGCAGGTCCATGCCCACCTCGTCGAGGTTCTGTACCTGGGGGGAAGCGGAAATAAAAATAATAAATAAAATTACAGTGGAAAAAAAACAAACTATTTTAGTGAGGTTCTTGACAGGCAAGTGTTTTGTTGCCCCGAGAACTTGAGAGCCCTATTGGCTCTCAAGTTCTGCACTTCTCGGATTAAGGATAACAGTAAGTAGCTGATGATGATGTAGCGACCCCTGTCGGGCGCACAGGAAACTGCTACATACTCTAGCTGTCAAATCGCTACTCGCTACAATCCTGCATCGCGCCAGCAAAATATCTTTCGTAGCTGAGTATATATAGAACGTCCAACAATGTTCCCGGGACCCGGCCGGTCCCCAAGCATAAGATCTGCTTGGTGGGAAATTTCCCTTTATAGTCGAGGAGCATGATCACCCGCTCCTCCTAAAATGATATAGATACAGCGCGTCCAGCTAAAAACGGCCGGCAGCCAATGCATTAACAGGGTATGCAGTGGAAACGGCTTTTTTTCCTAAAACTTGATCCTAGATCCTATGAAAAGAATACTTACAGGCCCTGGGAGCTAATTCTCAGGAATCTCGCATTCGACATATATCGAAGGAAAAATCTCATGTCATGGGGCAAATCTCGGGAATCTCGCAATCGACGCATCTCGTAGGAAAAATCTAAAATCTCAGGAAAAGTCACATCTCCTATTCTCACGAAGTCATCCAAAAAATATATCTTCTTCTTCGTCGTTACGCTCTTGTCAGAGCGGTCGTGGTCCACATGCAGTATTATCAGTGGCTGATGTTGCGCGCCTTACGATGCCACGCCATTTATCTCGGTCAGAGGTTGCCCGGGTGCATTCATACAATGTTTTCCCCACAGTGGTCTTGATTTGATCAGTCCATCGCATCGGTGGTTTTCCCCGAGTTCTAGTGCCTTCCACCCTTCCCTGCATTACAATACAATATACAATACAAATACAAAATACAAAAAATATTTGACAAACAATGCGCTCAATGGAGTTGTGAAAAAATATACACGTAGATTTCTGCGAGATATTTGCCTTTTTCGAGAGCAGTCGAGATTGAAATGACATGAGATCTTTCCTTCGAGATGTGTCGAATGCGAGATTCCCGAGAATTAATTAGCCCCCTGACGTACGTGACGTGTCACGTGTCGTACTTACATGGTTATGTAAGTTATAGGTGTTCCAGTTGGGGAACGTGGGCTTGTAGTCGGGCAGCGAGGAGACTCCGGGCCAGATCTCCTCGGTCGGTGTCCGCAGCATCCTGAAGATGCGGAACAGCTGGTCGATCTCCGAGTCCCCTTGGAACAGGGGCTTCTTTGAGGACATCTCGGAGAATATGCAACCGATAGACCACACGTCGATTGGGCAGGAGTACCTGGAATTGGAAAAACAAACCAAGCCTCATCCTCTTGTACAGTCGGCCACACAGTAGGATACCCCTTTTTGTTCGATTGGCGCCCTTAGGGATCATTCAACAATTACGTGATCACCGGAAGGGGGGGGGGGGGGGGGTCGGGGGTGCTTGTACAAAAATATAAAAAAATTTTATTTGGGGAGAGGGGTGAAGAATCCATGATTACGTCATCTGCGCTTCGTTTCCGAAAAAAAAAAAAAAATATATTTACGTCCAATTTTGAAGTTTATTTAAACTTAGTGACAAAGAGTTGATTTTATTTCGTCGTTTCAATAAAGACTAATGAAAGTATCTACTTTATTGATTTAACTTTATAGTTCTTACCTTATGCATTTTGACAAAATGTCACACCCTCTTAACAAAATTTATGTCATTTAAGACCCATAGAAACATGACATACGTGTCAGTGCTAATAAACAGCAAAATTTTTAAGCACGGACGAAGATTACGTAATCAAGGCGGGGGGGGGGGGGGGGGGGGGTTAAAAACAAAAGATTACGATGTGATCACATAGAGGGGGGTTAAACAAACGGCCAAAAAGAATTATTATTATTTATTATACACTGATGTCATGTCAGAGACCCTTTGGGTGGCCTAAAAACTCTGACACCAGGGGTGGCCACTACCTCATTCGATTACCTACCTACCTATTATACACTAGCAGCTTCAAGCTGATGCGTGTATATCACTGCACTTGTTTATTTTTTATATATTTGTCCAATGAGTTTTGGAAAGTGTTCACTGAAGTTGTAGATGCTTTTAAGGTAATGCACGTCATAGTGTCCGGTGAGGATTAAGATTTAACTTATAAGTAAGTTTCAATAAGGTCACCTCTTTGTCTCCGTTGCTCCAATGTAGTTAGCCCTAGTTCAAATGATCACGTAATTGAACGATCTCTTATGCCGCGCGCGGTAAGAGCTGCCATGGGGTATCTGTGACTGGCTGACCGTACGCGCAACGAAGTATGAGACTTGACCGCGCCTCCCGCACTCTTTCCGCCGCCCCGATGACACCCGGTCCCTTCCCGCGCTCAGACCTCATACCGCTAAAGAGACCTATAAATGGTCTACTACTCATGTCAAACCACGTGGTGTGTCAAGTCTCATGTTTCTTGGCGAGTAACAAATCTCAACTTTCTTTAATCATTTGCACTTTAAACTCCTCTTGTGAAAACTTAAAAACTGGTTTATTAAAAGTAAACTGCCTTGAGTTTGTGGCCCCATAGAAACATGTTTGTAAAAATTATGAGTAGTATTATGACTCAATGTTTGTCTAAAAAATAAAAATTCCCCTGTAGTGTAGTGTGAAGACAGTGGTTAAAAAACGCACTAGCGAGCGGGTCTATACTCAATACAAATCCTTTACTTAAGTCATCTTCAATGGACAATTAAAAGACTCTGAGTGCGGCAGTAAAAGTTAGACAATTAAGACCCCAGTTTTGTCCCAATACCTGTGAACCTGTCAAAACACCATTGTGTTGACTTGAGGCCCAGTTTCACAGGTATTGCTGTATCAGAATCAATTGTTTTATTCAATATGCCATAAATAAATTATTTACATTGAACGTCAAAATATTATCTACTTAAAGTAAAAAAAAGTATATAAATCAGATACTTATTACTATCTAATACTAAGTATCTAGCTACTTTTTTTTCTCCAGCTTCACTAGCTTTGATAGTTCTTGGAGAAGAAGCATGGTAAAGAAACTCCAAGGATCTCGAAGATGCTTAAAACATAAGGGTAGGTACCTTTGGCTGCCCAGAAGCACTTCGGGCGCTCGGTACCAGAGTGTGACCACCTCGTGTGTGTACACCCGCACGGGGACGCCGAACGCGCGCCCCAGACCGAAGTCGGCCACCTGCGAGGAAACAAACTAATTAATATCGTACAAATAAACAGGTTAGAATTAGGGCCCTAACTCACCGGGACGCCACGGCCTTGTCGCCAGCTACCGTTTCCAACTACATGTATGGCAGATAACAAATTGGCGGCATTGCCAAACCGTCGCCAAGTGAGATCGTTGCCATACATTTAGATATTAAGAGGGCACTAGATCACCATTTTTCCATACGAACGTAGTTCAGGTTTAATTTCTAAACTACAGGCTGGATTTTGGTGAAACTTGGTTTATATCAGTAGATGACCAATATGGAGGTTTGTAAATCGTTTTTATAATAAAAAAAAATTGCCTGAAAGAAATTAGAGCGATGCGTTTTTCGCGCCGAAAAAGGGGTTACTTTCAGCTATTATTTACTTGCAATATTACACTGTCTATTGCAGTCTAACTATTTTGGGAACATCAATAATGTATTGTACACACGACGGCACGTCGACCTTTACACGCTAGCACTTTACTCGGTTACGTTACGGGCGACTTTACAACAAAAATGTACAGTCTGACGTGCTGTCGTGTGTACTTGTCAGAAAAAAAAGATTTTTGAAATAACTAATTTAATAAAATGTAGAAATGACAGCTGAGCTACGAAAAAATTTGGGAAAATAGATCTATTACATTACAACTACATACTCACGAAAGGACACGAACACACATAGACTCATACAGCCGCATTGCCTTTCACTCTGCCCGCGCCCCGTCTCGCTCTGGGTGAAACAGCTATAGAAAACAGTGTTTCATGCGCTTGGCCATCGCCGAGTTCCCACGCTAGTTTGGAAACGGTAGCTGGCGACGTGGCCGTTGCGTCCCTGTGAGTTAGGGCCCTTAGACACACTGGACACCGGCGCCGTATTAGGCCAAGGCGGAGATAGCGGGACGATTCCGAAACCTTTTTACCGGGGTGGCAAGACGTGGCCCCAGATAGAAAAGAGTGGACACAAGGGGAGGCCTTTGCCCAGCAGTGGTACACAAAACAGGCTACATAAAAAAATAATTAGACAGGTGCTCAAGCCATTATCGGGCGCTCGCTTAGGCGCAGGCGCAAGATGATGGGCGACGACGCATAAAACAGGTACATACATTTGGTACAGTACTGAGTCGACCTTTTGTATGGAACAGCTGATATTTTTTTCGCTCCATTTTTTTCGCAACCTAGTACAAGTTGTTTGTAGTGATCAGTAGACAGCCTATTTAAAGTTCCGCTATCGACTTAGAGTGCACACTGTAATGGGTAAATCTGTAATTTAGATTGAAAACGCACCTTAATAATACCAGTCTTGTCAATAAGTAAGTTCTGTGGCTTCAAATCCCGATGCAGGATGCGTCGCTGGTGGCAGTACAGGATCGCATTGTTGATCTGATAGAGGTAGCTCTTCACTACCGCAGGGTCCATGAACTGTGTAAAGCATTGCAGTGATATAGATTATTATATTACATTTATCATTATGATAGCTGAGAAATTAAGTATGTCACAAGTGGCGTTGATTTTGATTATAATGCCCGGGTTTACATTATCCAGCGCTGGAATGAATCGCTGGACTGGAACGCACTGGATTCATTCCAGTGCCGGTTTACATTATTCCAGTTGTGTTCCAGTACAGCAATCCATTACAGTGCTGGAATAATGTAAACTGGGCATAATAAGTCACTAAAGATTTTACTGAACTTGGGGATCGATTGTGTAGCTCACCTCAGTTGCCAGATAGATTGGAACAAATTATACCACAAAGTTCATATAAATTACAATTGGTTTGAAATCGCAAAGCAAATCTATCTGCCGATTTCTGAATTGAGAAATTCACTAAGCAAATACGTAAGTATCGTTCTGTCTCTGCAGATTTCTCACAAAAGAGTGTGACAGAATGATGCTTAAGTATTTACTTAGTGAAATTCTCAATTAAAAAACCGGGCCTATGTCAACTTGAAGTTAACAAAATTATACTTCATTTCAACTTTGCAATCCTAAAGACAACCCCTTCGCTCGCAATCATACATCGTACATGTATGCCATCAAAATTCCCTAATTTGTGTATTTGCCTGCTAGTTTGGCTGGCGACGAGCGAGAGGGTTCGCCATTCGCAAGTTTAATAATAATAATAATAATGGTTTATTTCAGGCAATAAGTTGTTACAGATCTAAAATAACAAGCCCATATAGTGTTAGTATAATCTTAAAAGCTACAAAGGGTTAGTATGGGAATAATGAAATCATGGAATAGACATCAGGAGATCAAACAGATTTTGGATTTGATTCAAATACCTTGTTGGGTTAGCTCACTGACCCAGATGTTGAGGTTTTGTTTCCCACAGGGTCACTTGTTGACCCCAATGTTTTGATAACACATTTCAGCTTAGATATCTATTTCAGCTTAGAGTGCGGGAGGTGCAGTCAAGCAATACATAAGTATTTGGACCTTGTTCTTATGAGTTATTTAAAGCTCAGAGCCTGCTAGAGATAGAAGTTACGCCTTTGCCAAGAGGCACAAAGAACTGACAGACATTTTAAAACTTTCTGCAGAAAATACTGCTAAAAACCATAACATAAATAGGTTGGTGGGTCAAGTTTGAAATGTCTTACTTTGCCAGAACCAAGTGAGTCCATGTATTTCTTGAGATCCATAGAGAGAAACTCGAAGATCAAGTAGAGCCTCGACTCCTCCATCAGGACATCCTCGAGCTTCACGATGTTGGGGTGATTCAGCTCTTTTAAGAGCGAGATCTCTCTGAAATTTAATCAAAATACGCGGTCGTTGACATAGCTTCAAGGCGTTTGTTTTTATTTACGTCCGTGGTTTTTAAAGGTTATGAAATCACGTTTTCTTTGTGAAACAAAGCGGATTAGTTCTTCGCTCAGTTAAATATGGCAAGTAAGGTAAATGGAAGGCTAAACGAGAAGAAATGTGCGGGAAAACAATGCGGTTAGCTCACCGGATGGCTGTCGACGGAATGCCTTCATCTTCGGATTCCAGCCTGATTTTCTTCATGGCGACAAGCTGGCCGGTGAGTTTGTTCCTCCCTTTGTACACGACACCGTAAGTACCTTCACCAATCTTCTCAATTTTGAGAAAATCATCCATTTTGAAGCACGGAATTTTGCAGACTGTCCACGATACACTACGATGAAGTTACCCCGTTTTAAGAATACGCGCGAAGCATTCACAAAAATGAATAATTTGCCTAGTATTAAATGCTTTCACAGTTATCTATTTCTATTAATATTAAAATTAAATATCATAGCGCCACCATTTCACAAAACCGCAACGACTTTCAAACGAATTTTAAAAAATTCGAATTGTCTTACGGCGATTTAGGCGATAGCTGTCAGATTCTAAATTAGTCAATTTTGTTTTGGGTTGTATTCTGAAGTTGTCAATTTCAGATTTGTGCCAATTTCGGTTCAAAGTCAATTTCTGAGGAGGTCAGATTCTCAGTAGGATGGTCTGATGTCACGTCGGAATAGAAATAGGTTTGAATCGCAAAAAAACAGTACAGTCATGAACAGATAGACATTGATTGACGGATTTGTTCAGTATTTCGAAAAATATTGGATGACCATAGTTAGGACCCTAAATCTATTTGGATGTTCAGATGAAAAATATCGCACCACAAACCATTTAGAAGGATGGCACAACCGGTGTAACAAAAAATTGTCTAAACAACCGAATTTGTTAAAATTTTTATACGTGTTAAAAAAAGAAGCTAAACCCTACAATATTTGCTTGAAACAGGCAAGTGCGCACCGATCCTCCAGGAAATCAAGGCAGGCTGATGTTAAGTACGATATTCATCTAAGAAAATTGATAATTGATCTACAAAATAAAAAATTAAAAAGACATTCTGGTTAAGATATGAGAAGCATATTGAAAGGGATTTTCCTATTGATGATCCAATGCCTGGCTGCAGCAGCAAGTCTATCAACTAGGTAGTGCGAGCTGCAACTTAGCAAGGAAACACTACTCGGCTTATCTACTCACATGTATCTTGGTGGCTTAAATAGATTGTTTTTTTCTGTAGAATATAATAAGTATGTTGCGTTTGCGTGTAAGGATAATTTGAGTTTATTACTTTAAAACTGGGTACCTAATAATACAATTTGTTTTAAATAATTAGTTTTTTCATTTCAGTAGAGACCACTTTTTACTTTGACTGTACTAAATTCCTGACGTAAGCAAAATAAAACGTAGTTATATTTCAACTCAGCAATAATCTAACGTAATCACTGTTCAGACTAACTCATATTCTGAAGAAAATACGATTCTGACCTACTCCGAATCCAAATTATACAGAATCTAACTAATCAAGATTTTGTCACAGATCCCCAATTGACTAATTTAGAATCTGACAGCTATCGCCTAAATCGTTACGGCGGCAGGCATAATGTTGCAAGTTTGCTTGGGCCAATGTTTACTTTATTACATTTTTACACTTATTTCAAGAAAAAAATTTAAAATAAGTATTCTCTCTCTACACAATCTACTTAAATATTTTTTAATTTAACGTATATTAATTTTAAAACGTGCTTTCAAACTGTAGTGTAATAAGTAAGTTTAGAATTCACAGTAAACAGAATTTAGGGATTTTTCATTATACTGGTATCATTGACAACCAAGCGACACATTTTACGCAAAATGTTATTCTGTTAAGTGACAGGTGGTCATTAGCACCCCTCCTTAAAAAGGAACGTTATGTGCACCTAGAACCACCTATTGTCGAGTAGCAGAACTTCGATTTATTGTAGAAAGTTCTTGTCGAAGTTGTGCTACTCGATACAAGATGGCGCTAAAATCACATACATTTAAATTGTTGTTTTCATCTAGTGCGAGTGAAGGTGTCACTGGACGCTGTATAAATCATCTCATTACGTAAATGCATCGGCCTTAGTTTTTTTTTGTTCAAATCGAATAGATTTTTAGGGTTCCATACCGTGCCAAAAGGCCCCTATGTCTGTCCGCCTGTATTATGTCAGTTTTCCTGATAGACCACAGCCTTCTTTCTAAAGAAGGCTGTGGATAGACCCAAGTCGCCAAAAGAAGAAAATGTGTTATTATGGCGGATATGTGTTATCGCCACCGACTGGGTCCCACATGACGGACAACGACAACGGCAGGCCTAGGCGACGATGGCGTGACGACCTAAACAAGTTCTTGCCCGGATGGCCGGAGGTGGCACATGATAGAGATGTGTGGAAGACAAGAGGGGAGGCCTTTGCCCAGCAGTGGGACACTCACATCCAGGCTAACAAAAAAAAAAAATGTGTTATTATTACCTGAGAGATCGGCCAAGAGCGAGTCTGAATCGCGCACGAAGGGTTTCGTACGATTATCTATAAAAAAACGGCAAAAAAGTCATGTTTGCTGTCATGGGAGCAGGCCCTTAAATATTAATTTTATTTTAATTTAATTATTTGTTTTCAAAGTGAATAATATAACTAAATATTCTTTGAATACTTCAAGCTTCTACCTGTTGCTGTTGTCAATATCGAGCAAAAAAAATCACGCTTTGTTGTATGGGAGCCCCCTTAAATATTTTTTTTATTCCGTTTTTTAGTATTTGTTGTTTTAGCGGCAACAGTCTAACTATCAAGGTTCATGAGATACAGCCTGTGACAGAGGGACAGACAGACAAGACGGACGGACTAACGGAAAAAAGATAAACTTACTTTTAGCTTTGCTTTTAGTTTCAAGCGTTACTAAAACTATCTTCAGTCGGGTGTCTGTCACTGACCAAAACAACACTCTGTATAAAATCAAAGCATGACTATACGAATTCAAAGAGAAATAAATTTAAAAACTTTGCCAATATGAACGCAATAGCGTCAAGACTGCCCCTCTACCCTTGACGCATTTTTCCAATACGGCCGCAATGTGGCGCAATTTACAAAATTTAATATTTTACAAATTAAGACGCATTTTGTGTTTTTATTGTATAAAACAGCCTTACCTTTGAATAAACATTACAAAGTATTTAAAATCAAAGCATTACTATGCGAATTCAAAGAGAAATTAATTTTAAAACTTTTTCAATTTGATCGCAATAGCGTCAAGGGTAACCCCCCTGGTTTGGAGGCTGGGTTAGAGCCTATGGATGGGTTTTATAACTTTAGCTATCCCGCTCTATCTTGTAGGTTGATACTGCGTAACCCAAGCAAGCTGGGGCCTAAGCCTGTAACGCAATGGTGTGTCGATGGTGTCCTAGCAGAAGGACAAAACCGGGGTATCCTTGAACTAATCTTCTAGAATTAGAATATTCTTTGCTGTACTAGTAAAACGTTAAAAGGACCGACAGCATTAATAAATCTTAATTGACGCTGTCAACTGGGAGCCCATTTTGGCACCATTACGTTACAGGCTAAGGCCCCAGGTGTCAGAGTTTTTGGCCGCCTTGGCGTACCGATTGTGGGGTATCCCAGCCTGTCGCTCACCGTAATGCTACCTTGTCAAAGTAAATATGTATAGTACACACGACAGCACGTCGACCCTACACGCTAGCACTCTACTCGGTTACGTTACGGGCGACTTTACAACAAAAGTATACAGTCTGACGTGCTGTCTTGAGCGCAATTGTACAGGCTACATCTTCTCTTACTAAAGTATTGTGCTAGAACATGGGTTACGTGCTGTCGTGTGTAGATTTCCGATTTACTTTGTCAAGGTAGCATCCCATTCTCATCGCGCGCGGATTACTTATAACTAAATAATTAACCTTTCCCACGAAGCCTTATCATACTTACCTAGTGCTCTATCTACCAGTCGACCCAGCCGCTGAGCTCAGCGGAATGCAGTCACGTTCCACATTCAAGACACACGCGCAGCCGTGACCGCTCACGATGCAAAGTCGATAACAAAAACTCCATTATCTGCGTAGATTGAATAGATATTGTGTGTGGTTATTAGATCAGCCCTTTGGAGGATCAGTTCATTGTTGTGATGTGTGGTGGAGGAGCCTGGTAGAGATGTTGTGTCGGCTGTCGCGCGTGCTGTTGCTGTTGGTGACTTGGACCGCGTTTGTGAGTTGAATTATCGTTTTTTTTTAGTATTTTAAATAATTTTTAATTCTTAAAAGGCGCGCTTCTTTAAATTCGTGGGTAAGGTTCCGCTATGAAGCCCGAAACTACCTAGTAGGCTAACGCAACATAAGTGAATAAGTAGTAATTTTTTTTCGCGCCAGCCACCGTCGCAAAACTGATATCCAGTATTCGAAACTGATATAATGAACCAGTAGGTACAGGCAGGTTCTAATTGTCTAAGTTTAAAAATCAAACATTACCTACTGTGATAATAGTTATTACTTTTTATTTTTCTAAAGCCCCTAAGACTAACCCGTGCTAATAAAACACATAAAATAATCATAACTTCTAAACCACGAAAAATCGCTGAACATACATGGGGTATTTTTGGATATACCACCCTGTAAAGTATGTCCATAGCCATGGACACGGCATTCTCTTCCTCTTCTTATTTTTGTTGATATTATTCTTCGAGAGACCGGAAGTCCGGCGGGATCCCGCATGTGTAGGTAATCCTGCATTTTTAATCCCGCAAAAAAGGTGCGGGATTGGATTCCCTAGTCCGGACATCACCACGCGAGCCTACTTTGGATTCGCGGGTTGGTGTTCCATTTCTTCATCATTCATCATCATAATCAGCCCACATTTGCCTTTCCCCCATCGCGCAATCCTAATCGGTCTCGGACTTGAAGAATCGGGCTGCTGGTCTGACCGCGCTACTACGCATTCTGAGTAGCCAAAGTAAAATATAACTCTTCCGGCATTCCAGACGAATTCACTGCCAACCCCGCCGCCGAGCACAGAGCAGCATGTCCGAGCGAGTCGCCAGCTCAACTTCGGCGAGTGCTGCCCCTGCACCGGGCCTCGCGGCAGGCTTGATGATGCGGAGCTGGACGCTCTGCCGGACAGCTCTGCGGGTGCCGCAGTCGCTGTGAGTATTATATCCGTAAAGAGATTCACGACCATGTCGTAGGTACTCGTTTCCTTTGGGAGCAGTTTTCAGTCGTAGGAACTGCCCGGGGAATACTTCCTCCAGCCGCTGCCTTTATCGCATCAGACCATATGGTTGGTGCCCTTACTCTGGCGCGTTTGCAATTCGGAAGGCAAAGTTTTTTGTTCGAAAGTCCGTTATTGGCTTAATCTTATCTTTAGACAATATTGAGAAACTAATTTCAATATTTTTTATTTTGGTCCAGTAGTTTGGTTTTTATGCGCTAAAATGTTTTGTTCCTATGACCGCCAACAGTATGCAGACCGTCGCGTGACGTCATAAAACCGTATCTTTGAAACGTTGTAAAATCCAAACTACTGAACCAAAATAAAAAATATTGAAATTGGTTTCTCAATATTGTCTAAAGATAAGATTAAGCCAATAACGGACTTTCGAACAAAAAACCTTCCTTCCGAATTCACTTGGCCCAAAATAATTTTATTAGCTTCTCTAGTCCTAGGAGACCGCATTTTGTGTTTAAAGAAGCTGAGGGTCTTTATTTATAACAAGGGAGAGTCATTAAGTATTCGACCTATCAAGCTTTTACTTGCGTCCTTAGACCATGCAGAAGATCAGCTTCTAACTGAGGGCTTGGCGTGAGAAGGAAGAGGCTTACGCCCATCAATAGGTTTTATTCATTGTTTTTAATAGTTAGGGCTCTCCCTGCTAAAAGAACATACGTGGACGCAGCTTAGATGTTTCGACCGTTTGTGTGGAGAAAAACCAGAGCATCTATTGTGTCTTTAGTGAGTTGTGTTCCGTCCGCAGGTACCAAGCTTTGGTCGAGGCGCTGGAGAGTGTCCATGTTGCCTGCGAGACGCTGACTCAGCTGGAGCGGCCTCCGGACTCGTTCCCAGCCAAATGCGCGCCTCTGGGCCTTTTGTGATGTAAGTTATGAACTATTTCTTATAGTTTAACAAGTTTAATCCACAAGCAGCAGCAATCATCTTTTGACAGTTGACAACGAGTGGATATTTTAGCGAATGGGACCTCCGAGTGGCGGCCAACAGCTGGACTGTAGTCAGTGGGAAGACCAGCAGACCGAACTATTTCTCGTACGATGCTATGCCAGTTGGTACTGCGATGCCAGCGACAAACTCTTTTTCTTTTTCACACCATTTCGATGTGCAATAGGGTCTGTCTATTTCTCAGAATTAACTTTGGTTGTGAATGAGTGGATCAGGATTAGAAGGAGAGACACGCAACTACCGAAGGAATTTGCTTAATTTCTTCGGGATCTCCTTCAACAGTTTTACAAATCCCGAGAAGGGGCCCTCATCCACTCGAATGAGGGCCCTTCTCGGGAATAAGAATTAATACATTGTACACTGTGAGAAATAAATAGACAGACAGAATTTTTTATTCCCATTGCAATTTTTAATAATAATAATAATAATAATAATAATAATAAAGGTTTATTGCCATAAAATACAGTATCATTTTACATGCTGACCCCCACACTAGGCAATGCCTGTCCCGTGGGGGAGAGAAATATTATAACAGGTTTTAGAAATACTTACGGCTAATAGTAAACTTAAACTTAAACATAAGTAAGAGATCGTTTCAATAATTAAGAAGGTGTGAAGTGTGATGAGGGTGTGTATGTATTTGTGTGTGTGTGTGTGTATGAAAGTGTGTATGTGAGGATGTGTGTGTGTAATGTGTGTTTTATTTAAATGATAAAAGGACGTTTTCCGTCTCATCGTAGGTCCATTCCATGAGAGATTTTGACATTTTCATTTTAGTTTCTGCGGTAGAACTGTGTTTAAAATTATATAGCAATACAAACCTATTGTAAATGCAAGGGAAAAGAAAGACTCTGAAACGCTGCGCAAGAGAAGTGTTGACACGGGTTTTTGGTACACCAAAAACTCTTTTCTTCAGCATTTTGTCGTAGTTTTCAGAATTAATTACATTTTTATGTACAAAAACCACTACCCTCATAAAGAATAGTCTCCTGACACTGAGAACTTGAGCATCTTTGTAAAGTGTTGTTGTGGGATATCGAAATGGTTTATTTAGTGCGATTTTAAGAACTGCTCTCTGTGCTCTCTCTAATATAATAAGTGTTGTAACAGATGCACCTCCCCAGGCAAGAATACAATAATTTACGATCGATTGACAAAGTGTTACATATATCATTTTTACTAATTTTCCATCATCTATATCTCGTAGGTTCTTAAATACGTATATTAGTTTTCTGACCCGGTTAGACGTCGCGATCACATGTTCTTTAAATGTAAGTCTTTCATCAATAATTATGCCTAGGTATTTTAATGATTCGGCTCTTGTGATGTGGTCGCAAGCACAAGTCTGATCATTCAAACCAGTGCAGCGTTGTTGACAGTGGATTTTTATGTCTTTGAGTTCTTTGGGGTCTGTTACAGTTGATAGGTGGAAGCAGAGAAATTTTGTTTTAGTTGTATTTAATGTGAGTAGATTTGAGCGTAGCCAGTTTGAAACTTGGGCCATGCCATCTTGGACTTTTTTAACTGCACCACGCCATGTTCGATCGTGAAAAATAATAGCTGTGTCGTCTGCGTAGCAGAGCACATCGGAATTTTGTAAGGGCAGCGTTGTTATATCATTAATATATGTGAGAAAAAGTGTAGGTCCAAGGATACTGCCCTGTGGTACGCCAAATGAAATTGGTTTTACTGTGCTCACGTGTTCACCTACCTTAACGCATTGATTTCTATTAGATAAGTAACTTGTGAACCACTCTAAACTATTGCCACGAATACCATAGGCCTCGAGTTTTTTCAGTAGGATTGGGATTGAAACAGTGTCAAACGCTTTTGCTAAATCAAGAAAAACGCCGATACACCTCCGACTGTTATCAAGATGTGAGACAATTGTATCTGTGAGAAGCGTAACGGCATCTTCGGTGGATCTTCCTTGTCGGAACCCGAATTGTCGATCTGTTAAAATGGAGTTTGACTCTAAGTAAGAAACTAATCTTTTATTAATTATTCTTTCGAGTAGTTTTGAAATGTTTCCTAGAAGTGAGATGGGACGATAATTACAAGGGTTGTCTTTGGAGCCACCTTTGTGAATAGGGACTACAGCTGCAGTTTTCCAAGCTTGTGGGAAAACGCCAGAGGTTATGCTATTATTGAAGATTGCCTCTAGTGGCTCGGCTATGGTGTTCTTTATGTTGATCTTTGAAAAGTAACCAAAACAGCCTTTCTAAACTTTTCAGGTCGAGACCAACAGACCCGAAAGAAGAGGGCAAACCCCTCCTGCACCCAGAAGTAGGACTCGCCTCATCAGTACTAGAAACCCTACGAGAGGCGACGGACGAAGAATACCAAGATGCTCTTGAGAGAGATGCGGCGAGGAGCGCAGCCACCGATAAACAAGAAAACAATTCAGAAGCTTCAAGGAACATAGTGACTATCATACTTAATCCAACGACGCAAAGCACGGAGAAGATCGACGATTCAGACATTGCTGGCACTCACTTAAAAGAAGCTCGCTGCGTATCGCCTTTAGAATCCACAAGTAGTTCCCAAAACCTCGAATTGCCGTGGTATGACCCACTAGGTTTGTCGCGAGATAAGCGGTTGCCTTTCGACGCGGACCTTGCTGCTAGCGAATTGCGAGAATCAGTTGTTGACGCACCAGGGCAAACTCTGACACCACCGTTAGTTAAGTTACTACCTGAAGACACACTACATCTCGACAAGGGAGGAGTAAAAGATCTGAAGAGGATCTTCAAAATATCGAAAGACATGTTAGATGAAACCCATTCTGAGAGTGGAAAATCTGCCGGAAACGATGGTACCTCTAGCAAGATCTCAGATTTCGGAATAAACACCAAAATATCAGATTTGAACGACCGTATCGATCAGCTGAATACGTTAACGAAACTCTCCAAAACACCGAAATTGAAAATAGACGGTAAATACAGTAAAGTAGCTAAAGGAGACGAAGTGCTGGAAGATTCCGAAGAAAATACAAATGCGGACAGCTTGCAAGCGCCAAGTAACCGAGAACTTACTCTGAGTCCAGCAGGTGATGCACAAAGATCCAATGGCCCTGATTTATATAAAGCATTGAACGAGGATGAAACCAAATCAGTACCTAAATTGTTAACAACAGCGAAGAACCTGCTAAAACTCAAAGATGTGGAGTTAATCCCGAGTAAAGTTGTCGAAACAACAGCTAAAGCATCACAGTCTAGCATGCCTAACCTAAAACTGCTTACTATTGAAGAAATAATATCCAGGGCGAAGGATAATCTAAGAGGTATAATTCCTTCCCCTACAGTAGCTCCTACGACACTGAAGCCGGTCACCAATGCAAATCCTGTCAATGATGCGGCTGTATTCATCAATGATAAAGATGGTTCTTCAAATAGTGCCGAAATTAGTTTTGACAACAGCCCACAAAAGTTTGAGACAGAAATCATAGACGCAGTACCAAGCTCTTCCCAAAACACAGAAAATATTATACAGAATGGAAGTGAGGGCACAGCGCGTGCGTCAGCCGGTACCTCGGAGTGTAAAGCGGTTTTGGGTGACGATGTTCCTAAAGAATCCCAACCTCAAATGAACGACGGAGCAGCTATTTTAAACCAAGAATTTAGAGAAGCCAACGACAAAGAAGGGAAACAAGGACAACTCTCAACTGAAATTGATGAAGGAGATGAAACTGAAAGTAGCAACAAATCACTGGATGTAGATCGCAGTGCCGGTCTAGACTTTGCCAACAAATTAGAGCGGTTCTCGGAGAAACTAAAGAAAAGCGACCTAAAATCAAAGTCTAGTGATACCACAGAACAGCAAATATTTCGAAGTGATACTGATGGTACAAAACTTGTAGCGAAAGATGTGGAGGGTGCAGAATCTCGCACGTTAGAAGAAAAGGTATCACCACTAAAAGAGGCCACTGCAGCAACGGAAGATCCAAAAAACGACCAACATATTAGTCCGCTTCATGGCTTAAGATCCTCAGAAAACCGGAAATCTGCTTTACAATACTTGAATTCTTTCGGCAGATCAAGGACAACTTCTGAAGACTTGCCGACAGAACCATCCTCCAGAGAACAAAATGTTACAGCAGCTCAAGACGATATTATGGCAGATCGAACTTTGAAGGACCCTGATAACATGTGCAATACAAATACGGCCGAAAAAGATGCCAACCTACAATCAAGTAAAAAAGTTAAACTGCCAAAGATGGCTAGAGCATCAGTTCCATCTGACCGGAATATTTTTAAGAGTAAACCTATAAAACCAAACACATTCTTGAGACGACCAAACCTACAAGGAAGAAGCAAAACTGTCAAGGCAGAGCCAGAAAAACTGACTGACATGTCAGCGGCGGCCAGTGAACCTATCCATGCTTTCAATCGAGGCAGTCTGTTTAGGCAAACGCCAACAAAACCAAGTATTTTTAGAAGTGAGCCAAATCTACATGCTCCTGGACCTTGGACTTTATGGAGCGGCCTGGAACTAGGTCCAAAAAATAAAGTAAAGCCACAGTTTTCACCTGAGAAATTCAGAGACGTTTTTGAGGGGCTATCTAGAACAAGAGTGAATGATGGTTTGACTGGCCCTGGGTTTGAAGCTTCCACCTTCCCTGAGACACGATTACGTTTAAAATCACCTTTTGTAAATAGAAATGAACCTCTGAGGACACCTCCATTAACACGCTTTGCCATGGACGACCTAGCACAGCCGCTACCGACTTTAGATGAAATAAGATTTCGAGCACAAGATTTTATAAACACACAAAATTTAAGAGACACAGGGAATTTAAGAGACTTTACTCTTGATGACGTACCACCACTACCTACTTTAGATGAAATTAGATCTAGAGCACAAGATCTCCTAAATACGCCAAATTTAAGAGACTCTGGATATCCTAACTTGGGAAATCTACGCACCAGTGAGCCTTTAAAGCACCTAGACGAGCTTAAAGAAAGTTTGCAAAAGAATGCAGCAAATGCTGTGAGTAATCTGCAGCAAACTCTGTCGTCAACCCTCGATGTGGCAAAGGTGCGTAGTGATAATCTTCTCGGTAACTCTCTCTATGCACAACCGGAAAATGTCTTGGATACACTGTCCAAGGCCAGGTTCGACGTGGACGATAAATTGCAGTCAATACACACAAACGTAATGGACCGCCTATCTTCAATCAATGAACAGTTATCGAATATGGATCCACCTTCATTAACTCTACCTGCAAGACCTAACCTTAAATCAGCAAGAATGCAAGAAAAATCTGCAAGTGAAAACAGGATAAGAATTACATCACCCAGAACTCCCAATACGGCATCACGTAGCGGCCAAAAGACTTTAAAAACGAAATCCCAAAGCAGACAAAGTAGCCCTAGCACCGTGAAAGAACCAATAAAATTTCCAACACTTCCTAAATTTGATCTGTCACAACTTTCATCTTTGCCTCAAAATTTTAATGCACAATTAGGCTCGAGATATAACGACAAATTCTTGAAATCCCCAACTACTAAAAAGCCCACCAAAGTAGAAAAATCGGAGCAAGATCGTGAGGGAAAACGATTACCGATTGCACGGAAAACTATAAAGAAACCAGCAGAGCGAACCTCGACTACTTCTCAACGAGTGATGTCTCCCACCTCCGACCTGCGCATTCGACCTTTGCAACCAACACCTAAACTCGGAAGAACACAGCTCAGAACACTGTCAAAGTCTTCTCCAGAAACGAATAAATGGAAAATGGCCCTCGCCACCACAGCTCCGCCACGACGATCATTTGTGTCATCCAGACCTTTGCTCCAAAGTACCTTCGATGAAAACGAGAGACCCGATACCTCGACAAAATTATCATTTGACCCAAAGGAGAGGCTTCGAGCAAGTCTGAAGTCTCAACGAGACGCTCTAGGGTCGCCCAGCCACAACGTCATGTCATATACAGACTCTATAAATGAAAGGCTGAAGAACAGTCTGGATTTGCATCGGCAAAAGGTACAAGAAAACGCAAAGTCCAAACCAACGCTCTTAAAACCAGAAATCAAAGTGAAAATATCGAAAATGGAACTACCCGAAAGGACAGCTTTCAAAGAACCCCCTGCAGCAAAACTCCAAAAAAGAGACTCTGAAACGGAGGAAGATGAAATCGAAGAGCAAGAACAGCTTTTAAATGTCAAACCTCTTGCCAAAGCAGCTAATGTAAACCAATTGTTGGACAAACTTCGGCAATCGGTGAAAACGACCCTCTCGTCAGCAGTTTTGAAACCAACATTGATGGATAAAGAAGCGGACAAGTTGCAATTGAAACCAGATATGACGGAGGGAGCCTCAGATGTCTTCAAGACGATGCTTGAAAAGGCGAACGAACCTATGAAGGAAAATATGACGTATCAATGTAAAATGGTCTGCAATAGGGAGTAGGTAGAGATTAGAGTCGTTATTATAACATCACAAGAATTCACAATTTTCGACCATATTACAAAATGCAGATGTTAGGAATATTTTAGAATGTAAGAAGTAGATATTTTTTTAATATTTTTATACTGTACATAAGTAGTTGTTGTAAAATGTTTTGTAAAATAAAAGGTTGAATCTTAAACATTTCTTTTCTTGTCAATAATAATTCAATCTTCAACAATAAATAGCGTCATATCTATCCAATACCCACGTAATAAAATTGTAACGATTGCCAACAAGAGCCAAAAGCTGAGTCACCTTGTTAACAATTAAAAAAATGTGACACCTAAATCAACCTACTTTATTAGTGATTAGCTAATAATGTCGTGTGTAACTGAAAACCACGGGACCAATAGAAAATTTTCTTCTTATGAAAACTCTAACCACAATACAGCCCCTCTACCCTTGACGCATTTTTCCAATACGGCCGCAATATGGCGCAATTTACAAATTTTAATATTTTACAAATTAAGACGCATTTTGTGTTTTTATTGAATAAAACAGCCTTACCTTTGAATAAACATTACAAAGTATTTAAAATCAAAGCAATTGCGAAACTCGAACGCGAAGAAATGCGAATTCAAAGAGAAATTAATTTCAAAACTTTTTCAATTTGATCGCAATAGCGTCAAGGGTAACCCCCCAGAAAAGTGACCGAAAGTAGGTACAGAAGGTTCACCATGTGAAGAAAAAGGATCATGGAAAATTTTAAAATAGGCTTTTCGACGATCGTAATGTAACAGCATACTTTCCGAGCCTGGGAGATTTAAGATAAAACTAGATAAGTACTTCTACCAAGAACATAATTATTTTGTTTAGGTACCTTTGGGTTAGTTGGGCGATTTGGGGCATATAATGGGATTAAAAAGTAATCAGTAAAAAAACAGTAAAAAATTTCTTTATAGATTAATTTGATTGATTATATCTATACTCGTAGAGATTTTTCATAATAATCACCGAGACCATACCTACTTATTGTCAAAGTTGAGCCCATATTGAGAAGATCATCTGGTTTTGGATTATAAGTAAGTAGTAGGTAAGTAACCTAATGCCAGTAATAAATACATAATAGAATTTGTTTAAACAATTGTTTGTAAAGGCCGATATAACAGAATAGAAGAATTTATTTACAAGAAACATGGATACATTTGGACATATCCATTTCTCCAACCTAGTGACCTCCAGCAACAAAGCATTACTTTGGAAACCTAGGCCACGGGAGTAACCACAGATTGGCGTTGCCTCGGTAGTATAAAGTGGCATTAGGCTGGCATCACTCGGTATAGTGACTGTATCAGTGCGGTCGTCTGACCCTGCTCTCTTCAAATCTGTCAATAACTCAGACCAACTGAGTTTCGACGATGATTCTGTTTATAATTGTATTGTCTGTGATCTCCACCGGGATTGCCGGTAAGTTTTTTGTACTTACTCCTTTTGGAACACCTTAAGAGAAGGTACCTACGAGCTACGGTCCAGGAAAAAAGTATGACATCATGCGATTAAAAAGTAAAGCAGCGAAATTAAAACCTGTCGAACTTGAAGAGAAAGTAAGGTATACAAACGGTCAACGACAAGCTGAGATACCCCACGGTAGCTCTTAGCGCGCGCGACATAAGTACGCCAATCAAAGAAAAACCGGCATCAGACAGACAGCGTAGGCAGACTACATACCTAATGGGTTACGTTATCCTTATGGCTCAGGGCTAGGCACATTAGAGTGATATAAAACAGAGCTACAGAGTGGAAAACAACTATGTGTTTTTGAGTCTAGATTCGAGCCTACCAATAAATCCCGCCGCCGCCGCCAAAATGGGCCACTTTTGTGCTAGTGTTGCCTTCACCAGGCACACTAGCGCCGCCGATGAAAAAAAATACATCT
Source organism: Zelleria hepariella (assembly GCA_949319315.1). Lineage (NCBI taxonomy): Eukaryota > Metazoa > Arthropoda > Insecta > Lepidoptera > Yponomeutidae > Zelleria > Zelleria hepariella. The sequence continues at coordinate 4,040,300 of OX439396.1, read as the reverse complement.
TTTTGGATATGTTACCGGCCAAACCCGATTTAAGGATAAACTAGTTTCGCCTAGGCCAAACTAGTTTATCCGAACGTCGTATGGATAAACCGGTATGTCCTAGGCCAAACTAGTCTAGCCGAAGCTCGTAAGGAGAAACCAGTTTAGCCTAGGCCAATCTAGTCTGGCCTAGCAAGAATATGTAAGCTTCAGGATAAACTAGTATGGCCTAGTCCGAGCTGATATTGACGAATGATTAGGTATGAATGTTACCATATCTCGTAAACTAAATTTGTCTTAATTTGTCTACAATCTAATAAGATACAATGCGACCACGGAGATTTTATTTTGGAGTACCTAGGCGGGTAACACAATATGTACGTTCTTGTCTACACTTATAAAAAGGAAAAGTTTGTAGGGTAGGGTGTAGGATGTAGAGTCATTCAAGCTGGGTCGTGATGTATCTACAGGGTGCACTCTTAGTCGATAGCGGAACTTTAAGTAGGCTGTCTACTGATCAATACAAACAACTTGTACTAGGTGGCGACAAAAATGGAGCGAAAAAAATATCAGCTGTTTCATACATTTGGCGCAGTACTGTAGGTACTGAGTCAACCTTTTGTATGGAATAGCTGATATTTTTTCCACTCCATTTTTTTCGCCACCTAGTACAAGTTGTTTGTATTGATCAGTAGATAGCCTACTTAAAGTTCCGCTATCGACTTAGAGTGCACCCTGTAGTCGGCAGATTTTGTTTGTTAGGTAGGTATTTTTGAAGTGGTGATGATGATTTTGATGTTGATTAGCATTGAACAGCAGTACGTTTTTGCAAAAATCGGTTTTCATAGAATTTCAAAGGGGGCGTCCATAAATTACGTGAGATGTTTAAGGGGGGGAGGGGATCGAGTCAAATCTCATCTAATCTTACGTTGGAGAGGGGGGGTCTCGGCAAATATCAAGCAATTTTTTTTCTGATTGAATAAAAAAAAAAACTATTTTGGTCCATTTAATCCAGATTGTACGGTCGGCCACAAGCTCAGATACCCCATGGCAGCTCTTACCGCGCGCGGCATAAGGGCGCCAATCGAACAAAAAAATTCGTTCGAAAGAAAATAATTTCATTCATACTTCGACGTTATACATCTACTGAATGTCAAACCACCATATTTGTTTTATACCAACTACAAACGAAAAAATCTAAGGCCTTTGTATCCACGTAATGAGATGATTCATACAGCGTCCAGTGGCACCTTCACTCACACTTAATGCGTAAACAGACCACTCGTCGCCGCAATGGACATGTTGGTTCCAATACTTCCAATAGTCTCTCTTGAGACCGCACATGATTCTTCATGGACTGAATTAGATTAAAAAAAATATTTGAACGAGCGAGCGAAGCGAGCGAAGTTCTCCGAGTCTACTGGAACAATCCGGCGTTTGTATGTATGTATGTATGTATGTATGTATGTATGTTTGTATGTTTGTATGTTTGTATGTTTGTATGTATGAATGTTCGTTCGACGATAACTTGAGTAAATTTAGTCGGATCGTCACGAAATTTGGTAGGCAGGTAAATAAGGTAAAGAGAATTTTTAAGTTCGAACATGAGCTAAATCGGTCGAGGGGTTGCTGAGATATGGGGTCGCGAGTTCAAAGTTCGGGGAGAACCACTAGTCTTTTTTTAATCACAGTAGTTACGATTTAAGTATTCTATTGTTAAATTTTTATTACACTTATAATTAAACTCTCAGCAATATTGATTACTAGTCTTAACTAGTCGTAAATAAAAGCACGAAGCATTTTTTTTTCTTTTTGTAATAACAATCCAACGCGCTTACTTAAGAAATCGACATGTTGAACAATCTCACGCGAGACGAGATTGGGGGGTGGGAGAGGGGGTTGAATAAAATCTCAAGACATCTCACCAGGGGGGAGGAAGGGACAGAAAATAAAAAAAATACAACTTACGTAATTTATGGACTGCCCCTCTACCCTTGTCGCATTTTTCCAATACGGCCACAATATAGCGCAATTTACAAAATTTTATATTTTACAAATTAAGACGCATTTTGTCTTACCTTTGAATAAACATTATACAAAGTATTTAAAATCAAAGCATTATTATGCGAATTCAAAGAGAAATTAATTTAAAAACTTTTTTTAACTTTTTAATAATCAAAATCATCAAAAACATCAAAATAAAAAAATAAAAGCAGTTATCGTTTTTCGTAAGAAGGTACAGTCGGCCACACGCAAGGATACCCCTTTTTGTTCGATTGGCGCCCTTATGCCGCGCGCGGTAAGAGCCACCATGGGGTATCCTAGACTGTGGCCGACTGCACCTAACTGTTTTTTTTTCGCGCAAGTAGTTTTGATTTACAAAATATTTTAACGAGCGAGCGAAGTTCTCCGAGACTACTGGAACAAACCGGCGTTTGTATGTATGTATGTATGTATGTATGTATGTATATATGTATGTATGTACGTATGTATGTATGAATGTTCGTTCGACGATAACTTGAGTAAATTTAGTCGGATCGTCATGAAATTTGGTAGGCAGGTAAATGAGGCCAAGAGAATTTTTAAGTTCGAACATGAGCCAAATCGGTCGAGGGGTTGCTGAGATATGGGGTCGCGAGTTCATAGTTCGGGGCGAACCACTAGTTTAACAACAACTAAAAATAAGGCGAATGACCGTAAAAAAATTCACTAACCACCCATTTTCTCTCTCCCAGACAACCCATGCTCGCCGCGCGAGATAAAGGGCGAGTCTGTTCTCTGTGTGTGCAATGCGACATACTGCGACGACTTGGAGCGGGAGGCACCCAAGGAGGACGGGTACGTCGCCTACACGTCCTCCGAGGTAATTATACAGGGTGTTTCACTAACCGTAACCGGCCATCTTCTCTCTCTTGGGCAACCTAAGCCCGGTTTCTGAATTGAGAATTTTACTAAGTAAATACTTAACTGTTCTGTGACGTTCTTTTGTGAGAAATCCGCAGAGGCAGAACGATACTTAATTCTTGCTAAGCGAATTTCTCAAATCAGAAACCGGCAGCTAAGCTCGCCGCATGAGATCCAGGGAGAGTGCACGTCTTTTAAATTATACAGGGTGTTCCACTAACCGCAACTGGCAATTTTCTCTCTGTTAGACAACCCATGCCTTCCGCGTGAGATCAAGAGAGAGAGGTAATTATACAGGGTGTTAAAGAAAGGTCCTGTGAAGCGCGTGCTCTGCCACGCTCTCGCACATACAAACGGAAATAACTAAATAACGTCAAACATTTTCTAAAAATGCTTTTGTCTTATACTTAACGAATTTCAAATAAAGGAAAAAGCTCAGACATAGAGTAAAACATAGACTGGAGTAAAAGATCTAAAAAATCAATCGACACCGAAATCAACAAAATAGGATAATATTTTAGTGGCAGCAAAACTGTAATTTTATTTATATGGGAGTGAGCGCGCTAACCGACTAGTTTCGGTTGTCATTAAGGACGATTAGTTACCAATCGCTCCGGGCGCCACTTTCTATTCCAAAATTAAAAAGATTTCGACGTAGCAAGCGGTGGCGCCGGTTTATTGATGTGTCAATGGAGTTCTTGCCAAACAACCTAACATTATTTTGTTTCCAGGGTGGAAAACGTTTCTTGAAAACCGTTGGATCTCAAGAGGAATTGGATGAGAAAAGTAAGTTAACTGTTTATAAAATTATCAGGACACTATATAGGGTGTACAGAAAGGTCCTGTAACAATGAATGGGTCGCTTAACTCATCAATACAAACAACATTTACTATGGGGCCAAGTGCGAAATCTCGAAAAAAATATCAGCCGTTCCACTAAAATTCGATATCTACTGCACCAAATGTATGGAACAGATAGTTTGATTTCAATCAAATTGGACTTTAACTTAACCCTTAATTTCCTAACCAGGTGAACATGACGCCACCATAGAGCTGGACCCGGACACCACGTACCAAACCATGAAGGGGTTCGGCGGCGCAGTCACCGACTCAGCCGGGATCAACTGGAAGAACATGTCTGAAGTGCTGCAGCAGAAACTGATCGAGTAAGAACATCACTACGCCTTAGAACATAGGGTTCATATTGGAACAAGGGGTTCGACGGCGCCGTCACCGACTCAGCCGGGATCAACTGGAAGAACATGTCTGAAGTGCTGCAGCAGAAGCTGATCGAGTAAGAACACTACGCCTTAGAACATAGGGTTCATATAGGAACAATTAAGGGGCGTACCAGCGCGTCCAAAACAAATTTGTGTAAACACGACAGCACGTCGACCTTTACACGCTAGCACTCTACTCGGTTACGTTACGGGCGACTTTACAATAAAAGTTTACAGTCTGACGTGCTGTCATGTGTACACTAAAAAAAAAAATGCAGCCGTCAATCGTTAAAACCGGTTTCATCATCATTATGGGCCCACATTTGCCTTCTGTGTAAAGGCCTTTGAAACTTCTCGCCATCCTCCTCAGTTTATTTGCTGATACGGTGCTAGTTTTAGAGATTACAGGAGCTGATAACCTGTTAACCCTTTCCGCAGCACCTACTTCAGTGACTCCGGCATTGGCTACAGCTTCATCCGGGTCCCGATCGGCGGCAGCGACTTCTCCACCCACGCCTATGCCTACAACGAGCTGCCCGAGGACGATGCCGGCCTGACCAACTACACGCTGACCTATGAAGACTATAACTATAAGGTGAGGACGAGAGCAACTTGATTTTGGGCCTAACAAAGCACTAAGAGTGGCCTTGTGAATATGGAAAATCACAAGGCTATGTAGGAGGAGACATAGGCGTCTTCAAGCCTTTTCAAAGTTTTTGTGATTTAGCGTTTTCGCATGAGACTCCAATGAGAAACCAAGGTCATCTAAACGCTAAAACACGCCCAAAACTTAGATCGGAAACCACTTTTTGCAAAAACTCAACAAGACTGTGTAAATATCTGAAACAGAAGGCAAACAAACCTTGGAGCATGTCTAACGAAAAGCATGTTTTACTAAACAATTGATAAAAACAGAGATGTTTGCGATACACAACGAATTCATCGTTAGTAAGGCACAATGTTGAAGCAGCAGTTTGGAGAAGCGCTCATAGCCTAGTTGGACTAGTCATTCTTAATAGATGGCGAAGTTAAGCAACATCTGGCGCGGTCAGTCCATGGATGGGTGACTGCTAATGGCAAAAATATCAGAGCGCTCCGTGCTTCGGAAGGCACGTTAAACCGTTGGTGGCGGCCGGTTGTTAATAACAATCGTCTAAAGACTCTGACACCAGAGGTGGCCACTACCTCATACGACTAACTAAATAGCACTAATAAAATTCCAGCTCCCCATGATAAAGGCGGCACTGCAAGCATCAAGCAACGAGGTGTGGGTCCTGGCAACCACCTGGTCTCCGCCCCTCTGGATGAAGACCAACGAGAAGTATTACGGGGTCAGCAGACTCAAGGATGAATACCTGCAGACCTACGCGGATTATCACCTCAAGTAGGCTGCCATTTCTTTTTAGGGTTCCGTACCCAACGGGACCCTATTACTAGGACTCCGCTGTCCATCTGCCACTAGGCTGTATCTCATGAGCTGTGATAGTTAGATAGTTGTTTTCACAGATGATGTATTTCTGTTGCCGCTATAAGAACAAATACTAAAAAAACAGAATAAAATAAATATTTAAGGGGCTCCCATACAACAAACGTGATTTTTTTGCCGTTTTTATTGGCCGTCGTGCGCGAGTCCGACTCGCACTTAGCCGGTTTTTTTTTTATTCTTCTTTAACAGAATGGTGAAAATTGTATCGCATAAAATTTAGTAACTCTTGAAATTGTTTTAATTTAAAAAAAGATAACTACAGACATACAAGTATATCTGAAACCACATCAATGAAATCGGAAAACATTTAGCTTCAGCAAAACGTTTTTATGTGCGTGATCCTCTTAATCGAACAATGCAACCTCCTTCAAGGTTCATCGAGAGGTACGCAGCGGAGGAGGTCCCAATCTGGGGCCTCACCACCACGAACGAGCCGTTCAACGGGGTCATCCCGTGGGCCCGGTTCAACTCACTCGGCTTCTCGCCTTCTAAGATGGTAAGAGGAAGAAATCGCTTTTAGCGATGAGACCGCCATTTGTACTTTTATTATTAAGAACCAATTAATATGTCAAATTATTTCTGTTGTACCTAGGTACAATAAAGTGTGAGATCTGGAGAGAAACCTCTTTTTGCTGGATTTAAGAAATAAACCCTTAATGCAAAAGGCACCAATCCGCAGTGGGCACTCGTGGTCTGAACTCTCTGAGACAAGGCATTCTGAGGCGCTTTCGACATGCGAGAAAGAGTAACAAATATAGACCACATTTAGGGTGGTATTAATAGTTGTCTGAGATCACGTACTTGAGATCGAATTCAAGTAGGTGAACTCAGAAAAGTCAAATGCTAATGTTAAGCCTTGGCTAATGTCAAACTTGAGTAGCTGTCAGCATAATAATAATAGTCACTTGAGACGGACATTGATATTAGCCAAGGTTTGACATTAGCATTTGACTTTACTGAGATCACCTACTTGAGTTCGATCTTGAGTCGACGACTATTAATGCCACCCTTAGTTCGGTGACACACCCATACCTACCACAAACTTTCGCATTTATAATAATAGTGGGGAGTGGAATGATAAGATCGCATTACTGTGTATTCTCTACTCTTATAACGAATGTTCAAGTCAATTTTGTCTATTTTCAGGGCAACTACATAGCGGACCACTTGGGACCCACCATCAGGAATTCCACCTTCAACAACACCCTGATCTTGGCGGTGGACGACCAGCGGTTTACCATCCCTATTTGGTTCAACTGGGTGTGTAAAAAAACTAAGGCCTTTGCATCTACGCAATGAGATGATTTATACAGCGTCCAGTGGCACCTTCACTCACACTAGATGGGTGAAGAGACCAGTCGGCGTTGCAGTGCCTTAGAAGGAGTAGGCTTGCCCAGCACCTATACCTATACCTATAGCTTAGTCGGCCTAGCCCACAGGAAAGACAAGTCAATATGTGCGGAGCCAACTAAGCCGCGGGTTTCCTCACGATGTTTTCCTTCACGGTTAGCGAGTGGTATTGCTACTACAAATTCACAAATGTACGTAACTTTTGAAATTAAATAAGGTCATAGATACATGCCCGCACTGGGAATCGAACCGGGGACCTCTTGCTTCAGAGTCCACTATTCTACCCACTAGACCACCACCGCTTCTACCCACGAGACCACCACCAACTGGGTGTGCATGGTTCCACATAATGGCCCGTTTTCAAAGCACATATTCAAAACACTTCATAGATGGCGCCATATAAGAACCGGGAAACGACTGACAAATTTCGCTTAGGAGTTTAGGACAGATGAATTTTGTCAGTCGCATTCCGGTTCTTTTTTGGATATGCCTGTAAGCGCCATCTATGAACTGCTCTAAAAACGACTCATTGTGAGCAGTTAGAAAAAGCTTCGAAAATATGTACACACGACAGCACGTCAGAGTGTACACTTTTGTTGTAAACTCGCCGGTAACGTAACCGAGTAGAGTGCTAGCGTGTAAACGTCGACGTGCTGTCGTGTGTACTTCGTTTTGAAGGGCGCGGCGTAAAGCTTCGTCGTAGCGCGTAGACATAGGCCTACGGCGGTGTAGCTGTTTCTATGCATAGCGTAGAGGGTCTACGATTGCTACGTAGCTGTTTCTATGCGTAGCGCAGAGGGTCTACGATTGCTACGTAGCTGTTTCTATGCGTAGCGTAGAGGGTCTACGATTGCTACGTAGCTGTTTCTATGCGTAGCGCAGAGGGTCTACGATTGCTACGTAGCTGTTTCTATGCGTAGCGTAGAGGGTCTACGATTGCTACGTAGCTGTTTCTATGCGTAGCGCAGAGGGTCTACGATTGCTACGTAGCTGTTTCTATGCGTAGCGTAGAGGGTCTACGATTGCTACGTCTGTTTCTATGCGTAGCGTAGAGGATCTACGATTGCTACGAGAGGTAGTCCAACCACGTGTCAATAAGTGCGAAGCCAACTTTCCCCTATCTAGTGTGAGTGAAGATGCCACTGGACGCTGTATAAATTATCTCGTTACGTATCTACGTAACGAGGTTTTAATATTGTAAAAAAAAAAAGGTCCGACGGTACTTTTTTTTTCAAATTCAAAACCATATTCGGTCCATCAGGTGCTCCACAACCGGCCCGACACCTTGAACTGGATCGACGGCGTGGCGGTGCACTGGTACGGAGACAACTTCACGCCCGCCAGCGTGCTCAACGTGGTCGCCCACCACGACTCTAACAAGTTCCTGCTGGCTACCGAGGCCTGTGCTGGTAATTCATTCTGGCTGACTCAGCGACCCAAAGTGGATCTTGGCCAAGACGCCAGCTTTCCTTGTCCTGCACTAACTCCCTCCGATCCTCATCTTGGAGCTCGCACAGGTCTCTTTCTAGCGCGTCTTCCCAGCGATTCTTAGGACGTCCGACCAGCCGACCTACGGGCTGTCCCTCATATGCTCTCTGCGCAGCCCGATCTTCTCCCATCGTCCACCTGGAGCTCGCTCCCTTTCTACCGCGTCTTCCCAGAGTTCCCAGCGACATTTTTTGGGACGTCGTTGCTCAGTTGCTCTCTTCGCAGCCCGATCTTCGCCCATTGCTTCTCCAGAGTCTTGCAGATGTAGATACAACATCGCCCTTTTTAGGGTTCCGTACCCGAAGGGTGCCAAACGGGACCCTATTACTAAGATTAGTCTTTCTGTCTTATTGCACCCTGTAGAATTCAGACTGATTACGAGATCGATTAAAGTTTATATTTACTGAGTTTTTTTTTATCAACAGGTTCATTCCCATTCGAGAAGAGCGTCGTTCTAGGTTCTTGGAGGAGGGCAAGGCAATATATTCTGGACATTATTGAGGTGAGCTTAACTCAAGTCCAACACACAACCACAACTATGAAGGTGAAGGTCAGTGCCCGGTTGTAAATGGTATTGATGACGATTCAATTGGAACCTTGCGAGTTTTGCTTTTTAATAAAGTAAACTCCTGGTTAACAACACAATATTTTGGTTATGTCATGCGCAATGACAAGTATAACTTTCCACGACTAATCCTGGAAGGAAAAATCGGCTGGTCGCGCAAAAACATCATTGTTCAAAAATCTCAAGTTATGCGCCGGGAACTATACTTAGTAGTTGAATCCATAAAAAAAACTAAGGCCTACGTAATGAGATGATTTATACAGCGTCCAGTGGCACCTTCACTTACACTAGATGGGTGAAGAGACCACTCGGCGCTGCAGTGCCTTTTAAAAACCAACGTTTGTTTGTGTTCCCAGGACATAAACCATAGCGTGACGGGCTGGATCGACTGGAACTTGTGCCTCAACACGGAGGGCGGCCCCAACTGGGCGAACAACTTCGTCGACTCGCCCATCATCATCTCTGATGATCAGCAGGTCAGAGGGCTCATTATGTAAAAAATACGCACCGTCGTTGTGAATCGCCAAAACCAGTTTACTTACAGGAAAATCGGTCTTATTGAAATTAAACTCTCTTTTAAAATGAAAATGGGAATTCACGGTGGTTATTTTTTAGAGACTACAAGGGCAGAAGATTTGAAACCCATCATTTATTGAAACCTATTTGTGTTTTTTGCACATCGCAAAGGAACATAACATATTAGCGCCGAAATAGAAGCTTTGTTTATGCCTTTAAGATGGTGGTAACCGAGTGGGTAAAACCATGGACCTTAGCGAGAACCAGGTTCGATTCCCGTGTTGATGGTAAAGTAAGGTACATTTGTGAATTTGCAGTATCAATACCACTCGCTAAACATGAAGGAAAACATCGTGAGCAAACATGAGAGTCTGAGGCATATTACCTTCATATTACCCTCAACACAAAAATCGCTAATCCGTACTCGCTTTCTGAGAAAGGGCAATTTGCCCAGCTTGTAAGATTGGTACACTCGTACCGGCTTACAATCCGTGCCATACGAAAGAAGAAACTTGAGAAACCACATGGTTTGATATGCGCAGTGACGATTTATACATAGGCCCGGTTTCTGAGTTGAGAATTTTGGGTAAGCAAATGGGTAAGTATCGTCCTGTCTCTGCAGATTTCTCACAAAAGAGTGTGACAGAGCGATGTGTAAGTATGTGCTTAGTTAAATTCTCAACTCAGAAACCGGGCCATAGTCTCTTTAGTAGCGGTAAGAAGTCGGGTATAATCCGTGCGGAATCAGAATGGGATAATACATTTTGGAACTGAATCGAAAATGACAGTTCTCGAGGAGCGTCAGTAAAAAAAATGTTAGTTCTACGTTCTACCATAGGGTTATGAAATTGGAAATACACAAAAATTTTTAATGGTTGTAATTTAAAAGGATTCAATGTTATTGCATTAATTGAATAAAACGTGATAAAACTCGAGCAGACACCCACGGGCACAGAAAACACAAGCAAGTTTCGACGCGAGTTTGCCATAGACAACTAGAGTTTGCCGAAATGCTGTCGCTACAGGACCGCGAGCGTCTCAGTTCCAAAAGGTATTATCCCATTCCGCACGGATTATAACGTTGATTATGCCTTGCGCAGGAGTTCTGGAAGCAGCCGATGTTCTACGCCATGGGCCACTTCGCCAAGTTCGTGCCACGCGGATCGCAGCGCATCAAGGCAGACAAGAGTGGCGACAAGCTGTACCGGGCAGCATTTGTCACCCCCAATAATACTGTCGTTGCTGTCGTTTACAACGAGTAAGTTACCCGGCCCAGTAAGGGGAACACAATGTCACGATAAAAGTTTTATCCCATCATCGGCTATCGCCATCTTGCTTTATTTCACTGCGTGAAGCGAGATGCTGCTACACGATATACTAGTGGGATAAAACTTTTATGTTGAAGTTGTGCTCCCCTACCTGCCCCTCTACCCTTGACGCATTTTTCCAATACGGCCGCAATATGGCGCAATTTACAAAATGTAATATTTTACAAATTAAGACGCATTTTGTGTTTTTATTGAATAAAACAGCCTTACCTTTGAATAAACATTACAAAGTATTTAAAATCAAAGCATTACTATGCGAATTCAAAGAGAAATTATTTTAAAACTTTTTCAATTTGATCGCAATAGCGTCAAGGGTAACCCCCCAGGTATGGGAGGACAACTACAAGTTTTATCCCATCATCGGGTAGTGGCATCTTGCTTCTCGCGGTGAAATAAAGCAAGATCGCGATAGCCGATGATGGGATAAAACTTTTATCGTGATATTGTGCTCCCCTAGCAGCCCCTCTAACCTTGAGGCACTTTTTAAAATATTTGTGTGTTTTTTCCGTTCACTGCACAGTGAATAATTGAACGAGCGAGCGAAGTTCTCCGAGTTTACTTGAACAATCCGGCGTTTGTATGTATGTACTCGTATGTATGTATTTTTGTATGTATGTTCGTTCTACGATAACTTGAGTAAATTTAGTCGGATTGTCATGAAATTTGGTAGGCGGGTAAATAAAATTAAAAGAATTTTTAAGTTCGAATATGAGCCAAATCGGTCGAGGGGTTGCCGAGATTTGGGGTTGTAAAGCTTATATGCAGTGCGCGCGCGCGCCTGCGCAAATGGTGTTAGCAAAAGTTAGGTGCACTCGCGAGTTCATAGTTCGGGGCGAACCACTAGTTCATATTTAGTTCTGTTTCTTTCGGTAGGTAAACTAAAATTATTGTTTCATTCCGCAGTCACAACCGAGCTAAGAAGGTCCGCTTCCAGCTGAAGGAAAAGCAAGTGATATTCGAGGTGTCCAAGAAATCTATCGCGACAGTCGAACTGAGTCAGTGAATGAGTCACCGAGTGAAGGGTCACTTAACTTCTTGTGAACACGTTCGCAGTGTTTGTACAATGTTTGCTTTGTAACACTGAATGACAATAAATGCAGTGGGTGACTGGGTGTCCAAATATGTCGGATTATTTTGTTGTCATGCTCTGAACAATACACCAGGCCGAGTGGTCACTTCACCCATTTAGTGTGAGTGAAGGTGCCACTGGACGCTGCCTATATAAATCATCACATTACGTAGTTTTGAAACGGTGGCGGGCGGCGGCGTCTAAATGAGCCGTTTTCAGCACAAATTCACAAAGCATTCCATAGATGGCGCCTACGGGCGTGGCCTCAGAAGAACCGGAATACGGCTGTCAAATTCCGCCTATCACAGATTAATTTTGACAGCCGTATTCCGGTTCTTCTATGGCCACTCCTGTAGGCTCCATCAATGAAATGCTTTGTGAATTTGTGCTGAAACGGCTCATTGCATGGAGTCTAGCATAGATAAATAGGTTGCTTAATAGTTAGGTACCATTTCGCGTAGATATCGAATATATCAGAAATGCCCTTTGATGTTCGATTGAGGTACTTATTCCTCGCGCTATAAGAGGCATTGGATATCTTATCTTGTCGTTGACTGTACCTTACATCCTGCCTTACTGACTCATTCACGCTACGACGTGCTATACGACAGTCAATTGAATCCAAACAAGCGTAGCAAAACATTATGCACGAAACGTTTATGAATGAAAAGAATGAGTAATACCAGTATTATCTTGGTTGATTCATGAATTGGATAACGTAAAAGGTTATAATAGGCTTCTTCCTAAAACGTGGGGAAAAAATCCTCCTTATCTGGTCTCTGACTTTTTAACCGTAGCAACACAAGGGGTCTGAAACGGCTGTCTTACTATTATTACCCCTGGAAAGGAGCTAAAAGGAATATACTTCAATTTAGTTTATTCTTCTTTGGTAGCTTAGAACGGCGACTTGAAGGATAAAGGTTTTTTTTGGGGTTCCGTAGGTACCCAAAGGGTACCCAACAGGACCCTATTACTAAGACTCCTCTGTCCGTCCGTCTGTCTGTCCGTTCGTCACCAGGCTGTATTGTATCGTGATAGTTAGACCGCGAAATTGTCATAAATACGGAGTGTCCGCGTCCAATCTCTAGACGCGCGCGACGCAAAACATAGAGAAGAGACGGGGCGCGGACAAACCTAAACGTCACGTCAAAGCCAAACGTCAAGTCCACGCCGCCGTCTTCGTCTCATGTCTCTTCCGTGTGTCTAGCCCAGGGGTAGGCAACTTGCGGCTCCCGAGCCGCATGCGGCTCTTCCGATTAAAGTTGCGGCTCTTCAGTTCCATATGCAAAAAAATATCGAGGGTCATGATACCCCCAACTCAACAACAGCGCACGTTTATCCTATTTAAAACGGAAATGTCTATCAATAAAGTTGATGTTAAGTCGGTGAATTTTCGATTTTAAATAAATAAGTAAATTGTATAATAATGAAACTATGTTATATTTTTTTGTGGCTCTTTGCAAACTGGGAAATTTTGATGATTGTAATTTTTGGCTCTTTCTTCTCAAAAGGTTGCCGACCCCTAGTCTAGCCCATTACACAGTAAGGTTGTCTGGCAGAGATTGCTTTTAGCAAAAAAGCCGCCCATTGTATACTACTTAGTTTTAAGATTTTTTTTGTGTACAATAAAGAATATTCTATCTATCTACAGTAATGGCTCTATTAGTCATAGAGCAAAGTCTAGTAGGCTTACTCTAAAAGGTGTAGCATAAACAACCTTACTGAGAAGGTGATAGAGTCTTTTTTCAAGACAAACTTCAACAGGAAACTCTACTTGTGAGGTTGCTGGGTCGTTTAATGACGAGGCATTGTAGGGGCTCCTTGGTCCAATGATAAAACTTGTTTATATTCTGTATCATATGCTAGAGTTTTGTTTTTTTTGGCCGAGAAATGGGAATATACTGACAAATACATACAACTGATTGATATCGGCACATAAAGATCAACACATAAAAAAAATAACGTTGTGATCATTACCTAAAGGTGTGATTATACTCGTAGATAATGTCTTGTAAGTATTGTATGTTGAAAATTTCAAATTTAATGAGGTATCTCCGAATAAACTTATATCTCCGAATAAAATATATAACTCCGAATAAAATTAAAATAAACCTATCTCCGAAATAGGTTTGTCATGTATGACCTAGGTATAAGAAAGGAGGTACAAGGGTCAAGGGTATTACTGTCTAAAGGGGTAAGGAGTACCTAACTCACAAGTTTACGGAAATAACATACTTTCCTTCACCATAGTGTATATAATTATTGTCCTCAAATAATAATAATTAGGTAAAGCATAAAAGATAACGTCAGTTCCTCGAACTGGAAAGTCATGAACTCCTTAACGAGACAAAAGATAACACAAGAAAGACAGACCGTTCGTTTAGAAGTGGATGAAACGTTTATCCTATTGTGTGGATGCCCTACAAACGACTTAAAGAGACCTAACTGGTGACCTTCAGGTGAGAGCTAGAAGTTTCTAAGTGAGGGTCACAAATTGGGGCAAAGCTGGTGAATTGAGTGGCTTCATTCATGGAAGTCTTACTTAAAGTATTATAATATAACCCAGAAAACCTACTCAAGACAACAAAACTTAAACACAACAAGCGAATAATTTATATAAAAACAGCAGTCTTCTTTTTAAGATTTGAGGTTTGTCCCCATAGTAAAAGTTATTTGTATCGATGAGTAAAACATCCTTACAAACTATCACAATCACACCAGATGGCGCCCAATCGTCCGTAAGACGAGTAACAATGAGGTTCTAAAAATTCGCATCGATTAGCTCTGCACGGTATGCAAGATGTTGCGGGTTCAAGTCCTGTCCTGACCAGTCCTGAGCGAATGTTTTAACCTTATAAAAATCTTTATCCTTGTACATTCAAAAGGACCTTTTTTGTACCATCATCATCATCATCATCATCAGCCCACCGCTGCCCACTGCTGGGTATAGGCCTTTTTCCCCTCGCGCCATCTCGCCATCCGCATCCATTTGGTTGCGTTTTGTACCAAGAATATCTTGGACGCGAACCGAAGTTCCAGTTTCTCGGACTCTACTTTTCAATAACTTCTTATCAAATACAAAAAAAAAAGCCTAATAATTAGGTCCAAGCTATAGCTTGGACTTGTAAGATCTAAGAACGACAGGTAGTACAAGGCCTTTCTATGATCTCTTATTTTGTACAAAAGGCCCGCGAGTCACTCAACAATACAAACAAAACTTGGTCCTTCATTTCAACTGAGACCGGTTCTATTTCTTTCTAGGCTTTGTGAGTTCAAAACCAATAATGTGCTTTAAAAGTTTGAACTCTCCTAACCCGGTTTTGAGATAGATATAGAGGTTATCATTATCTCGTTTGTTTGAGTCACAATATTCACAAAACACAATGTTTTTGTAAGGTGTTTCCTTATTATTTATTTAGTTATCAAAGCTTCTGTGGTCTAGAGTTTAGGAAAAGATACTGTAGACGGAAATGGCTAATTATATTGCTCGTTAGTTTTATTTTATTAAACCAAAATATCGTTGCATGGATGGAACACAAATTGCACGACTCTCAAATAAAAAAATTGTAGAGCTTGTCAAAGTACCTAATGTTATTTGAACACAGGAAAAACGGATGGACAATCAAATTGGTTAAACTATAATAAAGTAACAACCTACCTACCTACCTATGATGAATAGGTCTGTATCTACGGTCGGCCACAATCTAGGATACACCATGGTAGCTCTTACCGCACGTGGCATAAGGGCGCCAATAGAACAAAAAGGGGTATCTTAGCGCGTGGCCGACTGTATCTACCTACTTTGCAGGTGTGCCAACTACAGAGTTACCCGTATTATATTAATAGGCAACCTATATTTGTGGAAAATTGGTAGAGACACTTTGGCGACTTATTCTCAATTAGTAGACACAACCTGGAAAAAATATCTAGAAAACCGTATAAAAATACCTACCGTAGTTATATGAGTGCATTTGCTTACCTATTCAGGGAAATGTCCGTAAGGATACGTTAGTTACGAGTACGTAATCTGAGTTTATCATCCATCACCGTTGTTATGTTTATGTTATGGAAACAAAGGAGTGGAATTCGATATTTAAAACACAGTCGAAAGAGAACACGGGATATTTTTTTATATAAACTTCACTGATTACTGAGAATCCGAGTATGACGATACATCAGAAGTTTACAAAACAAATATAGCCAGAAGACCCATACAATTTTCGAAAACTAACTGACTTGAAGAGATTATGGTAACCGCCACCTATACCATGATTTACAAAACTCTACACTCCGCTGTCATTTCAGTAAACATTTGTTGAATAACATTGTTGAAACGACATGTTGCTGAATTACTGGCAACATGTTGCGGGAAACCCTGCGGTTTATCGCTGCATGTTGCCATGATGTTGCTTGGAGACCGAAAATATCAGTCAACGACAAATATTTACTATGAATACCAACTTTAGAGTGACTGAGAAAGTACTGACACAATGCCCGATAGCGCGCGTTATGGTCCCTCTGTAGACATGCCGTTGCTAATGGATCCATATTCAGCTCTATCATATCTACACAAAATCACATAGAAACCTCACGGCCATACATACGGCCTCCCTTAGGTGGGAGTGGGACCAAGGAAAATATTGCGTACAGGATTAGTTAGTCTGGGTTAAGAGCTGTAGTTCTGTATCTACATATCCAATGCGTGCTACACATTCGCTCAGTTGAAAGTTCACGACTTTGTTTATAAATCGTCGTCGATGCCAACCGTGCCAGCCAGTCTCAGTTTGACCGCGATACGGGCGCACGTGTGACTTCAGTCTTGAGTTTTTTTATACGGATTTAATTTATAATTTAAACATGAAGCGTTATGTGTACGTCGGAGTTCTCCTGGCCGTGTGTGGAGGGGCCCTCTCACACACGTATCACCTGGGAGCGTGCCCCATAGTGGAACCCATGCCTGGCTTCGAAATGAACAGGGTGAGTCTAGAGTCCTTGTAATAAAGCAGGAGTTGGTTGTTTTGGAGTGTCGTAAACGACGGCAGTTCAATTTTAATCATCATAAACCAACCGCGATTTAACTTCGTTTCGAACCATAGCATGTGTGAATATCACGAATCACTAGTCATCGTAGTTATTGTGATTTATTGTGCTTAGAGCGGTGTTTTTGTAGTGGTTTTTGAACCAGTTTATTCAATGTCATAAAGTAACAATCCAGACTTGACGTCAGTAACTTTACTTTTGATAAATAATGTATCTATAGGTAGCAAGTGTATGCTTGCACCTGCATACAAACAACGTATTCTATAAATAAAAACAATTGGCACTAATTCTGCAGCGTAACCCAGGGGCTACGCTGTCTTCCTACAGTGTCAATGTCATTATGAACACAAGATATTCGTTTGAAACCTGTGCCATATACGCAACAACCAGGCATCAGGCAATCAGCCTATTTCCTATTTCGCCTATTCGATTAGATTAGGGTAGGAGAAGTATCTGCAGACTGCATGATAGTATGATTATCAAATTACCACACTTAACTAATTTAAAGTTACTACTATCAAAGTGGTTTATTTTTCCAAGCAAATAACAAATAATATCTACTTAGTTCAAAACTCTTATCTACCTACCATCAGCAATTGGTTTTGCCTTTGCTTTCCACCAATCGTTAGCACATGACCTAGGTAAGTCGTAGTAGGGCCTATCTATGATTTATGAGACTATCTGCCGGTTTCTGATTTGAGAAATTCGCTAAGCAAGCACTTAAATATCGTTCTGCCTCTGCGGATTCCTCACAAAACAACATGACAGAACGATAGTTAAGTATTTACTTAGTAAAATTCTCAATTCAGAAACCGGGCCTGTAACACTAGGACATCTTAGGCCCGTGAGTACAATCACAGTTTAAACCAAAAAGGCTAGTTTAAACCCTATCTGTCGATTAACTTTCATACAAAATGCGAGGTTTAATCTATGGATTGAGTTTAAACTGTAATTGATCTTACGGGCCTTATAGGCTAAAAGAAAGATTAAAGCAAGATCAGACATACAGTCAAGTGGTATTTACTTCTACATTGGCAATTTTCAGATATTTAGGTAAGGCACAAATAAATGGTCAGGCACTCAACAGCTAGAAGATAGCGGTCCCCCCATGGCCGGAGTGTCAACGACGTAATGACCCAGCGATAACTGTTCATGACTCACACATCAGCACCACACACACAGATACCAATCATCTCGTCAACATGACCAGTTGATGGTGATTGGTTTCTGTCCACTTGTTTTGTTTATCGCCCTGGGCCCTTAGCCTGTAACGCAATGGCGGGTCAATGGCGTCCCGGCAGAAGGACAAAACCGGGCTCTCCTCCTTTTTCTCCTACAACCAGAGAACTAAACCTCTAGAATTAGAATCAAAATATTCTTTGCTGTACTACAAAAACATTAAAAGGACAGACAGCGTTAGCAAATCGTAATTGAAGTCGTCACCTGACAGCCCATTTTGGCACCATTGTGTTACAGGCTAAGGGCCCTGGACTCAGAGGGGATCGTAAGCTACAGTAGCTAATGTACAGTCGGCCACAGTCTCAGATACCCCTTTTTGTTCGATTGGCGCCCTTATGCCGCGCGCGGTAAGAGCTGCCATGGGGTATCTGAGATTGTGGCCGACCGTACGTATACGTACTTTAGCATGTCTGTGGCGTAGTTTAATGTTTTGGTAAGAATATAGGCAGGCAACATCGAGAGAAAACCTGCAAAATTGTGGCGAAGGCTCGCCTTACCTACTTTGTTATTTTTGTCATATATTTAATTTTAGTATATTTCATAAGGTATCCGCTGAAAACCAGCGTCGTGGTATGTAGCTTGCTACCGACTACGACATAATGCTAGCTATAGCAGCTACGGCCATTTTTTACCGAAACGCTGCTTTTTATGATGAAAGCAAGCCGCTTTGCACAGTGATAGAAGGGACAAAAATAAGCGATTTGACCCGCAGCAGCACAAGTTTCATCCCATAGAAACAGAGAGGGCGCCACTTCTAAAAATAACTTTGAAAAATTCTAACAGCCTAACGGGTGAGCCGATTTCAATGATTAATATCTTAATCGAAAGAAAAACACTTATTGTACAACTTAAAAAATAAAATTAAAATAAAAACTATAATGGCTGCCCTAAATCCAACGTTTTGTAATTTTTTTATTTTTATTTGTCAGTTTTTACTCAATTCTGCAAAGAAATTGTATGAAGAGGGTATATTTTTTATAATTCGTATTGTTACTCATTTAATAATGAATTTAATAAAAAAAACTGCATGCCAATATCATTAGTAGTTTAGGAAATATTTAGGTTTACATGTACTGAAAAAGCGGGGCATTGCCCTCACGTCATAGTAACTAAGTAGAGAAAAAACTCCTATTTGTGATGAAAGCTATTCATTTTGCACAGTGATAGTGGAGACTAAAATAAGCAATTTTACCCGCAGCAGCAACATTTTCATCCCTTAGGGACACAGATGGCGCCACATATTTGACCAAACTTCAAAGTTTTGTATAAAGTAAACGGCTCTATCGATTTTCATGATTTAAACGCCCAATGGTTGGTTTTTATACCATAATACATATAAAATATAAATAAATCAAAAAAGTATTGGAAATAAAAATAAAAATAAATATTTTGTAAAATAAAAGTGTTTTCATTGAGGATGATGAATCACGTATTTATTCTTTTTAGTTTTTGACAAATACTTACATATCATTTCTCATTTGCCTTGTCACAGATGTGTACAACAACGTTAATGCCTAACAGTTCACGAGTTTCCTTATTTTATTCGGTATACGTAAATTTTTTGTCGCTTATTCTGAGTAAACTGTATTCAATGGATTCAATGTAGTATTCCAAATAAAATAAGGAAACTCGTGAATTGTTAGGCATTAACGTTATTGTACACATCTGTGACAAGGCAAACGAGAAATGATGTGTAAGTATTTGTCAAAAACTAGAAAGAATAAATACAAGATTCATCGTCATCAATGAAAACACTTTTATTTTACAAAATAATTTTTATTATTTTTATTTCCGATACTTTTTTGACTTATTTATATTTTATATGTATTATGGTATAAAAACCAACCATCGGGCGTTTAAATCATGAAAATCGGTTGAGCCGTTTATTTTATACAAAATTTTGAAGTTTTGTTAAATAAGTGGCGCCATCTGTGTTCCTAAGGGATAAAAATGTTGCTGCTGCGGGTAAAATTGCTTATTTTAGTCCCCACTATCACTGTGCAAAATGGCTAGATTCCATCACAAAAATAAGTTTTATTCTCTACTTAGTTACTATGACGCGAGGGCAATAGCCCGCTTTTCCAGCACATGTAAACCTAAATATTTCCTAAACTACTAATGATATTGGCATGCAGTTTTTTTTATTAAATTCATTATTATATTAGTAACGATATGAATTACAAAAAATATACCCTTTTCATACAAGTTTTTTGCATAGTTCAATAAAAATTGACAAATAAAAAATAAAAAATTAGAAAACGTAGGATTTACGGCAGCCATCATAGTATTTTTTTTAATCTTATTTTTTTGTTTGTACAATAAGTGATTTTCTTTCGATTAAGATATTAATCATTGAAATCGGTTCACCCGTTAGGCTGTTAGAAATTTTCAAAGTTTATTTTTAGAAGTGGCGCCCTCTCTGTTCCTAAGGGATGAAACTTGTGCTGCTGCGGGTCAAATCGCTTATTTTTGTCCCTTCTATCACTGTGCAAAGCGGCTTGCTTTCATCATAAAATGCAGCTTTTTTTTCATAGCTGCTAAGACTATGCTGAGCGGAGGCCATTTTGGTGCTTTCTGAATTTATAGATTTTAATTAATGTCATTGTTTTAATTAATATTTGTACCTAAACTCAATTTTTTAATTCGAGTCCACGGAATGACAGTTGCTAGTATGCAACTTTGTAGCAACTGTCATTCCGTGGACTCGAATTAAACATTAGAGTTTAGTTAGTATGTACGAATAAGATGGTGCCAAATAAACAATTTACTTACTTACTTACTTACATTGAATCGCAATGATCGTAAGTAACAGTTGGTCAGAGACATCAGGGAATGGACGGAGGTAGTCAGCGTTGAAGATATATTTCTCTTAGGAAGAAACGGAGACTAATGTGGAAAGGTAACGGACGACCAACCTCCATTAGTGGACAGGCACGCCAAGAAGAAGTAAACTGACAGTACGACATACACCGTGCAATTTTAGTGGTTTTAAAGCCGAAGGTATTTAGTTGAACTCGTGATTCTGAGCCAAATTCCAAAATGTTACTTCAAAACGAGCGAAAAAAAAAACCACTTCCCAATACAAACGGCTATCGCCAATCGACACCATTTGTATGGTATGGAGAAGTGAATTTTTATTTCGCGCGTTTTGGAATGAAATTTTGTGATTTGGCTCAGAATCACCAGTGCAACAAAATACCTTCGGCTTTAAAACCACTAAAATTGCACGGAGTATATGGAGATAATGACGATACGACAAAGCTAATAAAATATCTGTCAAACATAAAAAATACTCGTGTCACAACAAACGCTCAGTTATTTTCTAATCAATTACCATATCCTGAGTGCATGATGACGTCCATGACAGAGAAATTGTTCCATTGACCCACTACCATCACGCTAACAACCGATATTTCCAAAGAAATTGTGTTATACGACAGGTTGTTAGCATTTTCACTACCTGTAATGTTACATTGGATTGAATGAGATGGCGCCGACATTGTGTTCGATTTCTGATTAGCTTTTCAACAATAGCTATTCATACCAGACCAGAGATGGGCACGTACCCGGGTATATACCCACCTGTGGGTATTTACCCGATATGTACCCGGTAAATACCCGTATGCACCCGTTTGCTGGGTACATTCAATTTGTGATTTCAAGTATAATAAAAATTATTAAAATGAAAAACAAAGTATGCCAATCAGTTGTAAAACATGTTCCCTACACAAAGTACGTCTTAGTAATTTTTCGTTGGACGTATATTTACAAAGTTATGCATGTTTTTGTGATTTCTTTGTATGAAAACGAATATTCATAAGGACATTTGTCTTATATTTTTATAGAATTAACAACCGGTATGTTTAAAAAGTACTTTGTCATACTTTTTATGACTAATAAAATAGTTTTTAATATGAATTTAACAATATTTTTTATTGATTAGGAACCAAGTGTCAAAAACTGATATTTACATTGAAATGGTAGACAATACACTGATGAAGTCAGGTCATTTCGGTTAAATTAAAATGCGAAGACGGGTCAAGTGTTGCAAATAACAAAAAAATATAATCATAAAGTATGGTTTAATGTTTGTTCTTCCCGAACAAAGAATAACTAAAACTTATTAAATTCGTTTATTTTATTTTGCAAATGGCATTATGCTCAAAATGCTATACGGTGAAATGTAAGTCGTCCAGCCACCTCATTACGTCCGGGTCAGCCTCATCGACACCGCCGCCTTGGATGGCGAACAGCGGGTAGTCGTAGTTGATGTGGAACATCGTCTGAACCCGCCCGCTCACGCAACTCGGGTCCGACACACGGTTACATTTTGTGTATTTAGCTCCGCACACCTTCCTCGTAAGACCCGGAATCTATTTATTTGAGTCCAGTGCTTTCTGGGAAGATGGAAACCTGGCACACGGATATCTGGCTCGGACTCGAGATGCTTGTTAGGCAGGTCCACAGATGTCCACTGATCCCGCCATTTCTCCATCAGTGTCGAAGGTCGTGCTGTGATGGCAATGTCGTCGCCTACATAAATGATCACCCGGAGACTTTTGGTATGTAACTGACGTAGACGTTGATAAGCGTAAGAGCCAGGACTAAGCCCTGCGTAACACTATTGTTCAGAGTTTGGCTTTTAAAAGGAGGGCGTCATAAAGACGATACGTGCGTTGCATTAAAAAAAATATTACGAGCTCGTAGGGTAGTCCCTGACTGTCCCTGTTTTCAGACATGTTCCAGAGAGTTTCAAATGCTAAGCTGAGATCCACGAATAACGCCACTGTTTTGAGTTTCTTTTGGAATCCTGCTTCGATGTTAGAAGTTAGTACAAGCTCTTGGTTAAAGCAACCCTCAATTTTGGTGGGATTTTGACCGAACCGGGGTTGCATCAGAGAATTGCAACCATCTTGCCATACCCTGCAGGCCCATTAACTCTTGTAGGACGACAGAACGCTGATGGAGAATTGGCGGGATCGGTGGCCATCTGTGGACCTGCCTAACAAGCATCTCGAGTCCGAGCCAGATATCCGTGTGCTAGGTTTCAATCTTCCCAGAAAGCACTGGACTCAAATAAATAGATTCCGGGTCTTACGGGGAAGGTGTGCGGAGCTAAATACACAAAATGAAACTGTGGGTCAGACCCGAGGTGCGTGTGCGGGCGGGTTCAGACGATGTTCCACATCAACTACGACTACCCGCTGTTCGCCATCCAAGGCGGCGGTGTAGATGAGGCCGACTCGGACGTAATGAGGTGGCTGAACGGCTTACATTTCACCGTATAGCATTTTGAGCACAATGCCATTTGCGAAATAAAATAAACGAATTTAATAAGTTTAAGTTATTCTTTGTTTGGGGTGAACAAACATAAAACCTTACTTTATGATTATATTTTTTTGTTATTTGCAAGACTTAACCCATCTTCGCATTTTAATTAGACCAAATGACCTGACTTCATCAGTGCATTGTCTACCGTTTCAATGTAAATATCAATTTTTGACACTTGGTTCCTAATCAATAAAAAATATTGTTAAATTCATATTAAAAACTATTTTATTAGTCATACAAAGTATGAGAAAGTACTTTTTAAACATACCGGTTGTTAATTCTATAAAAATATAAGACAAATGTCCTTATGAATATTCGTTTTCATACAAAGAAATCACAAAAACATGCATAACTTTGTAAATATACGTTCAACGAAAAATTACTAAGACGTACTTTGCGTAGGGAACATGGTTTGGAACTGATTGGCATACTTTGTTGTTAATTTTAAGTCACAAATTGTATATACCCAGCAAATGGGTGCATACGGGTATTTACCGGGTATATACCCAATGTACCCGGTAAATACCCAAATGGGTAGATTGGGTATATACCCACCGCCCATCTCTGTACCAGACTGCATAATAAAAGTTATGTATGACAGACAGACTGGCGCAGCCCGAATTATATGAAAATTGTCCACATCGTTTGGGGCAAACAGATCTAAATGTGGAAATACTGTAATAGTTAACAGCATCACTAGTTAAACATGATCTTAGTCTTAACCAAGTTCATGCTGTAAGTCAAACTAGATCCTGCAGCGATTCCACCTGCAGAACAGAAATTCCACGATCAGCAGTCAAATATGCGTCGCCGGGGCGGTCGCAAAGACAAGCTCTTTCTTTGACATTATAAATGTGATAGATACGAGCATAGAATTGGTGTAATAAGTCTATGTCACTCTAGACAATGGACACGTAGACAACGGTCTATCGAGCTGGCAAAGGTCCATATGTGAAATATGCAAGATGATGTACAGTGACCTGCCATCTTTTACCGACTTAAAAGTAAAAAAATAAATAAAATAAATAATACCTACCAAAGAAGAGTAGGACAGATAGATGACTAAAGGACTGCAGAGAGATAACACACACAGTTGAACCTGATCGACCTGTCTCTGTTGTGTTTATAATTAAATAATTCTGACTTCGATATGTCTAGGGGAAAACCCACAAACAACATAGGTACACAAGACGGCATGTCGACGATTACACGCTAGCACTCTACTCGGTTACGTTACAAGCAACTTTGAAACGAAAGTTAAGCGCCTACGGGCTGTTGACTGTAGGTACAAGGTAGCTGATGACAAAACAAAAACAAGGGATGAAGTGCTGAAAAAAAAAAACATTCTTATAAAGATTTTTTATAAGGTTAAAAGTTCACGCGGGACAGGACTTGAACACGCAACCTCTTGCATCGCGCCAAGTAACTGTTAGAATCTCATTGTTACTTGTCTTACGGACGATGATGTGTTAATTTGCACTAATCTCCACCGTGCGGGTTGCGGGGAGCGAATTTTTAACTAAGTATATAAAAATCTTTAAAATGTTACGGCTAGTGCTTTAGAATAAAATTATTATAAAAAACAAAAAAGTTCTTATTCCAAAAGTTCTCTTAAATTCCAGATGCTAGGCGTCTGGTACGTGATCCAGAAGACCTCGACGGCCTCTCACTGCATCACTTACAACTTCACCAAGACCGATGAGCCCGGGAAGTACGAGCTGGAACAGACCTCTCAACACTTCATCTTGGGCTTGACGCCGCTCAAACACGACTATAGGTAAGGGCTTCCATTTAGGTATAGCACCTTCTGTTTTTAAGTTAACTTACAAAAATTATCGCAAATCCACCGGTGTCGAACCAAATTATACCTCTAGCTTCTGCCTAGATTCAGAAGGAAACGGAAAATATTTTAATTATTTTAAGGCCCGATAGCGCATCAGAAGTGGGAGTTTGAGGTAGTGTTACAGGTCCAAGTTTTAAATTAATTACATATGTATTTAGAAGAGACAACGATAGATAAAGAAAGATGGACACAAGGAAGAGCGAGAGGAAGTAAGCAATGTAATATTTCAGGTTCTAAACTCGATCTTTCTTTGCAGATACACTGGAATCCTGACGATCCCCGACCCAGCAGTTCCCGGCCGAATGAAAGTTCGCTTCCCTCTAAGTAAGCCACTTTTATTATGATGAATGTCAGACGAAACAAATATTACCTCATTAACAGTCATTAAAAATCCGTGCCATGCACCATTAATGTATGGGGCAGGCGATAGTTATTTTAAGAGTTCAGGATTGGCCCTGTAACAAAAGCTTGGTTGAACAGCGACTTTTTGTTCCATATTCGCACATACAGGGCGTCCCACGGCTATGCCACATGGAGGGAAAGTACCTTAAATATTGTAGATGTAACATTTTACTGAAAGAAGACATAATTTTAATTTAAAAAAAAATTTAAACTGCATTCATAGATATTGAAATAATTACATGGTTGAACCGGGAATCGAACCCGTAACACGAGAAAAATTATTACCCTGTAGTTTTATCATACCGATCGAAAGGCTTCATGATAAGGATTATTTTTTGCTAAATAACATGTCAGAAATAAAAGGAAGACCATGAATTTTAAAATTTTTAATACAACATTAATCAATTTATCAATGAAAATCACAGTAACAAAAGATTAAAAGTATGAAAATGAAATACATTTTTGAATTATTTCTTTATAATCAGCCAGCCGCATTGCGATGGACAAAATTTTACGCGTCTTTCGGCTCAGGATACGGCTCGAGTTGTTGCATACTACCAGGTAAATGTTAAAATTCATGGTCTTCCTTTTATTTCTGAACTATGTTATTTAGCAAAAAATTATCCTTATCATGAAGCCTTTCGATCGGTATGATAAAACTACAGGGTAATATTTTTTCTCGTGTTACGGGTTCGATTCCCGGTTCAACCATGTAATTATTTCAATATCTATGAATGCAGTTTAAATTGTTTTTTAAATTAAAATAATGTCTTCTTTCAGTAAAATGTTACATCTACAATATTTAAGGTACTTTCCCTCCATGTGGCATAGCCGTGGGACGCCCTGTATACCGCGCGCATCATAACATAATGCGTCACGAACTCACAACGATCCAAAAGCACGGCAGCTCCTAAGGGTAGCGCGTCGTGACGTTTACCGTACCTATGACAGGACCTCTTTTTGACACCCTGTATCTCCGAACCCTCAGGCGTAGCGGGGTCAGCGAGCTACACCGTGATGGCGACAGACTACTCTACCTACGCCGCAATCTTCACCTGCCAGCGGCTTGCCTTCGCGCACAGACGCTCGGCCACCATTCTGTCAAGGAGCAAGGAGCTCGACAAGATGTATGTCGATAAGGTGAGAGTGAAGACATTCAGATACCTACTGTTTTTATTTGTAACAATAACTCGGACGATAAAGCGGAGGAAGTCGCTTAGAGACTAGCTTTATTTGGAACAAAGACTCGGGCGACGTAAGCTGTGTGTGAGAGATCTTCTCAAGGTTCAACGGGAAAATCAATGTTTTTAATTTATTTTGATGTTAAACTAGGCTAAATCATTGTTTTATTTTGAAAGTAACAAATCTTATTTTCATAATTACTCTACGCCAGCGGTTCTCAATCTTTTTTGGTGACGAAACCCTTTTGGAAAGCGAAATACTTGACGGAACCCTAAACAATAGTTTTTACCCGACTGACCCAGAGGGAGGGTTATGTTTTTCGATTGTATACTGTTTGTAAGGGTGTAAGTACTATACTATGACTAAGTTCGGCTGCTCCTCGTGAATCGTGATACGCCGCGTCAGAACTTTCTACCAGAGAGAGGTGTTTTTAATATTTTTTTCTAAAATCTGCGGAACCCCTACAGAGGTAACGCGGAACCCTGGGCTTCCGCGGAACACACTTTTTGAGTATGGCTGCTCTACGCCATCACTAATAATCACACATAATGTCGTACTTGACGAATGATTTGATTATGAGATTTGCTCGAACTTCTAGTTTTTAGGGCAGTACCACTGGTTTGTCGACCATAAAAACAAATCAGCTTAATTATTGTTGTATTGTTGTTTAGAATAATGAAAACAAAACAATTTTACTGCCGTGAAACAAAAATCGTTGACGAAAAGTATCTCAGTTTAGCTACAAAATTCAGAAAACTTGTGCTTTTGGGCTTTTCAGCTACACTATTTTAATCGACCCCTCGTCTCCAACCCCCAGATGCGTTCCAAGCTGTCTTCCTTCGGCGTGGACCCGTACGACCTGTCCATCATCAGCCAGTCGGAGTGCCCCAAGCACCCCAACGGAACCACGGAGGGTGTCAACATCAACATTGACCCCGAGACATTCTCCTCGCACAACATCGGGCAGGCGGTGCGGAAGACCGGCGGGGCCATCGGTGAGGGATTGTCTATCTACACCACGTACTGATACGGTCGATTTTGGGGTGACATGCCCAAAGGACAGAACTCCTACTCCTTGCATAGGTATCCTCGTTACTGAGGGTCATGGTCTTTCATCTGGAGCAATATTTATCTGACGATGCTTCGTCAGTTTACCTATATCTGCGCATTTATCACTTCTTCTTCGTAGCTTTCTGTCGATTTGCAGTGAGTATCAGTTTTTCTAGGTGTGATATAAAACCTAGAAAAACTGATACTCACTGCAAATCGACAGAAAGCTACGAAGAAGATATATGGCCATGTGACCATTATACTTATTGGAGGATCATACTTCGTTTTCTTTGCGTGCCGTCTCCGGTTAAGCGGATCAGTGATAATTTTGGCTATCTCGTCTTTCCAAGTTGCGAGAGGATCCTATGGAAGGACAAAAATAAGCCCTATTCAATGTCACTCTGTCCCGTGGACTAGTAAGAACTGTCCATCATCAGTATTCATCAGCCAGTCGGAGTGCCCTCCGTGCATCTTCAGCGTATATCATTCGTATAGCGTTCATCTTGGTAGCTTTTTGTCCACTTTGCAGTCAATATTATTATGTTATCGCGTCTCTTCTGGAAGTGTGATCAAAATATTCGAGTTTCCTACCTATTTATTATCTTATAGCCGACTTGTGTCTACGGTTGTTCATTCGAAATTGCCAAAGGATCCATCTATTGCCAAAAGAACAAAAAATACCAATAGGGTTCTACATCCACCGCGCACGAGTCGGTTTTCTATAGAAAACTGACTCCGCCGCGTTACATGCGCGCTGAGGGGCACGGCTAGGATAGGGAGAGGCCAGAAACACCTCGTATAACCACCTACCTTTCATTCCAGTGGACGGCGTGGAGTATGTAGTGGAGGCCGGCAAGAAGGTTTATCACAAGGTGGCAAACAGCAAGGAGGATCTGACCGAAGCGCCGGCGGGCGGCAGCAGGCATCTTGACTCAGAGGTCGAGTGGCTGCCTTGATCTGTCGTCGGGTTGCGATTGGTCGGACGGAGAGGGCAGGGTATTGTGGTTGTGAAAGGATAGAGGGGTCAAATTTGTGTAACTTCAACGTCAATGATCCCTTTTCAATGATCATGAACGGAATTGTTATGAAAATAAGGCCCATATGTTTGAAAGTCTCAATAAAGGCACCATAAGTCTCTTCCAGTGTTGCCAGGATATGTTTAATGGAGATTGCCAGATGGATAAAATCTTGCCAATAATTTTGTAATGGTAGGTGAAAAATGGTTTTACAAGTATTTGTATGCCAATGTATCATACAAATAAAACCTCATGAATGTAATCTTTCGTTTACGATGCGATTTGTCACGGTGCAAAATGCAACTATGACTACGAGTTATTATTTTGTAGTGTAAAGAAGGATCGGAGTTAGTTTTATAAAATTTTGTACAAAATGTAGTTTTTAAAAATAAAATATTTAAATACTCTACGGGTTAATTTTATTTATGGTTAATCGAGTGGGTCCTGTACGTTCCCAATGATTTCAAGTAAAGTTAGAAGATAAGTTTCCAAGTCAACCAAAAAATATGTTTATTGTTTTTGAAGATTTACAAGCTGTTTTGAGTGATACAATATTTCTTTATTTTGAAGCTGGAATGTAACATTCCGTATTTCATATTAAAATAATAAAGTATTAAGTTGTGAAGTATTCTTATAAAAATGCAAACAAAATGCGATGAATCTATTATTTAACAGTTAAAACATAAACCTTATTTAGATAAGAAATAATAAATATTATAGCTTAAAGCTAAGGAGATGTACCGAACCTTTAAACTTCGGAACTATCTTTCAAACCAACATCAACATAATATTTACTATGGCATCCGTATTTACCATGATAGCGCAATATGCTGACCTTTGCCCTCGCTCAAAATATCTATGGTCTTTCGCGATAGACACACTTTTGGGTTGGTCCATTAATTTTCTAGATACTGTCTAAACTAAAGCTGTGCGGCCCTCTACTACATTGATTTTATGGGGTGCCTCAAGGTTAAATTCTAGGACTGACGCTTTTCTTAGTATACACAAGGCGGGGGTGCAGTTGTAGCAGCATAGACTAGATATTCACTATGCGCTTCGGGCATGCACCGCTCGAGAAAGTTCGGGTAGATACATCCGTTTCTAGGTAATTTAACAGCTTGGAAAGACGTAGTTTATTGCACGTTATAAACGAGCCCAAGATTAAGAGATATCGCGCGCTGTCGAGCTTAATTTCATAATGGCTGTTAGAAAGATAGTTTCTCACCCTGAGCGTGCATCGCTCGAGGAAGCGTGGGTAGAGACAAACCTCGCGGATGTGGTGCCGGTCGAGTAGCCAGCAGAGGAAGCTAGAGCGAGAATATATCCTGCTCTAGGTTGTTTCAGATCACGCAAT
Source organism: Zelleria hepariella (assembly GCA_949319315.1). NCBI lineage: Eukaryota > Metazoa > Arthropoda > Insecta > Lepidoptera > Yponomeutidae > Zelleria > Zelleria hepariella. The sequence goes on along the minus strand of OX439396.1, from coordinate 4,009,938 downwards.
TAATATCACGTTGTCAAGCTCGATAATCCATTGGTTTTCTAATATATCTACTTTGAAAGACAGTTCCTCCACCCATCTAGGGATCGTCTAAACTAAAACTGCCCGCTCCTTCTCTGCATTGATCATTATATGGGGTACCTGAAGGTAGTATCCTAAGCCCGACGCTATTCTTTGTATTACAGGGACTTAATTCAATGGAGGGGCGAGCAATTTTAGTAGCTTAGGCTCTAGTTCCCTAGGGCGTGCATCGCTCGAGGAAGCGCGGGTAGAGACACACCTCGCGGATTTGGTGTCGGTCGAGCAGCCAGCAGAGGAAACTAGGGCGAGAATATATCTAACAGTCTATCCAGCTTTAGGTTGTTTCAGATCACGCAATTAATAGCGCGCTATCAAGCCCGATAATGCCATTTGTTTTCTAATCTATCTACTTTGAAAGACAGTTCCTCCACCCATCTAGGGATCGTCTAAACTAAAACTGCCCGCTCCTCCTCTGCATTGATCATATGGGGTACCTCAAGGTAGTATCCTAAGCCCGAAGCTATTCTTTGTATTACAAGGACTTAATTCAATGGAGGGGCGACACATTTTAGTAGCTTAGACTCTAGGTCCCTAGGGCGTGCATCGCTCGAGGAAGCGCGGGTAGAGACAGACCTCGCGGATGTGGTGTCGGTCGAGTAGCCAGCAGAGGAAGCGCTCCAGGCCGAGCCCATACCCGCCGTGCGGTACCGAGCCGAATTTGCGCTGGTCCGTGTACCAGTAGTACGGCGACGGGTCGATGCCCTCGCGCTTGTAGCCTGCGAGGAGAAACAAAACATATTTATTTTAATCATTAGGCATAATTAGGTTATTATTTTATCGTAAGACCTATGTCCCTGATAAGGGATAAATGGATATGATCATCATCATTAATAGTTTATGCAGTAATATTTAATTATGTGCACGTATGTTTACCCATTTTATAGATTTATGTGTCTATCCTGCAGGGTTTGCTGGAAGAAATCTCTTATAAGCTCGCCTTTGTACATGTCTTTTCTTGTGTGTCCTGTAATATGTTTCAAGTAGGCCTGTCAATGCGATAATTCCGAACGTCTTTTAGACGTGGCGCCATCAGTAACTCTTCTGGGTTCAGTTGTACGAACAGTGGTCGAGCTACGATAAAAAAACCGCAAATCGATGCACAGGACTGCCGTTTGGTACACAGGTACTTTAGGTTAAAACAATAATTTTGAGCGGTAGTTCTTAAAAATCTCCCAAGGGGGAGTTATGACGCCATAAATGTATTGTATAGGATTCGATTTTTTTTTCAGAAACCTATCTTTTATGGTACTTGTGTACCTGTGTACCAAACTTCAATCCTGTACATCGATTTGCGGTTTTTCGATCGAATTTGCGTTGTAGGCCGTCCACTAGCAGGACGTATCCTTACCTTCCAGCAGTTCTTCGTGGTCCCAGATCCTCATGCTGCCGCCGACGATCTCTCCCACGCCGGGCATGAGCACATCCACAGACTCTGTGAGCCGCCTGTCCTCGGGACACCGCATCATGTAGAACGACTTGATCTCGAGCGGGAATTTGCAGAGGAGGATCGGCTGGCCGATCGCGTCCGTCATCTTACGCTCCGGCATCTCTGGGATGTCCTGAGGGAAGAGTAAGTAAGATGTAGCCTGTACGATTGTACATATCCCACTGGCTGGGCCTTCCCTCAGAGAGAGTTCGAGTTTTATCACCACGCGTGCTCAATGTGGATTGGCAATTTTCGCGTTAAGGGCATATGCCTTAGGGAAAGAGTTAGGTTGAATTATTTTTCGCCAGTTATGACTGTATGACTATGACTGTTGTGCTCGCTAAATATTCACCGAGTCTAGTTTCCAATTATCGACTGCGATTTTTATCGAGTAGGCCAGCTGCAGTAAGTTGTGTCTCGAGGAGGTGAAAGTTTTATAGACAAGCCTATCTTCATTGGACGTACTTGAAAAGCGACATATGTTCTTCGTTGAGAGCGTTAGGTGAAATTACAACAGTATCGTTATACCGAACAACAGATTTGAAGCCCTGAATGTTTGCACTTACCTCTCCGAACTCGTAGAAAGATCCGTCCTCTTTGGTGATGTTGTGTTCGCGCAGGTAGTCGATGGCTTCCTGGTACGTCATGCGCTTGAACGGCCTCTGGGGTCTCTGAGGGCGAAGATTGGATATTATTGGTACGATGGTTGAAAAAAGTAATGACAAACAAATGATAGATAGATAGATAGATAGATAACACTTTATTGTACACCAGAAATTAATTATTTACAAGAATTTTCTTAACCTAATAGTACAGACGGCGGTCTTATCGCTAAGAGCGATCTCTTCCAGAAAACCTAAGGATGGACTGGAAAAGTAAAAATAGAGAAGGTAGTAGATGTACATAAACAACAATAATTAAATTACATAAACACAGGACATAAAATAATGTAATACTTATTTGTGCATACAACTTATGAATAAGTAAAATAAAATAAACAAGTACCTAGGTAGTATAAATAAAACCAGTAAGGTAGAATTTTTTAACCAGAGCCTTAAAAATCGGTAGCGACTTTTGATCTTTTGACTAATGATCATCATCAGCCCACCTCTTCCCCACCTCTTCTTCCCCACTTTTTCCCCCTTGCGCCACCTCTCACGGTCCCTAGCCATCCGCATCCATGGACCCTCCGCCGCTGTGACAATGTCGTCCGACCATCGGGCTGCTTGTCTTCCGACTGATCGCCGTTCAGTTCTCGGCCGCCACTCTGTCACTGCCCTTGTCCACCGGCCATCTTCCTTCCTCGCCAGGTGTCCTGCCCATTTCCTCTTGAGACTCGAGATCACCGATAACGTCAACCTTCGTTCGACGTCGGATGACGGCATTCGGTACTCGATCAACGAGTCTGAGGCCTAGCATGGCCCGCTCCATAGACCTTTGTGCTACACTTATTCGGTGCAAACAAATAAAGCCTTTTTATTAGGACGCTCCGTACGGTTCACGGGCCCCTGGTGACACCATTGGTTGTTCTTCTTTACTCCTCACACTCGCGATGGGGTCTGACCGGGTTCTTTTCAAAATAGCGCTCGCTCGCTTGGGGTCTTAGCTGCAGATTTTGATTTTGATTTTTTTCTGATGTTCTTTCGCTTCTGAGTGTTCGTGTAGGGATAGTTCACAGAGCTTACAATGTGACATCATGTGGATGCTTCACACTTTATGACTCAGATAGCAAATTCCGATTCGGATTTGACTCAGATTTGTATGCCGAAATGTCAAACACAACATTTTCAACTCGGTTTTGTGTGACCTCACCTTGAAGTTTGGGTTGAGCTCGTGCACCAGATGTCCCTCGGGCGAGGCGAGCACCCGGTCCACCACGTCCACCACCAGGTCCTCCAGTCGGTCCAGCAGCTCCTCGAACGTGATGAAAGGACACTCCGCTTCCACGTGGCTGTACCTGCAGACAAAATATACATGTACATTTTTGAGGCACCAAAATAAGCTAGAAACCGTCTCACATAAATTACGGAAAAATAAATGCACTTCAGCATCTGTATTCAATACAAAAAAAAAACTCGGCCAAGTGCGAGTGGGACTCGCGCACCGAGGGTTCCGTACTACCATTCTATGCATTTATTAGGAAGAAAAATATAAATAAAGCGGCAGCTGGGCGAGACAGGTCTCTAGGTACAGCTGGGCGAGACAGGTCTCTAGGTACAGCTGGGCGAGACAGGTCTCTAGGTACAGCTGGGTGAGACCGGTCTCTAGGTACAGCTGGGCGAGACAGGTCTCTAGGTACAGCTGGGCGAGACAGGTCTCTAGGTACAGCTGGGCGAGACAGGTCTCTAGGTACAGCTGGGCGAGACAGGTCTCTAGGTACAGCTGGGCGAGACCGGTCTCTAGGTACAGCTGGGCGAGACAGGTCTCTAGGTACAGCTGGGCGAGACAGGTCTCTAGGTACAGCTGGGCGAGACCGGTCTCTAGGTACAGCTGGGCGAGACAGGTCTCTAGGTACAGCTGGGCGAGACCGGTCTCTAGGTACAGCTGGGCGAGACAGGTCTCTAGGTACAGCTGGGCGAGACAGGTCTCTAGTTACAGCTGGGCGAGACAGGTATCTAGGTACAGCTGGGCGAGATAGGTCTCTAGGTACAGCTGGGCGAGACAGGTCTCTAGGTACAGCTGGGCGAGACAGGTCTCTAGGTACAGCTGGGCGAGACAGGTCTCTAGTTACAGCTGGGCGAGACAGGTATCTAGGTACAGCTGGGCAAGATAGGTCTCTAGGTACAGCTGGGCGAGACAGGTCTCTAGGTACAGCTGAGAGATTAGAATGACAATAAAATTGTACTTACTCGGCAAGATGGCGGCGCGTGCGCGACTGCTCGGCGCGGTACGATTGCGAGATACAGTACACGTCACCTAGTGCGGCGAGGCAGGTCTCTAGGTATAGCTGGGCGAGACAGGTCTCTAGGTACAGCTGAGAGCTTAGAATGAGAATAAAATTGTACTTACTCGGCAAGATGGCGGCGCGTGCGCGACTGCTCGGCGCGGTACGACTGCGAGATACAGTACACGTCACCTAGTGCGGCGAGGCAGGTCTCTAGGTACAGCTGGGCGAGACAGGTCTCTAGGTACAGCTGAGAGCTTAGAATGAGGATAAAATTGTGCTTACTCGGCAAGATGGCGGCGCGTGCGCGACTGCTCGGCGCGGTACGACTGCGAGATACAGTACACATCGCCGAGCGCGGCGAGACAGGTCTCTAGGTACAGCTGGGAGCTCTGCGTTAGGTACGCTTGTTGTCTGAAACAATACAAGAGAAAAGGGTTAATAGAGGCTTTCTGCGGGTGATTGATGGGTTGATTACAGAGTTGAAATTGGTTGATTTCGAGGTGCTGCCGCCCTCACACTTAATAATGTTCTAATTGTCTTGAGTCACCAATTTATGGACTAGTATTAGCTGTCAATAAAACACTGAAATACTGAATCACTTTCTATTAATAGAGAACCTTCGTACCTAAGTTGGCGGGCACCCGGGATGCTACGGGGAAACGACTGAAGCTCTCCGACGACTCCAAAATGCTGACGCTACACGTTTTTGGAAAGCATTTTTTGAAAAAACATAGAATATGATATGGCGGCGCTTATGTAAGAGCGGTTTGCGGACTCACCCAAAGAAGTCAAACTTGAACAGAGTGCTGCCGCCCTCACAATGTGTCTGTACCATCGTCGGAGGACACACCTCGGCGTACTTGCGCGAGGCGAAGTGATCGCGGAAGGCGCGGGTCACTACAGTTCTAGGTTCTTAGCCTTAGGTAAATTGGTGAGTGTAAATAAGGGTAACTGTTAGGTTGGCACTAATAATGAAGTTATACGGGTAGTAGGAGTGCTTCTGTCCTCCATTACTGATCTCAAGTAGAGTTGCTCTGAGAGCTAAAATAAAAGCATTATCGTGTCATCACGTCGTTTTACTGCCTGCAACCCCTGCTAAATCGATCCACAAAGTAGAATAGAAAAACGTTTATTATCAAGAGGTTTAAGTCGAGACGTTCCAACAGTAACTCACCCAAAGAAGTCAAACTTGAAGAGCGTGCTGCCGCCCTCACACTGGGTCTGGACCAGCGTCGGCGGACACACCTCGCCGTTCTTGTTGACGTTTTTGAAAAAACCTAGAATATGTTATGGCGGCGGATGTGTAACCCGTAAAAGCTGTTTGGGGCTTAATTGTCTAACTTTTGATCTATCGCGATCCCTTTCAATTTGACGTTTGAAGGGTGCTGACGAACCTTACACTGCATTTATTTGACACAAACCGTAATTCAAAGCGATTGAGACAGGGATTGTCGATTTTGGAAAGCATTTTTTGAAGAAACGTAGAATTTTCTATGGCGGCGCTTGTGTAACCCGTAAGAGCTGTTTGCTTAGTACCTTAGATTGAGGGAGTTGGGTAAAAAGAGGGATTATAACTCACCCAAAGAAGTCAAACTTGAACAGCGTACTGCCGCCCTCACACTGCGTCTGCACCAGCGTCGGAGGACACACCTCGGCGTACTTGCGCGAGGCGAAGTGTTCGCGGAAGGCGCGGGTCACCACCGCGCGGGCTCGAAGCACCTTGGAGGTGTTCTCGCCGCGGATCATTATGTGCCTGCCAAGGGAAAAACACTGTTAGGCCCGTAATAACTCAGACCATAGATTAAACCTCGCATTTTGTATGAAAATTAATCGACAGATAGGGTTTAAAACATCCCATCCCATCTCCATCTAAAACAATGTCCCAGGCACTGCAGCGCCGAGTGGTCTCTTCACCCATCTAGTGTGAGTGAAGGTGCCACTGGACGCTGTATAAATCATCTCATTACGTAGATGCAAAGGCCTTAGTTTTTTAGGGTTTAAACTAGCTTTTTTTGTTTAAGGCGCGGTGCATAGTGAATTAGCCCGCGCGCAAAGAAAAATGCACAAAATCGACTCCTGTATCAAATACACTAAACAAATTGAAAATGTTCACACATCAAACGCTAGAATTAGGCGAGACCTATCTAACACAGCCAGTTTCATGTTGATATCCATAACAGATTGCAAGATATTTTCGTTGTAAAAAAGTGCGCCGCCTATTTTTTTTCAGCCAAAATATCTTCAAAACGTTTATGAATGTCAACACGAAACTGGCTGTTTTAGATAGCTCTCACCTAATTCTAGGGTTTGATATGTGAACATTTTCGATTTGTTTAGTGTATTTAATACAGGAATCGATTTTGTGCATTTTTCTTTGCGCGCGGGCTATTCACTATGCACAGCGCTAAACTATGATAGATATTATGGGCCTTAGTATAGTTATTTATAACTACATTTTTTTATGTAGCCTCCATAGAATACCACTGCTTGGCAAAGGTGTCCATCTTGTGTGGTCCAGTCGGTGACGATTTTCGCCCACCTATCTGGACACATGAGCAAATGTGGCCGGCCTAAAATACCTAGACATTTTACTTCAAATAAGCACATCTCAGAAACACATTTAAAAACATTTGATTTTCTAAATAGAAATTCTGCTGTGATAAATTAATGTGAATGTGTATGTACCGGTTTCAATTATTGTATTCATGTGTGTGTTGTGGTGTTTAAAAAAATGATTATTCTATTCTATTCTATTATAGACCATCTGACAGTTGGCCGTTTTGCAGCACGGACATTTTGAGAGTTGGACTTTCTGCAAGTTGGACATTCTGCGAGTTGGACATTCTGCACTGTTAGGTCCACTTGCTTCAACCAGGTTTAGGCATTTAACTCTGAGTTAATGTTAATAATTGTACGGATTTAGAGCTAGTTGGTTAAACCTGACGTTTAGCCACTTAGACTCTCTGATAGGGAAGGGAATAAACTTACCGGTTGTCCAGCTGCACATCGGGCAGAGCCTCCTCGTTCAAGATGGCGTCAGCACCACCGGGGGGCGCCAGTCCCACCAGCTCCCAGTAGTCCGCTGTGAGCTCATGCCCGCCCGGAGCCTGGGAGATACGGAAGGCTTAGATTAGATAGGTAATCGTATGAGGTAGTGGCCACCCCTGGTGTCAGAGGTTTTAGGCTGCCCAAATTGTTTGTTAATCCGATTGTTATTAATCAACAATCCGGGACCAATGGTTTAACTAACATGCCTTCTGAAGCATGGATCAGATATTATTGCAACTACAGGGTGAACTCTAAGTCAATAGCGGAACTTTAAGTAGGTTGTCTACTGATCAATACAAACAACTTGTACTAGGTGGCGACAAAAATGGAGCGAAAAAAATATCAGCTGTTTCATACATTTGGCGCAGTACTGAGTCGACCTTTTGTATGGAACACCTGATATTTTTTTCACTCCATTTTTTTCGCCACCTAGTACAAGTTGTTTGTAGATAGCCCACTTAAAGTTCCGCTATCGACTTAGAGTGCACCCTGTAGTGGTCACCCATCAATGGACTGACTACACCCGATGTTGCTTAACGCTGGCAATGGATTAAGAATGGTTAGTCCAACTGAAATTTAAAATTTGATAGAAGTATTGGAGTTTTTTGTTGCAATAGTTTGTAAGGTCTTTGGTGCAGGAAGAAATTGTCTTTATCATTTGGGAGGTCCCGTCAGATCACATCTAGTAAAGGGTAATTTCATCGTGGAAATAAGTAGAAGACTTCAAAGCTATTATGGAACACTGAAAACCATTTTCATAAGATTCACATGTCTCTTGCGGGAAGATTTGATGACAGTATAATAGTAACTTACACTTTTTCCCTCGGGCACCGCTTCCAAAGTCCCGTAAATGACCACAGAGGACTCAGTGGACAGCACAAGAGCATTGTAAGTCTGGCACAGGGCCCCGTGGAGCACACATTGCAAGAAACCCGTGCCGTCTCGCAGGGTGAGGAAGGCGAGGGCACGACCCTGGCGACGCAGGCGGTGTACCCAGCCACGGACCAGAATGCGGGAGCCGCGGTGCTGCTCAGCTGTGAATTTGAGATAGTGGTTGTTATTTCTAGTCTAGGACTTTGAAACCACATGTGTCCATTACAATAATAATTTCTATAGAACTTATGTTGTCACAAATCTAGTCCGCCGACCATAGATTTGTGACCCAGAAAAAAAATTCTATTTGCAGGTCAGTTGAGTGGGCAAAATATCTGGTGATCTACTATCCTCATTGATTTTTGCTTAGCGAGATTACATTTAAGTGGGTCATAAATATTTCTGTTTAATTTGAGTGAAGATTTGTAACAGACTATGTTACAAAAAAGATTTAAAATGTGTTATTTATATTATGTGGTTAGTTTGGAACAAAGAATAAGCACTTGTGCAAATACAGACACAGTATGAGTGTAAACAGATTACAGCTCTCAACTAGTTTTATGTCGTAATTTATTTTGATGACGTTCATAGCTGTGAAGCAAACTAAAAGATAGTTGTTCGTATTCTGTAATTAAAACTACCTAACAGGAAGTTGTAGCATTTTAAATGACTTGAAGATACAGGGAGACTGCGTTGCTGAACGCAGCACCTACAATACTCAAATAATACACAAACAAATCTAATAAAAGTCTATGAATGACTGATCGTAGATAAAAGAATGTCAACAACTTACTCTCAAATATTTTCACGATTTTAGCCTTAGGCAAGCTGGGGTCCTCTTTGATTTCAATCTTTTTGCCTTCTTCTAAGTTAGCTTGTCTTTTGTTTTCGCTCTCATCTTCAGCCTTCGCCTTGTCAGCTGCCTTGTGGTTCTCGCGTATCCAGAGCTTTTGGATCTTTTTTAGCTGCGATTTAGCAGCTACATCATAGGTTTTACTCTCTTCTTTTGAGTCAACATAGATGGTTGGAAAAGGTTCTTTTCCAGCGTGGCGCATAGCTTGAATAATGGTCTTGTAAGGCTTTTCCTCTGTTCCATTGCCCGTCTCATCGCTGCCTTTCTTATCGGACGTGTAGATTTCCTCTGAAATAAGTTATTCGAAGTTTTAGTACTGCCTACGTGGTTTCGAGAGGTTAGGACATCGAATTGAAGGTTTAAAGACTTACTGAGGGAAAGTTTTCCTATATCTGGCTGAGCCATGGTGTGTGGCTGTTGTTATGAGTTGCACACTAATGATAAAGGTCGAAGCTTCTTGTTTAGAATTTAAATTGCATCAGCAAATTGCCGCATTGGAAGTAAAAAAATCAGGTGAAGTTGAGAGTTGAGTGACGTTTCGTTTTGCCATAAATTAACCTCTCCCAGATTACGACCTCCATGGTAAAACTAACTCCGCCATCTATTGACGAGTAGCAAATAGGTTAAGTTAATCCTTGTGATTATAGATGGCGCTAATAAGTCAACGCCATCTACAGATGAGTTAAAAAGACGTGTAGTTATTATATTGAAAAAAAGATGGTGCAAAAAATAACGCCATCTAGCGTGGAGAAACTAATACGTTTAGTTTCAATTTAAATCTATAGATGGCACCTAGCAAACCACTACACAATGATGTATGTACTATTAAAATTTGTAGAGCAAAGTCATTGATGTGTAGAGCTTTGTATATTTTTTTGAGTGTTGGTTGATTTTGGTAATTTTGGAAAACCTATAATTTTTTACTTTTTGAGACAATAAATTTCTTTTATCTTTAAATACAGAGCCAAATTTAGTCCAAAAGTTTTGGTTTTTTTTTATAACAAAAAAAAATGTAGTCTACAAAAAATGGGCCACCCTGTATCTTTATCTCTTATCTTTAAAATCGAGTACCCCGTACCTAAGGTACCTAAGGCACCTGCAACGGCCCATAGCTGGCTGGATGCAAGTCATCCTAAATATCTCTACCACTTACAGACACTTTCAATAGGTACCTACATAACAAGCCACCTCTCTCAGCGAAGTGTGTTCAATATTCAATACGAAAGATGATCTTATTTTGGCGTGCCGACTCGCCGTTGACGGAAATATGAACGGAACAGCGCGAGACGATTGCACAGGCCATTCACCTGGACCTGCTGATGGGTTTATGTTGCTTGATGCCTAAGAGTTGGGTATTAATAAGCTTTCCTAACCTAGTTCTTTCTTTGAAACAATATTGCAGCGCCGGTTCTGAGAATCGACTGGCGCATCTTGAGGATTAATGAGCTTCTGATCTAAGTCTTTATATTTGGATTCTTCCACCGGTAAAATTATTGATGTGTACGTACCTACTGAGATAGATAGCGTCCTGTGTCCATGAAAATAGAAAAATGACCATAGGTTTAAAAATTGTCACAAATAATCAGAGAAGGAATGTAGAATCCACTGACCACAGACACCACAGTAGGTACACCACTACTGCCCCTGTTATGTAAATAATTTATTTTGAATTTTTTCCTGTGTTCAATCTACACTAATATTATAAAGAGGAAAAGCTTCTAAGTACCTATGTATGTACCTATGTAGGGGGCAGTGGCGTAACTAGGGTGGGGCAGCCAGGGCACGTGCCCTGGGCGCCATTTCAAGGGGGCGCAAAATAAACCAATTTACTTCAAATTATCGGACGATCGGTCATGGTATTGTAAATAGTGTATGTGACGATAGAGAAGATATATTCGGTACCTACGTAAACATGTTCTTCAAAAACTGAATCCCTAATTGACGAAAAAATATAATCCGTGGCAAATTGCATGAACTTCATGAAAAATGCACTGATGTCTAAATTTCTCCTAACTATAAGTTACTCTGCATGTTAAAAGCCGTTTTCTGCGCGCTTTAAAATCGTTGGAATTACATACGAATCAAATAAATCTTTATCATAATTTAAGGGAAAAATCGACAAAGTTTTGGGCGCGCTTGTAAAGAAAACTTGCCACGCCTTCGAAAAAGGCTAAAATTGGTGAATTTCAAGCGCGCTACGCGCGAGGTTTCATAAATTATGATTTTAAAAGTTAAAACCGGTGTATTTTCGGGCGCTATGCGCGGCGTTCAATTTACGAAAAATTAACATTAAAGGTGAAATTGTTATATTTTCGTGGGCGCTGCGTGCGTTCGTCCAATTTACGAACTATGGTAAGTAATTCCGATAGCGTAATCTATATAGGTATATCAAAGGCTTTTAAGGATAAAATCGGTAAAATTTCGTCCAAGCATAGTGAATTGCTCCATATCGCGGCTTACAAAATGGGTAAAATCGGTGAATTCTCGGGCGCGCTACGCGCGCGTTTAATGCCGATTGCTTGTGACATTTTGCGCGGCGTGCGATTTTTTTTAATAATCAGAAGCAGAATAGTTAACGTCCCATTTAGTCTTGCACCTCCACTGAAAAAAAAAATACCTACGAAGGGGCGCAATTACGATGCTTGCTCTAGGCGCCATTTACCCACGGTACGCCACTGGTAGGGGGTAATCGTTATAATCTTCAAAACTACTCATGCGATTTTGAAAATTCTTTCACTAATCGGAAGCTACGTTATCGATAAGTGCAATAGGCTATTTTTTATTGCGATAACGGAAAAAATACTAAGTCTGCGCGGACGAAGTCACGGGCAAAAGCTAGTAAAGTATAAAGTAGGTAGTTATTACCAAAACTTTACTCAAGTAGGTAACATTGGAGACTAACAATAATGACTAACATTGGATAGAAGTGTTTTGTGGGAAACTTTTGATAAGTATGCAACAAAAAAATTACCAACGCCCGGTAGCAGAGCTGCAGCCATAATGTAAACACACTCAGTGTTTACCCAAACAGCTCGAGTGTAAAAGTTAATGCTGTTTAGGGTACCGTAGTAAGGAAAGCACATTTAGGTTCCCTGCCATCCTCACATACACCTACCTATCAGGAGGCGTCTCGGGTATGTCGCATTCGAGATACTACGAAGAAAACCTTAGTAACAAGTCACATTCGAGATTGCCGAGAATTGGCCCCCTGAAGATGTTGAGTGTAGGTATGAGTAATTTTTTTATTTTCTCGCAAATGAAACCGGTTTTGAGGACTGGCAACTGTACCTTTTTTTTTACAGAATAAAGCACACTGGACTCTCTCTGCGCTACGGAACCAACCACCTCGAGATCGTCTCGCCCTTAGCTCTTAGCTGCATCCGGCTCAGGGGGGTTACCCTTGACGCTATTGCGATCCAATTGAAAAAGTTTAAAAATTAATTTCTCTTTGAATTCGCATAGTAATGCTTTGATTTTAAATACTTTGTAATGTTTATTCAAAGGCAAGGCTGTTTTATTCAATAAAAACACAAAATGCGTCCTAATTTGTAAAATATTTCATTTTGTAAATTGCGCCATATTGCGGCCGCATTGGAAACATGCGTCAAGGGTAGAGGGGCAGCTCCAACTACATAACGCGTCGCCCTTGTCCAAGCAGAAACGCCAGATTTTGATCATCTTTACCAACTCAACTCTTCTGTAAGTATCTAGGCTACGGATCCATCCACCTCGAGATCGTCTCGCCCTTAGCTCTTAGCTGCATCCGGCGGGTTATGTAGTGGGAGCCGACAGACGCGCTAGCGGGACGACGTGGTCGTTAGCCCTGTCGTCGCCCCGCGCCCGGCGTTAATAAAACACACGAAAGTGACTGTGGATGTGGAGCCACCGAGAGTGGCTCGGGTGTGTGAAGCTAGGCAGAGATTCAAATCAAATCAAAATCAAAATATATTCATTCACAAAATAAGTAAGTACCTACAGCTGTGAGCTAAAACTAAGCATGTCAATAGTTAATTCATAAAGCAGTGTAAGTAAACAGGAGTAAACAGAATCAACATAGTAGGTATATTTATAAACGTCAAGATCGTATTATTATTGTGGTTGTTTACCACTTGGTAGCTGATTAGGTAGGTGCTTAGTTGAGCAACAGCCGAAAAGATATTCTACCCTTCGTACTAGTGCGAAACTGTATGACGGCAAGGCAGGTTCTTTCTCGAACTGACCAAAAAAGCTTGAGTTCTCAAGATTGTCTTCTCACTGCAAGCGTTACTAACCTAGTTCATAAGAGGATTGTCTAGGTACTACGCCCGATCAAAAGTATACCTCAGTATTGCGTTTTTATTTTTAGGCGAAGAAAGAAAGTTGCTCCTATACCTACATGTAACGAAAGAAGAGACTCTCTACATTTATACACCGTGGAATTTTAGTGGTTTTAAAGCCGAAGGTATTTAGATGCACTCGTGATTCTGAGCCAAATTCCAAAATATTACTTCAAAACGAGCGAAAAAAAAAACACTTCCCAATACAAACGGCTATCACCAATCGACACCATTTGTATGGAGAAGTGAATTTTTTTTCGCGCGTTTTGGAATGAAATTTTGTAATTTGGCTCAGAATCACCAGTGCAACAAAATACCTTCGGCTTTAAAACCACTAAAATTGCACGGAGTATATCTTTATTAACCAGGGCTGGCTGGAAGAAATTTCTTTAGAAACAAGTCCGCCCTTGTATACGTTCTCTTACTATCATGTTATTTTTGTGTGCAATAAAGTGTAACAAAAAAAATGTGTAAGTTAACCGCCCCAATGACGCCCGGTCCCTTCCCGCACTCAGACCTCATACCGCTAATCCTGCATATTGTTATTCCAGCAATATACAGGGTGTTAAAAGACCGCCAACAAAGCGGGAAACCACGTATTGTCCTCATCATAAGGAACATTTTTGGCCAAGTAACTATGCCTGGGAAATCAACGGTTTCCGAGATAATGAGGTTCAAAGTCGGACTTTTCAAAACTTTTTTTTTTGCAGAAATGTATTCAGTATCTAGTTCTTGACATACCTTCTCAAGAAGCCATATCAAAATCTATACTTATAATAAAACTCTAGCGAAGTCAATTCTGTACATTGAATATTTTTAGAAAAAAACTATCAGGGGTTACTAAGTAAACTATTCTGAATACAAAAATGCAAAAAAATCGGTCTATGTCTGTCTGTCTGTCTGTCTGTCTGTCTGTCTGTCTGTCTGTCTGTGTGTTACCTCATCACGCGAATACCGCTGAACAGTTTTCGGTCAAATTTAGGACCGTGATAAGTCCTGGTTCTGGGAACAATCTAGGCTATCCGATGTTCAGAATACATTGCGGGTTGCAATTTTAACTTCGTTTTTTGTAAGAAATATTCATAATTTTGATATAGCTTCTTGAGAAGATATGTTAATAACGTGATACAGAACACATTTCCGAAAAAAAAAATGCATATCCGGAAAAAAAAATCCGACTTGGAACCTCATTATCTCGGAAACCGTTGATTTCCTAGGCATAGTTCCTTGGGCAAAAATGATCGTTATGATAAGGACTATACAGGGTGTTAAAAGACCGCCAACAGATCCGAAAGCCACTAGACACCAAAACAAAGTACTTTTTCGATAAATTATTGTTGGGAAATTATTTTGGTTTTTTCGGTTATAATTTTGAAAAATATTTTATACGCAATGGACGTGTAACGCACAGAAGTCATATTGCGCAAGCGTAGGTATCAGATTATGTTACTTAAGCTTGAAGTGCCGATGTTTAGAATACATTGCGGGTTGCAACTTTAACGTCGTTTTTTGTAAGAAATATTCATAATTTTGATATGGCTTCTTGAAAAGGTATGTTAAGAATCCCCTGAAGCTCTGCAGCCCTCTCGCTCGCACTTTTGAACATTTGAATTTATTGTAAGAGAATGATTCAACTTTGGACGATAAAATATAGTTGCAGACATAGATAATAAAGCTATCGACATGTAGACATACTTTAAATTTCACATTTATAGTTTAAAAAATAAATTACTGAACTACTACTTTTAACCGAAGTTCAGTGATATTTTTTTTTATTAGTAGGAATATGAAATCAAAAGTGTGTCCACATGTCGATAGCTTTATTATCTATGTCTGCAACTATATTTTATCGTCCAAAGTTTAATCATTCTCTTACAATCAATTAAAATGTTGAAAAGTGCGAGCGAGAGGGCTGCAGAGCTTCAGGGGATTCTTAAGAACTAGATACTGAATACATTTCTGCAAAAAAAAAGTTTTTAAAAATCCGACTTTGAACCTCATTATCTCGGAAACCGTTGATTTCCCAGGCATAGTTCCTTGGGCAAAAATGTTCCTTATGATGAGGAAAATACGTGGTTTCCCGCTTTCTTGGCGGTCTTTTAACATCCTGTATGTGGTCTCCCACTTTGTTGGCGGTCTTTTAACACCGCTCGGTATTCAATACAAGCACTCGCCGCAATCAATAATTTTGCATTCTTGCATAACAAATAATTATTGTTTACTGTTGAGCTGGATAAACAGAGTTATTAGCCGTATGCTTTGCTTGCTGGCTTAGCATGAGAATGAGTAAGACCTTATCTATGGGCTTATAACTTTATCTATCCCACTCTACGTCGAGGGAGATACATATTATAAACCCTTTTACTTCCTAATCAATTCTTATGCTAAGCTTCCTGGTATCTTATCACGGGCGATACCTTAATGTAAACAATACATATTTATTATTAAATTTATAAATGTATTGTTTAGATTAGGGTTTTTATTCTATTTTATTCTATTGCTTTCTTTTGAGCCCTGCTACCGCAAATTAAGAAATAATAACTATTAAAATACCCCCGACATTTTAGCTTCGAATAAGCATATTTAATAAATTGCTGAACCAATTTTGACAAAACATAACTAAGAACATTCGCTAGAAAACCTGCTTTCAAATTTAAAAATAAAAACCTAAAGCTTCCAAATCGTTCACCCATTTAAGAGCTACGGTGCCACAGACAGACACACCCTCATAAACACTTATACAGACACACTCACAAAGCTGTCAAACTTATAACACCCCTCTTTTTTGGTCGGGGGTTAAAAAAAACCTTCCTTTTGAGTTTTCCTCCACAGTCGAATTTAAATTAAATGTCAAATGTGTAAAAACGCATACGAAGTCGCGGGCACAACTAGTTATGAATATTTCTTTCAAAACACGACGTTAAAATTGCAACCCGCAATGTATTCTAAACATCGGCACTTCAAGCTTAAGCAACATAAACTTTTACCTACGCTTGCGCAATATGACTTCTGTACGTTTCACGTCCATTGCGTGATAAAATATTTTTCAAATTTATAACCTAAAAAACCAAAATCATTTCCCAGCCATAATTTATCGGAAAAGTACTTTGTTTTGGTGTATTAGTATGTGTGGCTTTCGGGTCTGTTGGCGGTCTTTTAACACCCTGTAGAATTACGGACTATGGTCAATTTATATAAATACATATAACCGCTACTAAATACCAAATCGACATCTACTAGGGGTGGTCACTACCTCATACGATTCATTGGAGTTTGCAGACAGCTCGTTGCATCGGTGCTATAAAAAATGCGCTCGTGACAGGACTTGAACCCGCAATCTCTGGCACCCAATAACACGGTGTGTCCCGAGCGATTTTTCTTAACCCTATACTACAGGGTGCACTCTAAGTGCACTTGGTGCAGTACTGAGTCGACCTTTTGTATGAAATTTTTTTCGCTCAATTTTTTTCGCCACCTAGTACAAGTTGTTTGTATTGATCAGTAGACAGCCTGCTTAAAGTTTCGCTATCGACTTAGAGTGCATCCTGTATAAGGTTGTGATAGTCCTTATAGGGTAGGGTAGGTACAGTCGGCCACAGTCTCAGATACCCCTTTTTGTTCGATTGGCGCTCTTATGCCGCGCGCGATAAGAGCTGCCATAGGGTATCTGAGATTGTGGCCGACCGTACAGTCCACTCGCTGATGTTGCTCAATTATGTCAGAGATTTGTCTAATCTTCTGCTTTTTAATACTTTTCTTAGCACTACATTCTCCCACATAATTGCTTGTGATCTTCGATCAAGGATAAAACTAGATACAACATAGAACTCTGAAATGTGTCTGGAAAAATAGATGTCCAAACTGCCTTTGGGAGCTTATTTGCTCGTAGTCTATGCAATTAAAGTAAAACTGTACAGTAATGCAATAAGGTTGACATTCGAATATTAGAAGTATGGTCGAAATGATGTTTTGTATTGTTCTATTGCTGATATCATTTGTTTCTGTGGGGACAAGTTTTTATTATGATTTTATACGTAATGCGGATTCTATGGGATTTAGTTCGGTGCTTGTGATAGATAAGTAGTACCTACCTAGTTCTTATCGCGCGTTAGAACGTGTGGCATTCAGAAGATTAGACAATCTCTATCTATTTCAATCTATGGAGTAAGAAACCTGGGGAATGGAAGAAAATGGCTTTAGTTTATTTACGTTCTAAAAAACACAAAACACAATACTAGAGCTGAGATACCCGTCACGGAGAGTCCAAGCTCCTAAAAGTCCACCACTGCTGTTAATTAAAAGTCCCTTTTTTTGCCTATCCCATAGTTTGTGTAGATTTGCCCCTTTTCATCCCTTAGAATATTGTCCAGCCCTCCCCCATGACAACTAGACTGACTGACAGCTAGGTACCTACATTAGGGTGTCCCAGGCTATAAGGGAGATTTTTTTTTTCGCGAAATCAGATACGCATACCCTCTATATTTTTTCTATTTGACCCTAATAACTCAAATACAAAATATTAACTTGATTGGATAATGATAACCCGTGCCGACTTGAAGCCAAAGTTAGGAAATTAAAATTAGTACTGAGCTTGTATGGGCGGATACTTGACTTCGATATTTATCTCGAAATAAGAAATCAATAATGTCTGTAATCGTATATTTAGTGAGTACCTAACATAAAAAAATTGTATTATATAAACGTCAATCAATTTATAGTAGTTTTTAGTACTTTTAAGATGAATGATTGCAGTTTTTCTCTATGGCACTGAATTTTATCAGGATCGATATTTTTCTGGTTTTTCCAAAACTTTTTAAAGAGTGAAACATCAGGGCTTGTTGTCATTTAGCTGACTTTAGCTTCAAAACATGGCGGCAAGCAAAAATAAGCATTTTTTAAAAGGGGTTTTCCGATAAGGTTCAACTAAAGTAGTGTTGTGGGCTAATTGTGGGAAATTCATTTTTTTCACAGTTTTTTTTCGATTTGGTAGCTAAACTGAGCTATTTTTGTTCAACGATTTTTGTTTTACAACACTAAAATAGTATTATTTTCATTGTTCGAAACAAGTGAATAATAATAAATCAACTGATAAAGTGTTTTGCTCGGAAAAACCAGTGGTACTGCACCAAAACTAATTTTTTGGCCAAATCTCATAATCAGCTGATTTATTGTTGTTCTGTTGTTTATAATAATCAGCAAAATACTGTTTTATTGTCGTGGAACAGGAATCACCGAACAATAAAGCTACAAAATAGAAAAATCCGTGAAAATTTAATTTTCCAGCCACACTACTTTAGTTAAACCTTACGGCGCATTATTTCCGTCTCTCCGTATGGATTAATGATTTTATTCTTGGAAGCTCGTCATTATTCTGCTCAAAGGCCTCAATAGTAGCCTCTGGGATACACACATAATCTCTAATACTTAGCTGACCTCTATCTAATGCTGCTGCTAAGATATTTTTTGTTTTGTTTGCATTTTTTTGCAAGTCCTGTAGGGCTTTTTATAAACTTACAAGTTTTTTTACGCAACTATGTATCTAACGATACGTGCCTTTTCCCAATAGGTAATACATTTGCGAATTGAAAGGTTTGCATTGTCATTGACAGATAAATTCACTTCATGAATATTGTAAAACAATACTGCCAAAATTTGCCCATTTGAAGGAAGTTTTGAACCCGTTATTTGATGTTTTAAGTCAACAATAAAACAAATATCTCTTTATAGAACTTGGTAACTTTAGTGCCATGAAGAATGCATGAAAAAAAAATGCGTTCACTAACAAAAAACTAAGCAATTGCAAGCACATCAATACTTAGCGCGCGCTCTCCATAGTGCGTAGTACTGAGAAGTTTCGATCCAAGTCGGCACGGGTTACCATGATTCTAAGTTCACCAAACTTTATTTACGTTTGTTTTGACATCATTCGAAAAAAATAAGAGGGTATGCGTTTTAAAAAAACCACTTTGATTTTTTTGGGACACCCTAACCTACATATAGCACCGCATTGGCTCTGCGAGGGAGATTCGCGGGGCCCCCCACACCCGGCGCCCGAACGCGGTCGTGTGCGCACGTATATTTTGTGCTAAATAACCATAAAACTTTCCCTGAGCTTTCCTGGACCCTTACCAGCCTACAAACGCTTCCACTGTGTGTGTGTGCCCGTATTGTGCCTGTGAATCTGGTGCCCGTTGGATAATCTGGTGCCCCTTGGATTTGCGCTTATGCGCGCTGGTGAACCTGGACACGCGGTAAGTACCTAGCTACTTCCATACCTAAACCTCATTTTGAAGAACCCCCTCGTATTTGGCTTCCCTTAAGGAACCTCCCTCGTGCCCATTTGTAAAACCCTGGTAGCAGAGATTTAGTGCCCCTGCCTTACCCCTTTCTCTAACATTTTGGTAGCAGAGCGTGGTTTGCGGTTCCTCTGGTTGAGGAAAGCCTCTCCTATAGTCTGTGTTGGTGCATTCCCCCCCTTTTTTGCGGTCTTATTTTCCCAAATTTCTCTTTTTATATCGATAGTCCCTTTCATACCTAAAGTAATCTATTACGCATCAATTCAAATCGTCTATAATTTAACACCGTCGACGGTCAGCCAACCGGTTCCCTTTGTATTCGCCAAGCGAGCGAGCCGTGTTTTTTCTTTATTGACTTTGTCCTATGCCTATTTTGCAAGTTGTTTACGAGTTGATAATTAGATAGTAATAATAAAAGCCTACTTCCGTAAATTCCTTTGTTGGGTGATTGACCAGTTGCCATAACAATGCCTGATTACGAAACAGTATTGTATACTGAGACAGAGGAGTACAGATCGTCCTTGGGGTCGGTTAAGTTTTTTGTGAACTGGATAACAGCTACCTACGAAACCCTAGGTGCGGTGTCTCCTGCTAGACTCGTGTTTAGGCTGCGAGACCTAGAGCCCAACTTCGTGAAATTTGTAGACTGTACTTCCCGACTGTTGGGTGGTCTCGACCCCACCACGGATGCCGACGAATATAGATATGTTCAAGACCAGTTGCGGCCCATGTACGACATGGTAGATGACCTGCGATTGAAGTACTCGGAGATCAAGCCTACGGAGTATGTCGCACCTGTCCCTCCTCCTTCGATATATACCAATATGTCCCGCATTTCTGATGGGCAAATACGGCAAAAATTACCCGACTTGCCTATCCCAAAGTTCAGTGGCGTGCCCGATTCATGGATTAGCTTCATGGACCAGTTTGATAGCATCGTTGATTGCCAGCCAGACCTCTCCCCTACCCAAAAACTGCATTACTTGGTAGGCGCCCTCAGTGACGAGCCCCGCCGCACAGTGGTCGATTTTTACGATTTAGGCGGCCAAAACTATTTTATGCTTTATTTCAGTAATAAATACGACAACAAATGCTAATCTGGTATTTTAGAGTGAATATATATGTTTATCCCTATTCGTTTCATTGAAAGCGTATTTTTCTATACAAAAAAACATTTCTGTGAAAATATTTTTGTAAATAGCGCCAATGTTTTTAAATTTTCTTTAAATCTCCCTTTGGTGTAAAATATATATTTTGAGTTCATTTGAATTATCGAAATCGGCTTAGTAGTTTTTGATATTTGGGTTAAGAATTATCACAATTTGTTAAGTAAAAGACGGCCGTACATAAAAAAAAAATGTTTATTCTCTACAGTCTGCATGCCTATTTAAATTGAAAATAAAATATGGATGACAAAAAAATACAGTATACACTAAAATTAAATGGTCAACAGTTATTACCACATTATTATACTAAATGTTACTTACAATTTTAGGTACCGAATCATAAACAATAAGACAATATTTTATGAAAGTTTAACATACAAATTGTTATGTTACTCTTTAAAAGACAATTCTTCCTCACCGTCACTTTCCATGCATTTATCACAAGTGCCTTTTGTATTTGGCTCTGCAGGAAGCAAAAGCTCCAAAGTTTCCTGCAAGAATGGTTTTGATCGGATCTTCTTTTTTTTTCTCATTGAACTGATGAGTGGATCTGATGTCAAGAGTAACCTGTGATAAATATCAAGGTTACAGTCTTCGCGTGAAAACTTTCGAGCAAATTTTAGACGGTATGAGCGAAAGTGCTTATTACGAGCTTCTGCAGCTTCCTCCGAAAGTTGACCAATAGGCACTAGAGAATTTTCTATAACTTTTCCACCATGTACCAAAATTTTATGCATGGTAGGAGTCATAGAATGCCAACCATATAACTCTACATACAGTTTTGCTGTCTCCATGGCGTATTCATCAAATTTCGGGACATCTATTTTGTGACCGCTTGATATGGCTTCCAAAATAACTTTAATTCTATAAATAAAATTAAAGTCTATTCCCGTTATTTCAGCAGCCAGATGTGGGTTTTCAAAAAATCTTCTACTAGTATTGCCGTCATTTGTGTTACCAAAATTACATTTTGGCATATCTACCAAGATACCTACTTCTTCTCTGAATCTTTGCTGAATCTCTTTTTTTTTGTTGTTCTAGCATCTTTTCTGCTTTGGTTCTTTTTTCACGGTATTTCCCAACGGGCAATTTATAAGCTAAATGTAAAATACTCTCGAATAATCGAATTCTGGCATGTAAAGTTGATAGGCCAAATTCAAGCGATTCTGGGTGAATTTCGTTTTTTTTACTTAAGTCATTAAAGTTTTTTGAAGTGGCTCCGCATATGTAGCATCTACTCGTTGATTTGGTGTCAGTCGCCGCATTGCAAACTTTGCCGTCCACCATGGTCATTTTAAGACTGTGGCTAACCGAGAATTTTTGCCCATTCAGTTCCAATTCCGTGGCTTTTAGGGACTTCACACTGTCCCGAACGTAATTTATTTCATCTTTTGTAATGTCTGTAGACTCTTTTATAAATCTGAATCGTATCGGGCGGCAATATCGTGGTGAAGAAGGAGTCGGGTTTTGCCAAACCATTTTTGTTTTGTCTTCACCGCAAACAATTTGTAGAGGCACGAATGAGCTCAAAAATATATTTGCATCCGAGTCGGCGTCATTCATTAACTTTTGTTTGTATTGAGCTTGTTGTGAACCATCACAACCCCATTTGCAGATAATCTGCAAGGAATTTCTCTCAGTTTCTGTAAGAGTCATTAGTACTTCTTCGAGGAAAATTGATAATCGCGTGACGGTGTGATCTAACAAAGATTGTAGATCACTTTCAGCACAGGAAGCGGTCACTCGTAGCGTCTCTTTGGGTGGGTAACATTCCTGTTTAGCCTTCAACACTAATTCGTAGCACGGGTAAAAGCTTCTGTTGGTTGTTTGTTGGTTTCATATTGACTTCGTGTCAAATCAGCGTCCACGCACATTCGCAGTGCCTCCCGAGGCGTAAGGGGATCTTGTGCCTTTGATTTGGAATGTCTTTTTTTACATTCGTTTGCGGCTGCAGGCGAATTTGTAATATCTTTTAGGACTTGCGAGGCGTTTCTTTTTCCTTCTTTTTGTAAAATTACTTGCGCTGCGTGAACTATCACTTCTTTGCCTACAGAGGAGCGAACTTCTTCTGTTTTCCTCCTTTTAGTTCTTTCACTACATTCACTGAATGTTTTGCTAGGTCGTCCTGACTTATTATGCGTTTTTATGGGCATCTCGAACGTTCCTGCTAACCATGCATCATTGCTTATAAGAAATTTTTCTAGCGTGTTGCGTGCTTTGGACCATCTCTTTTTTATTTCTGTTTTAAAATATGAAAATTTATGATTTATATACTTTTTGTCTTCGTCGGAGTCCCCGTAAGACACTAACAAATAATTTTGTAAGTATTCCAATTTGTCGTTTATTGATGGAGAGTTTTCCTCAATCATCTTATCAAAAAGATATCTGCGAGTTACTACCTCCATGCCCGAGTAACTTGATGAACCTAGAACAACGAAAAGGAATTTTAACGCAAAAGAAACAAAAAAGGAATTTTTCTCACTTTCTGCCTAAGTTAATGAATTATTATTTTTCTCGCGAAGTGGTCAAAGGTGGTGGCTATTTTTTTGTGGTTATCTGCTCAAAGAGCTATACTATTAGAAACCATAAGGAATTTAACTCGGACGGTCTCGGAAGTACAACATTTTTACTATTGAAAATAAAAAAATGATAATATTTTCTATGAAAAAGGGCGATCTTTGATACGTTGTAACTGCACTAAATATTGATATTCCTTATCTTAATTTAAATTATATTTGAAGGAGCTTACCTGAATTTTCGACTTCCATCACTTTCACTTGTAACTGAATAATATCCAATGAAATATTCACTTTAGAATATCGGTTGCGCTAAGAGTGTCGAGAACGAACGCGTACAGCTTGCGCGACGATCAAGTTCCGACTACCTGTGGGGGCGCGCACGCAGTTCTAGGAACTGGGGAGGGGTGGGGATTGGGCAGTCGGGGTGTCTATTTTTCCGGGAATCAATTAGTTTTGTTATAAGTTAACTTTGAGAAATGGACTTTTGGCCGCCTAAATCGTACAAATCGACCACTGTGCGCCGCCTGGTACAGCACCTGCGCATAGAGGCTGGCAACTACGAGGTTGCGCGTGATTTACTGAAAAGGCGTTATCACAACACGCGCGTCCTTGCCGACACCCACATTGCCCAAATCCTCAATCTACAAGAGATCAGCCATAAATTGAGTGGATTACGCGCCGCCTTCCTTAATCCACTCCTAACTGCATATAGGTGCCTCGAGCGGCTCGGGTTACCTGTGAAAGAGTGGTCTTATTTCTTGGTCCACGTTATCATGACCAAACTTCCCTCCGAGCTTAAATCCCGATTTGAGCGGACCTATGGTGGCGAGAAGAGAAGCCTCCCCACCTTCGATCAGTTGATCGACTTCCTTGAGGAAGAATGTAGGCACCACGATAATGTTGGTAACGCGGCCCTTATTGACAATAATCGTACCGTGTCTGTGCCCGTGCCTACTTCATATTCTCCACCTCCAAGGCAACAGCGCCCGCCACCTTTTTATCGTCGCGTGTATGCGACCGCAGTGTCTCCACCCGAGCCTCAACCGATAGCTACGAGTAGGTGCTACATGTGCTCCTCCTCCTCCCACTACCTGCGTCAATGTGACGAGTTTATTGGCCTTTCCCCTCGCGAACGATCCTCCTTTGTACGACAGGCCGGCCTGTGCTATCGCTGCCTAGACAAGCATTCAATAGCTGCCTGCCCACGTGAATATTGTTGCCGTACTTGTCGCCGATCGACCCATCACACCATGCTGTGCTTTAATGACCCTAACAACCCCGAGTTTCCTCGCCGCAACAATGTTAGTTTCCGTGAGTCTCCGCCTCGTCGTTTCTCTCCAGTCAGCGTTACCAGATTGGGTATTTTTCTCGCAATTCTGGGTAAAAATTTGGCTCCTGGAGAAAATTTGGAGAAAAGAAATCTTTGGAGAAATGTTTGGAGAAAAAGAAAACACAGTGGAGAGTTTTGGGTACTTAATTTTTAAAATAGTTTTGGGTAGAAATGACGTCATAGATGAAGAGGATAATAATATGGTTGTCATAAATATATTAAATTTATTTGAATAAACTTTCTTTATACGATTTAGTTTGTTTTATGTCAATACCATAGACAAAAAGTTTAGTTAAACTACAGTGAATGCCATTTGTTTGTAGTTTTACTGGTAGAACCACTAACAAAAACATTGTCTTTAATACTACCAGGCGAAATATGCCTTAGAATGAGGGAAAAAACGAGCCGTTGGGTAAAACCATGGAAAATAGTATCGTTTTGGAGAAAAAATAATTTAAATTTGGGGAGAAACAGAAAAACGCATCTGGCAACCCTGTCTCCAGTAACGTCACCTCGTTCCTCACCTCCGCGTACTAGCGGGGACGCTCGCCGCACGGGCGGGGGCACTCGCCGCACGGGCGGGGGCGCCCATTACTATAGTGACACATCTCGTCCCTCAAGCCGTCCCTCATCGCATTCACCTTTTACCACAAGGGATCACAATCCCCGTCGTTCACAGACCCCGCCGCGTGAGCGACGCCCTTACCAATCGCTGTCTCCCCCTCGTGATTATAACGGGCCTTCGTCCTCTTCTAGGTCTAGGACTTATAATCGCTCCTACTCATCTGACCGTCAGCCTCAATAACTAGCCTGCCCTCCAAACCGACCTCCCTCCAGTGTTACGATACCTGCCTCGTTAGTGCTTCTTCCCACCGCTGTCATACATGTGCGTTCCGCTTCCGGTTATTATGTCGAAGCGCGTGCACTCTGTGACACCGGCGCCCAAGGCTGTTTACTAACTACTGATCTAGTAGTAGACAAATTAAACATGTCTTTGTGCCCTACTTCCTCCCCCGTGCGAGGTATCGGCAATGTACAGTCTGTACAGGTTCGCGGCAGTGTTTCCTTTACATTTAGACCTGCGGATTCATCCTACCCTGAGATCACTGCCTCGGCCATGGTCCTCGACGTTATTGCCGGTACACATCCTGAGCTAGAGTTACCTTCAAGTTTAGTGTCATGTGTCTCCTCCTTGCCCTTAGCGGACCCTTCCTTTTATATGCCTGGCCCTATAGATGTGCTCCTTGGTGCTGACGTGTTTGGATCCTTGTTGTGCCCTAATATGCCCATAGTTTGCCCTTCCGGCCTAACTGCGGTCCCAACTGTCCTGGGACATATTTTGTCTGGTCCCATACCAACTTTAACTCCCCCCGAGGCCCCTATGACCGGTGTTAGCCTATCAAAAATTGTGGAACGATTCTGGAAGTTAGAAGAACCGCCAGAATCCCCTATAGACCCTGTAGATGATGAATGTGAGCTCATCTTCAAGTCCACTACCCTACGTGAACCAGACGGCCGCTTTACGGTTCGTCTCCCTTTCCTACCGGACCGTCCTCAACTTGGAGACTCTAGGTCTACTGCTCTAAGACGGTTTTTTAGCCTTGAGAAGCGCCTACATGCTAATCCTGGGCTGAAGGAAAAGTATGTGAGTTTTATGCGAGAGTACATTGAACTCGGCCATATGTGTCCCTCCTCATTTGAACCCTCCTCAGCGGAACATTATTTTATTCCCCATCACGGCGTATTTAAAAGTGGTGATGAAGCTAAAATCCGTGTAGTGTTTGACGGAAGCTCCCCTACATCCTCAGGCGTGTCCCTAAATCAGTGCCTCCACTCAGGTCCCAAATTACAGCGTGATATTACGTGTATCCTCCTTAATTTTAGGCGCCATAAAGTTGTTTTTGTGACGGATATCCGGATGATGTTTAGAATGACATGGGTCCACCCTGAAGATAGAAAATATCAGCTCATACTGTGGCGTGAAGCCCCCAACTTCCCTTTGTGTACGTATGAGCTTAACACAAATACCTACGGCCTCAGGTCAAGCCCCTTTATTGCCATCCGAGCCTTGTTAGAACTAGCTGAGCAAGAACGTTCAAGGTTTCCCCTAGCAGCTTCAGTCCTAGAGAGTGATGTATATGTTGATGACTGCCTTACTGGAGCTGCCTCCCTGGATGAAGCTCGCGTCCTTATGAATGAGATGAATAGCATTATGACTTCCGGTGGCTACGAATTGAGAAAGTGGATCTCAAACTGTCCTGAACTCCTGTGTGACCTACCCCCAGAACATTTACAGTTGCCCCACTCTTTTCAAGATCCCGAAAATGTTGGATTGACCGTGTTTAATTGTGTATTCCTTCAATCTCTTTTGGTGACTGACAACACCGTTAGTGTTGCTTGTCTATTTCTTACTTCCTCTTCCGTTTTTTCACCTCTGCCATGGCTGACGTTTATTATATGTGTTAAAGGTAATAAATACTGAATATAATGTGAATCGTTTGTTTGTTGTTGCCGCCTCAGCTCCGCTCGCCCCAAAAGGTTATTGGCCCACGCAAGATTGTAACTCTGCGTCTACAACAAGATTGAAAATCCCGCCACGATTACTATAACCTAAAAACATCGTGCTACGCCGGGAATACAAAGCGAGCGTTGAGTTTTTGAGTGCCGGATCAACACAACGACGAAATAAGCCTCGCATGGTAATTTGCGAGCATGAGCCCTGATCCGTCAGTTCCTTCAATTCCACGAACGCCGTCTCCAGCAGTGATGACGTCGCCTGCGAGTTTCAGCACCTCTTCAGTCGGTCACGCTGAAAAGCTGGAGGGCTCATCCAATTACCACACTTGGAAATTTGCGACAAAGAATATTCTTATCCTGGAAGGATTATGGGACGCAGTATTGGGAGTAGACATGGACAACACCAGAATCAGTCGCGCACTGGCTCGTATATGCCTCCTGGTACGTACAGATCTATATCAGTACGTAAGGAATGCAAAGACTGCGACCGAAGCATGGACAAAGCTTGCAGATGTCTTCGAGGACAAAGGCTTGTATCGGCGTGTACTACTTCTACGAGAACTTCATCGCATACAATTCAATTCACATCCTACGATGAGTGCCTATGTTGAGGCTGTCACTACACTTGTACAACAACTCCACGACATCGGACGGAGCATAGAAGATGCTGAGATAGCGGAGATCCTTCTCAGTGGCTTGCCGTCCGAATATGACACGTTTGTATCCAGTGTGTCCACAGTATCAACAGACATATCAAGTGAATTCGTGAAAGCGCGATTACTTCAGGAGTACTCTAGAAAAACATCCGTCGAAAGCAGCACTGCCTATTTGAGTAAGAAAACCGCTAACTTGATTTGTGAATTCTGCAAGAAGGCAGGTCACGTCAAGTCAAAATGCTTCAAGCTTAAGCGTGTAAAGAAAAACTCTAGGCCTTCCGAACAAAGCAACTTGGTGTCAGCGTTTACGGCTCGCCTGCAATCACAAGACTTTTATTTGGACAGCGGTGCCAGCAACCATATGGTTAATAACATAGATTTTTTACAGCAGGTCACACTATGTAAATCAGCTGTCACTGTTGCAAATAACAATGTCATAGCTTGTGAAGCTAAAGGATTGATTGTTTTACAATCACCTGAGCAGGTTAGTTCATTGTCATTGTCCAATGTATTGTTTGTTCCCCAATTGTCAAGCAATTTAATTTCTGTGTCGAGATTAATTGAGAGTGGATACATGGTAATTTTTGATGGAAGAGGATGTCGTATTTACGACGGTAAGAGCAAAACCACTGGCATTATTAACACCCCTATTGCATGTGCTACACAAACCAATGGTTTATATAAACTAACTGTATGTGTGTATGTGGAATCTAACAAGTCTTCGCCTGCGGATCGCTCTTTGTTCCTGGAAGTTAGCCAGGAATCACCGAGGGCCGCGGAAACAGCAGGTTTCTCTGCAGAACTTTGGCACAGACGTCTAGGTCACCTAAATATAAAAGGTATGAAGTGTTTGCGGGAAGGTGCATGTGGTGTCATGTTTCAGGATGAAGACATCAAGAACTGCGGTGCTTGCCTTGAGGGGAAGATGTCGGCCGCATCTTATCCCAAGGGACAGGCGACGCGGGCTGAAAAACCACTGCAACTAGTCCACACTGACGTTTGTGGCCCGATGCAAGAGCCAAGCTGGGGAGGGGCGAGATACCTAGTGACATTTACTGATGACTGCACTAGAAAGACTTATGGATATCTCATGAAGCAAAAATCAGAGGTAATTTCCCACTTTATTACTTTTAAAGCACAGGTAGAAAAGCAAATGGGGTTGTCAATTAAAATATTGAGGTCCGACGGTGGTGGAGAATATTTTGGTAAAAGTTTCTCTGAATTTTTAAAAAAGGAAGGCATTGTACATCAATGTACAGTCCCCTATTGCCCACAGCAGAATGGGGTTAGTGAACGCCTCAATCGCACTTTAATGGACAAAGTTAGATGTATGCTCACGGGGTCAGGTCTCTGCAGGCGCTATTGGGGTGAAGCAGTTATGACTGCAATTTATTTGAAAAATAGATCCCCCACTGTTGCTTTAGCAGGACGTATACCTGAGGAGGTTTGGACTGGTTCTTCGGTTGACCTTAGTCACCTTCGAGTTTTTGGCTGCGTTGCATATTATCTGAATCCGTCACAGAAGCGCCGAAAGTTGGACTCTAAAGGAAAAATGGCAATTTTTGTTGGCTATAGTGAGACAACTAAAGGCTACAGGTTAAGCGAGCCTTCTCGTCCCGAGTCTGTGACATTGTCTCGTAGTGTGGCATTCATAGAGAATAAGTTCTACCAACAAAATGGACCCAAAGAATTTTATGATAATAATTATTATTTTATTTTGAATAATGACATTTCAATGAATAATAATGATAATATAATGATTGAGTCAATTAATAATAGTAATAGTAACGAAAGTAATGAGGTTTTATCTCAAATTTCAGGCGGAGTTGACGAAGAAGAATACCAAAGCCTGAGCGAGAGCGAGCCCGTCTCCAATGACGAGTCTGCTGATGGTCGACGTGTAGAGCGTCCGGCGTCATCTAGCCAGGCGTTAGATGGAGGGGAAGTTGTTCCTGGCAATGAGGCTACACTTGGTATGTCCAGTCGTGCTCCTCGCATGAGGCGCCCACCAGAAAGGTATGGAAGTTACGATTTTACTATGATTGCTCAACAACATGCCTTATTTGATGAACCGCAGTCATATGAAGATGCTATTGCGTCACCATATCGTGACGATTGGATTGCTGCAATGCAAAGTGAATATGACTCTTTAGTTTCAAATCAGGTATGGGAATTGGTGGAGAGGCCTACTAACAAAAACATCGTTAAATGTAAATGGATTTACAAGGTTAAGCATGATGCCGATGGAAAGTTCGATAGATATAAGGCGAGGTTGGTTGCCAGAGGTTTCACTCAAAAACCGGGAATAGATTTCAACGAAACTTTTTCTCCTGTAGTTCGCCATTCATCTATGCGAATCTTGTTCTCATTGGCCAATGAAATGGACTTAGAAGTAGATCATCTCGATGTTGCCACTGCATTTTTAAATGGAAATTTAAATGAGGAAATTTACATGGAGCAACCTGTGGGTTTTAGTGGCAAAACCACTGACAGGGTTTGTTTATTACGTAAGAGTATTTATGGTTTGAAACAAGCTAGTAAAATGTGGAATGAAACTGTTAATACTGTACTACTGAATAGCGGTTTCAAGCAGTCTCTTTGTGAACCATGTATTTATACGAAAAGAACTGACAATGATTTTGTGATCATAGCCTTGTATGTAGATGACTTCTATGTTTTTTATTCTAGGAACAGTTTAATTAAGAAAAATCTGTTAATAATCCTTGAAAAAGAATTTAGCGTCAAAAACTTAGGCCAGTTGAAAAATTGTTTAGGTATGCGAGTAACAAGGGACAGGTCAAAAGGTACTCTGTGTTTAGACCAGACTGAATATATCAAGAAATTGTTAACACGTTTCAATATGTCAGATTGTAAGCCAGTAACTACACCTATGCCTTCAAATTGTAAGCTGCATGTACCTAACAGTGAAAGTGTTCATATAGAAAATGATACCTACAACTACAGGCAACTTATAGGTAGTCTTATGTACTTATCTGTATGTACAAGACCTGACATAGCCTTTGCATGTAGTCAGTTAAGCCAGTTTAATAACTGCTTCGACAAATCCCACTGGATGGCGGCGAAACGAATAATTAGGTATTTAGCTGGTACAATTAATTACTGTTTATGTTTTATAAAAAGTGTTAATTGGAGTTTGAGTGCATACACTGATGCCGACTGGGGTAATGACGAATCGGACCGTAAATCATTTACTGGTTTTGTAATTAAGCTGGGTGACAACACCATTAACTGGGAATCACGAAAACAACGATGTGTTGCACTTTCAAGTACGGAAGCTGAATATCTAGCCATAGGTGATGTATGTAAAGACATTTGCTTTATAAAGAGCTTGCTTTCAGAAATAGTAAATAGAAAAATTCCTTGTACTATTTTTAATGACAATCAAAGTGCTCAAAGACTTTTGGAATGTAAGGAATTTTGTCATAAAAGGACGAAACATATTGATATAAGGTATCACTTTGTTAAAGATTTAATTAAAAATGACTCTATTTCTGTAAAGTACCTTTCAACAGACAAAATGATAGCTGATGTATTGACGAAACCTTTATGTGCACAAAAGCATTGTAGCTTCATTGCCAAAATGAATGTTGTGACGTCGTCTGTCTGTACATAATTATTGTTATGTACCTGGGACATAGATTTAAGACTTTATCTGTGATATCATATGATGATAATTTTATTTTTTTATTACTGATATTGCAAGGAATAAGGGGAAGTGTTGGATTGACCGTGTTTAATTGTGTATTCCTTCAATCTCTTTTGGTGACTGACAACACCGTTAGTGTTGCTTGTCTATTTCTTACTTCCTCTTCCGTTTTTTCACCTCTGCCATGGCTGACGTTTATTATATGTGTTAAAGGTAATAAATACTGAATATAATGTGAATCGTTTGTTTGTTGTTGCCGCCTCAGCTCCGCTCGCCCCAAAAGAAAATCCCCAAACTATTGCGGTACTTGGCGTCCAATACGATCCCGCGGCTGACGCCTTTACCTATCGTTTTTCCTCCGACCCTGTGACTCATGCAACAAAACGCAAAGTTTTGTCCCTCATTGCACGTACCTATGATCCGTGTGGCTGGATCACACCGGTAATTTTTAAAGCTAAAGCTTTTATGCAAAAGCTTTGGCTGTCTGGCCTTACCTGGGACGAACCTCTGACTCCTACTCTAGCAGCGGAGTGGTGTTCCTTTTCCCAAGACCTTTCGAACGTGAACCACGTTGTCCTCCCACGCCCCATCATGTGTGATATTGTGAATACATTTTCCCTTCATGGGTTTTGTGACGCCTCTGAGGCTGGATTTTCAGGAGTGGTGTACTTACGTACGGAAAGCCCCTCTGGCGACTGTAAGGTCCATCTTCTCTTGGCTAAGAGTAAAGTCGCTCCAGTTAGGACTCGCTGTACGATTCCTAAATTAGAGCTGCTTGGTGCAACTCTACTGTCCAAGATACTCCACCACGTAGCCTTTTGCTTACAAAAGTCTATAGTGTTAGATGCTATCTATAGTTGGTCAGATAGTCGTGTGGTCCTTGCCTGGATAGATACCCCTATTCACCACCTACAAACCTTTGAAGCCAATCGTGTTTCACAAATAAAAAATTCGCCCACTGCTTCCCAATGGCGACATGTCCCTGGTGATATGAATCCTGCCGATTGTGCCTCACGCGGTGTGTCCGTTTCCTCCCTGCTACAGCACTCTTTGTGGTGGTCACCCACATGGCTAAAACAACCTTCGTCTGAATGGCCTACACCGAAAACTCCGTCGCCTGGTGACCTACCTGGAATACGTTGTTTGCTCGCAACCACCCCTATTCCGTCTCCAGACCCGTCCTTTTTGTTGGATAGGTATAGTTCCTTGCCTAAACTCGTAGGTGTAGTCGGGTACATGCTACGCTTTGTGAAGAGGACGAGAAATCCTGAGTTTTCTGTTACTCATTCCTACCTTGATGCGGATGAACGTAGAGAAGCCTTGCTCTATATTGTGAAGCAAGTTCAACTTACATCCTTTCCTGAGGAGTTAGATACTCTACATCGCGGTGCCTTACTCAAGTCTTCACTCCGACGACTCTGCCCCTTCCTCGACGATAGTGGTTTGATTCGTGTGGGCGGTCGCCTTAAAAATTCGGACCTCCCTTATGACGCCCGCCACCCTCTCCTCCTACCCAAGTTTGGTAGTTTTGTGCAGCTTTTAGCGTCCCATTATCATGTGAGTAATTCCCACGCCGGCCCTAATGCCTTATTGGCCCTACTGTCCCGTGAATTTTGGATTGTATCAGCCCGCCGGTTAGTCAATCACGTGATATTTAAATGCCTTTCATGCTATCGTCTAAAGGCAGCGGTTACCCAGCCTCCCATGGGTGACTTACCTAGAGATAGAGTAGTCTCTACGAGACCCTTTGATGGAGTCGGTACAGACTTTGCCGGCCCCTTTTATACCAAGATCCAAGCTTATCGAAATAAAAGGGTGGTAAAATCATACCTTTGTGTATTTGTTTGTTTGTCCACTAAAGCGGTACATTTAGAGGTTGTCTCAGACTTGACCACGGAAGCTTTTATTGCGGCCTTAACCCGTTTTGTTTCCCGTCGCGGCTTACCTTCCCTTATTCGTTCCGATAACGGCAGGAACTATGTTGGTGCCAACAATTACCTCGGTGACTTGCACACCTTCCTTGTAGAGCATCAGTCGGAATTAGCCTCCGAGTCCTCTAAAAGAGGTATCAACTGGGTGTTTGATCCCCCCCTGTGCCCTCATTGGGGCGGCCTATTTGAAGCGGCTGTTAAATCTGCAAAAACCCACCTCAAACGTGTGATTGGAGAGACCACCCTAACATTCGAGGAGTTGACTACAGTGTTCGCAAAGATCGAAGCCGTCCTCAATTCACGTCCCCTGTGCCCATTAGCTTCCAGTCCAGACCTTGAGGTCCTAACACCGGGCCATTTCTTGATTGGGCAACCCTTAGTTGCTGTGCCTGAATACCCCTTCAACGAAGTTAAAGTTAGTCGTCTCACCCGGTTTCAGTTGATACAACAGGTGACCCAACATTTTTGGTCCCGTTGGCACGCGGAATATTTATCAACCTTGCAGAGTAGGCATAAGTGGACGACTTCCTCGGATCCTCCCTTTGTTGGTGAACTCGTCCTTCTCAAGGAAGATAATACCCCTCCATTACAGTGGCGACGTGGTCGCATCCTTCATATTTACCCTGGCCAGGATAGTGTCGTTCGCGTTGTCGATGTGCAGACGCCCTCCGGTGTTAAGAAGCGCTCTCTCACCAAGCTCGTTCGCCTACCCGTAGACACCACCCCCTCTATCCCTTCGTCGTAAACATTTGTGATGTTTAGGGCGGGGGTTATGTTAATTAAAAGTCCCTTTTTTTGCCTATCCCATAGTTTGTGTAGATTTGCCCCTTTTCATCCCTTAGAATATTGTCCAGCCCTCCCCCATGACAACTAGACTGACTGACAGCTAGGTACCTACATATAGCACCGCATTGGCTCTGCGAGGGAGATTCGCGGGGCCCCCCACACCCGGCGCCCGAACGCGGTCGTGTGCGCACGTATATTTTGTGCTAAATAACCATAAAACTTTCCCTGAGCTTTCCTGGACCCTTACCAGCCTACAAACGCTTCCACTGTGTGTGTGTGCCCGTATTGTTCCTGTGAATCTGGTGCCCGTTGGATAATCTGGTGCCCCTTGGATTTGCGCTTATGCGCGCTGGTGAACCTGGACACGCGGTAAGTACCTAGCTACTTCCATACCTAAACCTCATTTTGAAGAACCCCCTCGTATTTGGCTTCCCTTAAGGAACCTCCCTCGTGCCCATTTGTAAAACCCTGGTAGCAGAGATTTAGTGCCCCTGCCTTACCCCTTTCTCTAACAACTGCTTTTAAACCCTATGTAGAGCAGCTAATAAGATAGGTGAAATCGCATTTAACACGGTCGCCAGTCGCTTTTAGACCAGAATATTGAAGATAGCACTGAGTGATATATTGAGCATCCATTATGTGGTCATTTGTTTTTCGTTGTCCCTGAAAACTTCACTGAAACTGGGGCCCAATTCTGGAAGACCATCGGCTTACCGAACCGAACGGTTTCGCTCCGAATTTCGTTACAAAGTTAAGAATATAGCACACAAGTGTTCTGGGAATCGGAGCCGCATGCAGGATGAATTCGACCACAGGCGTAGTAACGCCGCCCAGAATATCCCCGTTCCGTTTTATCCCACACGTCTCTACAATGAATGAGCGCGATGGGGAGATGCAAAGGCACGCCTACAAATTTTGTTGTTTATTTCCTGAGGCTGTTTTGTTTTTGTTAATTTTACCTAATTGGATGATGGTTTGATTTGAAACTCTTCGTTGAAGTTATTAGAAACGAGGGTTTTTAGTCATCAAATTAGTAGAATTAATAGGTAGGTACTATCGCCTAGAAAATAACTGAATATCTACCTGTTTACTTCCGCAAACTTTGAAAACCTCGTACAATTTACGGAGATCAATCATTTATCAACTAATAGACTTAAACTGACTCGTAACTAGGTGGTACCTGACATCAGGATAACTGATATTTTTTTAAATATTTAGCACACTTTTTACTTTAATTTCCTGGAATGATTTGTCATTACCAGTAGGGTAGCACTGCCAGCTAGTGCTGTACGAGGTACAAATTAAAGTAATGTATCAAAGTCTACATCAAAGTCGGCCGAAGCAAGTCTATCCAAAACAACTCGCGGCAGCATGCAACCTGTTTATTTTTTTAAACCCACGGACTTGCGTTACCTGTCTGGCCGGGCCTTATTTTTAGCTCTACTTACCTTTCTTCATTATACAGGTACCTAAATTAATAGGTCTTATTCTTATTCTTAATTCTTAATTGGGATGAAAAATATTGTGTTTGTTAGTTTACTCCGGTATATTTTCTACAGTCTTATTCGTGATGTTGAGTGGGGTATGAGTGAAGGTGCCACTGGACGCTGTGTAAATCATCTCACTACGTAGATGCAAAGGCCTAAGCTTTATTCGCTATATTCACACAAAGAGCCATCAGAAATTCGATCCGTTTAGAATGCTATATGAACTGCTTCCCAGCCAAGAAACAAAACCTTAGGTCAGAGCATAGAACAATGTATCTTAAGTACCTACAATGTAGCTTTAGGAACTGCAAGCATGTCTCCAGGAGCTCATGAAGAATCGCAAAATAAGGCTTCTAAAATCTAAATTTTTTTGTTGGTAAGTTTTTGTTCCAGCGTATCTTATGGCCTGGAGCTAAAGTAAAATCACATTTTTAATGAGAAGTGTCCAGATGACTAAGCATGACCCTTGATCAAAGTAGTGCGTGCTCTGCATTGTAACTGAGCGCTGGCTCTCTATGCATGCTGATCATCGGCGTCTGAGACGTCTTAGACGCGTGCAATGCTGATCCTCGCTCCACTAAAGCAGAAAATCCACGTGCAAAGCCTATACTAGCAACCTACTACCGAACATCCAAACCTCCGACAGACGGCCCATGCGTCCATCGACGGATCATTGGTAACAACACCACTGCACCGCCGCCCGCGCTGAAATAGCTCCTGTTTACGGGAGCAGAGTTAATGTTTAACCCTCAGCCGACGTGCAATGTGCAGCGTGAGTTATTGGCATTCATAGTGAAGGGGTAAGGGTGATGATCAACCTTACCACTTCACTATGCCAATCATAACAACCGTTGATGTCGATGATCATGATGATTGTGACGAAATAATGAATATAAACGGGGTATTTTTTGTTTTGTTATCCTTATTCGCATGACAACGCGTAGGTCTGATCCTGGATTTCTTCTGGCAGCCTGGAATCGTTAGATCAACCAGCAAAGGGCTATATCATGCAGATTCAGCACTTTTTGTAGTTTTTTCTGTTGTGTATTCGACTCTATCGACTTTTGAACTTAAACTTTCGTAAGAACTACGCATTCTGTAAATACATTCTTCTATTCTATTCTATTCTATTCTATTCTGCTTTAGTATCTACCGAAACTAGTCGGCTGTCCCGACATGTACAAAAGTAAGTTTCCGTTTCCAAAATACAAAACTCTACGTGCGTTTCATCATCCACCGGGGAGGGCATATCGTGATAAAATAGTTTTATCTCCACTCCACTGAGCACCATCGAAAAAAATCTCAAGAAAACGAACGCCTTATGCAGGGGGCCATGCGTGGCTAAGGTGACAGTTGAGAGTAGGCAAAATGACCCGCGTGCTAAGCCCTCTGTGTGGGGGAGCCTTTACGCTGGCCGCCCAGCCGCCGCCCACGGCTGGGCGGGGGGCGTGGCCTGCGCGCGCGCCGACGACGTGCGCCGACGACAGACCGTCTCAACTCGCGCGCAGCCGCGGTCCATCGCTGATGCGCTGATTAACACGGAGTAAACTGATTTATCGCGTCGCGTTGAAAAAATTATCGGCCAGTGCTCCGATGCTATGGAGGGACACGACTGGCGGGGTGATTGGCACCATCAGCGGTTGGACGGTTAGTGGTCTTCTGGCTCAGGGTAGCGGAGAACGTTGGGGTGGCCTCTCCGGTCTTTGTTGGAGTCTGGGTGCCGCGCATTGGCAGGAGTTGTGCTGGACTTTTTAAACTGCCCTCTCTAAGTGCTGTAGTTGAGTGGATGGAAGGAACAGTCGCAGTACTTTTCCCTTTCATTGTATTGATTATCTACCTAGAGGTAGTACCTAATTACCTACGTAGAGGTACAATGATATAAGAAGGGTTGTCTCCAAGAAACCCTCGCTTTTTATTTTGCTAACCAGTAAGGACGAAAGGCTTTGCGTTTTTGTCTTCCTTTCCTTCTAAACAATGCTGTGGTGTGGTGTTCTCATCTGAAAGCGAGCATTAATCTAGGCGCACAACTCTTGCTGATGCTGATAGTATTTACAATGATCGGCCAGAGAGGTTTTCTCAAAGTGTAAAGAATAGTGCATGCCTGTGACATGAGTCACTTTATTGGATCATTATTAGAATTTTGATCGAATAAGAGTGTTCAGTTTAAATTAGATCTGTTGTAATTTATGTTTTTGTGCTCTTCTGTGCTGTGATGACTTGAGTGCATTTTGCATCAAGTTACGCGATATTTGACAGTTTTTGGTGACCGAAATGGTAATGAAAAGTGTTATTATTTATTAATGGTGCATGTTAGTTTAAAGTTTTTACTTTTGTTGCGATGAGCGCGTGACGTTTTAAGCCTAAGCTCTACCTACTATAAAAAACATTCAAAACAGTCGCCGTCTCGCTCTAATGAATACAATCAAAGCGAGACAACGCTAGTTTTGAAGTCCATCCTAATTTTTTTCTTTAATGGCACGGGTTATACCTACTTATCTCTCTCTATGAGAGATCCGTATCCGTACCCAACATTTAGCATAATAGCATTGTCACCCCATTAAACCACGATTCTTATAAAATCCATGCGGCGCGCGAGCATATTTTTCAGCGTGGTCATTTATCTGTCCACCATCCATTACAAATTGAGCTTCTCACATGAAAGCATACAAAATCCATATCAAAGTAAGAAGTAAGCTATAACCCGTACCTACAAGTGTAATAAAATAAATAAAAATAAAAATAAAAAATAAAAAAGCCTTTATTCTGACCATAAATTATAAAATTTTTGCTAATAATCATAATTTTCTTTCAATAATAAATAGGAATTTTGTTTAAAAAATTACATTTAGCAAGTATTTAGAAGATTAATCGATATTAAATTAAATTGAGTTATTGTAATTATTGAACGAGCGAGCGAAGCGAGCGAAGTTCTCCGAGTCTACTTGAACAATCCGGCGTTTGTATGTATGTATGTATGTATGTTTGTATGTTTGTATGTTTGTATGTTTGTATGTTTGTATGTTTGTATGTATGAATGTTCGTTCGACGATAACTTGAGTAAATTTAGTCGGATCGTCATGAAATTTGGTAGGTGAGTAAATGAGGCAAAGAGAATTTTTAAGTTCGAACATGAGCCAAATCGGTCGAGGGGTTGCTGAGATATGGGGTCGCTGAGATATGGGGTCGCGAGTTCGTAGTTCGGGGCGAACCACTAGTTATTTTGTGTTTATATTTATAATAATTATTAATTTAAATTCACATGCAGCATGCATTATCAAATATTTTTATGGTAGTCGCCTCCTCGGCGTAGGCCTCCCCCTGTCTCCTCCATTCTTCTCTGTCTCTGGCTTGCTTTCTCCAGTTTGAGCTACATCTCTGTTTGAAGATATCTTCCCACCTTTTTCTTGGTTTTCCCACTTTTCTTTTTCCATCTCGAGGATACCAGTCAGTTATCTTTTTTGTCCATCTGTTGCTATCCATTCTACATACATGTCCTGCCCATTTCCATTTTAGCTCTCTGATTCTTGTTACTATGTCTGTTATTTTGGTTCTTTTCCGTATTGAGTCGTTGGTGTTTTTGTCGGATAGTTTGATGTTTAGCATACTTCTCTCCATTTTTCTCTGGTGTATGGCAAGTCTCTTCTCATCGTCTTTCCTTAGGGCCCACGTTTGGCATCCATAGGTCAGGCAGGGGAGGATTGCCACTTCATATAGTTTCCTTTTAACCTTTAGATGTATCTTGTTATTTTTCATGATCTCCTTTAAAGACCAGTATTTCTTCCAAGAGATGGCAATTCTTCTGTTTATTTCTTTCTCTGTCTGGTCCTCGAAAGAAACTGCTTGGCCTAAGTAAATATAATCTTTTACATATTCTATTGTGTTTTCTTCTACCTTTATGACTTTTTCTTCTCCATTTGTAATTATCTTTGTTTTGGAGGCATTTAGATAAAGGCCGACGGTCTTGCTTTCGATTGATAGTTCTGTGATCATGGTTTCCAGTTCTTTTGGTTCTTCGGAGAAAATAGCGATGTCATCCGCGAATCGTAGGTGGCTCAAATATTCACCGTTTATTTTTATTCCTTTTCCTTCCCAGTCTAGGTTTCTGAATATCATCTCTAGTACCGATAGGAATATATTGGGTGAAAGAGGATCGCCTTGCCTTACTCCTTTCCTTATTGGAAATTCTGGTCCGTCTCTCTCGAGGCGTATTCTCGACGAGCAGTTTGAGTACAGGCTATGCAGTATTTCCACGTATTTTTTGTCGATTCCTTGTTGTAAAAGTGCTCTCCAGATAGCTGAGTGTTCCAGGGAGTCAAACGCCTTCGTGAAATCGATAAAACATATGTAAAGGGTCTTCCCATATTCCTTCGTTTTTTCTATTATTTGTGATACGGTATGGATGTGATCGATGGTTGAATAGTGTTTTCGGAAGCCTGCCTGTTCGCAGGGTTGGTTCTCTTCTAATATTTTAATAAGTCTGTTAAGGATCAGTTTTGAAAATACCTTATATGAATGTGTTTGTCATTAAACTTATAGGTCTATAGTTGTTCAGGTTGCTTCTGTCGCCTTTTTTGTGAAGTAGTGTGGTAGTGGATTTGGACCATTGTTTTGGTGTGTTTTTCTTGTGAAGAATATTATTGAAAAATTTTTGGAGTGGTCTTTGTAGGGGTTCAGATATTGATTTTAGTAGTTCATTCGTTATTTTGTCATCACCTGGTGCTTTGTTGTTTTTCTGTTTAGATATTGCGAAAGCAATTTCTGGTATTATTATTTCTGGTATTGTATCTTCTTCGGTGTGTATTTTTCTTTTGATGATGTCGTCTTTAGTACTTGTCTGTGAAGTGTATAGATTTCGATAAAAGTCGGTGGCTTCTTCTATGATATCTGTTCGTTTCGATAGGTATTTACCTTTTTTATTCATCATATTTGTGGCCCAGGTTGATGAGGATCTTAGTTCTTTGTATGCTTTTTTTATAGCTCCTGCTTTATTTATATGTTTTTCAAAAGTGACCTTCCTATGGTGCTTTCTATTTGCTGAGATTTTTCGGTTGATTTCTTTACTTATTTGAGTTATATTATGCCTAACTTCCTTGGTTCGTTGTTTTGTATAAAGGGTTTTTCTTTCTTCTAATAATGTTTTTATGTGTTCATCTATGTAATCCTTCTGTCCTTGTTTCGCTACTGGTACTTGTAGCATTATATTTCTGATTTCCTCTTCAAGTTTGTTGTATTGGTCTTGCACCTCGTTTGATGAATCAATTGCTTCGGTGAATCTATCTTCCCAGTGTTTTCCATTTTCTCTGTTGAAAGTAGGCAGCTCTCTAGTACAGGTTCTAGTGTGGTTCGCAAATTTTCTTGACTTGATTGCTGGTATATGTATATGAACCTACAAGTGTACAAAGGCCTTATCTCAGTGCGGATGGGCGATTTTCGCGTTAAGGCCCAGTAGGACGCACAACTAGCGACGCCGATGAAAAAAAAATCATATTTTCTTTTTGGATGCGTTTTTTGCTAAAAACTCCCCTGCGATTTCTCAACGCGAGGCTTAACTATTTTTAGGACCTAAGGTTTGGATTCCAGATCCTAGAGCCTACGAATGCAATCGATTCTCGTGGCCACTTTTGGCAAAAAACGCATCCAAAAAGAAAATATGTTTTTTTTTTCATTGGCCGCGCTAGTTGTGCGTCCTATTGCGTCTTAAGAGGGCGTTAGAGCACCATTTTCCCATACAAACGTAGTTCCGGTTTTATTTCTAAACTACAGGCTGGATTTTGCTGAAACTTGGTTTATATCAGTAGATGACCAATATTAGAGGTTTGCAAATAGTTTTTATAATAAAAAAAAAATAGCCTGAAAGAAATTAGAGCGATGCGTTTTTCGCGCCGAAAAAGGGGTTACTTTCAGCTGTTACTTACTTACATTATTACACTGTCTATTGGATTCTAACTACCTTGGGAACATCAATAATGTGTTGTACTTGTCAGAAAAAAAGTTATTTGTTATGCAAGAATGCAAAATTATTGTTTGCCGCGAGTGCTTGTATTGAAAACCGAGCTAGCGAAGGTTTCTAAAATTGAGCCACGAGCGTAGCGAGTGGTTCAAAAAAAGAAACCTGAGCGTAGCGAGGTATTCAGAAGCACGAGACGCAAATAATATTGCATTCGTGCGAAACACAAAACTTTTCATCTCACAGAAGCGAGGAAATGACTTTGTTAGCCAAGCGGGACAAACTCTATAGACAACTACTTACAGGCAAAACAGGTGAGTCAAATAAGTTCCTTTTAAAAGCATATTTTACTGTAGTTACGGCTGCCGCAATAAAGTTTTGAGCTTCGTTGGTATTAAAACCATTCGTTTTATTAATAATTTCCTGAAGTTTATTTATCCAGACACAAAAATAATGTAAATAAAAGAATGTTTTTTTTTCCGGGTGCATTCTGAACTTATACCATATAAATTAAAAATATGTAGGAGATAAAAAATGAAATTAGTAATATCGTTTGAAAAAATGTATTTAACAAACCAAAACATAATTATCTATTTGATAAAACAGAAGCGCAGCATTTTTTTTATTTACTGGTATTTAAAAATAAATATGTGTACAAAATATTGAAAAGACTATAAGAAGAAACCGCGTTTCTGAATGTTCTATTCCGTGACTTTACCTTTTTAAAAGATGCTTATGCACCATTTACATTCACAGTTTTGTATAGAGAATGGGCACGAACAATCGCTTTCGCTGAAATACGCGTTTAAACGAACTATGAATGAGGTTTTATTTTCCATCGGGATCTGGCATCTACTTAAACGGCCAGTGTTTTTTTCTTTTTCAAAACCATAGGGCGCGGGAAAGACTGTCCCGGCGTCGCGTTCAAATTTCGAAGCGCACAAAAGTTCAGATAGTTTAAATCCGGCCTTTACACGATCGTAAGTTACTAGTAACAGCAAACTTTCCGAGCGTGGGAGATGAAAAAAATATTTTTGAAATACCTCATAAAATGTAGAAATGGCAGCGGAACTACGAAAAAATTGGGTAAATAGATCTATTACATTACAACTACAACTAAGGACACGAACACACGTAGACTCATACAGCCGCATTGCCTCTCACTTTTCCCGCGCCCCGTCTCGCTCTGGGTGAAACAGCTAAAGAAAACAGTGTTTCACGCGCTTGGCCGTCACTGAGTTCCCACGGTCCTGAAGGGGCCTCTTAAGGGTATTATGCCTCAGACCCTCAGGTTTACTCACAATGCTTTCCTTCACTGCTAGCGTGTGGTATCCCAAATCTTTACAAAATGCAAAACGATCTATTCCCTCCATGCGGCGCGCGCGCATATTTCCCAGCGCGTTCATTCATCTATCCATCGTCGCTCGGAGATGCGCGAGGCGCGATCGTGCGCCGACGATTGACGAGTGACGTTTGAGCACAAAGACACCCACTCCAGGGAGACAATTCTCAGGGACATAAAAGACGCAACTGTCGAACGAAATCTAGAAGAAAATGAACAATCTC
The DNA here is from genome assembly GCA_949319315.1 of Zelleria hepariella. NCBI lineage: Eukaryota > Metazoa > Arthropoda > Insecta > Lepidoptera > Yponomeutidae > Zelleria > Zelleria hepariella. The sequence continues at coordinate 3,966,589 of OX439396.1, read as the reverse complement.
CTTCGAGATTTCCCTTAATCGACCACCTGGCCCCAAGTTCTTCTTTTGGCGTTTTGATCAAAAAAAAAAAAAAAAACTAAGGCCTTTGCAGTTTGCATCTATGTGATGAGATGATTTATACAGCGTCCAGTGGCACCTTCACTCACACTAGATGGGTGAAGGTGTCAGTGGACAATAAATTCAACACCTGGGGCCTTCGCCTGTAACACAATGGCGTATCAATGGCGTCCCAGGTAGAAGGACAAAACCGGGATTTTTTCGTTGTTCTCCTACAACCAGCGAACTAATCCTCTAGAATTAGACTCATAATATTCTTTGCTGTACTACAAAAACATTAAAAGGACTGACACTGGACCGACAGCATTAATAAATCGTAATTGAAACCGTCAACCGGGAGCCCATTTTGGCACCATTGCGTTACAGGCTAAGGGCCCTGGGCCCTCGACTTCCAATCCCCTAACCATAGATGGGGATTGTGGATTCTGTTACCACGTTCAGACGAACAGGTAATTTCACTTCGTTATAAACTTAATTATCTTTTTGTTCGATAGCTCAGTAAAGTTGTTTTGTTTAGAACACTGGCACGACTCACCAGAGGTCGCGAAACATACCAGAAGTCCTGACTCAGCCGAAATTTTAAATCTCTACGGGTGGTATTAATAGTCCTCTGTACACAATGCTCTGTTAAATTCTTAAGCCTTTATAATAAGAAATATAACTACCTACTCCATGTCAAAAACCTACTCGAATAATGAACCAATATTACTGGCGCCCGCGATACAGGCTCATAGTGCGGGAACCACCAGAAACACTTATAAAACCGAATCTTAACATTGTAACCTGTTTAAACTTCTTTTTACTTTTTACTTTACTTTTATCACCTACTTGAGATCGGTCTCAAGTAGGTGAACTCAGAAAACAAAAATCACCGACTTGAGACATTGGTCCATAAAATTGTCCATGGTCCGGTGTTATTCAGTTGTCAACTTGTCATTTCTATTATAAACGACATAAGTATGCGTAGGTACCTTCGATCATGGTAGGTACGGTCAACAAAAGAAACTGAAAACACTTTTGTTTTAATAATTAGGCAGGTACTAAGATACTTAGATGTACCTATAATCCGTTGAGTCTGGTGAGGTTCTCACGTTACCGAAAGTCGCAATCAGCTATAATTTCTCGAGTCAATTAAACAGCTCTACAAACATAAAATAAATGTTATTTGATTCTTCATTATCTCGTACCTACCAACTGATAACATACTGTATAAATGAGTTATGATACCTATAATAATAAGTACCAAACTTAAAATATCACACAGTTTGTAATCATAAATAAATAAAATAAATTTATTTCAGGTTGCATGGACCCATATTACAAGACATTACATGACATTTTAAAAATAAATAAATTACATTACAATTACACTACACAACAGAAATTAAACGCAAACAAAAGACCTCCAACAAAGCTTCCGCTCCTCGATTGACCCCTAAAGAGACAAGCTACACTCACACTCACATGTAGCGTTACAACTGGGGCCTTAGCCTGTAACGCAATGGTCGCAAAATTTGCTCCCAGTTGACGGCTTCAATTACGATTTATTAATGCTGTCGGTCCTTTGAATGTTTTTGTAGTACAGCAAAGAACATTCAGATCCTAATTCTAGAGGATTAGTTCTCTGGTTGCAGGTGAAAAACAAGGAAACCCCGTTTTTGTCCTTCTGCTGGGACGCCATCGACACGACATTGCGTTACAGGCTAAGGCTCCTGTTCAAACGATCACAAATGTGCGCCTGACAAAACATGTCGTGAGTTCGCGACTGAATTGATGAGCTAACGGGGGTGGCCGGTTTTTTCTGGTAATTAGCAGGCAAAGGCCAGAGAGGAAAAAATCGCCGTCCACTTGAATGCTGGCTGGCGACACCGGAGGCCGGAGAAAAAAGTAGTTTTGTTTTTTTTTGTGATTTGTTGACACGGTTCTACAGTTATTTTGACCTCTGATGTTTAATAATTTTCCCTTATTTTGCCTTTTTGCCATGATAATAATAGCTACCGACTGACAATGATTTTTGAAAATATACTTTTGGCGGAAGGTAAAATAACAGTGAACATTAAAGAATTTAAAAAACCGACTGTCGCGTTTCGTACTGATAATGATATTTCTATTTAGTTAGCTATGCGCGTGCCTCCACCTCTGTAACCATTCAATAATATCATATTTTTTTACCCACATAGGTGGGTGTTAGCAAAGTATTATATTATCAAAGGTCAAAATATTTCCCGTAGTTTCACTCGTTGGAAATAGTCGCTATAGATTATTTTTTGAGTCGATTAAAATTTATGTAAATAAAAATATGATATTATTGAATGATCTAACAAAAAAAAAACTAAAAATAATCAAAAAGTGAATTCTCCGCGGCGGGGAATCGAACCCCGGTCTCCCGCGTGACAGGCGGGGATACTTACCACTATACTACCGCGGATGTTGTGAAACGTGACGAAAATTTCCAATCCGTTCAGTTGAACCTGAAATATTATTTCTAAGAAGTTTTTTTCGTGTCAGCCTGCCAGCCCGTTTACAACCATTTTAACTAGAAGAAAAATCTTTGTTCTGTAATTTTACCTAAAGACTCGCTTCTCGTAAAAGTCACGTCAGCTCTAAACTGTCCCATCCAAGCTATGCATAATAATAATGTGAACCAAGTTAAAATTGTATAGACCACGAAACCAAACGTAGAGTCGCTCTTATCGCGCCCGGCATAAGTGCGTCAATCGAACAAAAACGGGTATCGCGTCGCTATCTCTACCTAGCTATTTGTCGCTCGCTTCTCAGCACATCTGCATCTGCAACCCATTGAGGGTAGGTAACAGTCCATATCTCGAGGTAGAGGGTTTACGAGCACTTTTGCTCGTCGTAAATCTTCAGAGCGCCACGGTTATGGACTTGTGAAAAAGGTTTGGCTTAAAAACTGTAAAGGATAAGATAAGGAATTAATGTAAACGCGAACTTAACATTCCGGAACGCTAAAAATGGCAGCTTTTAGCGTTTTGTCATAGCAGGACAAAACCAGTGACTCTGTTTAGTTTCAATAGCACGTACTGATTCGTTTTTAAATTGACTTAGGTATAAAACTCTATATTATTTCCTCATTAAAAATACCACAAAATAATATACATATACAGTTATTTTCTCATGGCGCATGTTTTCCCTCACATAATTATACATTATACATACCACGAATACCTTTTTATTGTGTTCTGCGATACATACCTTCTTAATACAATACATAGTAAAATTATATCTCCCATAGAATAAGGCGACAAACTTTTCTATGGTTCCATTTAAGTAACTTTGTAATCTTAAAACTACGAGTATGAAATTTTCTGATAATATGTTCTTTTGCAAACTGCAGCAACTTATTCTACTGAATTATAAGGGATCAGAGGCTTTTAACAATTTCAGAGGCTACGCAATATCCAGTTTCAGTAGAAACAATGTGCCTCGTCATGACGAGACCACCCGTGCTCCACATTCTGACGGATGATGGATGTAACGGCCACGGATAAGTGGAGCTGTGAAGCTTCTACATTCAAAATTTACGTCAATGCATAGATTATGGAGAATGCACTAGTTTTTATTTAGTATTAGAAAAGATAGATAGAGATTGAGAACACTATGTTGTAGGTACAGTCGGCCACACGCTAGGATACCCCTTTTTGTTCGATTGTAAGAGCTGCCATGTGGTATCTGTGACTGTGGCCGACCGTACACCAAAAATAATATGAAATATTTGTAAGCATTAATATAACAGTAATTCTTTTTCTTTAAATTTTAACAAGACATTTTACACGATGTGTTAAATTTCCTAACGTTCTTTCTACGCACTTATTTTATATCTTGTACCTACTTATCACTGTTTTATTCCAAGTTTCAGCAGAGGTAGAGTAAATAACTACATAACATTTGTCATTACTTTTCTTTCTTATCTAATGTCATCATTAAAATCCATATTACCAGTTCAAAAAACTGTAGACATGTACACACGACAGCACGGAGACCCTTACACATTCGTTGCAAAGTCGCACGTAGCGTAAGTGAATTGTGAATAGTGCACGCGTGTAAGGGTCTACGTGCTGTCTTGTGTACTACGCTCAGCAAAATAATATACACGGTGTTCATTCTCCATGATATCTCATAAACACTTTTGTTGTAAAGTCACCCGTAACGTAACCGAGTAGAGTGCTAGCGTGTAAGCGTTTAATTGCTGTCTTGTGTACGTAAATCGAACAAAAAGGGGTCTAGGGGTAAATTTGTGGAATGAGAAATAAATTTATCTTTATCTTATCTTTATCTTTATCTTACCCTATCGCTTAGATGTTCGCAAATATACCTAGCAGAAGCAGATGTCGCTTCATAAGACACATGTTCGCCAACATGAAATTCATATAAGGCAAGTTTTATCTATAACCAATAAGGTAAGTAACTCGTTCGTAAATGTTTCTTACACTATCCCGTTTAAAAATATTCATTTTTCCGTCGCTCGTAAAATACTGGCCTACAATTACGGCAATTACTTTGGTAACAAATATTTTTTGAAAATAGAACACTCTTTCAATCGGTTCCGTTTTTAAAAGTCTTCGCATCCCTTCCTCTTGAAAGATCCAGAAGAACAGCCTCAGATTAGTTTGAATTTTGCGAACTAAAGATTATTTCACACCGGCGATGATAGTTATGTAAACAATCTGAAATTATTATTTGCCATTAATTCATTTAAACTTATCTCTAAAACACAAATAGTGTAGGGAGCTCAGAGCTTTCATATTTTTTATTTCTTTCACGACTTTTTTGTCGCTTTTATTTATTTTCAACAATTTTTTGAGATAAGGTTTTGTTGTGTATTTTTGTATAATAGTTATGTAGCATACCCCCATCCCCATAATTACCCCCATACCATATTATAGAGAAGTCTTGCCGTACTTTCGTTAGTAGTTAATCGTATGAGTTTAACGTGCCTTCCGAATCAGCAGCGCTCAGATATTATTGCCACTAGCGGTCACCCATCCATTGACTGACCGTGGCCGTTGTTGCTTAACTTTGCCAATCGATTATACATATAGTCCAACTAGGCTGTGAACCAAGTCGTAGTGCTTTCGTTCGTATTCTTATTCGAAGTCTTTCTCCTTGTGCGCGGTCATAAAGAAGCGATTAGGGCGATTTGTCGATCGTCACCTCGGTCTAGAGGCGGGAAGATGCGTGGAAGATGTTTTGTGACTTGGAAACGTGTGGAACATTAGTCCCTCTACCCTTGACGCAATTTTTTCAATATGGCAGTTAACAAAATTAAATATTTCACGAATTAAGAAGCATTTTATATTTTTATTAAACAAAACAGCCTTACATTTGAATAAAAATTACAAAGTATTTAAAATCAAAGCATTACTATGCGAATTCAAAGAGAAATTAATTTTAAAACTTTGTCAATATGATCGCAATACCATCAAGGGTAACCCTGTAGCGCTGAGACTGGCTGGGAAAAATAGCTTCGTCAAAGAGTACGGCGACTGATATAGTACAGGAGTGTAGAATAAAAGTGCACTTTCTGCTAAAAAAATACTGAGCCAATTAACTATCGATGCGATTTTTTTCAACCTGTATGTCGTCTTATGGACGAAAGGCGCTTCTTGGTGTGAGAAGTTTGTTTTGGTAGAGCGCCTGCACACGCACTGTAGGTGGGCATGCAAGAGTTTGCGGGCTAAAAAAGTACTACTAGAGAATACAGTTTTTTATAATTATTTTGTTTTATTAGGTGTGTAAAACAGAAATAAATCTAAGTATGGTATGTACAGAGTTACAAAAAATAACAGCCGCTGATAAAATAAAAGGCAAAATAATTTTTATATCGATTAACGGGTTCACTTATTTTTATTTTGTCGGAATATCCGACATGTTTCGACTTCGTCCGGAAGTCTTAGGCATAATAATAATATAGACAATTTACATACACAGACATAAACTCAGGTCTATATTCTGGACAAAGACAAATGTTTGTTACGTGTTACTTAACTAACCTACCTCTTTCACTTCATTCACATTAATTAATTAATCTCTACTATTTTTTTAATACGGAAGTCTTAAATTTCCCAAACCACTTCACTCAAGAACTGACCACCCAGATTCAATCGTCGAACTTTTGACATTCCATTTTCGAATTCTCACGCGGTGCGAAAACAAACACTTCACCCAAAGTGTTTGAAAAATAATAGGTAGGTCAATCTTTCATACTTATAACTCAAAATCCGTGGGATTACGAAGGAAAACAAACAAAGGAGGTATAATTCATACGTGAACTGCTTGGCGCCACCACATTTATATTTAACTGTTTCACTTCATGCTTCTTTTCAGTTGTAGCGGTTTGGAGTGTCTCATAATTGACGTGAGCAATTAGTTTAGTTCAGTGACAATACCGTAGGTACCTACTGAAAGAAATGTTTGCATAATTTTTGTTTGGCAGTCATTTGAATTTTGAGATCTCTACATTGTCTCTACATCAAATATCTTACTTTTATACTACTTATGTACCTATCTAAAGCCTAATATAGGAAAGAAGGCCAAACTAAAAAAAACTCCTTGGTGGTGACGATCGATTGATGCCACATTTTTTGATAGGATGATTTCTAACCGTCTATTTCGATGCCCGATCCTCGCACGTCGTATGGCCAAGCGATATTATTTCCACAGAATCAACAAACAGTCATACTGTGGAGCCGGTGTGTTTATTTTCCTATTAGATTTTAATTTTAGCCCCATTTGTAACATGAATAATAGTTTCAGAGAGCTTTGAAGTGTGAATTTTATCGACGGAGCGATCTCCCACGTTTTTTTGTCGGCCATTGTTTTTCACTTGTTTCAACACTTTAGCTTTTGCACGCGTCTTTCTTTGTGTAAATATGGTTGCTATCTTAAACTGTCAACAGTAGTTTTCAATCGAGATTCCCAATGACATTCCAATGAGATTCCAGATAAACCGAGGACAGTGAAATTCGGCATTTTAATGTGAAAATTCGCGATACCACAGACAGATGGAGCAATCTAGAATCTAGTCTTAGTTACATTTTGTATAGCAATACCACTCGCTGACGGTGAAGGAAAACGTGAGGAAACCTGAGCGTAGACACCCTCAACGTAAAAATCGCCAACCCGCATTGAACACGCGTGGTGATTAAGCTCGAACTCTCTCTCTGAGAGAAGTAGAGATACAATTGTACAGGCTACATCTTACTTACTTTTTACATTTTGTGACGTGGATCTTCCCATGGCTACCGCGAACAGCCCAGTGGCTCATAAACAAACACACGTGCGTTCGCAGGCTCTGTTTGTAGCAGTAGCTGATGCGTTTAGGTTCCCAGAAGATCCTGGATGGGTCGGGGCGTTTGATAGACGCGCTGATTATACTGGCTGACTGATGTGTTAATTGCAAGCCGATGATTAGGGCTTTGTTTGGGAATTTTCCAGAATCAATCTGCACGACTAGATCGCTGAAAAGGCTCGTTAGTAATCAACCTTGCTATAATAGTATTTTAAGACCTTTGTACACCTACTATACTGGGTGTTAAAAGACCGCCAACAAAGCGGGAAACCATGTATTGTCCTCATCATAAGGGACATTTTTGCCCAAGGAACTATGCCTGGGAAATCAACGGTTTCCGAGATAATAAAGTTCAAAGTCGGACTTTACAAAACTTTTTTTTGCAGAAATGCATTCAGTATCTAGTTTTTAACATACCTTCTCAAGAAGCTATATCAAAATTATGAATATTTCTTACAAAAAACGACGTTATAATTGCAACCCGCAATGTATTCTAAACACCGGCACTTCAAGCTTAAGTGACATAAACTGATACCTACGCCTACCTACCTAAATATTTTTCAAAATTATAACCTAAAAAACCAACATAATTTCCCAGCAATAATTTATCGAAAAATTACTTTGTTTTGGTGTTCAGTATGCGTGGCTTTCGGATCTGTTGGCGGTCTTTTAACACCCTGTATGGAGATGTTTTAAGATAAAATATAGTTATTTTGCTACTAGCTACTTTGGCGAACACCAGTCGAATATTAGAGGCAATATAGAGCGAGATGTCGTTCGATATTACCTTCTTTCACTCTTTTGATCTAATTAGAGCATTTTCACAGTTTTGTAATTTTTTCAGCGATTTTTTTTACCAACCATTTTCATTATTCTAAACAATTTCTGGTCGCAAAAACAAATGGTACGGCCCAATAACTAGAAGTTCGAGCAAACCTCATTATCAGATGAATTATTGTGGTTTTGTTTTTAAGAATAATGAAAACAATACCTACTATTTTATTTTAAAACTTAAACTTTCGTAAGCACTGCACATTTTTATAAAAGTAAGTGAAACCGTTTAAGCGATATAAAATACAATTTTATTGTGGTGAAGCAAAAATCGTTTAACAAAAATTTTACTCAGTTTAGTTACAAAATTTAAAAAAACTGTGAATTTGCATTTCACGCCACGCTACTTTCATTGACCCTTTATTATTATTCGATCAATCGAAGTTCAATATCAAATATCAAGTTTATTTTACAGTTATTCCTTCTTACCCAAATCGGTCCACCAACCGTCATTCCCCCAACAGCTGTGCCATTTCATACACTTCAGAATCCACCGATGGACTGAAAACCCCCCTCCCGCAACAAATCACCGGTTTTCAGTTGTAATCCGAACTATGCCCGTCGCGCATTCCTGCTCGCTGTCAGACCGTCTGAGGGATAAATTAGACCAATTAGTTCCGAATTCTGCCGCAGGGTAATTGTGATTTGTCGCAGTGAACGTGCCCTAAAAACGGTGGCGCTAGTAGCTCGTTTTCAGACTGTTATTTTGATTATTCGACGTCAGACACAGCGTTACTCCTTAAGCACTTCTCAAAATCGAAAACTAAATGAAAATGCTTATTTTGACAGCACGTCAACGCTTACACGCTAGCACTCTACTAGGTGACGTTACGGGCGATTTTACAACAAAAGCGGACGCTCTGGCGTGCTGTCGTGTGTACGTACATGTCACCTAGTATCAGAAAATCTTATGTTCAGCGCACCTAAGGGCTGACGATAAACAACAATTATTGGTCTTGCTTGGTCCTTTGTGATACTTTTGATCCCATCCAGCTCTGGCTTATTATTACTCATTTATTGACTTCTCTTTAACATCTCGATACAACACTCTCTGTCCCGTTCTAAGTAGATCAATTGACAGGAAGAGTAAGAGAGAGACAGCACTGTATCGCTATTACTATTTAGCTTAGCCTTTCATGCTGGGTCTGTGTAGTGTATAGTGCAACGCAACGTATCCACTGTTCATCCAGTGAATAAAAATAAAATTTGTTCCAAAGTTGAATAATTTGAAGCTTTCAATATTGTGACACCTGAGTGGTAACTATTACTCCCGCGAGAGAGAAACGGACCGAATGGTTTGATTTACGTCGGCCGCAGGTCGACACTTCCCGCCCCGTGTCATATTTTTGATTCTCTTCGACAAGTGTAGAGACAGCTTTGTTTATGGTCTGAATCGAATACCTACTGTGTTTAGATTTTTTTCATGTAGGTTTAGCCTACGAATGGAAAATCCAAAAGTGCCAATGCTACTAAAGGGCAAATATTTGCTTTAATGCACTTTAATGCAATTGTTCTGGATACTTATAATAGTGGGAGAGGTTTTCACTGAATTTAAGACGTTTTAAAATCAATTAATCATTGCAAATAATTATTATTAAAAGGCTTGTAGCTCTTACGAAGGTGACATGCAATGGTCACGATTTAGTACTAATCCTTCGATAAAAATAAAGATTAAAAAAGAATTACACTTCAATACCAAATTCCGAATTAAAGTTGTCTCTACATTTCCAAAAAAAATTTTTAAAATAAACCCGCTATTCAAAGTATTCAACACTAAAATTAATTACTTGATACATATGAAAACAATGAATGATGCCATTTTTTTATTGTTTTCTACTGATTACCGGTAAATAAAGTTTTCAAAGTCCATCTCTACTCTAACGTAGCGCCATAATGAAGCGCTCCAAAAGATTTATTTTTTCGCGCGCTTCGGTTCAGGATTTATTTGTTTGACATTTAGTGGAGTTTACGGGAATAAATAAAAATAATGCACACCAAATAAATAACGTCCCACTCCGTTCTCCGGTGACTTTTGAATTAATTTATTTTTGGAATTATTAAAGTAATATGTGAAGTTGAGTGTAAGGCCTCAACCTACTTAGCTTTTATAGAACCTACCTCATACAGTAAGTGGGTGAAGTAATACCAAATGATGCAGGATTGCCTAGAACTTTGTTATGTACTCTATGCTAGAATTTATTTTAGGATTTATGACTAGCAGTACCATGAAGGGAACCGCAGCTTATTCAGCTTAGTGAAATCTTGTTAGCTGAGATCGTCTCACCATGATATTTTCAGGTCTTATACTCCAGTACTCCTCTGCAACTAGTGATTTGAAGTATAGGTGCTTAAATTGGCATGGGCGCCACTGAAACTGATTTGTACACACGGACGTCAGAGTGTACACTTTTGTTGTAAAGTCACCCGTAACGTAACCGAGTAGAGTGCTAGCGTGTAAGGTTCGACGTGCTGTCGTGTGCACACAAAGCAGAGCCCTACCATGAGTCGTCCCGCTCGGTTTGCGGCGGCGCGGTCCGTCGCGCCCGCTAATGGTGATTTGTGTGCTCCCCCTCGTTAACTGTTAACTGATCCTCTACTGAGCCGATAGTAACGACTTCGGCTTGTGTACACATGACAGCAGCGCGACCTTTACACGCTAGCACTCTACCCGGTTACGTTACGGGCTACTTTACAACAAAAGTGTACACTCTGACGTGCTGTCGTGTGTACCACTCCCACTGTAGGCTGGAATTTCAGGATGGCATTGTAGGTATTAGGAGGCTCGCGGCTTAGTTGGCTCCAACCATACGTATTGACTATGTCTTACCTGAGGATTAAACCAATTTTGAATTGAGTCGGATAAAACAACGTTTAGATTCGAATTCCAAAGCAATAGGGTAGTCGAAGTTAGCAATGTTTGGCCTAACTGTTTAAAACACCCATGTTCTTAGATTTTTGCGTTTTTTTCACATAAAGATAAGAGAGCTATTATGACAACACCTACACCAAGCCTACTCCATCTAAAAACAATGTCTGGCACTGTAGCGCCGAGTGGTCTCTTCACCCATCTAGGTGAAGGTGCCACTGGACGCTGTATAAATCATCTCATTACGTAGATGCAAAGGCCTTAGTCTTTTTTATGACAACAAAGAAAAAATATGATTATGACATTCAGGTAACTGTTTCCGAAAACCACACTACCTACCAAAAAAAAAGTAGGTACCATGGCCAGCCCGCCATTGCATAACGGCCATACCGGCCAGCTAGCCAGCCAAACCACATGGGCAAGCCAGCCCCGAGAATAGCACAAGTTGGCAGCATCAGTCAATCAGCAATCACAACACTGCGGCGCACTGACAGCGCGGCCCTTCCGAGAAATGGCATGGCATGCGCGCGCGCAGATATGCTGCCCAATCGACGTGGGAGCTCTATTAATGGTTCACACCTTTTAGCAGACCTTGTCTACAAAGTAAAAGTAAGCAATTGTGGTCTACTGGGTAGAACAGTGGACTCTGAAGCAAGAGGTACCCAGTTCGATTCCCTGAGCGGGCATGTATCTATGACTTTGTTTCATTTCAAAGTTACGTACATTTATGAATTAATAATTAAATTATGTAGTAGCAATACCACTCACTAACCGTGAAGGAAAACATCGTGAAGAAACCCGCGGCTTAGTTGGCTCCACACGTATTGACTAAGCTGTCAGGATGGTATAGGTGCTGGGCAAGCCTTCTCCATCTAAAACAAGGTCCCAGGCACTGCAGCGCCGAGTGGTCTCTTCTACCATCTAGTGTGAGTGAAGGTGCCACTGGACGCTGTATAAATAATCTCATTACGTAGATGCAAAGGCCTTAGTTGTCTACAAAGATGTTTCCCTTCAAAGTTACCTAAACCCGCGGCTTAGTTCCATCCATTCCTTTCAGTCGTTCCCTGATCCCTCAATGCCATCATTGATCAAGGATCAAGATAATGGATCGGACCATCATTGCAGGTAGCGGAGAGTAGAGTTCTCCATTGCGCTCTATCACTCGCGATGTGGATCGATTCGTGCAGGTGTTTTTGGGTGGCTTTGATCATAATATCCGTCCATCCAGTGGGTGGTCTGCCTCGAGCTCTCTTTCCCTCCACCTTTCCCGTCATAATTTGTTTTTCCAGGGCCCTGTTGCACGAACGCGACAAGTCGACTTATTTGTCGAAAATTGACTTATTTGTCGGATTGTCAAGTAAATGGTGTTGCGCAAAAACATTACAAATAAGTCAGACTGCGACAGGTGAATTATTGACAAATTGTCAGGACTTGACAAGCGTTGCACAAAGCTAGAAAATTGTAAAAAACCATGGTAGGATACACCTACAATTGTATTTGACAAATTTGTCATAGTAAGTGACAATTTTTTCATGTCATAGTCAATATTTCATAGTAAGTGACAAATTTGTCAGCTCTCGACATATGCATAGTCACCTGTCGGAATTATCTGACAATTCGACAAATATGTCGAGTCGTCTTGACAATTTATGGTTGCAAAAAGCAAATCCGACAAATATTTCACGACAATTTGTCACTTTTTGCCTGTTGAGTAAAATCTTTTGTGCAACAGAAATATGTCAAATTGTCGTGACAATTCGACAAATTTGTAAATTTTCCACCATGACTTATTTGTCGCTCGAAATCTTTGTGCAACAGAAACTTGTCAAATTGTCACCTGTCGCCTGTCACCTGTCGTTGTCACGTTCGTGCAACAGGGGCCAGGCTACCGGGTCCTCTATGTTTCGCGGCTCGGCTTAGTTAGCTCTGTACAATATATTGACCATCATACGCTGCCCAATCAATGTGGGAGCTCTATTATTAATTAGTTCACACCTTTTAGCTGGCGCCTTAGACGCTGTATTGCCTGGGACAAAATTTAGACGGAGGGGGCAAAATAACTCTCGCGTAAACCAAGAAAACATCCAGCACTTTGATCAACACTAACTCTTCGGGATTGAGCCAGAATAACAAATAGACTCTTAGCAACAGGCATTTGAAGCTAAGCCCAGTGAGTAACGAGTCAGCTAGTTCCAGGCGGAATTTGCTTTGATCACCGGTGCCCGTCAACATAGCCCGCGTACCTCATTAACAAGCCACTGGGGAGACGTCACCGGTGACTCGATGGGCGCTGGATTGTTAGGCTAGCCAGGGAAATCCTAAAGCCGATATTTCGATTGATAACTACGTAATGAAATGATTTATGCAGCTTTTTTTGTATTTCGTAAACGGTTAAACTTACTTGTATTACGTCGGTGTAGCCGACTAGTTTCGGTTCTCATTCGGAGACCTTAATCATGGAGCTGAGACGGCCCTCGCGACGCCGTGGCCAGTCTCAGACTGCGTGTCACTACCGACATAATACAAGTAAGTTTAACCGTTTACGAAATACAAAATGTGCATTGCTTACGAAAGTTTAAGTGTAAAAAGATTTATGCAGCGTCCAGAAGCACCTTCACTCACACTAACTTGATGGATGAAGAGACCACTCGACGCTGCAGTGCCTGGGACATTGTTTTAGCCGGAGTACTTAGGCTTATGTATACTGCTTAGCATAATGACAGGCCACCACTCAAAATGAGAGAAAGTGGTCTATCAATCTCGATGCCACTTTTAATTCTAGGCTGAGCCTGAGTCTGAGTGGAGTGGAGGTGCCACTGCATTATAATAGACTGAGATCCATAAATTGTCTTATAAACAACCTGTCATTCCAGCGGGGTTACCCTTGACGCTATTGCGATTAAATTGAAACGGTTTTAAAATTATTTTCTTTTTGAATTCGCATAGCAATGCTTTGATTTTAAATACTTTGTAATGTTTATTCAAAGGTGAGGCTGTTTATTCAAAACACAAAATGCGTCTTAATTGGTAAAATATTAAATTTTGTAAATTGCGCCATATTGCGGCCATATTGGAAAAATGCGTCAAGGGTAGAGGGGCAGTCGTCAGCAAGTAAGTATCAGTTTTCATAAAGCTCCATTAGTAAGTATAATTTGGTATAATATTTCACTCCTCCTTGCTCTTTTAACACGTTTATAGTCGGAAGAAATATGAGACTCTATACCGTAGGTTTTACGATAATAGATTGTATTATCTTGTACAATTTAGCAAATCTATGGTAGAGCCATACATGTAACAAAGAAATTCCCGTTGTAAACACTCACGCCGTGATGTGAAAATCTCTATATCTACATAGTATAAAACAAAATGGCTTCCCGCGTCTGTGTGTACCTCTGCAGGTTTAGATCCTTTAAACTACGCAAAGGATCTTGAAAACCTTGCGCCGATACTTAGATCTTTTTCACGAAAGGTTTTTTATGTAGCGGACTTTTTTCTATACCTATACACCCATGCAAAGTCGGGCGGATCGCTGGTACTTTTATAATTTTCGCACACTCCGAACAGTCAATAAAACTGTGTAGCGCCACCAAACACGACGAAGACAACGTCCCTAAAATAAACAAACGCTCTGGTTATTAATCGAAGGCATTATTGTTCCTATACTACTCAGAGTGCATTTGTTCTAGACATGTGTAGGTAATGCTTGTAATATTACAAAAGACATATCACACAACGGTGTCATGAAATATTACACATTACACGAGAGAATAAAGCATGGCACATAGCATTTCATTACACTAGATGACATGAAACATGACACATGGCATTTCAGCACACTGTACGTACTGCAATGAAAGTGTGCTGAAATACCATGATGTCATGTTTCATGTCTGCAATGAAGAAATACCATGATGTCATGTTTCATGTCTGCAATGAAGAAATACCATGATGTCATGTTATGTTTCATGTCTGCAATGAAGAAATACCATGATGTCATGTGTCATGTTTGGTGCCATGATATAAGGTAATATCACGCGGTATGAAATGTCATGAAATATATCATGACTTTGAAGTGCACTGTTTCGCGCATGTCTAATTTGTTCGTACGGGCCCAATTTGTAGCGGCGTCGGGGCGCGTAAATCAAACACGTCGGGACACACACTGCACATGTTACTCGAACAAATAGGGCTGGCACACTTCAAAACGTGTAAAAAAAACTGTCTTGCAGTTTTTTTGGCATACTTTTTTCACTGAAATGACGAAAACCGTTGACGTGAATTAGCTTTTATCACGTAAAGATTATGGGGGCTTTTAGCTTCACATCAGTTTGTTTGATGCCAGATTTAACCTTTGACAGTTTACCAACCCATTAAGACAATCTGTACGTAAGAACCTACAAGATATTTCGTTAATGTAGGATAGGTACCAAACAATCACCTGCTGCAGCATTGTATCAAAGAGTAGCCTGTCCTCTTTGGGCTCTCCTTTTTAATGGTTTTGCACTTTTAATTTCGGCATTCCTCTACTCTGTGCTGGGGGGTTACTCTTGACGCTATTGCGATCAAATTGAAAAAGTTTAAAAATTAATTTCTCTTTGCATTCGCATAGTAATGCTTTGATATTAAATACTTTATAATGTTTATTCTAAGGTAAGGCTGTTTTATTAAATAAAAACGCAAAAAGCGTCTTAATTTGTAAAATATTAAATGTTGTACATTGCGCCATATTGCGGGCGGCCGTATTGAAAAAATGCGTCAAGGGTAGAGGGGGTGTGCTACTGATTGTGTTGGTTGTGGGAGTTTGTCTTATTACGCTACCATTTTACACTTGCAAGTGTTTTTCGCGTTTGTGTTACTGACGACTGTCTTGATAAACATACACAAAAAAACAGATTCCGACGAATTGAGAACCTTCTCCTTTTTGAAGTCGGTTAAAATGAAAGGCAAGCTAGATCTTTCTTCTCCTTTGCTCCCTTTACTCCTCCATGGAGTCTGGGGTTGACAAAAGGGCTTTCCATTTATTGCTCCCTTCTCTTTCGTCTCAGAGAGAACGGAACTCTTCCACGTCTCGGACGGTCTTCCGGGACTACGTGAGCCTCCAGCGGGTTTCCAGTCGAGAGCCACCTTCGGGATGTGGTGATCGGGTTTTAGCAGGGTATGTCCCAGCCAACGCCATTAGTTGGGCCAGTGTCTTCGTAAGATACTTCTCAGACAGTTGTTGGCAGCTAGAGCTTAACAACAAATAAAAAAAAAATACCTTCGGTATAGTTCTCATCACCAACCCTAGAAGCTGCAACCGGAGCGTCGCGCGCGCATCGCAGCGGTAGATTTATAGCGCTCAATCAATGCGGATTTATTGCTAAGGAAGCTCTGCCACCCTCCTTTTGTTCCTGAGGTTCTATTAATAGTACATAGTGCTGCGGTGTAATTGGTACCAAAGCGGTTACCTGGATGATTAGATACAGCTTGGTCACAACAACAAAGTAATAGAGTCAAATTCAGAAGGTTGGCTCTACGTTATAGAAACTTAGGCCGACTTGCACCACTTTATTAAATGTGGCTTAAACAGCGTTTAACTAAAATCTTCATACAAAAGTCTATTTAAATTGCGACTTAAGTGGTATTTAAGAAGTGGTGCAAGTCGGCAATTTCACTGGTTCAGGATCGACGATCAAATGTGTTCTCAAGCAAAAACCAAAATATCAGGCGTGCCACTTAGGTTTTTGTGACAGTACGAGTAATGATGATTGTAGATGATTAATATAACAATCAGTGGCATCTCTAGCGACTCTATATGGGTGAAGTGACCACTTAGGCGCTGTAGTGCCTCTTAAGACATGTGTACATGGAGCTGGCTTGCATTGCATAGTACCTATAGGTAAAATCATCTCAGTTCAGTCGGCAATCTTTAATAATTTTCCATTTAAATATTGCAATGAGCCGTTTTCAAAGAACAAATTGAAATCAGTTGATAGAGTGCGCTTAATTTTTGACAGTCGTATTCCGGTTCTTGTATGGGCACGCCTACCTATAAGCACCATCTATGAACGGTTTTGAATTTGTGCTTTGAAAACGGCTCATTTGAAGATCGATATAAATCGTGGTTGATTTTAGGCTTTAATTACCTTATTTATCCCGACGTTTCGGCCGCGTTACAGCTGCCGTGGTCGCGGGTAGACCCGTTCAAATACAATAATGGGTAAATATCGCGAGCCATTAAAAGTGGATATAAATCGTCTCAAGTTTTCGCACAGATAGAGACAAAAATAACCACATGCAAACATCGTCCCACAAACAACCGTGTGGCCTAATGACAATCGCTTGCAATTTCACGCATCGGCACAGAAAGACGCACTTATAATTAAAACATCAAAGGACACCAATTGCATCTAATCATAGACGAGTTACTTCTGACTCCTCTAGAGAACCAGACTGCCCTAGTACGTACAGTCGGCCACAGTCTCAGATACCCCTTTTTGTTCGATTGGCGCCCTTGTGCCGCGCGCGGTAAGAGCTGCCATGGGGTATCTGAGATTGTGGCCGACCGTACCTACATACCATACATAATCCTCACTAGAGAATTGATAGTGACCTACCATAACATTTATCATTTATTTCAGACGAAAATCTCTTAGAATAAAACAAATCGCCTTCCGCGTCTGTCTGTACCCCTATATTCGCTAATAACTCCTAAACTACGCAACGGATTTTGATGTAATTCTCACCATCGGTTAGATATATTTTCACAAGAATACCTCCTAATTATTAACGGCTAATCCTAATTCAACTTTTCCTAAATTACACAGCGAAGCAGGGGTGGGTAACTAGTATCTTACAAGTCAAAAGTGTGTTTCTTCTTGTGCGGGATTTATTCGTAGCTTCTACAGCAGTGGTTCTTAACCTTTTAGTGATGGCGGACCATTTCACAATATTTCTGTCTTGCCACGGACCACCAACTGTTTGGGGGTAATACACGTAAATCTAAATTAATAAAGGGTTCTTTTATCTATAAATAAAATACGCATACAATGTATTCAAAGCTTAGCGTATTTTGTTTAGAAAATTAATTTCTTTCTTATAGTAATTTTACTGTAATCATATTCGTGACAAATACTTTGTTATCAAGGCAAATGCGCGCGCAGCGCGCCCGAAAATTCACCGATATTACCCTTGGGATTTGCTTGTTTGTAAATATGAAAAACGCGCCTAGTGTGCCCGAAAATTTATCGATTATCCTAAAACTTTGTTTGAGATTACCCTTGAAATGTAATAAATGCGCGCGCAGCGCGCCCGAAAATTCACCGACTTTTTTACCTACATTTTTATCGCAATAATAACCGAGACTATGTAAATAGGATAAAAGCGCACGCGCACTCGGAAATTAACCGATTACATCTACCCTTTTTCATTATAGAGATTCCCTTAGTTGTAAATATGACAAACGCGCGCAGCGCGCCCGAAAATTCAGTGGTTTTTTAACACTAAATTATACCTTACAAAACCACTTAATGGCTAAGACATTTTTCTGGTGGCTTCGCGGACCACTTCGGGTGCCTCCGCGGACCACCAGTGGTCCGCGGACCATAGGTTAAGAACCACTGTTCTACAGGGTGCACTCTAAGTCGATAGCGGAACTTTAAGAAGGCTGTCTACTGATCATTACAAACAACTTGTACTAGGTGGCGACAAAAATGGAGCGAAAAAAATATCAGCTGTTTCATACATTTGGCGCAGTACTGAGTCGACCTTTTGTATGGAACAGCTGATATTTTATTCACTTTATTTTTTTCGCCACCTAGTACAAGTTGTTTGTATTGATCAGTAGATAGCCTACTTAAAGTTCCGCTATCGACTTAGAGTGCACCCTGTAGGATCTGGAAACTAGGCCTTCACTCTTAAAAAATGTTAAGACTTGGGATTCTCATTTGGCGGCCCGTTTTTTGCAAAAAACGCATCAAAAAGATGATATTTTTTTTCCTTGGCGGTGCCAGTAGACGGGGTAGTCCTGTCTGACTCTACATTTTGTCGTCGCTACATTTAGTTTTGAGTGGTCAGTATGCTTAGCATGGTCGTTTTGATACTCTCTCGAACTCGAGTGACATACGTGCCATGTCTATTGTGCGAGCATGGCAGGCGGGACTCGAGATGGCAATAGATTAGGGTCATGTCGAGCAAAAAGTAGTTATTGCCATTTTAATAAAAATTTTGTATTTTTGTCTCCGTCGCCATGTTGGCGTAGAGCCAACTCGAGCCCGATCGACAAGTTGACAGTTTTGCATAGAGAAGGGCCTATCTCGGGCTTACCATGCTGCCCGTACAGGAGCAGTCGAGATCGAAATGACATGCGATTTGTCTTTCGAGATGTGTCGTATGCAAGATTCCCAAGAATTAGACCCCTGTTATTGTAAAAACGTAGGGCAAGCATGTGTGACGTCACAGATCACACATCAAAAAGCAGTTGGCAATCAACGAACAATAACTTCGACTTGAACTGGGGCGGAACCGACACCCCGTCCCGTGCCGATCATACCACAAACCGCCAAGTTTTCCTTAGAAATTGATTCCACTTAAGGTAGACTTTATTTTTAAGCTGCTAAAGTTTTGTTTGCGTCGCAACAGCTGCATTCATAAGTTGGTCGAGAGTCTGTCACTCAGAATCGACAATCTTTTCTTTGCAAATTGCATTTGTTAATTGTAAGTCTTACGTAGCAAAGACATACAGCTCTATTTTCATTGTGTTGGCTGTAAGCATAGGTTGGTAGAGAAATCACGTGCGAAATAAATCTTTTGCGCCGTGATAGGCCAAAGTAATTGATGAGAAAATTAGGTTTGGCTAATTGTAACATACGATGTGTTGTGTGTGTGACTCAATATGACGAGGGAGCAATGTCAAAGGTAATTGATTGATCTTCGAGAGTGTATTTAAATAGTAAGCATCGTAATGCAGCTGAAAAATAACTGACATTAATGCGTAAAAAAACAATTCCATACTGTCACACATTATTGTCAAGATATGAAAGGTCTACCTACCTTTTACAGGTATTTGGGTCTTCAAAATAAAATGTATGCAGCGATAAAAGTTTTTTTTAGAAAATCCCTATCGGCACGTGAATCTTGCATCAGGCACATATTTTCAGCCAGTTTTCAGCACAATTAATTAATATTTAATAATGATGCCGTCGGACCGTGTTGACGGAAGCGATAAATTATTCGCTTACATGTTTTGTAAGAAAAAATTGTCAGCTGATATGAGTTATTCGGACGTTCTCTTCTCTGCAACATTTTTATAGAACTTTTGTTTTTTTTTTATTTAACATTCTCGAAACTCTGTTATTGCAAAACTACAGGGTGACATTCAGTAAACACATTCACGGACACACCGCCTAAAGCTGTTAATGGCAACAAAAGAAGAAAAAGACCACGTACGAGTGTCCATCAATGTATAACTTTCAGGGGTCTGGGGGTCTCATTTTGCGGCAAATGTCTCCTATTCTCACGAAGTCATCATCGACATAAGGCACGAGATTTCTGCGAGATCTTTGCCTTTTTCACTTGAAATGACTCGAGTGGTCGGGAGCAGTCGAGATCTAAATGACGTGAGATTTTTCCTTTTCAGAGGTTGAGTAGTATCTCTACATCATCGATCAAAAACAAAACGACACTCCGATGCATCATTTCTGCTCATCGCCTACTTATTTTAAGAGTTCTTCCATGGAACCGCCGGCGATACTCCACTAAAAGCTCCGCTGTCATCTCCTCACGAGAGTATACATCTCATCACTTGTCTTATTTATAATCCTCCATGACGGGACTCGATAAAATAATTATTGCCGCGGCCGGAGCCGCCATCTTGGTGGCGTTTCCCGCCATTTATACCAATTAGTTGAGTGAGATGTCCTCCGCCGAATGGACTACTCGGTGAATTTTATTGACTTTCTTTATTATCGTTGCGTTTTTTCCAACTTGAAGAGCGGTTTGGGCGGAAAACACCCTTTTGGCATTGAGATAAAGACTGCTGTTATGTGATCTGAAAAACCCCGACACGCATCATAAAAGTAAATTCTCCAGTTTAGTACTTTTCTTTTGACGGGTTAGGTCGCCGAACACGACTTTCGAATGTTTTTCAAGTTTTATGTTCGCGTCTAAAGTTACGACTTTCCTTGTGAAAACTAGTGAGTGAGTGATGTGGTTTAGTATCGAGTTTTATAAGCTGTAGAGTGATTTAGACAGGCAGGAGGTTAAGATTGTTTTGGATCCTTAAAACTGGCTATCAATAACGGAGACATAAGTTGCATGGAAACATAATATTAATATTTTAGTAGGGACCCATCAGTGGATGGGCAAATGCTTCCCATTTTATTCCCTACTTCTCTATTCTTAATCACCTTCTGCCACCCTAGCATAAAGTTAAGGTTGCGACGTAAATGCTTCCCATTTTATTACATACTTCTCTTTATCCTCATTCTCCTCCTGTCACCCTAGGATAAAGAATGCGATGCCGTCCCACCTTGTTCTGCCGAGGCTCCGGTGCCTAGTCTATCATGTGAAGTTTCTGTTAATTTCTTTAGGACATCAATCAGACATGATAACAAGAACTGGCTCGCCATTTATATCTCTCTTCTCTCTCTTCTTCAACCTATAAACACCCAATGCTGAGTGTAGGTCTCTTCCATTGCACTCCATTCTTTACGGTCTTGGGCTTTTCTCATCCAATCTTTCCCTGCCACTTTGACCAGGTCGTCGGTCCATCTCATCGGTTGCCTGCCCACATTTCTACGACCTGTTCTGGGTCTCCACTCCAGTACCCTTTTACCCCATCTGTGGTCCTGTCTACGACATATATGGCCCGCCCACTTCCACTTTCCTCGAGCTATAACCTTGGCTATATCAGTTAGTTTGGTTCTTCTCCGGATTTCTGTATTTCTAATTCGATCTCGGAGCGAAATACCTAACATGGCCCGTTCCATAGCTCTTTGGGTGACCTGCAGCCTATTAATGGTTTGTTTTGTGTGAGCCATTTATATCACGTTCAAGCTTCCAAGTTCTACATGGACTTATTTACGCTCTCTGGTCCACAGGTATATCCAGTCCTCAGTCCAACCGCATCAGCTACATCTCACAGAATCTCGAGCGGCGGGAGCACGAGTCAGCGCATGCCAATGTCCTGCCGCCGCTGCACGCCCAGCCAATCAGAGACGTGAGTTGACTTTCTATTGGCCAATTAAATGGTTGTGTATTCTGGAAAACAGGTTCTCCATCTCCAGCATGACCGCCTTCTAGTCTATAGTAGGAAGCAGTATTGGCGGTACAGATTCTATCAAAGGAGAGGAATGGGAGCTGAATCAATCGAGCTGTATACCTCGATATAGTTGGCCAAACTAAGGGTGGTATTCTAGAACGCTCCTTAAACTCAATTCAAACTAGAACGCTACTTAAACTCTGTTTAAACTCAGTTCAAACTAGAAAGCTCCTTGAAGTCTGTTTAAACTCAGTTTAAGTAGAGTTAAGTAGTGTCGACTGTCGATAAAACAGTGCATGTTTTGATTTGAATATGCCTCCCTTCATGTCAAAACATGCACTGCTTTATGTAGTCTGAACTCTGTTTAAACTGAGTTTAAGTAGGGTTCTAGTTAGAATACCACCCTAAGACTTTGTTTGTTTTTTGTACACTTTATTGCA
Source organism: Zelleria hepariella (assembly GCA_949319315.1). Taxonomy (NCBI): domain Eukaryota; kingdom Metazoa; phylum Arthropoda; class Insecta; order Lepidoptera; family Yponomeutidae; genus Zelleria; species Zelleria hepariella. The sequence continues at coordinate 3,943,844 of OX439396.1, read as the reverse complement.
CAAAAAGAAAAAGAAGAACTTAACTAAAAAAAAAGTGAGACATTATGTACACACGACAGCACGTCGACGTTTACACCCTATCACTCTACTCGGTTGCGTTACGGGCGACTTTACAACAAAAGTGTACAGTCTGACATGCTGTCGTGTGTACAAGGGTGTACTTATTTCTATAGAAATTTCTTCCAACCAGCCCAGAATATAGTGAAAGTTACATTGAGAGCGGGAAAGGTATCTTGGGTATAAATCTTTATGGTGCGTTATTGTTTGTTATGCAGTCTACGTCGTGTCGTGATTCGAGGTGCCACTATACACTAGAGTTGGCTAGACATCCTATCCTACAACTATTATAAACGCGAAAGTTTTTAAGTATCGATGGATGGATGTTTGTTACTCTTTCACGCTGAAACGGCTTGACGAATTTGGATGAAATTTGGAATGGAGATAGCTTAAACATCAAAATAACACATAGGATACATATTATCACGCTATTACACTTAGGGGCAATGTAGACTATATATCCTTTTTCTGTAGTTCACGCAGACGAAGTCGCGGGCAAGAGCTAGTTCTATATAAGTCCATCCATCGATCCATCCAGCCGACCATCATTTGAAGATAGCTGAGATCTATTGACTCACGATCTTGCAGGTTTGCTCATTTTCCGCCTATCTAGCCGGTGGTCGGCTAAGTAATGTTAAAAAGTGGACTTTGTTTCTATTTGTCGTAGAGTTCCGAGTACGGGCGCAGCGCCTACTCGCCTATATCACCGCTACAGGAGCTCAGTGACAGCATCTGCCGAGACCATGGCTCGCAGCCCGCGCCACCGCTGCCGCAGCCTCCGCCGGTGCGAGTGGTAAGTGGAGTGTTTTTTAAGCCTCACGACCTCACGACCTTCTAACGATCACTCCACCTGTATGGCCATGTTTACTTTAAAATAGCAACAACTAAAATTATCCATCTGTCATACCCTGCAAAGCCGAGTGCCATAAACATCTGCAATCTTCGCCGCTAGCAGAAGAAGAATGTCTAATGAACAGTAGCGGTCGTCTTTTCGAAATCGGTCTGGAGCTTGATTTATATGCAGACATTTTTTGTTAACGTAGTAAGCTCTATATTTTTGTCACCTAATGATAACGTAACGATCCGTTAATTGAAAGGACAAATAAATTAATTGTTGCTATATTAAAGTAGGCATTACTTTAATATAGCAACAATTAATTTATTTGTGTGATGTGATGACCCCTAAAATTATCAATCTGTCATACTCTGCATAGCTGAGTGCCATAAACATCTGAAATGCAATCTTCACGCTAGCAGAAGAAGAAGTTGCGGTAGCGATCGTCCTTACGAAAAACGGTCTGGCGCTTGATGTAATTGCAGACATTTTTTGTTATTATAGCTTGTGTTTCCATCCCACCAGGCTCCGCCCCAAAACGTGACGCTCCACCCGGCTGTGGCGCGCTGCACGGCCTCCCTAGAGCTTGCGAACCTCTGGCGGAACTTCCACGAGCTAGGCACGGAGATGATAGTGACCAAGGCAGGCCGGCGGATGTTCCCGGCGCTGCAGGCCAGGCTGGCTGGCCTCTCGCCCGCAGCGAGCTACCTGCTACTGGTCGACTTTGTGCCGCTGGATGACAAGCGGTACCGGTACGCGTTCCACAGGTTGGTGTTTTGGATTCTTTTGGATTTTTTGGGAACCACAAAATTACCTAACATAGTGTCAGAAATAAAAGGAAGACCATGAATTTTGACCATGAACAAATGAATTATGCCAGATTTGGCAATAGCATGTTTACAGATTACAGTTCGTTACAGATTTTTAAAGCCCCAAAGTATGAATAAATTACACAAGTGTGTGATAAACTCAGGCGATCAAACGAGAACAAGCAGGTGCAAAAAGTACTATATCGATCCATCAAGAACAGAAATAAGTCCGCCCTTGTACACTTTCTCTTACTATCATGTTATTTAAGTCTATTTTTTTTTTGTGTGCAATAAAGTGTGACAAACAAACAAACAAACAAGAACAATGAGACCGATACCTTGATATGAATTTTTACTCTTTGAAAGGGCACTTTCGTAATCTGCTTTCACGACTAATGTGCCAGAATTTTTCCTTTTCATGCATCTGTCTGTTATCCGATCTTTCTGCGGTTTCCTGCTAATTAAAAGTCCTTCTTACTCTTCACAGTTCAAGCTGGGTGGTGGCAGGCAAGGCGGACCCAGTGTCTCCACCCCGCATCCACGTGCACCCGGACTCGCCAACCACGGGCGCGCACTGGATGCGCCAGCTGGTCTCCTTCGACAAGCTGAAGCTCACCAACAACCAGCTCGACGACAATGGACATGTGAGTAGAGACGTTCTCCGTTTGAGCAGTCGCGTAAAAACAAAAACACCAAAATATCTGACGTTTACCGTATCATCATGGACTGTTGTCGGTGCAGCACACCCATATGATATAGGGACACTTAATTTTTAGGGTTCCGTACCCAAAGGATACCCAACGGGACCCTATTACTAAGACTCCGCTGTACGTCCGACTTTGACTTTATTTCATGAACCGTGATAGACAGTTGAAATTTTGACAGATGATGTATTTCAGTTGCCGCTATAACAAAAACATTAAAAAACAGAATAAAATAAATATTTAAAATCAAACGTGATGTTTTTGCCTTTTTTATAGATAATGGTATACGGAACTTTTCGTGCGCGAGTCTGACTCGTACTTGGCCGGTTTTTTATTGTTTGTTAAGCTATCCATAACACACAAATGTGAAATGTTCAACTAGCTAGTTGGTATGAGGAAATGGTCACCCTCCTTGAAGACTGGCTACCTACAAAGGTTACGAAAAGGTAGGAAAGATAGTAGGATGGACAGCATAGCCACCCGGTTCCATTTGGTATTATTTGGAAAATCATCGTTATCGTTTAAAACGATCTTGAGTGTAGTAACTCAACCCAGCTCCTCCACCCACAGATAATTCTGAACTCAATGCACCGGTACCAGCCGCGCCTACACGTGGTCTACTTACCAGGCGACGGTCAACCGCCTGTACCGGGCACCGTGCCCTACCGCACCTTCATCTTCCCTGAGACCGGCTTCACCGCCGTCACGGCTTACCAGAACCACCGGGTAAGTCACTGTCTTGCTAGAACCACCGGGTAAGTCTTACCAGGCGACGGTTAACCATCTGTACCAGGCACCGTGCCCTATCGCACCTTCATCTTCTCTGAGACGGGGTTCGCCGCCGTCACGGAGTACCAGAACCACCGGGTAAGTCACTTTCTTGCTAGAACCACCGGGTAAGTCTTACCAGGCGACGGTCAACCGCCTGTACCCGGCACCGTGCCCTACCGCATCTTCATCTTCCCTGAGACCGGGTTCACCGCCGTCACGGCTTACCAGAACCACCGGGTAAGTCATTGTCTTGCTAGAACCACAGGGTAAGTCTTAAATGGTCTAAGTTTTGAATCTATCGCGATCGCTTCCAAATTGACGTTTGAGGGGTGGCTGACCTGCTGATCTGCTGAGAAAACGATTGGCATTGCGACTCGATTTTTAAGGATATTGAGTGAAGAAAATGGTAAAATTTGAAAAGGATCGCGATAGATTAAAAAGTGAGACAATTACGCCCCTGGCTCACCGCCGTCATGTCTTACCAGAACCACCGGGTAAGTCACTGTCTTACTAGAACCACCGGGTAAGTCTTACCAGGTGACGGACCTCTTACCAGAGCTGAAAAAGAGATCGTTAAGAATTTCATTAATTTATTTTCAGATCACGCAGTTGAAGATAGCGAGCAACCCATTCGCGAAAGGATTCAGAGATTGTGATCCGGACGATTGGTAAGTATTTTATAAGGTTAAAAAATTCGCTCGGGACAGGATTTGAACCCGCAACCTTTTGCATTCCGTGCAGGCGCTCTACCAATTGAGCTACCAAGTCAAGTATTGTCTTTGCGAATTTTCCAACCTCATTGAAACTCGTCTTACGGACGATTCCCTAGCACGGGTTAGAAAATACAAAAAGTGGTTAAGTTCTTTGTCTCGACATTTTGTCTATTTAAATAAGTAATTTACTAGACAACTCTACAAATTAATTTCTCAAACTTCTCATAAACGACATGTAGAGACAAGAACATTAATTCTTAGAAATGCAAGTTCCTTTTCGATATTTTCCATCATATCACAATTTCTGAGCAATAAACTTTGTATAAGCTCAAACACTTCGAGCAAGACACTAATGCCCGTTTTCACCAACGACCCCTAATTTTAAAAGGCCTTTTAACGAAAGTTATTTGCACCTCTGCAAGTTTATGGGGCATGGATGAAGGATCAAACACACTCAACTCATAACGCTTGTGAGTGGAATTCGTATGGTCCTTCATCCATGACCCCTAGACTTGCAGAGGCGCAGATAATTTTCGTTAAAAGGTCTTTTAAAATTAGGGGTGGTTGGTGAAAACGGGCATAAGCCCCTCCTTCGCCAGACACAAAACAACGCCAGATCCTTAGGTACCTACTAAACCCGAAGCTGAACCAGAGTTTATGTCTCGTCCAGAGCTACTTGGTTGATGGCGATCAAGATTTATATCGCCATAAACAAGCAGCGAGCACCAATCGCCGGCGTTGTGTGCCGTATCCTAAACAAATCTGTTTGGGACCTGAAACATCGCTTTATATCAGTCTTTCCCAACGTGGGCGATAACGCCCCCTTGTGGGCACTGCAGGCCTAAAAGGGGGCGGTAAGAGACCCAGAAAAAAAAGGGAGCGTTGTGTAGGGGTTTGGGGTCGATTTATAATTTCATCTACCTAGCTAGGAAGACTCTTAGACACCGACTGAGCTCTCGACTCGATAATTTATTCTTAAAGTGGGCAGTAGACAAAAAAAGGTTGGGAACCCCTGCTTTATATCGATGTAAATATGTAGAGTACACTTCCGTATGCCACGGTTTATAGCCAGTACCTAAATACCTAATAATAGAGACTAAGGGTGTATGCAAACGGAAGCGTTCACCGCAATAGAGTTGATGTCTCGCACGGAAAAAGATAAAACGCTCGTCGACAGCGCGAAAAGTAAACACCGTGTAGATAGGCCCTAATGTATTGAACTTGCCTTTTCTGCGCATCGTCAAATCACTTATGCCATTGGTCTTCATTAACTTTTTCTTCACTGCAAACAAAATGTTGTTGTTATATGCGAATACGTCCTATACTTTCCAGGAACGTCCTAAGTATTTATATGGAGAAACTATTTGGCGTAACAAAATGCTAAAATAAAGCCTGTCTTTATTTCTTTAATTTAGCTCGAACTCTCTCTCTGAGAGAAGGCCTTTGCCCAGCTAGTGGGACATGTACAATTGTACAGGCTACATCTTACTTTTTTTTTATTTCTTTAAATACTAGCCCAGTTGACACATTGTACAGGAACCTAATATCATTCACAGCGGCAAATCGTAAATACGACTGAACATCAAACCACATCCCAAATTGATACCAAGTGGCGACAAACATAGACAATTAAACCCGGCTGAGGCTAGCGATACTTGTAGTTTGGAACAACTTGGTTATTCTCAACTTTAAAGTGAAGTGAATAAGACAGATAGCCGACTTTGTGCAGTCTACACATTGATTCCGTAAAGTTCCCTGAAAAGGCAATAACGTTCACGCGGGTTGCGAAATATATAAATTTTCACGGCGTAAATGTCTGAATAAATGTAGAGACCTTTGGATTTTTTTGTCGCCTCGAAGACTTGCACTATAATATTATTGTGGATTCTTCTATCCTTTTTGTCTGTCTCTCTTACTCTTAAAGAGGATTTAAGTTTAATACCTTCAGTCCAAATTTTCTCTCCCATTCTTACACTACCTAGGATTCCAAAAGAGCGGGCTATAAAAAATAAAAATAAAATAAATTGGATTTTATTCATCACAAGCTATCGAGCTGTCCAAAACTATGTAGGTTGGCCCATTACATAGCAAGCCACGATATATTTTATTCTTATTTTAATAGATCTTTCACGCCTGTTATCTATCAAAGAGGTGACGGGCGTAGAGGACCTCTGTTTTCAGACATTTGAGACCTCTCTCGACTCCGCTATCTGGCTCAAATGTATAAAAATATATCTCCTTTCTTCTCGTCTCTTCTCTGGTAGATTCCAGCCCTCAAGTCAAGCTTCCGGCGCATTTGTTTTGCGCCTCCACTGCCTATAAATTAGGAAGAGGCCGCGTCCTACCCCGTTGTGACGTTTTTATTTTGCCGGGAAACGCCGTCCGCCATTACTGTCGCGCGTAACTCTTTACTCTATGGCCACGTCGTAAAAGTAAATTGTCACCGGCTGCTGAAATGTGCACCGACGTGGCCCGAGAAGTGTGTTTTTTTTTTTGTAAATAAACCGTTTCAGTTTTACGTCCGAGATGATTCACGATGACCGTAATGGGGTGCCGCGGTCAAAACAAAGTCGGTATAGGTAAATCTTCTGCTTTGAATTCAGAGATTTGCTAAGAAAACTTAGTATACTTAACTTGTGCTGTTGATTCAGTTTATTAAATAAAAATAAAATAAAGAAAACAAAAAAAAGGTTATGTACAGTTAACACTTGGGTATCTACGTATAGGTGTTCTGTGAGTTAACAGCAGCTGCACCTATACCTAAGCTGTATACAAACATCAGCGAATACGAGCACGCATGTAAAGCTTGATGTGATGTCGAATTGTCGCATGTACTCTATCTGATTTTTAACCCCGATACGAAAAGAGGGGAGTTTGACCGCTATGTGTGAAGGTGTGGCAACGTCCGTAGCTCTTAAACGGGTGAACCAATTTGGATGCGGATCAAAATCGGTTCAGCCGTTTATGAGATAATATGCTAATTTGAAACTGAAATGTCGATTTTTTTATTTAGTATTTATTGTACAGAAATCGAAATAAATACCGGAAAATTCACCGGAAAAATACTGTTTTTGACTGTAAGAAAAAACTTTCTAACAATTTTCCTACAAAATATTGAGTTTGTTCTAATAAATTGTCACACACTATTCCATTAAAAACTATCAAGTTTCTACACAGAAACAATAAATACACTTCGTACGATAAATTAGTCGACGCGTCAATAAAATCCAACCCAAACAAAGTAAAAAAAGCTCCAACAAATCGCCACACATGCACAAACAGTTGGGAAAAAAATCACATCATAAATAGCGTTTTTTGCCGCTCTCTTCCTGCTACTATCGATTAATTCTGTCAAGGAACACAAAACAGAACTAAACAGAACAACAACTTTTGGTTACAAGTCTTCTCGGGTGGCATTAATAGTCGTTATCTCAAGCTCGAGCTTAAGTGGTGAACTCAGAAAACTGAACAACCGACTTGAGACCTTGACGAGACTTGAGTCAATCCGAGCCTGGGACATGAAAAAATATTTGTCACGGAACCATAAGAATTAAGTAAATATTATTTGCAATTTCACCGGTCTGTTCGGTTCTTGCCCCCTTTCTGCTTTTGTTCTTGCCCCCTTAGTGTGATTCCCACAGTATTTGTAGAGTTTAGGGTTGACTGGAAGATTCAGATAGTTTGCCATGTTCTACGTTACTTCCTTTTATGTTATTTAAGTCTTAATTTTCCTGTGTCAACCAGGTATAAAGTAATAGATATAGCTAGCAGATAAGTACTTAAGGCGCTGGGCATAGTGAATCGCCTGCGCGTAAAAAAAAATGCACAAAATCGATTCATGTATCATATAAAAATTGAAAATTTTCACATATCAAACCCTAGAATTAGGTAAAAGCTATCTAAAACAACCAGTTTCGTGTTGACATTCATAAACATTTGAAGATATATTGCTTGAAAAATAAAAAGGCGGCGCACTTTTTTTCAAGCAAAATATCTTGCAATCTATTAGGGATATCAACATGAAACTGGCTGTGTTAGATAGGTCTCACCTAATTCTAGGGTTTGATATGTGAACATTTTCGATTTGTTTATTGTATTTGATACAGGAATCCGATTTGTGCATTTTTCTTTGCGCGCGGGCTAATTCAGTATGCCCAGCGCCTTAAAACGTTTCAAGACAATCGACAAAGCAAAACTTCTGGTCAGCGACTGTTACGTCTTCTGGCTCCATTTGTCGTTGGTTGTCAAAATATAGAATTAACACGTTCAGTCGTAATACGACCCTGCCTACCGGGTGTCCGCCGGTCGCTTATCGGTAAAGATAATTAATTACGCAGATATTAATGAACGATTCCTGGAAATTGTACCGTGTGTTTAGTTAAGATAGATGGAAAAATACATTGACAAATCGTGTCTCTAGTTTTTAATTTTATTCGGCGTGTGCTCTAGGAGTCTACTTGCGTCTGCACCTTTATGCGCTGTCTCATGTAGGCTCTAAAAGATGTCTAAAGCACCAATAAAATACCTATTTAACCCGTGCGGCGGCGGCGGGAAAGCCGCCCACCCGCGAAGGGGCTATGCATTCCACAAAAATCGGGTAACTAATTTCTCCGACCGATCGAAAAAAAAACCGAGTAGGCGACATCTCGGACAAAATATTTTCGGACACTTTGTCCGAAATGTCGCTTTGTATTTTTAATATTTTTGAGGCGACATCTCGGACACTCTCAAAATATTGAACCTGTATCGTACAGTCAGATACTAAAGTATTCAAATATAATACCAGAGAAAGAACGTTACCACAGCTGCCTATTTTAGGATAACTAAAGCGGCTTAAATAAGCCGTTTTTCTTGACAGTTAAAGCCTGAATTTAAGCACTCAGATCGCGTTCGGCTCGTTTTTGATGAAAAAGTACTAGGCTTACATAAGGTGGTAGGATGATCTTCACCTCAGTTCTCACATCATTACGCGGGGTTGGTTAGGACAAAATGATGTCAGACCTGAGATGAAGATCATCCTCCCGACGATGGCGGGACGAACTCGACCAATATCTGCCGGAGTGGTTAGAGGTTGCTCAGGACCGAAAGACCTGGTCTGAAAGGGGGGAGGCCTTTGCCCAGCAGTGCAACAGGCTACGTAAAAAAAAAAAAGCATAAAATTATAAGCATAAATACATAAAATTAATGAAATAAAATGTGTGTCGCGAGCGACACACTTGCGTGGGAGAGCAAATATTGAAGACTACATAAGTACACAAGACACAAGATTTTCACGTGAGTATGTAACTTTTTTATTAGTCTCCTCATAAATAAGATCGATGGGCGTTTTTTATCCGACTGTACAAAACAGCTTTAGTTGTATGTGTCCGAGATGTCGCCTCAAAAATATTAAAATAATAAAGCGACATTTCGGACAAAGTGTCCGAAAATATTTTGTCCGAGATGTCGCCTACTCAAACCGTTATTAGATATTCAAAAAATAAACATCGTAACATAAATTACATGCCGTTGTAAACTAGATTTTTCCTATACCTATATTATCCTAAAAATATGAAATATAAAGTACCTGTCATTCCTCGGGCGTGATGTTTCTTTTGTTTACCTTTTTTTCGACACGGGTCGTATTTCACTTCCATATTTTATGCACTATTACTTTACCATCACCCATTTTATAGGTTTTACACTGGAGCTATATTGGGGTATCCTAGCATGTTATTGTTATTGTTATTGTCATTGTTTTGTTTTGCTACGTAATACCACCATTCAGCCATACCATACCATACTTATTAAATGCTATAGGATACCCTAGCATGTTTCTGGCCGTACCTAAAGGAAGACAGCTATTTAAAATAGAAAAAAAAATGTTCGTAGAGTCTCGGAGACGTCAGAGCATTTAATAAGTCACCTGAATGGTGGTATTACGTAGCAAAACAAAACAATGACAATAACAATAACCAATGTTATTTGAAGAGTTCAATGAGTTTGGGAGCCGTGGGTCTAGGTCTAACTACCACTATTATTTCCCTCGCTACGATCTCTTTTCTACTCTTCTAGGTTTAACCTTTGTGGTTGCCTTAAAAGAGATGGCTTTTAGCAATAAGGTCGCAAATTTGTACCATTAATGTATTAACGTATGAATTATTTAATGTATTAATTTTAAGGACAGACAGTAGAAGGACAGATAAATATTATATTCTATACTATTGTTCACCCTCTTCCGCCAGCCCACCCGAGCAGAGCCAGCAGCGCGCCCCGCAGCGTCGTCGCGAGACGCCCGCGCTGGACGCGCACGCGCAGATAGCGCAGCCCTACGCCGCCGAGCCCAGCGCCTGCGGACCGCTCTACGCGGCTCACGCGCACTGCGTCAGGTCTGTGTACAATAGTACCCTCCCTCCCTTCAGCCCACCGGAGCAGAGCCAGCAGCGCGCCCCGCAGCGTCTTCGAGAGACGCCTGCGCTGGACGCGCACGCGCAGATAGCGCAGCCCTATGCCGCCGAGCCCAGCGCCTGCGGACCGCTCTACGCGGCTCATGCGCACTGCGTCAGGTCTGTGTACAATGGTACCCTCCCTCCCTTCAGCCCACCGGAGCAGAGCCAGCAGTGCGCCCCGCAGCGTCTTCGAGAGACGCCTGCGCTGGACGCGCACGCGCAGATAGCGCAGCCCTACGCCGCCGAGCCCAGCGCCTGCGGACCGCTCTACGCGGCTCATGCGCACTGCGTCAGGTCTGTGTACAATGGTACCCTCCCTCCCTTCAGCCCACCGGAGCAGAGCCAGCAGTGCGCCCCGCAGCGTCTTCGAGAGACGCCTGCGCTGGACGCGCACGCGCAGATAGCGCAGCCCTATGCCGCCGAGCCCAGCGCCTGCGGACCTTTCTACGCGGCTCATGCTCACTGCGTCAGGTCTGTATAAAATAGTACCCTTCCTCCCGCCAGCCCACCCGAGCAGAACCAGCAGTGCGCCCCGCAGCGTCTTCGAGAGACGCCTGCGCTGGACGCGCACGCGCAGATAGCGCAGCCCTATGCTGCCGAGCCCAGCGCCTGCGGACCTTTCTACGCGGCTCATGCGCACTGCGTCAGCCCCTCTACCGTTGACGCATTTTTCCAATACGGCCGCAATATAGCGCAATTTACAAAATTTAATATTTTACAAATTAAGACGCATTTTGTGTTTTTATTGAAGAAAACAGCCTTACCTTTGACTAAACATTGCAAAGTATTTAAAATCAAAGCATTATTATGCGAATTCAAAGAGAAATTAATGTTAAAACTTTTTCAATTTGATCGCAATAGCGTCAAGGGTATGGTCTGTATACAATACAATAGTAACCTCCCTCCAGCCCACTGCGGCTCATGCATACTGCGTCAGGTCTGGTATATTATGTACTGGTGAAAAGAATCGTGAGTGCTAAATCCAAACTCTTTCTCTCTTAGAGGGAAGCCAGTATAGCTAGTACCCTTTAATAGTAAAAATTCTAGCTTCAGAGTCCATTTCAAGAAAATATAATCAACTGTTAAGTCGCGCTATTGGTGCGTGGGCTCTAAGTTTTATGACTAAGTTTCCAAGACTTTTAACATGGCAGGCGCAGACTAGGTATGCTTGACGTTTGTGGTAGAGATAGTCTATAAAAGTGGAGACAAAATCCAAGTCTATTGCCATAGTTGTTTTCTATCTCTCTCACAATAATTCCTCTCATATCCGTCTCTATTCTTGTTAGATTATACCTTAATCTAAGATCATCTTATGGTTTCAGATACCAACCTCATACGGGACATAACGGAGCCTACAGTGCATATTACACGCACAGGTAGCCACTGACATCAATGGATCAACAGACCAACGCATAAGTTACAGTGGAGTATAAAGACAAGGACTTTAAGACACAGAATATTGTGTCCGCAAACAAAAAAAAAAAACTAGAAAATGTAAAACCAAAAAGATTGATTTTGTAAACCAAAGAAGTGGATAAAATAAAGGAGATTTAGTTGCTGCTGGAAAGTTTCTCTCATATTCAGACCATCTTTTGTTTTGATTTCATGGAAATTCTTGTGTTGATTTTGTCGTGAAAGTAAGTCGTCACTTGTTTTGTCGATCTTCTTGCGAGAAAAGATACGAGAAATCTAATAATAAGCAATATTAATATTTTAGTTACTTACTATTAAAAAAAAGTTTACGAGAAACTTTCCTTGCACCTTTTTAGCTTGTAATACTTACTAACAAATTGATTTAATTAGTTGATTAGAATAAGTGCCTTTATCAATGTGATAGAAGAATGTGTGTAACAATATATGTGACATTGTACTTAGATGTAATAGGCGCAGGCGTTTTGTAACAGTTTCATCAAACGTAAGCTGTGATAATAAAGCCAATGTAATATTGACACTTTATCAATCACACACCTGTCCCTGTTGATCTTTTGTTGAGAGCCTTTGCACAAATTCTTATCATATACATTATTGTCAAGCAACACGTGTAGGATTACGTACAAATGATAATCTTGTGTTACATAATATTATATCCTAATTTCGTGCTTCGACCTAAGTTCAAAGAAGCGAGTACCTAAGTATCTAATCATCCTAATTTTTGCTTCTCGCTGATTTTATAAAAAAATATTTTGCCGTGGTTGAAATTAATATTTCAATAAACATTTAAAACGTGTTCCATATCTACTTATTCTTTGTTTTTATTCAGTAGTAACCATAAGGTGAATATCTCAACAAAAGATCTACAGGTCAAAAAATATTATGTAGTGTCTACTAGAATTACTAGAATTAAATATACCAAAATGGTAAACAACGAAAGTGCCATAAGTTGTATCAACAAAATATCTGCCAAAGTTATGATAGAGATAGTTTACAAGTACCTATTTTAGGATAATAATAAGTACTTACTTTAATATGAAATAATTGTATATTTATTAAATACATTAAATTAATAAATGCACTTCAAATTATTTCTCAAACCTCAAACACAATTAAAATAAAACCAGCCTATATACGTAGTTACACCGAAAGTTTACTTTATTTGACAAGAATAACTTTTTTTTATTTGACAAGAATAACTTTTGTATACATCTGTCTTCCAAAAAGGTTTGTCTAATTGAAGGATTTTACATCAGGAAAAATGTGTACTGCATTTGCTCAGGCAGTCTTTGAATCTGGGGCGTTCTAAAATGAGCCTTCTCGCTCAGAGTGTAAGTCATAACATGGTTCACCGTGGCCGATCCAGGTTCGTCGCCATGGTCCACAATAACTTTAGACGACACGGTCTCTTCGTATTCCTCACCAACCAATTCAGGTTCAGGCTCATATATCTCCTCGATAGGGAAGACGATAGCTCCAGTGGTAAAAGGTTCCAAAATGGAACAAGAAGGTGGGAATTCAGGAGCTGGTGTGAACGGTGGTTCGTAGAAGTTGGGTCTTTGACTTACGGGAGGCATGCGGTGGTTTTCGTGTATCTGCTGGGGATGCGGATGATTGGGATGCTGGTGTTGGTGATGATGTTGATGTTGTTGGTTGTGATGGGGCTGCATGGGCGGAGCAGGCATTTGAGTCTCGAAATGTTGCTGCTGGTTGTGGTGTCCCTGGTTTGGGTGCCGGTTTATCTGCTCAGGTTGGTACTCATGAACCGGGGCAGCCTGTCGGGGAGTTTGCTCCTGCTCCGGATGGGCGGCATAGCTGTAGTAGTTATTGTTGTCAGGCATGCTTGCCACTGAGCATTCGCCATCATCAGAAATTGAGACAAAAGAGTATTCTATCGGAAGAGTTTTGTTACTTGAGTCGCAAGCGTCTTTCAAGATCTCAGTTAGTTCTTTAGCTTGTTCGTTGCCGGCGACTGCAAGGTCTGATAAGATTTCGGGGTCTGGTCTGAACTCAATGCCGAACTTGTCAGCGATCTCTTGAGCAGTTAACATTTTCTCAATAGCAACGTTCTGGTTATCGTTGTTGCTCTTGATGTGCTTCAGCAATCGCATGACTAACTCAGCGCTTCCCATAGGGGTGTCAGCTGATCGCTTTTTCCTGCTGGCTTTGTCCTCAGCTGCCAATTGTTTCTCAGCACCGGCCATAGCGAAGGAAAGGAGGTTAACCATCTCGTTCTCAATCGTGTTACCAATAGCCATTGCGATTTCTTTGATTGACTGTATTTGCTCTTCGGGCGATTTTTCTGAGCTAGTAACGTGGTTCATCATTTCTACTGATTGGGAGGGGTATAAACTGGGAGAGCCTCCAAAGAATTGCTGGAAGAAGCCATCCTTGGCCTCACGGTCAATGCTGTCGATCATGGGTTTGTTTCTGTGTACTTCTAGCGGCAGGATTTCGTACTCGATCGTTTGTGCGTCCTCATTGCAGCTGATCAAGATACCCTGAAAAGATTATTACAAGAGCGGTTGAAAAAGAAATAATTTAAAAAAGTCTTTTGTAACGTCTGTAAACTTGAACGTCTGATGGGGGTTTTCAACTAGTTTTATCTACGTTTCGTCGTAGTCAAAGTACAAGACATAGAATAAACATTGCGTCGGTACTTTTAGTCATGAAGAAAGGGCAAAATTGTTTTTTGTTACCTGGATTAATATCCCGATGAATAAGTAGAGCGGCGTCATGGTGCCCAACTGCTATCGCACCTGTCTGTGACACGTTTTATATAACAAAGCATTATCGTCTCTATGATGTAAGACGTAAGGTTGCAGAAGAGTTTCATGATATTACACGGCTGTTATATTAGTTCATTAATAGTGTGTTGTAATTGGGCAATGAAACGTTTTTCTCGTTTCTGTGCAATTTGTCAGCTTACTTGGAATGGATAAAATTACATCAAGAATAAGAGCTGGTTGCACGTCGTCAAGTAGTAGACCCCCTCAAAATCTGGGATACCTATAAAGTAAAATTAAAATTTCTTTTATGGCAATCATTGCATTTTTATTATTTTAAATTGTACGAATACGTGCAATACTGAGTGACAACGCACAATTAAGTTAGAAAGGTGAACTTTGCAACCTATATCTGAAAAATCCTAGGGGTGAATGAAGCGACGTCTACAAGTGTGTACAATTTTTCAGGAGTATAAAGTCACGGAGAAAGGCTTGTTGATAAAAAGGAACTAATCGACTATTGCAAAATCATCAACCACCAAAATTTCATTGGCTCCAATACTTCCGTCCGACCTCCTCAACTTAGCCTCTTTCTCCCACTTGGCATGGGCGGTCTCTATAGCGAGGAAAATCAATGACAGCACCACGCCCGAGGCTGACATCCAAAGTAGTGGGACCACATCGCCAATAGTAACTCTCTCTGCCAGTAGAGCAGCGCGGCAGGGCGCTGGCCTCTTGCGCCATCGCGCCACCAAACGTTTGGCCAAGCCTCGTTCGTGTATCTTGGCGCCGGCGATTCGAAAGACATTGGTGAACTGCGAGCGCTTCGGTGCTACTATCCATCCGAGGGACTGAAAAGGAGATAATTTTAATCTGAAAACTCTGGATATGAAAGATTCGGCTCTACCATAAGGTTGCACAATAGATTACAGGGACTTTTTAAAACTAAACATTTTTTATGTAGCCTTTATGTTGGTGTTCCACTGCAGGGAAAAGGCCTCCCCACACTCAATCAAGACTTTACGGTCCAGAGCTACCTCCAACCACTCTGACAAATAATTGTCGAGGTCATCTCGCCATCTTCGTCTCGGCGGGCTTCATCTGCAGTGTCCGCCACTGGGCACCCACTCGGTGGCGAGTCTCGCCCACCTATCCGGGTTAATTCGGCTAAACAATATGGCCACTTCAATTTGACGGTCTAAAGGCCCACGTCAGCAATAAACAGGGTCTTAAAAGACCGCCAACAAAGCGGGAAACCACGTACTGTCCTCATCATAAGGAACATTTTTGCACAAGGAACTATGCCTGGGAAATCAACGGTTTCAGAGATAATGAGGTTCAAAGTCGGACTTTTCAAATTATTATTTTGCAGAAATGTATTCATTATCTAGTTCTTAACATACCTTCTCAAGAAGCCATATCAAAATTATGAATATTTCTTACAAAAAACGACGTTAAAATTGCAACCCGCAATGTATTCTAAACATCGGAACTTCAAGCTTAAATAACATAAACTTATACCTACGCTTGCGCAATATGACTTCTGTGTATTACACATCCATTGCGTAATACAATATTTTTCAAAATTATAACCTAAAAAACCAAAATGATTTCCCAGCAATAATTTATGGAAAAAGTACTTTTGTTTTGGTGTCTAGTATGCGTGGCTTTCGGGTCTGTTGGCGGTCTTTTAACACCCTGTATTATTGATCGCAGTGTGGTGTTCCGGACAATGTCGCCAATAATGCTCCGCTCCATCGCTCTCAGGTAAACCTTGTGCTTGTCCTTTTCTTTTTCCGTCAAGTCTGGGATCCATGGGTGAGGACAGGCAGGATACATGTCGGCGAGTTTCCGCATTAGGGTAAGCGGAAGGTTTCCCTTGATTATGATCCTGCATGGATCAGTATGGATCAGTAGCAGTCTCTCTCGATGCGGTGATCGAGTTCCTTGCCTTGCCCGTTTTAGAAACTTACTATCTGGCCCAAGTAGGTGTAAGTAAGTGAGAATATGTAGCCTGTACAATTGTACATGTCCCACTAGCTGGGCAAAGGCCTTCTCTCAGAGAGAGAGAGAGAGCTTAATCACCATGCGTGCTCAATGCGGGTTGCCGATTTTTGCGTTGAGGGTATAATGCCTCATACGCTCAGGTTTCCTCACGATGTTTTCCTTCACCGTCAGCGAGTGGTATTGCTACTACAAATTCACAAATATACGTAACTTTGAAATAAATGAAAGTCATAGGTATATGCCCGCACCGGGATTCGAACCTGGGTGTCTCGCTTCCGAGTCCATTGTTCTACCCACTAGACCACCACCGCTCTAAGTAGGTGTACCTACATGTAAAACATGTGAGACAAAAAAAAAACCCTAAGCTATGAACATTCGAACCGACTGCAAACAAATGGTAGAGCCACATTGGGCATAATTATCACGTAAAAAAAATCCTCGAAAAAAAAAAAACTACACGAAAAAACATTAAAAATATTGATGGGGCCGAATCCTATCTTAGTTTCAGTATACTAACTTTTTCAGGCACATCTCTCTTACCTCCGGTATAGTGTCAACATAGGACAACTTGCACACTTGTGCATCCGACAGCGTCTTCAAATGAGGGTATATGTTGTTGAACTCGGCATGGAACGCAGTATGCCCCTCTCGAAGCAACTGCACTCCTCTTTGCATCGTTTGGTAAAAGTTGGCGGTTTTCTTCTTCTTTTTCAGGTATTCTAAGTCCGACTTATTAGTTTTTCTCTGAAAAGGTTTTTAAAGTTAAATTTAGGCCATAATCCGATAAGGAATGGGTTCGGGCTCACTTGTTAGAGTTTCAAACACCAGGGAGCTAATTTTCGGGAATCTTGCAATCGACATATCTCGAAGGAAAAATCTCATTTCATTTCGATCTCGACTGCTCCCGATCACTCGAGTCATATCGAGCGAAAAAGGTAAACATCTCGCAGAAATCTCGTGCCTTATGTCGAGGATGACTTCGTGAGAATAGGACATGTGACATTTTCTGCAACATGAGATTTTTCCTTCGAGATGTGTCGAATGCGAGAGTCCCGAGAATTTGCCCCCTGAAATCTATTCTCCGCCCATGTCCGCGCCCGATTTATACAAGAGCGATTTATACAAGGAGTAGGAACAATAAGAATCTCTGTAAAGCTTTTAAAATGCCAACCTCTACATTTTTTTAAACCTTCAACATCATCAGCCACTGCTAAGTAAAGGCCTCTTCATGTTCACGCCACCTCTTACAATCCTGTACCAGGCGCAAGTAGCCGCTATTTTCCGGCTACTTGGGCTTTGTCGTCAGAGGGGTCTTTCAACCGATCTCTTCCCCTCTCGGGGTCGCCATTCCGCAATGGACTTTGTCCATGTGCCATCGGTACGTCTAGCCAGGTATCCTGCCCACTTCTTTACCATTAGTTCTTTCAGTTCAAGAAAACTCGGTGTGTACTTACATCAAACATCAAATATCGCATGTAGTCATAGTCCTCCGAGGCTATAGCATACTTAGAATCAGCCAACTCTCTCAAGGACTGCGGCCCGCTCTGCCCAGAGGACATGAGGGCAGAAACTATAGCTGATGAATAGTAAGCATACAGCATCATAGCCCATAGAGATAGGACTGTGAATGTACATCGTCCAGAGGCACCTTTGGGCACCGCACTGGCACCTACAATCACAAACCTCGAAATAAACGACAATTACTGAAAAAAAAAAAACAATGGGTGGGTCGGGCTTTACTTATTGGCTGGATAGATAGATGGAAATACAAATGTAAGAAGTAAACAAATGACGATCATTTGAAGGTGTTAAAAAGTTCGCTGCAAAGCATTTCTACATTTTTGCGTTTTGAGTCGAGAATAGAAAGCAACGGCTACTTGCAAGAACAGTTGCTTGCACATAATGAGAGACGGCTTCGTCGGTGCGAGCACTGTATCTCCTCTACGATGAATATCTCCGAATAAGAACCGAAACTAGTTGGCTATCCCGACATCAACAAAAGTAAGTGAAACCGTGGAGTGCTTACGAGAAAACGAGAATAAAAAAAGGCTAAAGATCAAAACCTTGTTGCAAAAAAGTGGCCAGTACGGCTGTGACCGCGCCCTCGCGCTCCAATAGCGTCCTCGATGTGAGTCTTTGCGCCACAGCTATGATCAGGCTAGTGACCAAGCATGACCACCAGACCTTCGCGTCGAACGGTGCCACAAACATGTTGCCGTGGCTACCTCGCTCTGCCAAGTAGGTGAAGCCAACTCTGGATGAGGAAAATAAGTGAGATGAAATGTGGCTTATTTCTTTGCAATATAGAGCTTCGCAGCGCAGCGAGAACTGTAAAATAAAATGTGCCTTCATTTTAACCAAAGACTCCCAAACTTTTAACAATTATCTCAGTTTTGTTTTTGTTTGCGGCGATATAAGGCTGATTAAAATGCCGCAGAGAATGAGGAAGAAAATGGGAAAATAGACTATTTTGCTTCTGAATACGAGAAAGACACCAGAGTAGACAATAGGAGATCTAAAGGGCCCAAATGTCACGAGTACAAAACCTAATGGTGTTTTTTACAAAACTGATGGCAAAGTACCGTCTAGCGAGGTTTCTGGACTAGACACTACTAGCCAAAGAGAGGGCATGGAAAGAAAAAGAAAGTAAAAAGGGGCGTCTATTAATTGCATGAGACATACCTTTAAGGGAGGAAGGAGTCGAGCTAAATCTCACCTAATCGAGGGGGGAGGGGTCGAGCCAAACAGGGTGAAAAAATGGGTTGATGTAAGTTCAAAAACAATCTCCACAAAAATATGACAAAAACATAAATTATAATACTTAGCACTTATGAAAACGCCACAACGTAGCAGAGTGCCCCTCGATTGGTTAGAAGAAATCGGCCAGCCAAAAGCGCATAATTTTTAAAATCTCACGTGAGATTAGGAGGGAGGGAAGAGTCGAGCCAAATCTCACGACATATCACCAAGGGTTGGGGGTCAAAAATCGTCAAAATCGCCTCACGTAATTAATCGACTTGAGGGCTGGCGCGTACCTCGGCCAGAGACTTATAAGTCTGGCCATACAGCGAGGGAACGTCGCCAGCATTCTGGGCTCCCTACCGCGGGGGCACCGATCTGGGGCAGGTGTTTTATTTGTAAATAGTAGGTAAGTTTTAGATTATTTATTAGGTTAGTCTTATTTCTATTTAACTTAAATTGTCTTGTAAATCTTGTAAATATCCAAATAAAAATATCCTATCGACGCCCCCAAAAACATGGGGTATAGGGTATAGTTAGAGAGCTGGTGACCAATCGAGATATTTTTTCGTATAAAGCTAAGAGTTGGTAGGCTTATAGAGTAGACTTTGCTGAGTCTGGGAAAAATATTTTTTTGGCACGGTCGCGGTTGAAAGTTAGATTTTTTCGACTTTGAAAGTTTAAATGTATGGGTTGAGTATATTTTTTTGTCGTACAAGGCTAGAAACTTCTAGGTTAGTTGTTGAGACTCCGTTGAACAAGAAAATATTAGTTTTTTTGGCCAAGCGTGGTTGAAAGTTTGATTTTTATAACCCAAAAATTCACACTTTCTAGGTTATAAAAAACAATATTTCTACCGCGTTTGGCTAGTAATAAATAGTGATTTCGTGATAAGCGGAGACTAAAAAGGCAGCCTAAAAACTCCCAGCCTTGTAGACAAAAAAGAAATGACTCAACCCATACATTTAAACTTTCAAAGTCGAAAAAATCTAACTTTCAACCGCGACCGGACCAAAAAATTAATTTCCCAGACTCAGCGAAGTCTACTCTATCAGCCTACTAACTCCCAGCCTTGTACGAAAAAATATCTCGATTGGTCACCAGCTCTCCAACTAGTACCTAAACGGCCACACAGGTATTATGTAATCCAACAGCTCAAGCCGGTCGTGTAGCGGCCGCAGTACTCCGCCGCCCAGCTCCGCCCGTCCCGTAGCCAGCGTGTGCACCATGCTTCGGTTGTCTTCTTTGGATGTCCACAGCATTATTGGACAAAGGACGCCCCTGGGGAAAATTTAATTAAGGTATAATCCGCGCGCGATGAGAATGGGATGGAACCTTGTCAAAGTTAATCGAAAATATGCTTTATTAAACGAGCGAGCGAAGCGAGCAAAGATCTCCGAGTCTACTGGAACAATCCAGCGTTTGTATGTATGTATGTATGTATGTTTGTATGTATGTTTGTATGTATGTTTGTATGTATGAATGTTCGTTCGACGATAACTTAAGTAAATTTTATCGGATCGTCGTGAAATTTGGTAGGCGGGTAAATGAAATTAAAAGAATTTTTAAGTTCGAACATGAGCCAAATCGGTCGAGGGGTTGCCGAGATATGGGGTTGTACAGATTATATGCAAGGGCGCGCGCGCCTGCGCGAATGGCGATAACAAAGTTACACATCTGTAGCTGGGGTCGCGAGTTCGTAGTTCGGGGCGAACCACTAGTTTTACTTTGACAAGGTTGCTTCGACGCGAGTTTGCTTACCGCGCGCGTCTCAGTTCCAAAAGGTCGCATCCCATTCTCATCCCGTGCGGATTATATTAGCCTCGGTAATTCCTTCAAATGGTCCAAGTGAAAGGAACAATCGATGGACCCAAATTGAAGGATTTGAGTGGTCATTTGAATCGGACAAAACTGGACACAGGGATTTTGGGTGTCGAGATTTTGAACTTGTTTAACTTTGTACACACAACAGCACGTCAGAGTGTACACTTTTGATGAAAGTCGCCCGTAACGTAACCGAGTAGAGTGCTAGCGTGTAAGCTTCTACGTGCTGTTGTGTGTACATAAATGTCTTTTTTGACGGGGGATTTTGAGTGCCGAGATTAATAGTTATTAAACCTATTGTTTGCAGCGAGTGCTTGTATTGAATACCGAGCTAGCGAAGGTTTCTAAAATTGAGCCACGAGCGTAGCGAGCAATCCACCGCTGAGTCAGGCACGGGTTTGCTATTTTCCCTTCCGGACCATTAGGTTGAATTCTCAAAATCCGGCAGGCACATAATCTACATTATCACTTGACAACCGATCAGCCAGTAGTTTAGCGCCACTGAACCCGCTGTCCAAGGACGTAGTCTAGGTTACACATGACAACTAACGTGGCGTTAAGAGCATCAGCCAGCAGTTGAACCCCACCAAAGCCGCACCCCAGCGTTGAGTCGGGCACCGGCTTGCTATGGTCCTGGAGGTAGTCTAGGAAACTGCCCGTGTAGTTGGCTTCAGCGTACTGACCGGGCTGTGGAGGAACGTCTGGTTTATTTCTGAGGCAGAGTATGATTTGTGACATTGCTATAACGCAAGCGGTAGCGGTGGTGGCCTAGTGGTAAAACATTGGACTCTGATTAAGCGAGATACCCAGGTTCGATTCCCGGCGCAGGCATGTTTCTTATCAAAGTTACGTACATTTGTGAATTTAAAGCTGCAAAACCACTCGCTAAATGTGATGGAAAACATCGTGAGGAAACCCGCGGCTTAGTTGGCTCCACACGTATTGACTTCTTTCCTGTGGGCTAGGCCGACTAAGCTGTCAGGATGGTAGAGGTGCTGGGCAAGCCTACTCCATCTAAAAACAATGTCACAAGCACTGCAGCGCCGAGTGCTCTCTTTATCCATCTAGTGTGAGTGAAGGTGCTACTGGACGCTGCATAAATCATCTCATCACGTAGATGCAACGGCCTTTCAGATGCAAAACTCGACACGTATTGACTTGTCTTTCCTGTGGGCTAGGCCGACTAGGTAATAAAAGAGCGCTGACATTATTGTAAGCTATAGTGGTCTCCAGCTCAAGTCCTTACTCGGGGTAAAATTTTAAATCGCTGAACATAAAATTGTAACATACAGGTGTAGAGATCCTCAAAGGAAACTTTCGTAGATCATTGCGGCGGAGAAGTCGATTCCTTTCATAATTTAGACGAAACTTGTGTTTCTCGTTCCAAACAGCCCAAGAATGTGTACTAATTCCTTCAATAGGATGAATGTAGACATCCTCAAAGTGATACGCATCTGAACTTTCCTTCATTTTGGATGGATTTTTATCTTCATTCGTTTTTAGTGGCCGAAGCAGCGTTATGTCAGCGTCTAACCTTACTTTGTTCAACGTCGTGGGTACATTATTACCAACTATCAACCATTTGTACCATATCGAAAAGAGTTCGGGAGCCACCTTGTAAAGAGAGAGAAAAAAAATGGGTAAATTTATTTGATGCAAAAATAAACATTATAAAATATTAGTAGTCTTAGGCCCGGTTTCTGAATTGTCAATTTTACTAAGTAAATACTTAATATTTTTTTGTGAGAAATCTGCAGAGAAATAACATTAGCGAATTTTTCAATTCAGAAATCGAGCCTTATGATCTGATTTGAAAAGATTGCTTTGATATTAATCGTAGGGAGATGATTTAATTAACGTACACAATAATACAATAGTAACCTAAGAAAATACCTGTCCTAACTGTACACCATCTTCAGCAAAATTCAGTACTCCTTGAATTTGATTCCACGAAGTTTGATACAGAATGTTACCATCACAGGAAAAGGTTGCTCGGATGCCATGACTTGACAAATTGCGCAAAAATCGAGCTTGATCTGGAACAAACTAAGTAATGCAACAGCCAAAATAATAGACAACGGTAATGACAAATAAATTGTAGTCAAGGCCGGCCAATAAACTCAATAAAATCCGCTTCAAATCATCTATCAACTAAGGTACAGTAGCAATACCACTCGCTAACGGTGAAGGAAAACATCGTGAGGAAACCCGCGGCTCAGTTGGCTCCACACGTATTGACCTGTCTTTCCTGTGGGCTAGGTCGACTAAGCTGTCAGGATGGTATAGGTGCTGGGCATGCCTACTCCATCTAAAACAATGTCCCAGGCACTGCAGCGTCGAGTGGTCTCTTCACCCATCTAATGTGAGTGAAGGTGCCACTGGACGCTGTATAAATCATCTCATTACGTAGATGCAAAGGCCTTAGTTTTTAAGGTACAGTAGAGTTCCGTCTAGTTCCGTTAGTTTTTTTCCCGAAAGTCCTTATTTTTGTATAGATCACCCTACTGCACTGTCCTTTGTAGATCTAAAGAGGAGGAGAGAGTTATACGTATTTATTTATCCAGCTGAGGTCAAAATATTTACCGTGTTCTGGCCAGCAAGACAGAACCACTATGGATGCAGCAATCTTGAACTTGAAAAAGTCTGCTATAGCTGAGAGAAGCATGATGACAAGTGAATTTGCTTCGAAATACGGGCCGCAGTTAGTAAATAAATTCTAAATGCCAAGTTAAGTGGATACTGATTCATACGAGGGAATATAGAACTCCTCACTGTAAGTACAGTCACAGACAGAAACATATGAGCTCCATTCCATTTTTGTTGCACACGTCAAAACTATTAATCCTCGCCCACGGCGACTTTTTGAAGAGATAGGTACACTAGCGATGCTGTCACGCGTTCGAATCGATACAGTTGCGATGAATTATCATTATTTTACTAGACTGAAATAAAAATTAAAATCATTAAATGTACCGAAGATTGAACTCGGAACCCTATAACTAACCCAGCTCTTATTAGCCTTACTTTTACCTATTATTAGTAGAAATTATTTTGTAGGTAAGTTTTATAATGTATGCCTGCATGTCACGTATCTACAGTTTTGTCCTCAATGTATGTTAAGTGTAGAGACAATGCATTTGAGGCTATTATTTGCATAATATGTAATGCAACTGGGTGACCGTTAGTGAAATTGTAGGTTTAGTCAATGGCCCTTATTTGGGTTGTTGATTTGCAGTATGAAACGAAATTATACGTACATACTTAATCTGAATTTTTAGGTTCTTTGGGAACTGTCATACTTACTCATTACTAACAAAATGTACTTTAAGGCGCTGGGCATAGTGAATTAGCCCGCGCGCAAAAAAAATGCACAAAAACGATTCCTGTATCAAATACACTAAATACAAAATCGAAAATGTTTACATATCAAACCCTAGAATTAGGTGAGAGCTATCTAAAATAGCCAGTTTTGTGTTGATACCCATAACAGATTGCAAGATATTTTGTTTGAAAAAAAGTGCGCCAACTATTTTTTTTCATCAAAAATATCTTCAAAACGTTTATGAATGTCATCACGAAACTGGCTGTTTTAGATAGGTCTCACCTAATTCTAGGGTTTGATATGTGAACATTTTCGATTTTTTTTGTGTATTTGAGACAGGACTCGATTTTGTGCATTTTTCTTGGCGCGCGGGCTATTCACTATGAGCAGTACGGGCGTTGTACGAATGTAGAGTAGGTACAAAGAAAATTTAGGTAATACATTTTTATATATTTTTATTCAGTAGGTAGGTACAAATCACATAAATAATTAATTCTAACAATCACTTACTCACTATACATGACTACAGTCCCCAACCTAACTATAATAAGACGACATACCATACTCTACTGGCGCCGCATAGGCATTGGGAGCAGCCGACCCGTATGACGTCACAGAAGTAGAATACGATGACGTAGGCGCCGGGTAAGACGCAGTAGGATATGACGAAGAGGATGGATAGGAATACGTCGGCTTCGACCCTTGGTACTGTGAAGGTTGGGAGTACGCTGGCGCTGAAGGGATGGACGGGGTGAACTCAGAGTTTGGGGCGTAAGATGGCTGGTAGCTTGAAGGTGCATTGTAGGATTGTGGTTGAGCGCACGGACAGTTGGAAGTAGGTGGAGGCTGGTACGGCCTTGGAGGTGGCGTTTGACTTGACTGCTCAGGAGCCTGGTAATAGTTGTATTCGTAGTTCTGAGGCGGCGAACGCTGGGCTGGCGGATATGACGGCGGACCGTAAGAGGGTTGGTTCTGATACTGTGGCTGGCTCTGCGGTTGCTGGTAGTAGGAGTCGTAAGCCGGAGGTGCTAAAGCCGACCTTGTAGCCGAGTATCCCGATGGATAGGAATACTCAGGTTGCACAGGCTCGGCAGGCGGTGGGTACGGCGAGCTAGGCTGCTGATTGTATCCGTAATACGAAGACGATGACCCTGTGCCGTAGCTCGGTGCAGATGACCCGTATTCGTAAGGCGATACGGGCGTGTATTCGTTCGCGGAGGTCGATGGACTCGAGGCGGAAGACTTGGTTTTAGCAAAGCTCTGCAGGAACGCTGTGAAAGAAGTACAAAACTGAATAGAGGTCGTCAACCCTTAACTTTTGACTCGGCACATTTTGCATGAGGATCAATATTCATGGGTTGCTTTGAACGATTGTTTGCTAATAAGGTTTAGTTGTACTTACGTGAAGAGTACAATGCGCTGATCATTTGATTCATTCGCTCGTTCAGATTAGCTAGCTGAAAAGAAAAAAAAACGCATATCTTCAGTATGCTCTGATTCTAAAGTATGTATTGGCTATTACTGTCGTCCGTCCGTTACGAGTAGTTACGACCATTCGCCGTCAGATTTATGTGGTTTTACCTGTGACTGCTGCATGGCTTGACAATTAGGTGTAGCCAAGACATAGCTAAATCCTAGAGCAAGAACACTTAATTGAAGTAAAACCTTAAACATTTTACTACCTTTAATAGCACTTATTAAATAATAATTAAATTAACCACGAATTTACAATGAAACCCGACAAATTACTAGACTTTCTCTCGTACTATCTAATGTGGATATTGTAATATTTGATCTCAAATCATATTTAAATGTTAATTTCCGATCGATAAAACGTGATTAAGCATCTTTCGTTGCAACAGTGTTGGAAGATTTGATCGATAAGTTACTGATAATAATGTAATAAGTAATTGCCACTTGCAACATACTCTACACTTATAGATAATGGAATTTTACAAAGTTCGGAATAAACTATCCCTGGCCCGAGAATTTATTTCACGGAACACCTAACTCTGGCTCTATCAAGCTCTAAACGGAAAAGTACGTTTTTTTTTAAATTTATTTATTTATGCGTATTACCTAAGAACTTTTTTCTAGGTGAACCAATTTTGATGATTCTTTTTTGTCTGAAAGGGTATACTTACTACCCATGTTGTCCCACAAATGGTGAAGGTCTGATGAAGAACTTCAGAGATGGAGAACGAAAATCCTCAACGGGCCGCAGCAAATCGCTCGGAATCAATGCAAAAGTCGTTTTTTTTGTAAAGTAAATCTTGTATTATTTTTAATATCCTCTTAGGACTTTCGACATCAGCGTGATCGAAATTCTCCGAAATTAGCTCTCGGATAAAATTATATGTTGTCGACTGATACATAATAATTTTTAGACTAATCATTGCACGTGGCTTCGCAAGTTTCCATTCCTTTTCTATGGGGTCTAGTTGGATCACCGAAAGTAGCCCATGTAGAACCTATGTCGTTCAAGGTCGAACAACAACCATAATCATCATTATCTGGTTCCTGTCATACTACAGGGTGCACTCTAAGTCGATAGCGGAACTTTAAGTAGGCTGTCTACTGATCAATACAAACAACTTGTACTAGGTGGCGACAAAAATGGAATGGACAAAAATATCAGCTGTTCCATACAAAAGGTCGACTCAATACTGCGCCAAATGTATGAAACGGCAGATATTTTTTTCGTTCCATTTTTGTCGCCGTCTAGTACAAGTTGTTTGTATTGATCAGTAGACAGCCTACTTAAAGTTCCGCTATCGACTTATAGTGCACCCAATCATACCAACAAGCTTATTTGTGTATTTTTAGTTCGTAGTAGTATTGTACTGTGTTTTATCTTGTGAATAAATATTTTACTTACTTACTTACTTACCTACTTAGTAATCAGGAACATGCGGTTGTTCATAGTAAATCTGGCCGATTTTGCGCCTTTATCTCAAATGCTCAAAACGCGACTTCTTGTTTCAGGCTTTAAAAAATAAAATTGCTCAGAATAGCTACCACGAGTGCCAAAAAGCTGTGCCGGACGTCTGTCATGTATCCTAATACTATAGTAGTAAGGTTGTTTATCCAACTTATCGCTTTCAGTGAAAGTGACAGTAAGCACTCGTGGTAGCTGCTCTGTTTGTGACAAACTTACTTTAAGAGGCCCCTTCAGGACCGTGGGAACTCAGTGACGGTCAAGCGCGTGAAACACTGTTTTCTACAGCGGTTTCACCTAGAGCGAGACGGGGCGCGGGAAAAGTGAGAGGCAATGCGGCTGTTTGAGTCTTCGTGTGTTCGTGTCCTTTCGCAAGTATCTAGGTGTAGTTGTAATGTAATAGATCTATTTTCCCAAAATTTTTCCTAGTTCAGCTGCCATTTCTACATTTTATTAGGTACTAGTTGTGCCCGCGACTTCGTATGCGTTTTTACACATTTGACATTTAATTTAAATTCGACTGTGGAGGAAAACTCAAAAGGAAGGTTTTTTTAACCCCCGACCAACAAAGAGGGGTGTCATAAGTTTGATAGCTTTGTGTGTGTGTCTGTTTATGTGTTTATGAGGGTGTGCCTGTCTGTGTGTCTGTCTTTGTGTGCCCTAATCTAAACAATACATTTATGATTAAATATGTTTTGTTTAGATTAGGTATCGCCCGTGTAAGATACCAGGAAGCTTAGCATAAGAATTGCCTGGGAAGTATGGGGGTTTATTATGTATCTCCCTCGACGTAGAGTGGGATAGATAAAGTTATAAGCCCATAGATAAGGTCTTACCCATTCTCATGCTAAGCCAGCAAGCATAGCATAAGGTTGGGTTAGAGCGTGTCTACCGCAAATAACTCTGTCTATCCCGCTCTACGGCAAACAAAATATTTTTTTTTAATATCAAGTTGGGCTCAGTAGAGTAAATATTTAAAAAAAGGAACAAAAAAAATTCAACCTCGCGTGGGTTGAAACCCAGAAGATTTCGACCGCGACGCAACAGTACTACATTTCTAACATCATCGATGAACTTTGTCCGACCTCCACCGAAAACCACTCACAATTCGGAAGGCAAAGTTTTTTGTTCGAAAGTCCGTTATTGGCTTAATCTTATCTTTAGACAATATTGAGAAACTAATTTCAATATTTTTTATTTTGGTCCAGTAGTTTTGTTTTTATGCGCTAAAATGTTTTGTTCCTATGACCGCCAACAGTATGCAGACCGTTGCGTGAAGGTCGTAAAACCGTATCTTTGAAACGTTGTAAAATCCAAACTACTGAACCAAAATAAAAAATATTGAAATTAGTTTCTCAATATTGTCTAATGATAAGATTAAGCCAATAACGGACTTTCGAACAAAAAACTTTGCCTTCCGAATTGCAAGCATCATAAGGCTGGGTTAGAGCGTCTATCCATCCCGCTCTACGTCAAACAAAAGAGTGAGATACCTATTGTTTTAAACCCATAGATACGTTCTAACCCGGCCTTATGCTACGCTTGTAGAACTAACATTTTCCGCCAAAATAAAATAAAAACAAATGCCGATTTTTCATTTACAATATGCGCCCCAAATGCCAAAAGTCGTAGCGTGCTATTATACAGAGTGTTAAAAGACCGCCAACAAAGCGGGAGACCACGTATACGTACGTATACGTATAGTCCTCATCATAACGAACATTTTTGCCCAAGGAACTATGCCTGGGAAATCAACGGTTTCCGAGATAATAAAGTCAGACTTTTTTTTTTTTCAGAAATGTGTTCAGTATCACGTTCTTAATATACCTTCTTAAGAAGCCATATCAAAGTTATGGATATTTCTCACAAAAAATCAAGTTAAAAATTGCAACCCGCAATGTAGGTTTTCGAAAGAATGTGGTTCAAAGTAGGACTTTTTTTTTTGAGAAATATGTTCAGTATCACGTTCTTAACATACCTTCTGAAGAAGCCATATCAAAATTATGAATATTTCTTACAAAAAACGAAGTTAAAATTGCAACCCGCAATGTATTCAAAACATCGGATAGCCTAAGTTACTCCCAGAAACGTGAGTTACGACCATGTTAAGTTTGGTTGAAAACTATTCAGCGGTGTTCGCGTTTATCGTGTTCATACAGACAGACAGACAGACAGACAGACAGACAGACAGACAGACAGACAGACAGACAGACATAAACCGTTTTTTTTGCATTTTTGGATTCAGTATAGTTTACTTAGTAACCCCTGCTAGTTTTTTTCTAAAAATATTCAATGTACAGAATTGACTTCGCTAGAGTTTTATTATAAGTATAGATTTCAAAAAAAATTTTTTTTTCTGAGAAGTACAACACATTATTGATGTTCCCAAGGTAGTTAGACTCCAATAGACAGTGTAATAATGTAAGTAAATAACAGCTGAAAGTAACCCCTTATTTGGCGCGAAAAAAGCATCGCTCTAATTTCTTTCAGGATATTTTTATTATTATAAAAACTATTTGCAAACCTCCATACTGGTCATCTACTGATATAAACCAAGTTTCAGCAAAATCCAGCCTGTAGTTTAGAAATTAAACCGGAACTACGTTTGTATGGGAAAATGGTGCTCTAACGCCCTCTTAACTGTTAAGTAAAACACACTTGTATCTGGGAAGATTTATTACACGAATGCCTGGCGGGCGCGGTACCCTCAATCTGTCCAAAAAAGCAAAAACATAACTACCTACTGAAATACATAACACACCTCCACCCTTATTTCCTAAACTAAATTAATCCTAAATTAACTAATGTAATATTTTATTTTCACAAATGGTAGCTAAGCTTCTTAACTGTAAACATTTTCCTTGTTGATGGCCGAGAAAAATATAGTACCTATGATCAAAACAGTTCAACCCATTAGCTAAATAAACAAATACAAAGGTATAGGGAGAAGCTCACACAATTTAAATTACAAGTATAAGTACCTACCCGGTGATTACTTTAATAACAATTCTTAGTCAAACTCAAAACCAAAACGTTTTGGGGGTCGACGATTCCTTAAGGGATACCTACGCTGCGACGATTCAGGGGTGATAACAGCTTCGACCCGCGGCGACAACCCTAGCGGATCCGGTCCCACCACGGCCGCCGCCCCTGCTGCTGGCGACGACGCAGCCGATGCCACCCCACCCGCCGGCTCATCCGGCGAATCCGCCGACTCCTGCAACATAGGGCTATCCCCTGGTGTGTCCGGAAAAACTAGGGAGTGAGGTGTTCTCTCTGCTCGAGAACCATTGTTCTCTTGTCGCGTTTGTACACCTTCTAAGTTAACACCCGAACGGCGCCTTAATTGGTCGACATGACGATGAGCTAGACTACTATCTATCGATTTTACTAGATAGTCTGTATGACCTAGCACTTTTTCTATGCGCCCTGCCTTCCATCGACTCGAATTTCGAAAATCACGACTCCATACATCGTCCCCCTCTACAAAATGTCTACTCGTCCCTCCGGCCGCAGCCTCCTGTCTGTTTTGCGCCTGCCTTACTCGTGCTGCCCGTTCTGGTTTTAAACAATCTAGCCTTGTTCTTAACGATCGACCCTGAAGTATATTTGCGGGACTGTCCCCAGTCGTGTTATGCGTTGTATTCCTATAAATAAGAAGAAATCTACAAATAGCTGTTTCTATATCCACCTTTTGTAAAATTGCCCTCTTAATTACTCTCTTACAAATCTTGACTGCACTCTCGGCTGCTCCGTTTGAAGCTGGATGATACGGGGCAGTCAAAATATGTTCCACTCCATTGGATAGTAAAAATGAGCTAAATTCCTGGCTGCTAAAAGGAGGGCCGTTGTCAGAAACGACTTGTTTTGGTATTCCAAACCTTGCCCAAATCCCTCTAAGCTCGCGGATCACCATTGATGCTGTAGTGGTCGACATTTTGACTAGTTCTATCCATTTTGAAGTTGAATCCACCAGAACAAGGTACGTTGATCCGGCTATAGGTCCCAAAAAATCAATGTGTAGACGGGTCCACGGGCGGTCGTGCCAGGGCCAGGAGCGCGGCACGTGATGCGGCGGCGCTGCCGCAGTCTGCGCGCACACGCTGCACGCGCCGCACGTCGCTTCCACCGCCTCATCTATGCCGGGCCACCACACATAACTGCGCGCTAAACTCTTGGTCTTTACCATGCCTAGATGGGAGTCGTGTAACTCTTTCAACACCTTACTCTGACATGCATTGGGTACAACAACCCGATGCCCCCATAAAATACATCCCAGTTCAGTGTACAGCTCGCTTCTCCTATTATAGTATGGTTTCATCTCTCGGATGTCTACTTCCTGGGGCCAACCATCTCTAATGTAGCCGAAAACCCGTGCCAGGATTGGATCTTTGCTCGTCTCTCTACTCAAAACGTAATTATCTAACAACACAGCCTCTGTTGCGAAATGCAAGTAGGTTTGCTCGGGTTCGATGAGCTCATTAGCGTCACTACCTTTATGAGTCATCATCAAACGAGATATTGCATCAGCTGTATTTTTATCGGTGCTAATATATTCGATTGTGAAATCGTAAGCTGATAAGATTAAGGCCCATCGTTGCAGCCGGCTAGCCGTCATGCTAGGAATGCCTACATTTGGTCCAAAGATGCTCACTAACGGTTTGTGATCTGTACGCAAGGTGAAATGCCGTCCATAAAGGTATTGATGGAAACGCTTTACTGAAAAGATAATTGCCAGCGCTTCTTTGTGGATTTGACTGTAGTTAGCCTCGGCGGACGTGAGCGAGCGCGAAGCGTACGCGAGCACTTGCTCCTCACCAGAGGGCGTGCGCTGCGCGATCACAGATCCGATCCCGTACGAACTTGCGTCACAGATGACCACTAACTCAAGATCTGTGTCATAGTGTGCTAGCACCCTAGTCGATGTCAATATTTTTTTTACCTTTTTGAATGCTTGTACATGCCGATCATCCCATTGCCAATGAATGCCTTTCTTCAATAAGTTATGAAACGGAGCTAGAATAGTACTTAAATTCGCTACGAATTTTCCGTAAAAGTTCACCATTCCTAGGAAAGATCTTAACTCTGAGACGTTTTTAGGATAAGTCATGTCCAAAATAGACTGTATTTTCTCCGGATCGACTCTAATACCCTCTTTATCAATGATAAAGCCTAAATATTTAACTTCTTTGGCCAAAAATACACATTTTTGTTTCTTGATTTTAAGGCCATTGTCTCTCAATTTATTCAGTACGTTATCTACCGCCTGCAAATGTTCGCTGAGATTCGAACCTGTTATTAAAATATCATCATAAAAAACTACGACGTTTTTTATATCTTTGAGTAAATTCATCATAAGTCTTTGGAATATTCCCGGACTGGACGCTAACCCATAGACTAATCGATTATATTTGAATAGTCCTCGGTGCGTGTTTATTACAGTGAACTGCCTAGAATTTTCCTCCAGCTCCACCTGATTGTACGCTTGAGATAGATCTAGCTTCGTAAAGTAAACGCTACCGCTCAGATTGCTAAACAAATCTTCTATCTTTGGTACGGGAAACTTGTCGACCAATAAAGCACGGTTCAAGGTCACCTTATAGTCTGCGCAGATTCTTAGGCCTCCGTCGGCTTTATGGACCGCCACCAGGGGAGAGGCCCAGTCGGAGGCGTCGACGGGCTCGATGACGCCGGCGCGCAGCATGGCATCCAGCTCGGCGTCGACGCGCTCGCGCAGCGCGTAGGGCAGCGGCCGCGCGCGGTGGAACAGCGGCGTCGCGTCGGGTCGCACCAGCAGGCGAGCCTGACCGCCCCTGAATCGTCCCAAGCTCCCGTCGAACAGGTCCTTAAACCTGGAAAGAACGTTAGCAATGTGTTTATTTTTGTTTTCATCTGAACCAGCAACTGGTTCCACATGCAATACGGGCATTGCAATACTCAACTCTGCCAACCATTGCCGGCCCAAAAGACTAGTAGTTGCATTTTGAATAACATATAAATCCAGTTTCTTTTTGGTACCATTGTAGGTTACCTCGACATTAATGTAGCCCACGGGTTTTATTTTACTACCATCATAAAATCTGAGAGAGAGGTTACATTCCTCTATTGGCACATCACTGAATAATTTATCATACTTCTCCTTACTAATACAGGATAAAGCGGAACCCGTGTCTATTTCCATTAATAAATTGGCTTTATGAACGAGAAGGCTCATGCTCACCGGTTTGTATTTACTTAGCGACATTTGGTATATCGCTTCTTCGTCGTACTCCGACTCGTAGTCGTCTTCGGCGTCGTCCGCTGACAGAGAGTCCTCTCCCTGCTGCTCGCCGTCTCCGCGCACCCAGTGCGCGTCTGCCCTAGCGCTGGCGCCGGCGCCGCCCGCCCTCGCGCCTGTGCCCGCCCAGCGCCGCCACGGCAGCGCGCCGCGCCCGCGTCCCCGCGGTGACGATGACGTCATCCGGCGGCCTGCGCTCGTGCCCGCGCCGGCCCCGCGTCCAGCATCCGAAACGGCGCCGCCGTTTGGACACACTCTTCTTAGATGTCCCGTCTTCCCGCAGCGACTGCAGATGTATTCCCGGTATCTGCAGTCGTAAGATCGATGGTATCGGTCTCCGCAGGCCACGCAGCCGCCGCTGCGCGCGCCGCCCGCGCCGGTCACATGAAGGGCATGCAGGTCCCGCGCGAGCCCAGCTGTCACCGCCGGCTCCTCAGCGCTTCGCCTCGCCGCTCCGCACTCCACTGCCATCGCATCTTTCTCCGCTGCTTCCAGATTTGTTGCGATAGTGATAGCAACCATATAGGTTAGGTTCTTTTCCGCAAAAAGTCTTTGTCTTATGTTCTCACTTTGCAAGCCACACACGAATTGATCGCGCCTATTTTCGTCCAATGACAACTTGAAGTCACAGTAGCGTGATTTATTCTTCAACTCCGCCACGTAATTAGCTATGGTCTGACCTTTGTCCTGCCTGTACTGACGAAACCGATATCTTTCTGCCATGATGGATGGAGTCGGTTGTAGGTGGCCTTTCATTATACTTATGAGTTCGTCATAACTCACACTCGACGGTTTCTTGGGGCTGCATAGATTAACCATGAGCTCGTAGGCAGATTCTCCAACCATAGATATAAGCGTCGGCACTTTCAGCTCCGGTTTCACATCGCTAACCAGAAAGTACATCTCCAGTCTATCGCAATATGTTTGCCAATTGCCACTGTGCACGTCAAAGTCACTTAATTTCCCGACACTTTTCGCCATTTTCACGGAAAACCTCCTCAGTCGCCACTGTTAAGTAAAACACACTTGTATCTGGGAAGATTTATTACACGAATGCCTGGCGGGCGCGGTACCCTCAATCTGTCCAAAAAAGCAAAAACATAACTACCTACTGAAATACATAACATTAACATTAATTTATACTATGTGTGTGCCTAAGTTATCGGCCTAACCTAGGTTAGGCAATACATTAAATTCACTAATTACCATTTTTTATTAATCGAGTGCTCGGGTTCATTTACCTCTATAACAAATTACAATATAAATTACCTGTTATTATAATTATACATGTACCTAAAGAGAAGTGTTTTCTGACGAGGCGTAAGATGAGAAAATCATAATACAGGGTGTTAAAAGACCGCCAACAGAGCCGAAAGGTACGCATACTAGACACCAAAACGAAGTACTTTTTCGATAAATTATTCCTGGGAAATAATTTTGGTTTTTTATGTTATAATTTTGGAAAATATTTTATCTTGCAATGGAAGTGTAACGCAGCAAATTCATATTGCGCAAGCGTTGACATAAACTTAGGCTACTTACGCTCGAGGTGCCGATGTTTAGAATACATTGCGGGTTACAATTTCAGCGTCGTTTTTTGTAAGAAATATTCAAAATTTTGATATGTTTCCTTGAGAAGAAATGTTAAGGACTTGATACTGAACACATTTCTACAAAAAAAAGTTTTTGAAAAGTCCGACTTTGAACCTCATTATCTCGGAAACCGTTGATTTCCCAGGTATAGTTCCTTGGGCAAAAATGATCCTTATGATAAGGACCATACGTGATTTCCCGCTTTGTTGGCGGTCTTTTAACACCCTGTATACTTACTTAGTGAAAATATGTATGAAACTATAAATCCCACATTGGCTTGCGTCCTGGATAGTTTTGTATCTACAGGGTAATTTTTTAATAGCTTTTTTCCTAAAACACGTCAACGTCATATTATGTGATTTCAAACAACTTTGGTTCTACGACTGTTTGATGAGCTCGATACTTTTTATATATTGAACCTTTCTTATTATTTAGTTTAATTTGTTAGGTACAAAATACCAACTTGCAGCGCTGTCTGCGCGGCACGCTTTCATGCTCCTCAACTCTCTACCACCTTTCCAGCCTTTCCTGCGCCTGTTAGGCCGCACCGAAAAAAAAAAAAAAATCTTTTGTTTTGTATTGAAAAATGTATCGACGTTGTATCGACGCATTATTATGCCGTACTGACCAAGGATACTGACCACCACCTGAATTGCCGTTACAGGACAAAAGCCGATGAAAAGGCTCCAAAGTTACCTACTTCCTTATTAGATTCATTGAGCTCCGAAATAGGTTGGTAAGTGGTTGATTATAAATGCATGCTTATTCCTCAAAAACAGTTTGTTTAGGTATTATAGTCGAGAGGAAATGGCAAGTTTTAGAGGTGTATTGTTTAGAGAGGGCCTTTGCCCTGCTGTGGGGGGACACATGACTTATGTTGACACAACCAACCATAGCTACCCTGGCTCAGCGACCCGAAATTGCCACTGGTCTCTGTCCTGAGCAGGGCCCTTAGCCTGTAACACAATGGTGCCAAAATGGGCTGTCAGGTGACGACTTCAATTACGATTTGCTAACGCTGTCTGTCCTTTTAATGTTTTTGTAGTACAGCAAAGAATATTTTGATTCTAATTCTAGAGGATTAGTTCTCTGGTTGTAGGAGAAAAACGAGGAGAGCCCGGTTTTGTCCTTCTGCCGGGACGCCATTGACCCGCCATTGCGTTACAGGCTAAGGGCCCAGTCTCCTTCTAGTCGCCTGCCGGTACCTACAGGGTGCACTCTAAGTCGATAGCGGAACTTTAAGTAGGCTGTCTACTGATCATTACAAACAACTTTTACCAGGTGGCCAAAAAAATGGAGCACAAAAAATATCAGCTGTTCCATACAAAAGGTCGACTCAGTACTGCGCCAAATGTATGAAACAGCAGATTTTTTTTCGCTCCATTTTTTTCGTTACCTGGTAAAAGTTGTTTGTAGTGATCAATAGACAGCCTACTTAAAGTTCCGCTATCGACTTAGAGTGCACCCTGTAGTTTGCGCTGCTCTTTGCCGACTTTATCCTTCCAGCGGTATCAGTTCATTTTACTGCCACCTTCATTTTTCATAAATCGAACTTCGATTTTCGCCAATGGTGATCGGCTTCATCTTAGCCGGTAGACCCCCAGGAAATCTTTTCTTATTCCTATCCTGCACTGCACATTTTTTTTTTTGTATATTTGGTGTACAAAACAGAAGATAATCTGTTTGACGCTGTCAGTATAATACGTCTAATAACATCAATAGCGCGAAAACTATCCACCAATGACGGAGTTTCTTGTTTTTTTATTGGTTTAAAATATATGTAACATAGCGATGCGCGATTATGAATGATTTGGAAAGTCGAATGATCTTAAAACACTAATGTTCATAATCGACTTCAAAATTAGCGATACACTAATCCTGATAATCGAATGAAACCACTAATTAGTAGTCGCTAATATCAAGACACTTTTTGTACTGGCTGCAAGTGTCGCTAATTTACGGGCTGCCAACCTAAGCGGCTACGACAGATAACCATACTGACAACATAACAAAAATAATGGGAAATTAGGTTCTTCCTTTTTGAGGTATTGCACATATAAAAAAAAAAAATGTAAAATAACGGTAAATAAATTAAGCCAATTAGCCGTTTTCAGAAAAAAAAAACGTAGTTCTTTTTTTCTCCACTGATGGCGCTTATAATACGGCACTATAACGGCAGTCAGTTGAAATTTCATCAGTGTTGCCAACGGTACGACAAATTACCGTAAACTGTAATAATCATAACCAGAAACACAATTCATTGCTTGCAAATTTTATCGCATCACGTAGTTGATGTCAGTATCCTACCTACCTATTCTATATTTATCCAAAACCATTTATGTTTTTGCTTTTAAGAATAAAAATTGCAAATATATGACACGGCATTTTTACCGATTGAACATGGCAAGCCTGATTCTTATCTGTGGTGTTTGTGTATCTTTAGTATTAGTACTTTCTAATCTGTGAATCTGTGGGAAAAAGCGTTATTTGACTGCCGTTATATAGCCGTATTTTCTCTGCCATCTAGCGAGCATTTTAAAATCAGCTTTTAACTGTCAGTTGAAAACGGCTAATTAAAGTAGTAATTAAACTTACCTAATCTAATACTTAGCTAAAAACCAAATCGGTACTTTTTACGGAAGTTGCCAACCTAAACCTATCCACGGATGACAGTACTGACAACTTGACAGAAATAAGCGAATGAAATTAGCCGTTTTCAACTGACAGTTAAAAGCTGATTTTAAAATGCTCGCTAGATGGCGCAGAAAATACGGCTACTTAACGGCAGTCACATAACGCTTTTCCCCACAGATTCACAGATTAGAAAGTACTAATACTAAAGATACACAAACACCACAGATAAGAATCAGGCTTGCCATGTTCAATCGGTAAAAATGCCGTGTCATATATTTGCAATTTTTATTCTTAAAAGCAAAAACATAAATGGTTTTGGATAAATATAGAATAGGTAGGTAGGATATTGACATCAACTACGTGATGCGATAAAATTTGCAAGCAATGAATTGTGTTTCTGGTTATGATTATTACAGTTTACGGTAATTTGTCGTACCGTTGGCAACACTGATGAAATTTCAACTGACTGCCGTTATAGTGCCGTATTATAAGCGCCATCAGTGGAGAAAAAAAGAACTACGTTTTTTTTTTCTGAAAACGGCTAATTAGCAAATAAAAACCGAATCGTTCCGATTCGCGGCGGAAATGCCCGAGTTGGCCAAATCATTCATCGGCATTTGAATGATTCCCGAGTTGACCCGAGTCGAGACGGAAACGAACGACTTACTCGACAACTAATAGTAGTGGTTGGTTAGACTGTTAGTTTTACCTACTAATCTAAACGTATCATTCGACCGAGTCGAATGATTGCCCGAGTCGAATGATTTCATTAGTATCATTCATAATCGCGCATCGCTAATGTAACAAAGCTTTAAAATATTTGTGTAGTATAAACATAAAATACCTTTTTATACAATAAGAAGTAAGAGCGCGCGCCAGCACTTAAGTTATTTTATTAATTGGGAACTCGTTCAAACGTGACTTTCAAAATCTACATCAATATTTATTGACAAATATTGGACAAATATCTTTATTTGGACTGCAGTGTAGTGAAAGTCATGGTTCGACAAATACTTACTCCTTTATTTTTAATTTAGATGTCAACAACAATAAGGTCTGTATACCTCATGCGACCCTCCCGCGGACCACTAGTTAGGCTCTCGCAGACCAACAGGGCCCTTAGCCTGTAACACAATGGTGCTAAAATGGGCTTCCGGTTGACGGTTTTAATTACGATTTATTGATGCTGTCGGTCCAGTGTCGGCCCTTTTGATGTTATTGTAGTACAGCAAAGAATATTAGGAGTCTAATCCTAGAGGATTAGTTCGCTGGTTGTAGGAGAACAACGAAAAAATCCCGGTTTTGTCCTTATACCTACCTAGGACGCCATTGATACGCCATTGTGTTACAGGCTAAGGCCCCTGGTTAAAAACCCCTGCTCTACGCCGAAAGGAACATAATATAGACGCGTTCCACACATTTAAGTGCATAGATGTTTTGGCTCTGCTTTTTGTGTGACAGTCAGTTGAATGTGTTACGATTTACGATACTGTTTATTAAACGTGTTATAGGTCTTTTCACAGAATAATTGGTGATAGGGATTACAAACCTTTTTTTTGCTTTATTTATTCCGTTGATTTAAAAATTTATAAAATGTACATACCTATGTAGGCACTGAGAAAAATATTTTTAAAATATTGTTCTAATTGATTATCATTGAAACAGTGCAAATAGTAATTATAAATTATGAGGTTATTTAAAAATAAAAATTGTCTTACAGAAATGTCATTATTAAGTTGCACCCTAGAGAAAAGAGTTAAGATATTGTAACACGTTGTATTGTACCTATACCTAGGTATGGATAAGGACTTCTGATGTCCCCCAAATACTAAAGTATCGTTCTGTCTCTGCAGATGTCAAAAAAATAACGTGACAGAATCAGAAACCGGCAGAATGCGTCTTGTCATGAAAACTTTGGAGCCAAGGGATAGTAAATTTTTGTTAAAAAACAGAGTTTTTATAAACATTGTATTTAACATGTACTTACTAAATGTTTAATAACTTGTAATAAATAAGTTCATTGTGATTTTAAGTTTCACTATAAAATAAATGTGAATATTATACAAGTATAGATAGTTATCGCTAAAATACTATACAATTAATACTCTACTAATAAATACGTTTTTGTAGAATTTGGTTTATCAATAACATAACAATAAGACTCAACAAAATAAATACATTATAGTTTTGATATTGAATAATTCAAATCATACATTTTCCTTTACGATATGTGAAGCTGGCAAAATATAAATCGTCGCAACAAAGGATATAATATATAACAGTCAACAATAAAATATTCTAAGATACTACTATACTAAATCTGTACATAAGATAGATAGATATAAACAATTATTATAAATTAAATAATACATACAATTCACAAAATAATAAAAAACACATTTTACCACATAAGGTAAAAAAGCTTAGACTCAGGGCCGGTTTCTGAATTGAGAAATTCACTAAGTTAATACTTAAGTATTGTTCTGTAACGTTTTTTTCTGACAAATCTGCAGAGACAGAACGATACTTAAGTATTTACTCAGTAAATTTCTCAATTCAGATATCGGCAGTCAGTCTAGTCAGTGGTTCCTAACTTGGGAGTAATTACCCCCGTAGGGATAACACAGATTTTCTGTGGGAGACTAAGCAAATCGTGGCATCCCTGCCGGTATACGAATTTGTTTAAAAAAATCGCCGCGCTTTGACTTTAAAATAATCATAGCGCGCCAACATAAAAAAAAACCTTTCGAATTCAAAGCAATACGAACCTTCTAATTAATCATTATAAAAATTTATTAGGTGTTTAAAATGTAAGAAAATTATTTGTAAACTAAGTTGTAAGTGCATGAATTTTTTACTTGGATAACATTTTAAAGGGGGTGAGATAAGATTTCCTTGAAGGTCAAAGAGTTGACGAGACTGAAAAGGTTAGAAACCACTGGTCTAGAACTTAGAACCTACCTAGCTCAGTAGTATGAGCAGGAACAAGGTGGCGGCGGGGGAGGGCCGTAGCATGGCTGCGGCGGCGGAGGGGGGAGCGGCTTAGGCTCCAAAGAACACGGTACTGGAGACGAGATCAGGAACGCGTTCATAGGGATCGCCGGAGGCGCGCCGCAGGGGGCCGGGGCCGGCGCGTACGACGGGGGCGGAGCGGCATACACCGGGGGTGGAGGAGCATACATCGGGGGTGGAGGAGCATATATCGGGGGAGGAGGAGCATATACTGGGGGTGGCGAGGGCGGCAGTGAGTACGCGCACGGCGCCGGCGGCGGCGACGGCGGCAGGAGACTGATAGCTATAGGCGCCTGCGGCGGCGGCGGCGCTGGCAGGTATTGAGGGGGAGGCGGGTACGCCATCGGCGGGGGACACGGCGCTGGCAAGAACATTGGCGGCGGCAGGGCAGGCGGCGGCGGTGGCGCGGCGTAGCACACCGGCGGCGGCGGCGGCAGCATTAGAGGCGGCGGGGGTGCATAGTACATTGGTGGAGGCGGCGGGAGCGCTATAGGCGGCGGTGGCGGGTAGTATACTGGTGGGGGTGGTGGCGGCAGTGCTATAGGCGCCGGGGGCGGGTAGTAGACCGGCGCAGGCGGCGGCGGTGCTGGCGCGGCGGCTGGCTGCAGCAGAATGGTCTGAGGAGCTGCCGGTAGTGGTGGTAGGCCCTTACACGTCAGTTTTTCTGTAATAAAGGGTCATAGTGAGAAAAGGGGAAATTCTGAAGATGGTGTGCGTTTGTCAAATTTATGTTCAAGTGTGGAACTTACCTAATTTTGGTTCCAGCAACCTGTAACAGTAAACATTTGAGTTAAAATCGATTGTAGCCAATAATAGTAAACATCAATTAA
Organism: Zelleria hepariella; assembly: GCA_949319315.1. Classification (NCBI taxonomy): domain Eukaryota; kingdom Metazoa; phylum Arthropoda; class Insecta; order Lepidoptera; family Yponomeutidae; genus Zelleria; species Zelleria hepariella. Next base: position 3,902,194 of record OX439396.1, on the reverse strand, counting down.
ACTACATTCACTTTATACATGTAAGAGTAGCCTTTTATTTATACAATTTGTGCAAAACTTACGACGCCATAGCTGATTTCTTGCAATCTTTCATCTCTTTTAATGCTTGCAGCTGTAACAAAAAAATTTTTCATTGGTAACCAGAATTTATAATAGTAAGAACATTTCACAATTGATGGCTGTCGGAATACAACCCACTGCCATTTCAACCACAGCCTTATTAATGTGTGTGCTTTATTAATGAGCAAATAAACATAAAAAACGTACCAAACATAGCTCTTTTTCTAGGCAAGCAAAAACAATATTGGAGGAAAGTAAAACGATCCCTAGGGAGGACCAAAACATCTGATGTCCCCCCATTTTCTTCTACAACTATTCCTAGCAAAAGTGAAAACTGACTGTGTTTATGGATGACTTAGCATTGATATTTAAAGAGAAAGTGTCTGGGACTTTCGTAACCAGATAAAGGCTATCTTCGGACGGCCATTGCAATCGATTGCCAATGAGATGTCGATGTGTTTTAGTTTCTATTGTAAGATCGGACGTGTTGATAGTAGAGTATTTGCATTCATTTCTGGGATTAATCTGCGTTTTCCTAATCACTTGTTGGACTAGACAAAGATTGGGTTGGTGCTATCGAACTCAACTTAAGTTTTTCTCAGAATACCTAGAGAGTTCGGTAATTTAAGGCACGACGAAAGTAGCGTGCGGAAAAAGTTCAATTATCACCCTTTAAAAAAATTGCAGCTGAATTGAGCTTTTTTTGTTTTACAACAACAAAAGAGTATGTTTTCATTATTCTAAACCAGGGGTCTCCAAACTTTGAAGCCTTAGGGCCATAATATTTTTTTCGGTATGTTCCAAGGGCCACAACAATTTTAAATCTGCCCACCTAAGCAAACATAGGCTTTTGCATTTTAATTACTATTGATTTTGTATTGTGACATGGAACGACATACTACGTACTATGTATTAGGTACTATCTATTTCAGCCACCCAATAACAGGTGGCATATTTGGGAATTTCCGCATTTCTTCGAGAAAGTTCTGGTTCTGGCCAGTTTTTCCGATCACTTCTAGATGACAGTAATTGAATAAAAAGGCTTTGCTTATTAAGTTGAGTTTTCTGCGTCATCATTAATTATTTAGTAATTATTTATCATTCTCTTCCACTCAACTTAGCACAGCAACAGTAACAACAGTAAAACATTGGCTGTGTCTTGGGCCAGATTGATGACAATAATATTTTTTTCGGTATGTTCCAAGGGCCCCAACAATTTTAATTTTTCTGCCCACCTAAGCAAACATAGGCTTTTGCATTTTAATTACATTGATTGTGTATTGTGACACGGAACGACACATTAGTGATACTACGTACTATGTACTATCTATTTCAGCCAACCAATAACAGGTGGCATATTTGGGAATTTCCGCATTTCTTCGAGAAAGTTCTGGTTCTGGCCAGTTTTTCCGATTACTTCTAGATGACAGTAATTGAATAAAAAGGCTTTGCTTATTAAGTTCAGTTTTCTGGGTCATCATTTCTGCCGTAAAGTTTTACCTTGCAAGTCTTGCAAGCTAAAACCGAGTAATTATTTATCATTCTCTTCCATTCAACTTATCACAGCAATAGGATAAGTTGCAATAGGATAAGCAATAGTAAAACATTGGCTGTGTCGTGGGCCAGATTGATGACATAGTCTTAAGCTGTATAGGTATAGGTATTCCTTTTGAAGACTTCAATGAGCGTATTCACTAACGAATTCAATTGCAACCTGTAGTTGTTACTGATATTTTCAACTTCGTAGTGTCAAAATTGCATTTGGTAGAGTCTCGCCATTCGATTCGATTCCTCGATATTGTCCATACAAACAATGTCGGTCTCATTTAAGCTATTATTAAACTACTGTATTTTTGCAAATAAAAAGGCTAATCCATGCAGACGGATATAATTTCAGTGTCTCATTTGTTCACTCATTTGTTTGGAAATCGAATCGGCTTGTCAATCTTTGGGATGAAAATATCAAATACAAAATGGGATTATTTAAATAATTGGTGTATTTGATTATTTACAATGGAAACTTTGGATTAGAAATAAATACCCAGCAATATAGCAAAAAAAATCTCACAGCCTATTTTTACTAGCCGTTCTTAATCGATTGGCAAAGTTAAGCAACAACTAACACGCACACACACACAAACACACACATACTCACTTACTCACAAGAGCCCTATAACTAAAACTGCTATTGTTATTTTACTTTATAGTTTTTTAAGTTTTGTGAACAGTAAATAGTAAAGTTTATTAGGTACCTATAACAATATCACAAAACACATAAGAAGTAGCCTGGCTTCCCATAGCACAGGGAATCCTAGTTTGGGAGCCAGGACATTGTTACCTGCCACCTTTGTTTAACCAATAAACTATTTCATTTCATTTCAACTAGTGGCAATAATATCTGAGCGCTTCCGTGCTTCGGAAGGCATGTTAAACAGTTGGTCACTGTTGTTGTTGATTGATATTGATCGTTAAGTCATGTCAGAGACCCTTTGGGTGGTCTCAAATCTTTAACACCAGGGGGGTTACCCTTGATGCTATTGCGATCAAATTGAAAAAGTTTTGAAATTAATTTCTCTTTGAATTCGCATAGTAATGCTTTGATTTTAAATACTTTGTAATGTTTATTCAAAGGTAAGGCTGTTTTATTCAATAAAAACACAAAATGCGTCTTAATTTGTAAAATATTGAATTTTGTAAATTGCGCCATATTGCGGCCGTATTGGAAAAATGCGTCAAGGGTAGAGGGGCAGGGGTGCCCACTACCTCATACGATTACCTACCTACCTAAGGACTATTATCATGTCAACTTTCTTATAATCTTGTAAACAACAAAGCATCTGTACTTTAACAATAGCCATTCATTATTATCGTGTCCAAGATCATACTTATCAATTTATCACTAATTCTGATTAAAAGATTACCCTATAGCTACCTGTATTCAAAACAAAAGCCAATATAAGCAGTGCAAAACATCGCATCAGTTTCAAACGCTGTTTCAAAGTATTATGTAATGGCGGTGTATAATTGTGGCCAGACAGTGTTTATTAAAACACAGTTATTTGTGACCATTTTGTTTATATTTGTAAGTACTTGTCGCATTTTACTAACCTAACTATTACAAATAGACACGTTTTGCAGAATCAGCAATCGAACCACAGGCTGTAGAGTTTCGATTCGACGCTTTCACACCTGACGACACGATCTAACGATTTTGTGATTTGCGAAATGTGATCCGAAAGTTCCAATAAAGAAAATCGGAGCATGAATATGATTGAATATTGAAGGCTGCACGGTATCTAAAATAGGATTTACGCTATCAAAATGTTGGGCCATCCTATAATGAGTCGTTTTCAAAGCACAAAATTAAATTCAAAACATTTCATAGATGGGGCTTAGAGTCATGGCCATAGAAGAACTGAAACGCGACGAGTAAAAAAATCAGTCGTGTCCCGCCCGGTTCTTATATGGGCCAGCCTATAAGATGAAGTGTTTTGAATATGTGCTTTGAAAAAAGGCTATTATAACCATCCTATAAAGAAGCTCTCCACAGTTTACTAGGAGCACCGTACCATTACCTATATAGAAACAAAAACAATGAAATCACTAGGATGGTCCAATCACTAGGGCCACAACTCAAACAATCATTAGATAGTTTTTCATCGAGAGTCAAAACGTCAAATACCTTTTCACATTAGCCGTTTTTAGCAGAAATGCTATCTAATCCTCTAGGTATTTTATAAGTGTCGTTCTGTCACGTTGTTTTGTGAGAAATCTGCAGAGACAGAACGATACTTAAGTGCATGCTTAGCGAATTTCTCTATTACTCTATTCTCTATACTCTATTTAGAAATCGGCTGATAGGATGTTGCAAAATGCATAGTGGAAGGCATGATTCGTTGAGTGTCTCATGCGGAAAAGTTGAAGAATCCCATATTTTATGCAATGATGGCATAATCGGCACATCATTAACTGTTTACACATCAATAAGATAAGCAATCTTATCAGCATCTCCTACTAACATATTTCTTCCCTTACATAACACCAACATTATCGTGCGTTGCTATAAGTAAACCTTACTTTCGTTCCAGCTACACTCAACCAGAGGCATCAAACTGGGTCTTTTTGCTGGCGACTACAAAAAGAGTGCAAATCCACTGGTGGTCAGGAAGTACTCTCACCACGCTCCTGTGTTCATCAACATAAATCCGCCGAAGGCTGCTCCGTTGACTGCACGCCAGCCGCCACCTCAGCTGCCACCACTCAATTTACCTTTAAAAGTTCCAACTTTAAGTTTACCCTTCTCTCAATTCGGTGGATTTCCTCCACCGTGTCTACTGCCTCCTTTGAATCTACCTCCACTGCCATCCGGGCTGCTTAGCGCACCTTTCTGGAGAGACTTTTTCCCTTTGGCGCCTACCAATTCACCTTTATTATCAAGACTGACTCAGCCACTAACTTCACCAGGAATACCCAGGTTAAGACCTCTAGCACACTCTATACCAATGATTCCTCCAATCGTGCCGAGAATTCCCTTCCTACCTCCTTTGTTACCGTTCCTGCTTCCTCCCTTACTTCCAAAATTACCTCTACTTCCACCGTTACCTTTGCTTCCTCCCTTGTTACCACCTCCAATACTGCCACCTGTCTTGCCAAGACCTCTGCTACCTAGCATGCCGCTGAGGATGCCAGGGGTGCTACCAGGTCCAAGATTAGGCAGTCCTTTTCGAAAATCGATCTTTGATAGGAAAACCATTTTTGATAGAGAAACCCCCTTAGAAAGGGCTTTTAACAGGGAAACGCCTCTCGAAAGGGCCCTTAATAGAGAACCTATTAGATCTTTAAAGCTCCCTCTCTTAGGAAGAGAGAGAAGTATCTTCGATAAAAGGGAGAGCATGATCGATAAGCTCTTGGATTTAAAAAGAAGGGGGTCGCTGACGACGGCGGAGTATTTGAGGTTTAAGAAACTGTTGTTGTAATTAAGTTTTAACTATAAGAAATGTAATGTAAGGATATTGTTATTAAATTGATGTTGTTCGTAAATATATTTTTTTATACCTACTCTTCGCGCTTCCTAAAAACGCGCCAATTTTAGAACTTACCTTGGCATTAATTCTAATATTATTTGTCAAAAATTTGGTTAAAATATGCACCAGTCTTAAAACTTAACAAATCAGGGGGTAAATAACAGACTCGTATACTTTAAACTGCTTTATTCGGCTACAAAATGGTTAACAAATAATAAATAAATAACTTACAATAAAATAAACATAAATTAGAACTTACAATGCACAATCATTAGTTAGGCTAATTCTGGCTAATTCTCACCAGCTAACGCCTAAAACTTCGAAATTATTCATGTGGTGGTACTAAAAAAAAACCCAAAGTGATTTTTGAATTACTTCTACAAGGTGTTACAAAAGATGCTAACTCTTTTTACAGGGTCATGGTACCTGATGATAGGTATCACAACCAAAATATTTTTTTAGCTCTATGACGATCAGTTGATTTTTAAATAATTAAAATGTAAGCGCTGTGACGGGAGAAAAGTTTTTTTTAAAATACTGTTTCCATAGACTTTCACTATGTTTTAACAGCCTGAAGCTATTAAAATACAGCTAAGCAAACAACCATATTTTTTAATTGGAGCTAAATCCAAAAGCAAAAAAGTTTTGAAAATTTTACAATTTTTAGGTTATAAAAAAAAAGTTGTGATTCTCAACTTTTTTTTGAAGATTTGTCATTATGTTGACCAGCAGGTTACACCCTGTAAAAAGAGTTAGTATCTTTTGTAACACGTTGTATTTAACCACATTGCATGAAGCCAAAGCATAATCATTATCGAATAGTACAATTTGTTCAATTGAACATGTAGTATAAATACTCGTACTAATATTTCGGATCTGAGAATGTAAAGAGCACTAACTCTTCTTACGGTCAGCATTACGCTAGCTAGGATGACCCCATGGTAACTCTTATTGCTTACGGCATAAGTGCGTTAATCGAAAAAAAAGGGTGTCCCAGAGTGTCAGATGAACCCTGTTGTTGAAAATGCGATAGTCAAGCCCATGTAGAGCGAAGTTTGTTTTTAACCCCCGACCAAAAAGAGGGTTGTTATAAGTTTGACCCATATGCGAGAGTGTCTGCGTGTGTGTGTGTGTGTGTGTGTGTGTGTGTGTGTGTGTGTCTGTATGTCGGTCTGTGGCACCGTAGCTCTTAAACGGGTGAACCGATTTGGATGCGGTTTTTTTTATTTGAAAGCAGGTTTTCTAACGAGTTTTCTTAGATTATGTTGCATCAAATTCTCTTCATCCGTTTATGAGATATCGCTTATTTGAAGCTAAAATGTCCAGTGGCTATTTCACTTACACTAGATGGGTGAAGTAACCATTTGGACGACGTAGTGCCTGGGACATAGTTTTTAATGGAGGAAAAATAAATGTCTTTCCCCATGGGATCGAACACATGGGATCTAAGTTGCCGGATGGGGTTTGACCAGCACCTATAGCATCCTGGCAGCTTAGTCGGCCTAGCCCGCACGATAAGTCAATATATATGCGGTGCGGATGCTTTCTATGTTGCTAATACTCGTACAAACTCGCAAATCTATGTAACTTTAAAAATAAACAAAGTCATATGCCCACAACGGAAATCGAACCCGGGTCTCTCGCGTCCGAGATCGTTGTTCTACCCACTAGGCTGCTATGGCACCTATCTAATCTTAAGGCGCTGGTCACAGTGAATTAGCCCACGCGCAAAGAAAAATGCATAAAATAAAGATATTTTGCTTGAAAAAAAGTCCGCCGCCTATTTTTTTTTCAAGCAAAATATCATCAAAACGTTTATTAATGTCAACACGAAACTGGCTGTTTTAGATAGGTCTCACCTAATTTTAGGGTTTGAAATGTGAACATTTTCAATATGTTTAGTGTATTTGATACAGGACTCGATTTTGTGCATTTTTCTTGGCGCGCGGGCTATTCACTATGCACGGCGCCTTAACTACACACACAATCTAATCAATAAGCCGGCTTTCCTTAGCGTGAGCCACTACGACGCCCACCATGCGGACGAAGGTATCCTTGACCTTCTTGAAGTAGCTGAACATCGGCCAGAGGAGCGGCCGGTCCTCCGGTCTGCTGGTGAAGCAATCCCTCAAGCGGTGCGGCTGCAGGAGGGACTTACAATTTTTTAAAATACATGTACAGTCAGCCACACGCTAGGATACCCCTTTTTGTTCGATTGGCGTCCATATGCCGCGCATATTCTGGCGGACAGTACCTACACACAACAACACGTCGAGCCGTACTCGCTAGCACTCTACTCCATTACGTTACGGGCGACTTTACAACAAAAATATACACTTGTACAGTCTGACGTGCTTTCGTGTGTACAAAGCAGGCAGCCAAGAAATATTTGACGTAGTCATATAGCTACTTTTGAAGGTAGAGTCGGTGTCATATTTTGTGCTCTACATTGTTTATGATATTTAGTTCCTGTGACACTAAAAAGAGTCGCTTTTACTATGGATCTAAGTATAAAATCTCAAAAATCGATATCTTTTTCGAGATTTCGCACCTTTCTAATCCTGCTTTAGAAAATATATAAAAAGTAATCTAATGTTCACTACACACGCGCGAAGCGCTCACAGCCTAGTTGGACTAGCCGTTCTTAATCGATTGGCAAAGTTAAGCAACATCGGGCGCGGTCGGTCCATGGATGGGTGACCGCTAGTGGCAATAATATCTGAGCGCTTCCGTGCTTCGGAAGGCACGTTAAACCGTTGGTCCCGGTTGTTCTTGATTAATTACAATCGTTAAGCCATGTCAGAGACCCTTTGGGTGGCCTAAAAACTCTGACACCAGAGGGGTGGCCACTACCTCATACGATTACCTACCTACTACACAAACTAATCAATAAGCCGGCTTTCCTTAGCGTGAGCCACTACGACGCCCACCATGCGGACGAAGGCATCCTTGACCTTGTTGAAGTAGCTGAATATCGGCCAGAGGAGCGGCCGGTCCTCCGGCCTGCTGGTGAAGCAATCCCTCAAGCGGTGCGGCTGCAGGAGGGACTCGCGGAGGAGGGTGCTGGCCTAGAAAAAGAAAAGGGAACCTTTGAACGTAAACTTTCTACAAGCATTGCACATTATTTTGGTTTTTTAGGGTTCCGTACAGAAGGGTACCCTAAGACTCCGCTGTCCGTTTGTCACTTGGCTGTTCTCATGAACCGTGTTAGTTAGTTGAAATGTTCATAGATGATGTGTTTCTGTTGCCGCTATTGCAACAAATACAAAAACAAACAGAATAAAACAAATATATAAGGGGCTCCCATACAACAAAACGTGATGTCCGTCGTAGGTCCGACTCGCACTTAAACACATCGATACAAAGTATGAAAAAGAAGGTGTTAAGGGTAGACGATAGCAACGTGGCGGGAAATTCAAAATTTTCACAGTTTTTTACATTTTGTAGCTAAACTGAGCTATTTTTTTTCAGCGATTTTTTGTTCGCGGCAATAAAACATTATTCTTTTCATTATTGTAAACAACAGAACAACAATAATTCAGCCGATTATGTGTTCTGGTCTACGACAAGTTTTTTGGGCAATACCACTGCAATAATCGGCTGAATTATTGTTGTTCTGTTGTTTACAATAATGAAAAGAATACGGTTTTATTCTCGCGAACGAAAAATCGCTGAACAAAAATAGTTCAGTTTAGCTACAAAATGTATAAATCTGTGAAAATTTTGAATTTCCCGCCACACTACTATCTTCCAGCCTTAAGGCGCTGTGCATAGTGAATCGCCCGCGCGCAAAGAAAAATGCACAAAATCGATTCCTGTATCAAATACACTAAACAAATTGAAAATGTTCACATAATAATATCAAACCCTAGAATTAGGTGAGACCTATCTAAAACAGCCAGTTTCGTGTTGACATTCATAAACGTATTGAAGATATTTTGCTTGAAAAAAAAAAAAAAATAGGCGGCGCACTTTTTTTCAAGCAAAATATTTTGCAATCTTTTATGGATATCAACATGAAACTGGCTGTGTTCGATAGGTCTCAACTAATTCTAGGGTTTGATATGTGAACATTTTCGATTTTTTTAGTGTATTTGATACAGGAATCGATTTTGTGCATTTTTCTTTGCGCGCGGGCTAATTCACTATGCCCAGCGCCTTAAGAAAAGTTGTGTAGCGCGTCGATTTGCGTTTTGGGCGAAAACTATTATCTACCTCTAGATATTACAAAACCTTTTTATTTTGTTTTCAATCGTTTTTCTACACAGCATGAACAAACATAATGACGTATATAAGTATGTTTTGCTTTTTACACAAGGGGAATTTGCAGTGAAGCTTAGAACATGGTCTGTTTCCTAGCGGCGAATGTTTTCTAGCAGCGAAAGCACTATGACCTACTTTGACGCTACGAGTAGTTTTGTGCCGAGGTAAAACAGCATAAGTAGATGATTTGCTTGGCGCGACCAAGACTTTCGATGCTTTTAAAACAAATGTACAGTCAGCCACACGCTACACGCCTTTTTGTTCGATTGGCGCCCTTATGCCGCGCGCGGTAAGAGTTACCATGGGGTATAATAGACTGGCCGGCGGGACAAACCCAAGAAATATTTTGACGTAGCCTTTTGTAGGTAGGTAGAGTCGGTGTCATATTTAGCGCCCTACATTTTTTTATAAAGGTTTAATAAATAGATACTGGCCAGAAGGGACCAACTGAAATTCTTATAAAGTAAGTACAAGATTTTCAAGACTCTATAAATTAATAAATCACTGGCGCGATCATGTATAAAAGTACCTATACAGTATTACAGAAAGGTCCTGTGACCTTAACTCACCAATACAAGCAACTTTTACTATAGGGCCAAATGTAAATCTCGAAAAAAAAAATCGAACAACTGCTTTTTTTTTTCGAGTATTTGCACCTTTTTGAAACACCCTTTATTTAATAGGTAGCCAGATTCAAAGTCCGTGTTTGATAGTAAATAAAAAATAATATTTCCAAAGAGAATTAGGTATTAAGTTTAGGAGAACGTGCTGAGTAGCTACCACGAGTGCGAAAAATCTGTGCCGGACGTCATGTCATGTATCATCCAAATCCAAAAGGTTGTCTAACCAACTTATCACTTTCAGTGACAGTGACAGTAAGCACTCGTGGTAGCTGCTGACCTCATAAAATATTTCCGCACGCACTTTATCCACTACTAGACAGTAAGCATTATAAATTCCGTTTTCAAAAGCAAGTGTAGAAAAGTATAAAAACATATCAAACCTCGGCGGCAATCACAACAATCGTGACCGAAACTGCAATCGTCCGCAGAATTCGCAAATTCATTCTCGTAATAGCGCTTGATTATCAGATACAACACTAGGCTCCCCGCATAACAGCTTCGAACCAACCATTGCATGGTTCAAGAAATTAATTATTATATTACGTGAAGATAAGACAGATCTGTCCACACACGGAGTGATAAATCGTATGTGATTTCTTGCTGTCGCAATCGGGGAAATCGACCTTGCCGCCAAAGTGATGACAAAGTAGAGCGAAGTGAATCAACAAAAGACATTGCTGACAGTGCAAGCGTGGCCAAGGTAGCAATGTACAACAAACGTGCTTGAACACTCGTGCGCCACCGATAGTTTTAAGATGTCGTTGCCACAAAACGGATAAGATGTGTCGGTACGTGGTGATAACTGTGTTAGTCTCATTGGTGCGTATCATTATCTCTTTCTAACGAAATGACGGGTGAAGTGGTGTGGTGAAATTGGTGATTTTAACCCTGGTGTGGTGAATATTTCAGGCTGTGCTGTGGGAGAGAGTGGCGGCCCCTCCACCGCTGAGGCTCACGATCGACTGCGGCGTGGATGACGATAAACGTGTATGTTGCTAAGTATCCTATTTCACTCTGGCTGTCACATCTTTTGTAAAATGTTTTATACAAGGTGTTACAAAGGTACCTAACTCTTTTTCAGGGTGTAACCTACTGATCAACAGGATGTCAAATCTGTAAAAAAAAGTTGAAAAAAAACAATTTTTATTTTATATCCTCAAAATTGAAAAATTTTCATAACTTTTTTTGTTTTTGTTATCTGCTCAAATATAAAAATATGGTTGTGTGTGTAGGTGCATTTACATAGCTTTGAGTTTGTAAAACATTGTGAAAGTCAATGAAAACAATATTTAAAAAATACTTTTCTCCCGCCACATCGGTCACATTTTATTAATTTAAAAATTAACGGAACGTCATAGAGCAAAAAAAATATTAAGGTTGTGATCCCTATCACCGGGTGCTATTACCCTGTAAAAAGAGTTAGGTACTTTTGTAACACCTTGTAGATCCTCTCCTTGCACCTTGTAGCAATGCTTTGTACAGTGGGCCACACGCTAGGATACCCCTTTTTGTTCGATTGGTGCCCTTATGCCGCGCGCAGTAGGAGCTGCCATGAGATATCTGTGACTGTGGCCGACCGTAGGTCAAATTGCCTTTCATGCTGTTGTTGCTGGGTCATGTTTAGGGTGCTATCGTGCCTGGGTCATGTTTAGGCTGTTGCAGAATTCAATACGCACACAGTTAGCGAGTGATATTGTTCCTAAATGGCAAATGTTCCTACGTAACAAGGAAATGAAGTAGAGTCATAGGTAGACGGTAGAAATGTAGAATAGATGGAAATGCCTTTAGAGGTTTTAAATAAGTAAAAGAAAGATGTCTATGTCGTCTAATTCAATTGTCCAGTGTCAGGCCTATTCTCAGAGAGAGAGAGAGAGTCCAACACTGTGGAATGACGGCTATTGCTTTGATTATACCTAATGCCATTCAGAACGCTTAGCTAGAGCTCGCGTCGACTGTACGTGCCGAGCGCGCGTGAACTCTATTCAGTTACGTTACGGGCAACTTTGCAACGAAAATATATAGGTTTAGGTGCTGTTGACAGGGGTAAAGCCCTGCAATAGATAAAAATAAACTTATTATTCATTCCACAAATTTTTAATACCCTTGAAAATGTACTAAAGAAAGGTATGTCTATATTTCCAGGGCCCGCCGCCCGCGACGTCTTTCCTGCGAAGCGCCATGCCAGCCCTGCTCGGCGGGAACAACTTTGACGTGGACTCATTTTGCAGGCTCATCCACAACGCCATCCCGAAGGCCGTCAAGGATGGCAAGTTCATCCTCGTGGAGCCAATGAGCCAGCCATCAGATATGGACCAATCAGCCTTTAGCGACACGCAATTCCCTGTCTTAGCGGCGCCACCACAGGGTTTTGCGATCCCTAGGATAAACCTCCCGAAGTTCAAGCTTCCTAGACTCAAAGTCCCAAGAATAAACGTCCCAAGACTTACGCCGTCTGTAAGGAAGTACGCTCCCCCAAGGATAGGGAATGCTATGCCTTTTCCCAGCTTCAGGGAAGCACCGGTGGAAGACTCCAGTGCTGAGAGAATGGAGAAGTTCAAGAAAGGCGTCCAGAAGATGCTCCATGTAGTCAAGGTTCTAGGGCAAGTGGATCACTACTTGACTGAAAGGACGAGAATCGTAGTCGATAAGTTGTCCAAGACTTTTGCTGATTGAGAGGTCTTGTGTTCATAATTATGTTTGTAAAGTCGTTTTTGTAAGTATTATATTTTTGTACCGCCTTCATGTTTTTTTGTAGTTTGAATTTTACTTCTATAGGCACTATGTAGAGTAGTGAGTGTAGATGCCACTGGATGATGTATTTAAATCATTTGAGCTAATTGCACAAGTCGAAGTTAATTTATATGCACTAAAGTGACTTAAAAGTAACGTGGCGGCAAAGCCCATGTCTTTATATTTTTTTGCTAAACTGTGGTTTCACGAAAATAAAATAGATTTTCTAATTACTCTAAACAACAGTTCCAAAATAAATAATCAGTGGCTCGAAAAACCAGTGGTACTGCCCAAAAAAATTGTAGATTGAACAAATCTCATAATTAGCTGAATTATTGTTATTTGTTTACAATAATGGAAACAAATAAGTACTTTCTGTTTTACAATCGTGAAACATAAAACAGCAAAAAAATACTGTGAAAATTATGCATTTTCCTCCACGAACTTTTAACACGATAATTGTATACCTACTTTCTTCTATATATTTAGGTATACATAGTAACGAACTATGCATCGTAGAGCGGTTACAAATTAGCCCTTTATATACGTAAAGGATCCCGAACTTGACCTTTGGACTTGACCCACTGACTTAAATAGTAGCACATAGTTAAAATGTATCACTGTATTTACATAGATTAGCTACAGTACGACTTCATTAAACGATGCTCATAGAAATCTTTGCCGTATTCTCTATCTGGACATACAGCGTGCAGTGGTACCGTCGGCCACACACTAGGATACCCCTTTTATTCAATTGGCGCCCTTATGCCGCGGGTGGTAAGAGCTGCCATGGGGTATCTGTGACTGTGGCCAACACCGAACTAAATCCCATAGAATCCGCATTACGTATAAAATCAAAATAAAAACTTGTCCCCACAGAAACAAAAGATATCAGCAATAGAACAATACGAAACATCGTTTCGACCATACGTCTAATATTAGAATGTCAACCTTATTGCATTAGTGTACAGTTTTACTTTAATTGCATGAACTACGAGCAAATGAGCTCCCAAAGGCAATTTGGGCATCTATTTTTCCAGACACATTTCAGAGTTCTATGTGGTATCTAGTTTTATCCTTGATCGAAGGTGGCCAACTGTAACTTAACTCACACTGATGTGTGAAGTGACCATACGGACGCTGCAGTGCCTAGGACATTGTTGTGAATGGAGTAGGCTTGCCCAGCACCAATACCATGACTGCCTAGCCCACGGGAAGTGTCAATCTTGCGGAGCCAATTAAGCCGCGGGTTTCCTCACGCTTTGTGATTTTGTAGCAGCAATACCACTCGCTAATGGTGAAGGAAAATTTTGATAAAGGAGCGCGAAACATATTCCATATTGATAATCCTAAATGTGTGGTTCCGTAGTTAAACCTAAGTAACATACAATAAAAATTGTGTTTGGCCAAATAACCTAAAATTACCAGCTATTCTGAAAGAAAATATGAATGAGTTAATTAAAACGGCGAGTGAAACTTGTGCTTGAATGGGCGCTGCTGGCTGGAGTTACCGAAATAATGAAAATTAAGTTATACAACTATTGAATAACAACTTAGGTCCAAGATAACACAGGTCCAAGATAACTGGATAACCTGATAACAGTAGTAGTTTACGCTTCGCTGGATGTAAAGGCGCACCAACCAAAGAGGTTGGTGCGCGCGGGTCAAGGAGGTGTTGGCTGCTGACTTTTTAGTTTTCCTTTTGGCTCAAAGGTCTCGTAACCAAGCCATAAAATAAAAAAAAACAATAAAAGTTTTCCATTTTCGCGACTGTGTTTTGTTTTGTTTTGAGAATTTAAGGTAAACACGCACGAGGATAGCAAGGTGCTACGTCTTCCCGGTACTTCTCTACGGTGCGGAGGCCTGGACACTAACCAAAAACATGGCCAAACGCTTAGAACCCTTTGAGATGTGGGTGTACAGGCGGATGCTTAAAATCTCCTGTACCCAGAAGGTCCGTAACACCACAGTGTTGCAGAGAATGAGGAAGAAAGTAGAGATCCTGAAGACCATCCAAAAGAGGAAGCTAGAGTACTTCGGCCACATAATTAGAAATAATAACAACAAATACAGCCTCCTTCAACTGATCATACAAGGCAAGATACCAGGCAAAAGGAGACCTGGTAGACCCAGGATATCATGGATCCAAAATCTGCGCGAATGGTTCGGGCAGAGCACCGGCTCATTGTTTCGTTTGGCGGCTTCAAAGACGAGATAGCCAAACTGATCGCCAACCTCCGATAGGAGACGGCACGCAAAGAAGAAGAAGGTAAACAATCGTCGTAGTTTTTGTTCCCTCCAATTTCGTATTTTTATGTATTTTGTCCGCAGTTCGCGGTTTGTCTGTCTGTAATGTTTGTAATTACTAAGTAATCAACAAGAAGGAACATTACAGGCGTGCTATAGGTAGCGGCTTAGTTGGCTCCGCACGTATTGACTTGTATTTCCTATCGGATAGGCCGACTAAGCTGTCAGGATGGTATAGGTGCTGGGTTAGCTTACTCCATCTAAACCAGTCTTTCCCAACGTGGGCGATAACGCCCCCTTGTGGGCGCTGCAGGCCTAAAGGGGGGCGGTAAGAGACCCAGAAAAAAAAGGGGGCGTTGTGTAGGGCTTTGGGGTCGATTTATAATATCATCTACCTACCTAGGAAGACTCTTAGACACCGACTGAGCTCTCGACTCGATAATTTATTCTTAAAGTGGGCAGTAGACAAAAAAAGGTTGGGAACCCCTGATCTAAACAATGTCCAAGGAACTGCAGCGGCTGAGTGATCCCTTCACCCATCTAGTGTGAGTAGAGGTGCCACTGGATGCTGGATGAATTATCTCATTACGTAGATGCAAAGGCCGAAGTAGGTACCTTTTAGTTTCTTAACCGACTGCAGCAAAATCCAAAAAAGGGCTGTATGATTTTCATTCGCAGGTCGTAGCACGCATCAGCACAATATCAATAGGCCTTCTACGAGTAAAAAGAGCAAAAGAGAGAATAATATTTGTCTGTACGCGGTGTAACTGTAATCATGGTGTGAAGTTCAGATAATAATGGACCCTCGTTATTTCTGAACAAGCGGCTTAAGCATTATTTTCTCGTGAGCACGTAGTCTTTCTTCTTCCTATAGTGCTGTCTCCTATCGGAGGTTGGCAATCAATCTGGCTATTTGAGGCCGTCAGCGCAAAAGTGGCTTACCTTTTCCAGACACAATTGATTTTAATTTGTGATCTTAAAAGTACGGCCATTTTTGCACTGACGGCCTCATTTCACCCTCTGAAGCCGCCAAGCAAGACAAGGAGCTCGTGGTATATTGAAACCACTGCCATAGGTTTTCAAGCTATGAAACAAACCTAAAACCTTACTTAACCTAGATTAATAAAACATAATCTTAAAAATAACACTTTCATCCGGTGGATTCCGGACACACCCTGTGCTCTATCAAATACAGAGTTGACGCCCTAAATGTATAATGCATGCATTATAAAATAATCCGATTCGCATACATAACATACATTTAGATGGCCTTAATTTCTTCGATATATAAAGGGATTTTACATTGCAATGCACTTTAGTGTAAGGGTGCATTCAACTCTTGTTCATTGTGTGGAGCTGTCGTTTTCAGGTAAGTCACTACAAACTTTGTTTACATCAATATCTATAGATACTGACTCTTTTAGTGCTCTGTGTTCAGGAAGCATGCCGTCTGTTTTTAACACCAGCTGAAGAACATAAAATCGTCCTTGACCAAATCCCACACGATGGACACTGGCGCCTCAAAGGCATAGATGGCGAGACGACCGCACCATCTTTTTGCCGTGATGGTTGCCCAAGCCCCTTGATAGAGAGACGTGGAGTTTGATAGAGGAGGCCATCACCCACCAGTGGATGCTGCTGAGGTTACTTACAAAAGCTAAAGTCATAGTAAAGGACTGTAGTCACTTACTGCGAAAGCTCAGCGACCCGAAGTGGGTCTTGGCTTCAGACGCAAGAAGTCGCCACTGGTCTCGGTCCTGCGCGGTCTCCTTTCAGTCTCCTGCCTGTAGGTCGCGCAGGTCTTTTCCGACTTCATCCCTCCAGCGATATTTGGGTCGGCCAACTGATCTTCGACCTCTTGGTATTCCAAGGTACGCCCTCTTGACTGCTCGGTCCTCCCCTATCCTTTCCAGGTGACCAAGCCAACGGAGTCGGTGGGATTTTATTTCACCGATGATATTGGGTTCGGAAATCAGGTCTTCGATTTCCTGGTTCTTCCTTACTCTCCAACTAACATCTTCCCGCCTAGTTGGTCCCACCATTTCCCTCATCACCTTTCTTTTCGCAACCAGAAGTTTATTTTCTTCCTTGGGAGTGAGTGTCTCAGCCTCAGAGTTACCATTTTATAGATTTGGATCTGGAAAGGACTGTAATTACAAAAAAAACAAAAAGAGCCGGTACAATTATCCATCCTACCTTGATCCAGAATGCCCCCAACTCCTCAAGAATACTCGCCGCATCCGGCGGAGTCGCTGGTAGAGGATGAAGAGGTAGTCATCACCGGTCTCTCTGGGCTGTTCCCCACCTGCAACAACCTCAAGGAGTTCTCGGAAAAGCTGTATAAAAACGTAAGTACCTATTATCGGACTTTTTTTTCTCACAAAATTTTTATCCCGACGTTTCGGTTGCGTTGCACCGGCCGTGGTCACGGGCAGACTGGAGTGGCGGGTGTTTTTACCTACTAAACCTACTAAACTAACCGCGATTCGACCCGTTTCGAACAAAAACTATGTGTGAATATAGCGAATCATTAAAAGTTACTACCTTTTTGTCACTGGAAACGGTAGAGACTGCGGCTGATTCTGAACACTTTTGAAAATGCGCAAAAATAAAAGCTGCCTATACGAATGCTTGTTAATTTCAGTAACCTAGTTGTAAGTTACAGGGTGCATGTTATGGTACCATTATTATTGTTACACTTTAAAACTACTGCTTGATAGGAATAAACGTTATAATTTAAGTTGCCGTGACTACCTAAAAGTGTCTGTCGCTCTGCTCTGCTCTTAGCTGAAGAGTGACTAGGTATTCGACTTATTTTATTGTACAAGATGGGAGTTGGTAGGCTGATATTTTTCCCAGACTCAGCGAAGTCTACTCTATGAGCCTACCAACTCCCAGCCTCGTACGATGAAATAAGTCGTATGATCACCAGCTCTTCAGCTATCTTTGCTTAAGGTTCAAAGAGATATGAAACATTAATTTTCTGAAAAACTAAGCAGAATGAAAAGCTGAAGTTTCAAGCAACACGGAACTTTTTCTTGCGGCAGTATCTCAGACGGTATACGGTTTTTCTTAGCTTTTGGTCCTCCATAGAACCAAATAAATAAATAAGTGACCGATGGCACCAAACCGAAACTGAGCGGTTTCTTTGACAGACTTAGCACGCTTATCAGAAATATTTTGTTCCTATACACCTTTTTAGCAGGGTACCTAGCTACTTAAACCTTGTATCCGTCACATTCCAGGAGAACCTGGTAACTAACGACAAATGCCGCTGGAAGTACGACCACCCTGAGCTGACGGAGTATTGCGGCAATCTGCCCAACCTGGAGAAGTTCGACGCCCAGTTCTTCATGGTACACTTCAGACTGTCCAACAGTATGGATGCCATGTCTCGCAAGCTGCTTGAACATGCCTACCAGGCTATTTTTGATGCTGGTGAGCAACTAGTTGTACGTTATGTTCTATCCTTGTAAGTGCATCGTTAAGACGCCATACGTCTCACAACTAGCGCCGCCAATGGAAAAAAAATCATATCTTTTTTTTGGATGCGCTTTTAGCAAAAAACCCTCCTGCGATTTCTCAACGCGAGGCTTAACTATTTTTAGGACCTAAGGTTTGGATTCCAGGATTGGATTTCCTACGAATGCAATCGATTCTCGCCAAAAGTGGCCACTTTTGGCGAGAATCGATTGCATTCTTAAGTTCTAGGATCTGGAATCCAAACCTTAGGTCCTAAAAATAGTTAAGCCTCCCGTTGAGAAATCGCAGGAGCGTTTTTTGTTAAAAACGAATCCAAAAAAAAGATATGATTTTTTTTCATTGGCGGCGCTATTTGTGAGACGTATTTCATCTTAAGCCATGTCAGAAGCTATTTGGGCTGTCTAAAAACTCTGACACTACGGGTGGGCACTTGGATCTAGGTATAAGGGTGGGCACTAGCGCATACGATTACTTATTACCTAGTTCTGCGGAAACCTACCGAACCTGGAGAAGTTTGATGCCCAGTTCTTCATGGTACACTTCAGACTGTCCAACGTATGGATGCCATGTCTCGCAAGCTGCTTGAGCAAGGCTACTAGGCTATCTTTGATGCTGGTGAGCAACTTAGTTATACAGCTTATGTTCTATCCTTGTAGGTACGAGTACATCGTTAAGCCATGTCAGAGGCTCTTTGGGCGGCCTAAAAACTCTGACACCGTATTAGATTACCTGCCTAGTGCTGCGGAAGCCTGCCCAACCTCAGTTTTACGCTATGTATGCTTTGTTATTCATCATGTTATTATGATTTTTGTGGCTAACCATATTAACCTAGAAGTTCCCAGCCTTGTAGACAAAAAATAAATGACTCAA
Organism: Zelleria hepariella; assembly: GCA_949319315.1. Classification (NCBI taxonomy): domain Eukaryota; kingdom Metazoa; phylum Arthropoda; class Insecta; order Lepidoptera; family Yponomeutidae; genus Zelleria; species Zelleria hepariella. The sequence goes on along the minus strand of OX439396.1, from coordinate 3,882,894 downwards.
CCCATACATTTAAACTTTCAAAGTCGAAAAAATCTAACTTTTAACCGCAACCGGGCCAAAAAAATATTTTTCCCAGACTCAGCGAAGTCAGCCTACCAACTCCCAGCCTTGTACGAAAAAATATATCGATTGGTCACCAGCTCTCCAACTATATTGTGGCCCTTTTAGTGCAAGCTCCTAGCCTGAGGCCACAGAAAAAAATAAACTGTGCAAGAAACTGTTCCAAATTCAAACTGCTTTGTTTTTCTTTCCACAGGAATTTCTCCCTACGAGCTCTCCGGCAAGAAGGTGGGCGTATTCATCGGCACCTGCCTCACGGAGACTGAGAAGGTCTGCGCCTACTCTGCCATCGGTGTCGGCATTGTTGGGTGAGCTTGTGATTCGTTACTACCACTTTTGACTGGATGTACCTTAAAGGCGATAGGGGATAAAACTTTTATCGTGACGTTGTACTCCCGTAGCAGTAGCACCTTATCACTCATACTAGATGGGTATAGTGACCGCTCGGATGTTGTGGCACATGGACTGAGACAGTGTCTAAAAGAACCGACAGCAAAACGGCAATCACTCACTCGGTCATCATCCTTCTATCTATCGAAGCCGTCAACCATGAAACTTGAGTTCTCTTGCTTGAAATTGACGCCCGACGTGTAGTATCTACCTGGTAGAAATGGTTCTTCCCAGAGCTGATATTGAAAAATTGTTCGCCTTGGTCAAATTCACCATATCTACTTGGCTGCAGTTCAAAGTCCACTTACTTATGTAACACCGAAGCGTAACCTCATTACATAATTATATAAAGTACCTAAAACAATCGCACGTAACAATGCATAAAGTCAATGCCGTCTACAAATTAATCGGAATGAGGTCAGATTAATGCACTTGACTTTCAACAATTTTGCAAGCGGAAGCAATGCGGATGGCTCAAGTCAACTTGTCAAGTTGTCGCCATCTATGAAATGCTTTGTGAATTTGTGCTGAAAACGGCTCATTTGCCCCTTGTCATAAATTACGGGAGGTTTGGCTCAAGAATCTTAATATAAAGCATTTTTACGACAGTTGCAAATAGTAGCATTTACGAGTAGATAGTGTTAGATAGCAACTATTGACTGAAACCTCAAAGCCAAACGCTAGAGGCAACCAGCCATACTGACGCTTATACAAAATCATCCAATCTAACACGCACGAATGTTCCTTCCCATCCAGATGCAACCGAGCCATGTTCTCCAACCGCATCTCCTACTGGCTGAACGCCAAGGGTCCCTCCATGACCATCGACGCGGCCTGCTCGGGCTCCATGGTGTGCATGGAAAAAGCTTACGAGGCCATGAAGCGAGGCGACTGCGACGCCGCCATTGTTGGAGGGTCCAACATACATCTGCATCCTCAATCTTGCATTCATTATGGAAGGTAAGAGGTTCCATGGTATGCACACAGAAAGCGAGGGGACTGCCTCCTTCATCGGAGACTCCAACATACATACCTACGCCTTTTGTTTAATTGGTGCCTTTATGCCACGCGTTGTAAGAGCTATAGCTATCCCAGACTGTGGTAGCCGACCATACAAGGCGGGATTTTGACCCGTGACTAAATCCGGGCATGTACCTACGGTCCGCGAGCTAAGGCTAATTTGCTCTTATTGAGCGTGGTATACGCGCCTCAGTCGACAAAAAGGGTGTCTCTAACTGATTTTATATTTAATTTTCTGCACTACACTGCACTGGATATATGATAGAGGTGGCCTGCTTTATTGGGTGCCGACTTTAACCTTTAGTTAGCTCTTATTGAGCGTGGTATACGCGCCTCAGTCGACAAAAAGGGTGTCTCTGACTGTATGATTTTATATTTAATTTTCTGCACTGCACTGCACTGGATATATGATAGAGGTGGCCTGCTTTATTTGGTGCCGAACTAAACCTTTTGTTAATTCCATAGATTGCTCCGAATGAACACCGATGGCAAGACGAAATGCTTCGATCAGAACGCCGACGGCCAATCCCCAGCAGAATGCATCAGCATCATATTTCTGCAAAAGGCTAAAGATGCCAAGAGGTAAGAAAATGCTACATCATTCATACGATTGTAAAAAAAAAACAAAAGAATGAAAGACAACAACTTTACTTGCTGGCGACTTTTTAGGCAAAAGCTGCTTGAAGAAAACAAAAAAATAAGCGTAGCGTTCAACTGTTTATTGCAGTAAAAAATCATACGTAGCAAATACACTGCGTCATCAACTTTGCATTTTTCTTCTTTCTCTCTTTCTCAGCAGAAGCAAAGTTTATAATTATATGCGTACCTAATGAATGATTATAACACTTTTTGAAGTAATCAAAAAGTAAAAATACATATTTTACGAACAAGTGCCTCGCCACCGACTGTTAAATTTTATACTTTCTTACTTTCGATTAAACGTTTGACAATCCCCAGGATCTACGCAACGGTCTGCAACGTGAAATCCCAGTTCGGCCTCCTGGAGGCTGGTCACTACGACCGCTACGGGCCAGGTCGAAACCCCTCCACTCTATCGACTTTCTACAGTGAGTTCTATAGAGACTCCAACATCTCTCCCTTGGACGTGGAGTACGTTGAGGCGTTTGGATCAGGTAATTTTTCTATTCTAAAATTGCTATATTCTCCGATCATGCAACCTTTTTAATGCTCTGGCAAAATATCTGGAAATCAATATTGACTTGTTCCATGGCAGCATGAGTGGGGTGAGAGCTCTCTTATACAAATTATTTTTCGATATCCCACATTCTTAGGTGGTTATTAGATTAAAATGTATTAGATTTAGTTTTTTCTTTTTTATGCCATTACTATTGGAAACTTTTAAAGACATTGTAGTCGTTATTAAAATTTATGTTTTAATCAACATTATTTTCTACCGTTAGATACATTGGGATATGCGATATACCTATTTACCCTTCCGGTCGAAAAGGAAAACTTTCCAAAAGGGCCACTTCCGAAAACGACCACTTCCCAAAAGGTCAACTTCCCAAAAAGGCCACTTCCCAGAATGTCCACTCCCCAAAAGGTTCCACATTACGACTTTTGTTTCAGCCTTCCCCGAAGCTGACAAGGCAGAGCTAGAGGCGATTCAGGATGTCTTCTGCAAGAACCGCAACGATCCTCTGTTTATCGGGAGCGTCATGTCCAATATGGGCTACAGCCAGGCCTCCACTACTGTGGCTGCTTTGACTAAAGTAAGTATATTTGCTTACAATGCATTTAATTTTCATCATTGTATGGAGAATCACTGCAACCGCTATCAGCCACATCTTACATGGATTCCGCCATACATATTCGTGACCTTGACACAAAACTAGAATGTTTTAATTGAAATTAGGGCCGATTTATAGAAGTTTGTTTTTCTTTAAGACCTACATACGATAGCCTAAAATCGGGCTTGGTAGCTTTCTAGTTTAATAAAACCCTTTTAAAACAAGTGTACATTCCGACTTTTCTATTAAAAAAAAAAAAAAAAGAAATTATACCTTTATATTCACGCTGTACTGTGATGTAGAGATCCATCGTCCATAAACGCGAAAGTTTGTAAGTATGGATGGATGGATGGATTTTTGTTACTCTTTCACGCTGAACGGATTTGGAGGAAATTTCGAATAGAGATAGCTTAGACATCAGAATAACACATAGGCTACATATTATCGCGCTTTTACACTTAGGAGCAAAGTAAAGCATATTTCCTTTTTCTGTAGTCCACGCGGACAAAGTCGCGGGCAAAAGCTAGTCTCTCACAATGCTGAAAATAATATAAACAATCTACTTACCTTGTTTACTTTTTATAGGTGTGTCTAGCTTACCAAACAGGCAAGATCTCAGCCAACCTGAACTACCAGACACCTAGGAACGACATACCCGCCATCACAGACGGACGCATGCGAGTAGTGACAGACAACAAGCCTTTCGGTCGCTCTTACACAGCCATCAACAGTCTGTCCCTTACTGGCATCAACGGACACATCCTGCTCAAAGGACAGTATAAGCCGAAGGTGAGTGCGATGCTATTGGTTGGTGTTTTGACGAGTTCAATTCGTACTATGTAAAACTCTACCTATTTACTTTTATGTGCTTTTACTTTTATACACATACTTACCTACTAGTACTTTTGTTGTTTCGTTTATTACCCTAATAAGTATTTAGATCATAACAAAAAAAATAAAAACCTATGCCAGATCTAATGTAGGAAAACCGATGAAACATCTGCATAATAAAATTCACTTAACAGAACAAAAATCAAAATAGTTAGAGAGCTGGTGACCAATCGAGATATTTTTTCGTACAAGGCTAGGAGTTGGTAGGCTGATAGAGTAGACTTCGCTGAGTCTGGGAAAAATATTTTTTTGGCACGGTCGCGGTTGAAAGTTAGATTTTTTCGACTTTGAAAGTTTAAATGTATGGGTTCAGTATATTTTTTTTTGTCGTACAAGGCTAGAAACATCTAGGTTAGTTGTTGAGACTCCGTTGAACAAGAAAATATTTGTTTTTTTGGTCGAGCGTGGTTGAAAGTTTGATTTTTATAACCCAAAAATTCACACTTTCTAGGTTATAAAAAACAATATTTCTACCGCGTTTGGCTAGTAATAAATAGTGATTTCGTGATCAGCGGAGACTAAAAAGGCAGCCTAAAAACTCCCAGCCTTGTAGACAAAAAAGAAATGACTCAACCCATACATTTAAACTTTCAAAGTCGAAAAAATCTAACTTTCAACCGCGACCGGACCAACAAAATAATTTTCCTAGACTCAGCGAAGTCTACTCTATCAGCCTACTAACTCCCAGCCTTGTACGAAAAAATATCTCGATTGGTCACCAGCTCTCCAACTAAAACGGTTCGCCCAACTATGGAAGCATTTCTTCAAGCTAACCCATCCTCCAAAATCGGCACGAGCATCTCGCGCAGACAGCTTTGTTAAAAATATTTTCGCGCTATTGATGTTATTGGACGTATATGGACGTACTGACAGCAGCGTCAAATTGACGTCTTCTCTAAGTCACGTCTATCGAATTATTAAAATCTTCAGAGAAACCATCTGTAGACTTCGCCCATACGAGAACCATATGCATTAGGTAATTTCTCAGGGCTAGTGAGATCTCCATGTTTTTTTCGTTCGCCCGCCCAACCTCACTTTTCGTCTATTCTGAATTCAAAATACCTACCACAGGACGACACCCGCTACGCCTCAAAGATACCGTATCTCTTCACGGTATCGGGACGGCAGGAGTCGGCCGTGGAGAAGATCTTCGAAGACATCAAGTCCCACCCCATTGACCCTGAGGAAGTGGCGCTGTTTCACAACATACACAGGACTCGGGTGTCCAAGCATTTGGCCAGAGGGTTTACTATATTGGGTGAGTCATCATCAACATCATAATAACATCCTCTGCTGAGTAAAGGCCTCTTCATGCTCACGCCACCTCTCATGATCCTGTGCCAGACGCAACCACTGTTTTCCGTAAAGGCTTCTTCATGCTCACGCATCTCAAAACCAAAACCATTAAGTCTACGGAGACAGTTTCCCATATTGTAGCAATTTCAGACTACTTTAAAAACCAAAAACTGAAATAAAGGCGTAAATTTCGGGGTTTTTTTTCTGTCAGCGCTTGAAGTCACAAACTTGGATTATTCATAGGGCCAACATTATAAACAAGTCAGCAAACAATCCAAATCTACAAATTCAAAGTTAATTTCACTGGGTCAGTAGGAAAATTATAGAAAAGAAAGATTTACACATTGCACGGCAACGGGTTGTATCTAAAATTACCAAGACGTCATTGCAATCTACTTACCTTGGTTTGCATAATTTGATCTAGGTAACTGAGCTATACAAGATAAGTGGATGATACCACTATATTTGTGAAATAGTGAACAGTAGAGTGATTTATTGACCGGTACAAATAAATAAAAACTGGATAAAAATATCACTCTTCAATATCAACATGAAACTAACTAACCTATCTCTTTCACCCTCACAGATAGTGACGAAAACCTAGCGCCCGTATGTGTGAAAGAGAAGGTGGACTATTACGACGATGCCAAGCGTCCCCTGTGGTTTGTCTACAGTGGCATGGGGTCCCAATGGAACGGGATGGGGACTGAACTCATGCGCATTCCTATCTTTGCTGCTGCTATACAGAGGTAAGGTCGGGGTGACTCTTAAAACTGATTTGAATCACTTTTGATTTGAACTCAATTCGCGAAACTAACATTACATTTTCAGTATTCCATGTAATTGTGTTGTCGATAAGTCGATAAGTGGGCGTCAGTTGTTGGATTTTATTTTTGCAAGATTTTTACCATTGTTTTTGACAATAATAATATGCAAAAACCCGCTTTGTTGACAATAAACCTAAGCAAATGGACCGTAAAACTTCTATTAATCATTGAAATTTGTAATTTCTTCGACCAAACCTATACAACAGACTGAAACATAAAACTCGATTTAGGTTTATTTAGACGTTAAGGAGGAACGTGCAACACCCACACAAACCATGCGGTTTAAGGGTGTAAAGAACCTAAGTTTTGTTAGAATTTTAAGTTTTGTTAGAATAAATTAAAAGAAAAAAAAAACAGCAATAAGTACCTCCCTCAATAAATTCCCCTATTTTCCAGGTGCGAAAAAGTCCTCAAGACCAAGGGCGTCGACCTCATGCACATCCTCACGTCAGACGATAAGGACATTTTCGAGAACATCCTGAACTCCTTCGTTGGCATAGCGGCCGTCCAGATCGGTCTGACAGATGTGCTGCTGAACATGGGGCTGGTGCCTGATAATATCATTGGTAAGGACCCTCGGGAGAAGGAGATTGCTAGACGTACTCTGGTCTTTTTCTTCTTGGCGTGCTTCTCCACTAATGGAGGTTGGCCGTCAGCTCCTCATATTCTTTTCTATTCCTTGCCAAGCGAAAGAGTTGTTCAACGTTGCGTCTATTCCCTGATGTTCCTGAGCCACGACTTTCTTCTTCTACCAGCACGCCGCTTCCCTTCAATCTTGCCCTTCATGATCACTTGAAGAAGTCGGTACCCGTCGTGGCGAAGCCCATGTCCTAGGTAGCTAATCTACTCGGGTGGAATGGGTTGCTTTTAGAAAACTGGAAGACGGCTTTAAAACTAACATTCAACAATGCCTGTAGGACGATTCGTAGGTATAGGAGAGGAACCAATCCAATCATAATGAAATCCAACAAAACTAAGGTCGGTCATATTGTTAAAGCCGATAAACTATCCCATGCCGTAGATTAGACACAACGAAACTGTGGTAGGCTGTAGGACACTTTTTCTTGCTCAGGACTTTCAACAGTATTCATACTAAAAAAGCGTAAAATTTTAATGTGGCTTGTTACCTAGGAACCAAAACTTCATGCACATCCTCACGTCAAAAGACACGGAGATCTTCGAGAAATACTTTTTTGCAAACACAAAACAAAAATGTTTGCGAATCGTTGGTTTGCATTTTTTGCGTAGAGGGTCTACGCGTTGTACCGTCTACGGCGTAGAGGCGTAGCGTAAAGTGTTTGTAGATTTAGTAGAACTCCTATATATTTTACTAGCATTTCGCCCGTGACTTCGTCCGCGAAGACTTATAAGAAGTTGCCTGGGTACATCTTTCACCATTATCAAATTAGCATGAATAGAGTCATGGGTGTGTATTTTTGTAAGCTATCTCTATTCCAAAAGTCATCCAAATCCGTCGTGCAGTTTCAGCGTGGAAGTGTATGTGTTGTGTATGTGTGTGACCAAATTGGTAAAGATCAAATGAATCCAACAAAAAAAAAACATACTTTGAACCTTTTTGGCCGTTTTAGGTTTATCATTATTATTGTTTTCTTCATGCTTAGTAGATTTGCTATAAAACGCAACTGTAGTTAAATGTTCATTGAATAGTTGTAGCTTTAATGGTTCCGGCATTGTTATTGATACTAAATCAGGAAAACTCTTAAAATGTTTCCACCCTTTTTGATGCTGAAACATGTGTTTAATTATTATTTCTGATTTAATACACGACTACTTAGTTTCAAGTTAATCTGAATCCAATAAAATGATAATTTCATACAAATTTTGAACCCCGTTTTGGCCGTTTTAGAGTTAACATTATTACTTTTTTCTTCATGGTTGGTAGTTTTGCTATAAAACGCAACTGTAGTTTTTCAAAGTTGTAACTTGAATGGGTTGGGCCCAGCAATGCTACTACATCAGGGAAAAATATTCAACGTTTCCACCCATTTTAACCCTTCATTCGCTGAAATGAGAAAAATGCTGAAACATATGTTTGATTATTTCTGATTTAGCATACGAATACTTAGTTTCAAGTAGGTATATCAGACAAAAAAAATTATTTCATAGAAACTTTTAACCCCGGTTTGGGCATTTCAAGGGTTAACATTGTTACTTTTTTCGTCATGGTTGGTAGTTTTGCTATAAAACGCACAGTAGTTCAAATTTCAAAGTTGTAACTTAAATGGTTTGGACCCAGCATTGCTACTATATCAGGGAAAAATCTTCAACGTTTCCACCCATTTTAACCCTTCATTCACTGAAATGAGAAAAATGCTGAAACACGTGTTTAATTATTTCTGATTTAATATACAAATACTAAGTTTCAAGTTAATCGGACCAAAAAAAAATTTTATTTCATACAAACTTTGAACCCCGGTTTGGGCATTTGAAGGGTTAAAATTATATTTTTTTCTTCATGGTGGGTAGTTTTGCTACAAAACGCTACTGCAGTTCAATTTCATAGTTGTAGCTTAAACGGTTTGGGCCCGACGTTGACACTACATCACGAAAAATATTCATACATTTCAACCTCGTTCAACCCTTAAAATGCTAAAATTAGAAAAAAGCTCATACAGGTGTTAAATTATTTTTGATTTAATATACGAATTCTTAGTTGCAAGTAAATCCGGATAAAAATTTTTTTTTTTTCATACAAACTTTGGACCCCATTTTTACCGCCTTAAGGGTTAAACTTGAAGTAAATCTGTCTTAACCCGTAGCGTGTCCACAAATTACAACTATTGTCAAATTTTCATTGTTTTGGCATTAGCGGTTTTGTTCCAGCATCGATCGTAACTGGTGAAAAAAATCGAAAAACTTTGGCACCCATTTTAACCCTTAAGAACATAGAAATGAGAAAAAATCTGAAATAGGTGTCAAGTCATTTTAAAAAAAAAGTACAAAAAATCAAGATTTAAGAACAAAAGACCAAAAAAAAATGTTTTCCCATACACACTTTCAGCCCTATTTTGACCCACTTAAGGGTTAAATAAAAAAAAATCGCTTCTTAAATGAACCCTCCACCATATAACGCAACTTTTGTCCAAATTTCATACTTATAGGTTCAGCCGTTTGGGCTGTAGCGTGATGAGTCAGTCAACCTAAGCCTTTTATATATATAGATTTACTTGTATAGAAGAAAGAGTTCTTTATCTAATTTATAGGCTGTTGTACAGAATAATATGATAGCGAAAAATTACTATCGAAAAGTTAATTCAATAGAAAGAAAAAGTGGATAAATAGGAAAACACATTTTGTAGTAGCTCAATATTCCAGGTCATAGTGTGGGAGAGCTCGGCTGCGCGTACGCCGATGGCTGTCTCAATGCAGAGGAGATGATACTGTCAGCGTACTACCGAGGGCTGGTGTCTGTTGAGACGCCTCTGATCCAAGGCTCTATGGCAGCTGTTGGCCTAGGATGGCAGCAGGTAACTTTGAAAAATGTAGAGCTATTTAATTTGTTTCGAAACTGGTCGAATCGTAAAAATTAATGGTCTTCCTTTTATTTCTGAAACTACATGAATATTCGTTCGACGATAACTTTAGTATTTGGTCTGATCGTTATGAAATATGGTACCTAGCAAGTAAATGAAATTAAAATATTTTTTTATTCGAACATGACCCAAATCGGTCGAGGGTTTGCTAAGATATGGGGTCGCAGTTTTGGGTGAACCACTAGTTGTTTAAGGTAAGACGTTAGCAACGTGGTGGGAAATTCAAAATTTTCACAGTTTTTTATGTAGCTGAACTGAGCTATTTTTGTTCAGTGATTTTTCGTTCGCGGCAATTACATAGTATTTTTTTCATTATTGTAAACAACAGAACAACAATAATTCAGCCGATTATGTGTTCTGGTCTACGATGCAGTGGCACTGCCCAAAAAACTTATCGTAGACCAGAACACATAATCGGGCTGAATTATTGTTGTTCTGTTGTTTACAATAATGAAAAGAATACTATGTAATTGCCGCGAACGAAAAATCGCTGAACAAAAATAGCTCAGTTTAGCTACAAAATGTAAAAAACTGTGAAAATTTTGAATTTCCCGCCACGCTGCTATCTTCCAGCCTTAAGGGTCCCATCATGTTCTAGATCCAAACAATGTGCCCGCACGCCATCGAGGTGGCCTGCCACAACGCGCCAGAATCCAGCACGATCTCTGGCCCCTCCGACATCATGCGCGACTTCGTGGCCAGGCTCACTGCCCAGGGCATCTTCGCTAAGGAGGTCAACTGCTCCAATATCGCTTACCATTCGCGCTACATCAAAGATGCCGGTGAGTCCAAACAACAACTTTAAGAATTATAGTTATTTTTTTAAATAAAAACGTAAAACTTATTAGAGATGCAAGAAGGATTAATTAAAGAGCTCTTGACTCCTGATACATCTCTACTGACACTTTGACGAATGAAAATACCACTCTTGTGTTCTGTAATTCGGTAAGGCGTAATGAACCCGTGTATAGATTGTATTATGTGTGTGTGAGTGTGGTAACAAATAAATGCTTTCACTACTTACAGGCATTTCCACGTCCAATTAGTACTTAGAATTTACTAGTACTAATTGGAGTTGTATCTAATTCTAAATGTATCTAATCTAATGCATGTATGTTAATTGTAGATGATTTACACAGCGTACAGTGGCACCTTCATTCACAATAGATAGGTGAAGTAACCACTCGGACGCTGCAATGCTTGGGATATCTTTAGATGGAGTATGCTAGCCCACCAAAAGGATGGTACTACGTGGTATACTAAAATTCTGTAAAAAAAAGGAAGGGAAATAGCACAGCCGAATGGTTTTTCAAATCGTTGTATTGTTTCTTACCAACAGGTCCAGGGCTTCTGCAGTACCTGAGAGAGGTGATCAAAGAGCCTAAAGCTCGAAGCGAGAGATGGCTGTCGACATCCGTGCCTAAGCCGAGATGGAACGAGCCTGCTGCACAGATTTGTTCTGCCGAATACTTGGTCAACAACTTATTGGTAAGTTCTCTATTGGCAAGTAATGAACCTCTTTTTAAACACACTGGCAACCTCTTTTACGCGTACGTATGTACCCTTTTTTATTCTTCTTTATATTTTTTTATTTTTGTTTTTTGATCGTCTTTAATTTTTATTGTTTTATTTTTTCATTTATTTAGCTCTATATTTTTAAGCATGGAAATACACAGTTTTATTTTTCATTTAAACCAGAAATTCTTTACAGTCTCTTTAGTGAACCATATCAACCATCAACCAGTTCTAGGCTACCACACTAGTAATAGAAGGTTATTATTTCTAATTCTAGCACGTCTCATTCACAGAACTCAGTGCTATTCGAAGAGACAGCCCAGGCCATCCCAGCAAACGCGGTGCTGATAGAAGTGGCTCCCCACGGTCTTCTGCAGGCCATCCTGAAGCGGTTTCTGCCCACGGCCTGCACTAACATCCCTTTGACCAGGCGAGGCCATGCGGACAACGTCCAGTTTCTTCTTGAGGCTGTTGGCGAGTAAGTTTGTGAGACCAACCTTATTTTTAACTCCGATCAGCCCCTAAAATATCCACCGTAAAAATAACGGTTTTCAAATGTCAAAAAAAAATGATTGTTCATTTTAATAAGGGCTATATTCGAGTGATTAGACGCTCGGAGGTTAAGTGGAATTTTTAGATAATAGAGGCGCAGCCCACGTATTCTATAAAATTAAGCTCCGTGAATAATCCCGTTTTTAAATGTAAAAAAAAGATTTTTCATATCAATGAAGGCTATTTTCGAGTAAATTAATTGGTTTTGACGGTTCACGACTGTGCGGTTTTTTTTACAGAATGAGCCCTCGGGTATAAGAAGGCAATTTGCTCTAGTTTCTGTGTGAATTAAAATACAGATTTTACACGCGAAGTTACAATACAAAATGTTTATTATTACGTGCAAATAATTTATACCGAGTCGTGTGCTAGGGGAGTACAATGTCAAGATAAAAGTTTTATCCCAGTTAGATATCGTCTATTATTATCTTGAAGTTGTCCTTCCCTATAGAATGCAAGACGATTGAAGATATTTTTCCCCAATCACTGTCTTACTAGGTCTTACCATATTGTTCCCTCTGTATATTTCAAGTTTCCATTTCTATTGCAGTTTATACATGGCCGGTTACAATCCAGACCTTAGTGTCCTGTACCCGAAGGTGGAGTTTCCAGTATCTACTGAAACGCGTTCTCTGTCGCATTTGATTGAATGGGTGCATACTGAAAAATGGTAAGCATGTGTGCCAATATCTGATCGTGCCACTCTTCAGCTTCAGTTTCTTCTCGCTAACTAAAACTGAAAAAAAGGCAAGCAAAATTGGAAATACCTACTACCTTCAATATTAAATGCACTACCTCGCGAAACTGTAAACCAATTAAAAAAAACATAAATGTACACCTGTTCTTAAAAAATATTTTTTTGAATAACACATAATAATAATATAATACCTTATGTACGTACCAAATTATCTTAATTTCTATTAAAATAATGTGTACCTTCATTAGCCAACTATAGGCGACTCAAAAATCAGCAGATAAACCTTTTCAAGGTTTCAGCTGAATTTAAACTGTAAAATGCTGTAAACTTATATTATTGAATAAATAAATATAAAAAAAAACTGTTCAAGCATTTACTCATCTTTTGATCAGCGCTTTTGTAAAAATGGATATTGAAAATTTCAGGACACTGCCAGTGTACGTCACAGCCGACAGAACGCACGCTGCCGCATACGACGTTACTCTCTCAACTCATGATGATGAGTTCTGTTTCTTGAGGGGGCATATCGTTGACGGTAAGTTAGAATATTTACATTTGGATCATTACTTTACACAAGCGGTGGTGGTCTAGTGGGTTCGAATCCCGGTGCGGGTATATACCTATGTCTTCAATTTATATCAAAGTTACGTATATTTGTGAATTTGTAGTAGCAATACCATTCGCTGACTGTGAAGGAAAACATTGTGAGGAAACCTGAGCGTATGAGGCATTGAGCACGCCTGGTGATTAAGCTCGAACTCTCTCTCTGAGAGAAGGCCTTTGCCCAGCTAGTGGGACATGTACAATAATTGTACGGCTACACCTTACTTTTTTTTTACTTTACTGAAACCCTCGCTGAGAGCTTTTCAGCTTTTCCCAAACACGCATAATAATATAGATTAGAAACAACCAGAACAACAATAGTACATTACTGCCGCGATCTGTAATGAGTGCGTTTCTGGCGCGCTTTTGATGGCCGACAGAGCGCAGCGTAGCGCAGCTCAAGGCCCTCACAGTGCGGTCAGCATTGCAGCCCTTGATGGACAAGCTGAAATGAAGGCCGAGACCGAAGGTCGAGGCCTTTATAGCGCGGACAGCAAGGGCTGCAATGATGACCAAACTTGAGGGCCGAGAGCGTAGCTAAGCTAAGCTCGAGGCAATCATAGCGTGGCCAGAAGCGCACTCATTGCAGACCAAGGCTTGTATAGTGCTTTACTCAAACAATGCGAGTAATTAAAATATTAATTAGAATAGTAATTAACATAGTAATTTAATTAGCTTACCATTTGTCGTAGATTAAGTACTTTTTGTCGATTTTCCATTCCGCAAACTTTTTGTTGGTAAGCTTGCTTGTATTTTTCTTTTGACTTCGGTGGCAATAAATTTCCAATTACTAATTTCGCTTGATTTTGAATGTCCGGCGGTGTTAAACACATTAAATCCGAGGATTCGTCGCTTTGAGAGTTCACTTTTTCAACAAAAACACAGAAAAAAATCACTTCGAACAACGCGCGAAAAGTCGAAAACAATATGGCCGCGCTTTTTTTTTCTGTGCAATGTGTCGACTGCCAGTACCCATACAGCCTAATTCTAAATAAATACTTTTTGCACCTGATGTTTGAGTTCTATTTATGAAACAAAACTCGACATTAATGTTTTTCTGGCCGCAAAACACAAGACATTAATGAAATTCCATACAACTTTTCTGGCGCCTAATCCAAGTAGCCCGCAAGTCCGACTTTGCTCAAAGAAGGTTGTCGAATTAATGTCCACATTACGAGCTTTTTTGAGTAAAGAAATAATTTAAAAAATAACACTTAGACAGAAGCTGTACAGTCATCTAGAGTGCACTGACATTTTCCATTAGCCATTACTTACCTACTTACTAATCTGGCTCTACAACCCGAAGTGGATCTCGGCCTCCATAATAAGACACCATATTTCTCTGTCCAGACACCACTTCCCTCCAATCTAACCTGAAGTTCGCGCAAGTCTACTTCCCAGTAGGAAGGAAGGTTTATTACAAACCTATGCTTGATGTTGTTTCCCTAAGTGAATCATGAAACACTCACAGCCTATTTGGACTAGCCATTCTTAATCGATTGGCGAAGTTAAGCAACATCGGGCGGGGTCAGTCCATGAATGGGTGACCGCTAGTGGCATATAATATTTGAGCGCTTCCGTGCTTCGGAAAAGCCGTTGGTTCCGGCTGTTGTTGATTATTAATCATCGTTAAGCCATGTCAGAGGCCCTTTGGGCGGCCTAAAAACTCTGACACTAAGGGTGGCCACTACCTCATACGACAACCCAACCCACCCAATCTTAGGCTAGCGTCTTCCAGCTCAACTCTACAAATCCCATCACATTTCAGATCAAACCCTATTCCCGTTCGCGGGCGCCCTGGTGTTCGTGTGGGACACGCTGGCGATGGCCATGCAGGTGACCCGCAAGGAGCTCTCGGTGCAGTTCCGCGAGGTGCACTTCCACACGCAGCCGCAGCTCGCTGACAACCGGCTGCTGAAGCTCGGCGTCGAGATACACCGCGGCACCGGCTGGTTCGAGGTACAAGGGGGACTGGTTTAGAAACCAATAGACCATTTACACATTTAGCTAAGGGACTAGGCTCTAGGTCAAATTAGCGACACCATTGAAAAAAACATCCTCATCCTTTATAGCACGTTTCTGCAAAAAAAATTTTTCCAAAAAATCTCAATCCCGCAGCGCTAAGGCGGCAGATGTAGACTAGGATTTTGTAAAAATTTACAGATATTATGGCTATAGCAAACGAGATCAAAAGTCAAGTCCATCTTAAGGCCTCTTGTGATAGCAATTTTTAAGACCTAGGGCCGAATTCCCGTGCGCGGGCGCTCTTCTTCAGACAGAGAGAGAGAAAGAGGGTGAAAGTGAGAGAAAGTGTTCGTGTGGGACACGCTGGTGATGGCCATGCAGGTGACCCGCAAGGTGCTTAAAAAGTATTTTAATTTCAATTACCTGCCTACCAAATTTCATAACGATGCAATCGAATTTACTCAAGTTATCGTCGAACAAACATTCATACATACACACACATACCCACATACATACAAACGCTGGATTGTTCCAGTACACTCGGAGAACTTCTCCCGCTTCGCTCGCTCGTTCAATAAAGGCCTTTGCATTTATGTATTGAGATAATTTATGTAGCGTCCAGTGGTACCCTCATACAAGATGGGTGAAGAAACCACTCGGTGCTGCAGTGCCTGGGACATTGATTTAGGTGGAGCATAGGCTTGCCCAGCACCTAACCACCCTGACAGTTTAGTCAGCCTAGCCCACAAGAAAGACGGGTCAATACGTGAGTGGCTCTTTTAATGGTCCACTTATACCACCAGCTAAGGGGCTAGGCTCTAGGTTAAACTAGCGCCACCATAGAAGAAACCTTCCCGTACAACACGTTTGGAAAGAAGTCTGGCTAAGATGGCAGTCGACAAACGTAGGTAGACGGTAGACAAAGGTTGTAAGCCTACGGTTGTCATTTGATCCTTGGCCTCTGGTGATAGCAATTTGATCTGGTGACCTAAAAACTGATCCTATTCCCTTTCGCGGGAGCACGACTACGAGCCATCGAAGAGATAGGAATTTTTTTGGTTTATAAAGTAAAGCTCAGATAAAATTTAGGGATTTTCTAAAAGGGGGCAAATCTCTACAAATACTATGGGAATCATTCGGGGTAAAAGCAGAAAGGGGGCAAGAACCGAACAGGGCCCTTAGCCTGTAACTCAGTGATGCCAAAATGGGCTCCCGGTTGACGGTTTCAATGGGCATCGTCAAATCCTATTTTTTATTCCATAAATCGAAAATATAGACAAATATAAGAAACTAATTTGAATATTTTCTTATTTTTTTATGAAAATATTTTTTATTAATTATTTAATATTTCTAAATGTTTTGTGTATTACGTCACCAATGGCATTACGTACTAATTCATGCTTTTAAAAAATAAAAAACCTATGTTGACGTTTGACAAATGTCAGTGTCTTGAAGATTATTTTCTCAGTTATTTGACACTTTTGACAGTTTTTGTTCACGAATGTATTTTTTTAAATATTTGTAGGCAATGGAACTAATGCATTAGAGGCTATGATGACGTCATCGAAAGAAAAATGAAGTAAACATTTTTGGCGATAAATATTAATAATCCGTTTTAATTTTACTTATTTAAACCCCTAATAGTAATCAGTATCCCTATTCCTCGAAATGGTTTTAAAATTTACGATAATCGATACCTCACTGATCAATGCCCATTACGATTTATTAATGTTGTCGGTCCAGTGTGCTTTTAATGTTTTTGTAGTACAGCAAAGAATATTATGAGTCTAATTCTAGAGGATTAGTTCGCTGGTTGTAGGAGAACTACGAAAAAATCGCGGTTTTTTCCATTGTGTTACAGGTTAGGGCCCCAGATCACAGTAGCTACAGTAAGTTACAACCCTTTTTTCTCAGATGGTGAACGAAAACATCCTAATAGCAACCGGATACATAGAGGCGGCCACCGTAGGTATCCCCTACGTCTACCGCACGGAGTACGAAGAAGGAATCTTGGACAAAATGGTGTACACAGCCAATGATGTTTACAGGATGTTCTACGATAGAGGTTATGGTTACAGGTATTGATTTCTCTGTTCTCACGTAAGATTTGACGTTGCGTTAGCAAAACAATCAAAACTAGATACCTGTTTCATTTGATTGTACTGAAAAGCGCAATAAAATTAGATCTACTATAGTAGAGGGACAACCTTTTCTATGTTTGCAACGACATCGTATTGGTGGAACTAGCATTTCATACAAATACGAGTAATTTCTAAGTACTACTACATTTATTGTGGTATTAATGTTACATGCAATAATAAAATACAAAAAATTCACAAAGCTTCGTCAAAAAATTGGGCAAGGCATAAAAAAAAAGATAAACACACACAAGTAGGTACATAAAAAAAAAATTCAAAACAAAAACAACATTAACCAAATATACCGCCCCGCAACACACCCGACACAAAGGTACCCATGACGCTAGCAGCATTCCCCCGCTGCACCGCCATGGAAATCCTCTGGGCCAGGTATGCCCCGGAACTAAGTAGTTTCTAAGTAGTTTCTAACTAGTTTCTAAGTTGTCAAGTCATGACGGAAATGAGCTTGTCTAAGAAACATTTATGTGCGATGATTTTCTACAGCTTCCGAAGAGGACTAAAAAGACTTTGATGTATCGAGGTGTCTAATTTATTGTCTTGTAGGTCTCATCGGTGTACCTATCAGTAGATACCTATTGCTATGCCATGGTCTTTGTTATAATAATAGTCACGTTATTGGTAAGAGGTTTTCAATTACCATTTCAGAGGTGACTTCCGAAGCATCCAGAAGGAGAACGCCAACAAATCAAGCGCTCTCGTGTCTTGGAACGACAACTGGGTAACCCTGATCGATGCGGCGTTCCAAATGAATATTCTGCGAAGGAACAGTGACGTCATTGAGCAGCCCAGGTTCATTCAACGGCTGTATATTGACGTGAAGCAGCATAACCTCGCAGTGCAGTCGTCGCAGCATGGGCAAGGATTGTTGGAAGCTTACTTGTTTGAAGACCAAAGCACTACACGGTAAATTCTACCTTTTGAATACCTATTTCAAACTTCAACTCAATTCTAAGGTTCAAATAACGCGAAGACACTGTGATCTCATACATAATTATCTAGCCAGATAGGTCATCTATCGGCAAATCGATTCAAAACTGTCTGTCAGGCTTCTAATCTCTAGCTTGCTAGGTATCGAGGCCACGACCTCCATATATTTAGACAAACTAATCACATTCAGACCAGGTTCAGACTAGATTGTACACACGACAGCACGTCAGAGTGTACACTTTTGTTGTAAAGTCGCCCGCAACTTAACCGAATAGAGTGCTAGCGTTTATGGGTCGACGTGCTGTCGTGTGTACAGTCTTAGAAGAATGTAGTCTAAAGTGATGGTACCTATTGTATACCCAACAAGCAGACTAGATAAGCCCAGTGTTTATAAAATACTTAACGAAGGTTTAATTTCTTTCAGGTGCGGTGGAGTGGTGTTGGAAAATGTTCTCTTCACAAACATGCCGCCTCGTGATCGGAAGCTGTTTGGAGTAAAGACGCTGCACTTTCTGCCATTTTTCCAACATGAGGTTGTGGATGTAAGTACGACTTAAAGAAATACATTGATAGCAGAGCAACCCGATATCAGTAACATCGGTAACATTATTGAAAATATTTCAAGATTTAATAGAGGTGCTCGTGTAAAGTGGTGTTTGATGAATGGGATCTTGATGGAAGGTTTGAGCTCTATCAAACTCTTAGTAATAAAAAGTTGGATCGTGGTGGGCTACATATTATCTATCGTCCAA
This sequence comes from Zelleria hepariella, assembly GCA_949319315.1. NCBI lineage: Eukaryota > Metazoa > Arthropoda > Insecta > Lepidoptera > Yponomeutidae > Zelleria > Zelleria hepariella. The sequence continues at coordinate 3,863,935 of OX439396.1, read as the reverse complement.
TCGCATTTTCATTTATTTCAGTTATCAACAGCACTTTATACGTTCCTACAAATTCTAGAAGAGAACACGGACAGCAACATGAATGTCTTGGACATCACTGAAAAGCCGAGCGGGTCTTTCCTGAGCATCCAAATCAAAAGGATGCTACCGGAACTTGCTGGAATCAAGCTTAGCGTGAAAACTTTGACGAAGATGCAGATGTTTGAGTCCAAAAATCAGATTCAAACTCCTGATTTCATGTTGGTGGATGATCTTTTGACTGACAGAACTGTAAGTAATAGGTATACAAATTTACCTTCACAATAAATCCACCTTTAAGACTGATACTCAGTAATCTTGAATAGATGGGGTATAATGTCAGCTGTACACTTTTAAAACAAGTGTACACACGACAGCACGTCAGAGCGTACACTTTTGTTGTAAAGCCGCCCGTAACGTAACCGAGTAGAGTGCTAGCACCTAAGGGTCGACGTGCTGTCTTGTATACCATACTCAAGGTTATTAAGCCTCATAATAAAAGCGGCATCTATTGAAGATTGATCAAAACCTTGAGCCGTTTTCAACTGACAGTTAAAAGCTGATTTTAAAATGCTTGCTAGATGGCGCAGAAAATACGGCTACATAACGGCAGTCAAATAACGCGTTTTCCCACAGATTTACAGATTAGAAAGTACTAATACTAAAGATACACAAACACCACATATAAGAATCAGGCTTGCCATGTTCAATCGGTAAAAATGCTCTGTCATATATTTGCAATTTTTATTCTTGAAAGCAAAAACATACATGGTTTTGGATAAATATAGAATAGGTAGGTAGGATACTGACATCAACTACGTGATGCGATAAAATTTGCAAGCAATTAATTGGGTTTCTGGTTATGATTATTCCAGTTTACGGTAATTTGTCGTACCGTTGGCAACACTGATGAAATTTCAACTGACTGCCGTTATATTGCCGTATTATGAGCGCCATCAGTGGAGAAAAAAAGAACTACGTTTTTTTTTTTTTTAAAACGTGTCAACTGTAAGACCCCCTATTATTGCAGGTAAACGAAGTGCTAGCCCACACTTTGCCACCTGAGATACTCCTGCTAGGGCTCGAAGAAGGAACCGTCATACAGTCCACATACAAGGTGCTGGCCTCAGCAGTCACCCCGAATGGCAGACTAGTGATTGGCCGCTGGCGACCGCAGCGCATTATCGACAATCCTACTGTGATACCAGTCACCACGCCGAAGGACCTTCAGAAGCTGAAAACCAGCAGGAGCATTGTGCCGCCAAACGGTCGGCTGATCATTTTGTCGCACTATCCGCCTATGAGTGAATTGAAAGGTGAGCAATTAAATTCCTTTGGTAATAACTACAAAATAATTTTTAAAAAATACCCCTGACATTTTAGCTTCCGATAAGGATATCTCATAAACGACTGAACCGATTTTGATAAAAACATATCTAAGAACACTTGCTACAAAACCTGCTTTCAAATATAAAAAACCGCATCTAAATACGATCACCCGTTTAAGAGCTACAGAGTCACAGACAGACACAATAGCGGTCAAACGGATGATCTTATTTGGATGAGGTTTTTTTTTAACATTTTAAAGCAGGTTTTGTAGCGAGTGTTCTTAGATGTTGTTTATGTGTTTTATCAAAATTCAAGAAAACCCGCTACAAAACCTGGTTTCAAATATTAAATTTAAAAAAACCGCATCCAAATAAGATCACCCGTTTAAGAACTACAGTGTCACAGACAGACACAATAGCGGTCAAACTTTGACTCTTTTTTGCTTAGGGGTTAAAATTAAAAGCAAACAGAGACTTATATTTTAATCAGACTGAAAACCCCTAGGTTCTTGGTAAGATTTGGCTCCGGAATAAAAATATACCTATGTTTTTTTATGGATCGCACTTAAGACTCTACATAGTTGTGGAACTTATGTACAGTACTCCCGAATTAATAATACGCATACAGATAGCAAGATCTGTACGTGAGTAGGCGTATGCGCATTATTTATTTGGGAGTACTGTACTGACTTTAGCTACATCTACATCACCTTATACGGTTGGACCAATTTTTACGTCATATCGTGGAAAATATTTGATTATGTAAATAAACTTCATTTTAGATCTCGTCAAGCAATGGAAGAAGGATACCAAGAGGAACAGAGTGTGCCTGGCTATGGTTGACAAGACAACGTCACAAAACCTGCAAGCCAAGCAACTACCAGACTTCGATCTCGCTTACAGCGTCTTGCACAAGGTACGTAGGTAATCCTATCTTCTTCTTGAAGGGCTCTCTTGCATTTCGAAACAACGATGCGAAACAAAGAAATTCAGCCTGTTCTGAATTCAATAAAAATAGACTTCCCTACCAACTTCTGGAAACGCTGCTGTTGCTAAGTAAACTTAGGTAGGTACTACCTATGACATTTTTGCGCAAGGAAGTATACCTGGGAAATCAACGGTTTCCGAGATAATGAGGTTCAAAGTCGAACTTTTTAGTTTTTTTTTGCAGTATGTCTTCAGTATCCAGTTCTTAAAATACCTCTTCAAGAAGCCATATCAAAATATTTATGAATATTTCTTACAAAAAACGACGTTAAAATTGTATTTTTAATATTGTATGTTTAAACCCGCAATGTATTTTAAGCATCGGCACTTCAAACGTAAGTAAAATAAACTTATACCTACGCTTGCACAATATGACTTCTGTGCGTTACACGTCCATTGCGTGATAAAATATTTTCCAAAGTTATAAACCAAAAAAATCATTTCCCAGCAATAATTTATCGAAAAAGTACTTTGTTTTGGTGTATTGTATGCGTGCCTTTCGGGTCTATCGGCGGTATTTTAACAGCCTGTATAAGAATGATCTTAGTTTCCTTCATAGTGCTAGACCAGCTGCAGAAATTATTCACGCATAACGACTTCCAACGCAATCTAGTCTCTATCATGGCATTACGACGATTAAACAACTCGTCTATTTTGCTCAAACAGGGTGTATGGGGTGGTAACTACTTCGTCTGTGGTGGACGTACCGATGTGAAGGAACTCAAAGGCGTGACGTTACGAAGCTCACAGATCGGAAACCTTGACTCTCTTCATTGGACTGAGGCGCCCGCTCTGGGTCCTAAGGATATTGTTGTCGCTGTAAGTACCTATACCTTCTTTTTACCACAACTAAACTGGAAATGAGCCGTTTTCGAATCTCCCGGCAAGATTCTATAATATCACCAAACACACAAAGAGCTAATAAGTAACCATAAAAACATGTCTGTGGCCCCCTTCCTAAATTCCTAGACCTAGAATCCCATAGGCTCTAGAAAGGCATTCGTAGACTGCATAGGCTTCCTTCTCTTTCAAGACCTTATTATGCTCGGTGCCGAATTATGTAAGTAACAACTTTTTATTCAGGTTCACTACGCTGGTCTCAATTTCTACGATGCTAAGAAGGCCATTGGTGACATCTCCGCGAGCCCAGAAGAAGTTTCGTGTCAAAATTACGGAATGGACTTCAGTGGCTTGACTGCCAGGTAAATGCAATCATTCATTCGTTGACTGTATACATATGGTGGGTGAGGTGGTACGGTTGTCGGTACCGGACGCACGCGCACGGCTGCGCGAGCCGCGGCTACTGGACGTGCCGGCCGCGAACACCACTTAATACCAGGGCCCTTAGCCTGTAACGCAATGGCTGTAACTCCTCGTTTTTCTCCTACAACCAGAGAACTAATCCTCTAGAATTAGAATCAAAATATTCTTTGCTGTACTACAAAAACATTAATAGGACAGACAGCGTTAGCAAATCGTAATTGAAGTCGTCACCTGACAGCCCATTTTGGCACCATTGTGTTACAGGCTAAGGGCCCAGGAGTCGCCCGTGTCACGCTCACTCACGCTGTTCAACTCCTTGCTCAAGGCAAAGCCTGAGGGCGATTTGTTTACGACAGGGAAGGGAAAAATGGTTGAAGAATGTAAGAGAATGCTTGAAAAGGAATGAATGTGCTTTTAATTTTTATTATTAGGTTAGTGTATTACTTTTATAAAATTAGGTTATTTTCAATTTAAGTTTATAACGTCTTGGTTATTTGTTAGCTGTAAGTTATAAATGTTGGACGTCCCAAGTATCGCTGGATTGACGAAGTCTCAAAGGACTTGCGCGAACTCCAGGTGGAATATTGGAGAGAAGTGACGCAGAGCAGAGAGAGATTGCGTCTTTTGGTTGCGGAGGCCATGATCCACTTCGGGTCGCTGAGCCAGCGTAGTAAGTCAGTAAGTTATAAATGTAGTTGTCAATAAATGAATAAATTATTGGAACAGGCGAATCAGCGAAATGCTGGCCAAGATTTTCAGGTAGGTAGAGTACCATCTACTTTACTGGAAAAGTAAGTTGGAGAACATTATCCGCCCACCCAGATTTTGTGTGCTTTATTAGAAAGGTAAATCTCCACAAACGATGTAAAATTTTGGAAGAAACATGTCCAGAGATGCACGAAAAGTCTAAAATAATGATGAGAGAGTACCTAAAAGTATATTTTAAACCCCTCTACACTCTCATGCCGCCGCCATGAAGCCCGAAAGGGTGCAAACGTGAGAGTGGATGGGTTTCGCGACTTTACCACGCCGCAAAGAAAGTGTGAGGGTGGAGGAGTCTTCACGTTTATTCGTGTCCATAAAATGCTCCAATAATTTCAGGGGTGAACGCGTAATGGGCCTAGTGAGCGGTGGGGCAGCCTCGTCCAGGGTTTCAGCTGAGCCGACGTTGCTGTGGCCAGTTCCGGAGCACTGGAGTCTTGAAGACGCCGCCACTGTACCCTTGCCTTACGCTCATGCCTTCTACTGTCTTGTAAGCACCTCTTCGTGTAACTAGTCCTCTATACCTACATGACGTCCTTTACCATTTTAGAAAAAAAATATCAAAATTACCCAATTCGCAATGATCACGCGTAGTGAATACACAGTGTTCTGAGACGAATAAGTTCTTCTCTTATTCCAGTGTGTCAACTCTCAAAAAAAGTAAACGTCCTTTACCATTTTAGAAAAAAAAGATCAAAATTACCCAATTTGCAATGATCAAGCGTAGTGAATACACAGTGTTCTGAGACGAATAAGTTCTTCTCTTATGCCAGTGTGTCAACTCTCAAAACAAGTAAGACGGGGGTTTATTGTCTAACTTTAATATCTATCACTATCCGTTTCAATGGTATCGTGATAACGATTACGTTAGTGAAATATCTAACTATTTTCGAAAGGACCATTCTATTTTCCCCCACCAGAGTTGCCCCACTGGTAGGGTAAAATGGAATATTATTGTATGTGTGATTTCATTTTTCTCTACCAGTGGGGCAACTCTGTTGGGGGAAATCACTAACAGAACGACAAGAAAGTAATCGATCCACTCGGTAACTTCTTCGTCGGTTTCATGGATTTAAGCGTAGACGATAGCAACGTGGCGGGAAATTCAAAATTTTAACGGTTTTTTACATTTTGTAGCTAAACTGAACTATTTTTGTTCAGCGATTTTTCGTTTGCGAGAATAAAACCGAAGCTGTTGTATTGCCCAAAAAACTTGTCGTAGACCAGAACACATAATCGGCTGAACTATTGTTGTTCTGTTGTTTACAATAATGAAAATAATACGGTTTTATTCTCGCGAACGAAAAATCGCTGAACAAAAATAGTTCATTTTAGCTACAAAATGTAAAAATCTTTGAAAATGTTGAATTTCCCGCCACCTTGCTATCGTCCACCCTTAATGGGTACTATCCTTTCTTTTCTCAGGGGATTAAATGCAAGCTCTACCGTGGGATGAGCGTGCTGATCCACGGCGCGGCCGGCGCTTTGGGCCAGGCCGCCATCGCCATAGCTCTGGCGAACCACTGTAAGGTGTTCGCCACCGTTAGCGATATGAAGAAGAAGCGGCTGCTGCGGAAGATGTTTCCAGATCTACCTGGTAGGAATTAGGCCTCATTCATTGACCGGCGGCGCGGCGTTCTCGCGCAATTCGTTATGCAAAGTTTTTTGTTCGAAAGTCCGTTATTGGCTTGATCTTATCTTTAGACAATATTGAGAAACTAATTTCAATATTTTTTTTTTTGGTTCAGTAGTTTGGATTTTACAACGTTTCAAAGATACGGTTTTATGACCTTCACGCGACGGTCTGCATACTGTTTGCGGTCATAGGAACAAAACATTTTAGCGCATAAAAACAAAACTACTGGACCAAAATAAAAAATATTTAAATTAGTTTCTCAATATTGTCTAAAGATAAGTTTAAGCCAATAACGGACTTTCGAACAAAAAACTTTGCCTACCCAATTATGACAGACCGCCGCGATGTAACGAGATGTGAATAAAACGATGTTGGGTAACTTATTAATGCAGCGTATACTTCGATAAAATAATCCAATTTAGTAATACAAATGTGTGGGCGTGTGGTTTTGGTGCGCTCCAGTAAGGAATGCCCGCTCAAGCGTGCCTGCCTGAACGTAGGCTCATAGTTTACATAAAAACAGCATCACAAATTCAGGCGCCTTAGTACGATAGAGACAATGCTGTGCTAGTAAGAGATAGCTAATAATAGGTAACATAGGTAGGTAATAAGAGTGACTGTAAGTAACCCTCTGTAACAGCAATTTATCACAGGTTCGAGTCCTGTCCCCAGCGAATGTTAACCTTATAATGCTTTCCCTAGCAGTGCTTTAGAAAAAACAAAAAAGTTGTTTTTCACAGTGACCCAAGTCTCTGAGTGAAATGTTCCGTTTTGCAGATGAACACATCGGAAACTCAAGAGATCTGTCATTCGGCGACATGGTGCTAGGAGCGACTAAAGGGGAGGGCTGCAATATCATCATAAGCTGTGTGAAAGGACATTTGAAAAATGTAAGAAGTTATGCTGCCTCAATGCTTCTTGCTGCCTAAAATCAAATTAAAAACAAACCCCTCAGTCTTAGTACAGTTGCCATGCAGGCAGACCCTTCACAGAGATGATAGCCTTTGCCACGGCTTTAGCTACGCCATAGCTTCGGCTTTCTTCTACGCTTTAGGCTCCGTAGCCACAACTTACTTTGACTACGCCGTAGCGTCAGCTTTCACTACGCCGTAGCATCACCTTACGCTACGTTGGAGGCTACACTATTGTCTACGACATAGGCTCGGCTTTTATCTACCTACGCTGTAGCTTCGACTTTCCTCAACGCCGTAGACTCTGCTTGTCTACGCCGTAGCCTGAGCTTTCCTCTGCGCTACGCCGTAGGCCCTGCTTGGTCTACGCTGCAGCCCCACCTTTTCTCTGCGCTACGCCGTAGCGTCATCTATCCTCTGCGCTACGCCGTAGGCCCTGCTTGGTCTACGCCGTAGCCTCACCTTTCCTCTGCGCTACGCCGTAGGCCCTGCTTGGTCTACGCCGTAGCTTCACCTTTTCTCTACGCCGTAGCGTCGTCTTTCCTCTGCGCTACGCCGTAGCCTCACCTTCCCTCTGCGCTACGCCGTAGGCCCTACTTGGTCTAAGTCGTACCGTGACTTTTCAACTGCGCTACGCCGCCGTAGGCCCTTCTTGGCCTACGCCGTAGCCTCACCTTTCCTCTGCGCTACGCTGTAGACCCTGTTTGGTCTACGCCGTAGCTTCACCTTTCAACTACGCTACTCTGTAGGCCCTGCTTGGTCTACGCTTTTGACTACGCCATAGCCTTAGCTTTGACTACACCATAGACTTCACCTTTGTCCAAGCTTAACTTTTAACAATTTCTATGTATGTATATGTATATTGAGGCTTGTCTTTGCAGATAACTCTCAACTGCTGTGCTCCATCCGGAACGACGCTGGACACCCAAGAAGTGCATTCGAGGGAGAGCTACGCGTATGGCATGTACCAAATGACGAGGTGCCGCTCGTACGCCGCCATCGACTTCTCTACCGTCTTTGATCCGGAGAACTATGCTGAGATGGAAGTAAGTGTGGTGTGGAGAAATATGCTGAGATAGAAGTAAGTGTGGTGTGGAGAAATATGCTGAGATAGAAGTATGACAGAGATAAATCGTTTAGAAATATGCCGAGAGATATCTAAGTTGAGTTTAGAGCTATGCTGAAACGGAACATAATAGCTCCGGGAAAGGAAAGGGGAACGCTTGAGAATCAACCGTCCTACCTGGTTTACCGCCGCTTAAAGTGGAGAACTGTCGTGGGCTCGGGAGACCGTATCTTTTATTACGTTGCCAATGCCTATCTACTTTCCGTAAAGTTTTGATTGAATCTAATTTACAATTTTGTTAATAAGAATTACTGTGAACCTAACCCTTCAATCAAGCATGTTTCCACCCCCATAGCAACTGCAAGTGATGGTGAGCGAGGGCATAGCCCGCGGCTACGTGCGTCCGCTCAGCCGCGTCACCTACGGCGCGCACGACGCCGCGCGGGCGCTGCGACTGTTGGCCGCTAGTAGACATCGCGGGCGGGCGCTGCTGAGGATCCACGACGAAGCGCTACTTGCCACTAACCGGTAAATGCTCGGTTATTTCACCTACGGCGCGCGGGCTATCTAACTGCTTGCGCGGACAGCAGGCACTGAGGATCCACAACGAAGCGCTACTTGCCATTAACCGGTAAATGCTCGGTTATTTCACCTACGGCGCGCGGGCTATCCGACTGCTAGTGCGGACGGGCGCTGCTGAGGATCCACGACGAAGCGCTACTTGCCATTAACCGGTAAATGCTCGGTTATTTCACCTACGGCGCGCGGGCTATCCGACTGCTAGTGCGGACGGGCGCTGCTGAGGATCCACGACGAAGCGCTACTTGCCATTAACCGGTAAATGCTCGGTTATTTCACCTACGGCGCGCGGGCTATCCGACTGCTAGTGCGGACGGGCGCTGCTGAGGATCCACGACGAAGCATAACTTGCCACTAACCGGTAAATGCTCGGTTATTTCACCTACGGCGCGCGGACTATCAGACTGCTAGTGCGGACGGGCGCTGCTGAGGATCCACGACGAAGCATAACTTGCCACTAACCGGTAAATGCTCGGTTATTTCTCCTACGGCGCGCGGACTATCCGACTGCTAGTGCGGACGGGCGCTGCTGAGGATCCACGACGAAGCATAACTTGCCACTAACCGGTAAATGCTCGGTTATTTCTCCTACGGCGCGCGGACTATCCGACTGCTAGTGCGGACGGGCGCTGCTGAGGATCCACGACGAAGCGCTACTTGCCACTAACCGATATAATCTGCGAGCGATGAGAATGAGATGCGACCTTTTGGAACTGAGATGCGCGCGGTAAGCAAACTTGCGTCGAAGCTACCTTGTCATAGTGAAAAAAGTATATTTTCGATTGACTTAGACAAGGTATCATCCCATTCTCATCGCGCGCGGATTATAAGGGCTCTGTCGCGTCGCCTACGGCTGCTAGCTGCTAGCAGGCACCGCGGCCGGGCGCTGCTGAGGATCCACGATGTGGCATTACTTGCCACTAACCGGTTAGGGCTCGGTCGCGTCACCTACGGTGCGCGGGCTATGCGGCTGCTAGCTGCCAGCAGTCACTGAGGATCCACGACGAAGCATTACTTGCCACTAAACGGTAACACGCTTACCTTATCAATATCGCCTACGCATTTTCTTGTAGTTTTATGAAGTTAGATCCAGGAAACGAATCTTTTATCTACTGTAATACCTAGACCAACAACTACTATTAAAAATAAAGCCACCAACTTTTAACCAAATATTTGTAACATTTTCAGACTCGCTGTTCAGTCAAAAGGAACTCATCTGGTATTAGCTGCTACTGGCGACGATGCTATAGCCTTACATATAGTTGACTTGCTCGTTGAACGCGGTGCTGCAAGCATTGTTGTGCATCGGCTACAGGATAAAGGTTACAATGATACCTCTTACATGCACGAAAAGAATAGGTAAGTGCCCCATAGCCCGGTAACCTTAATTTTACACCTTGAGTCAAATCAAAATCAAATAAAATGGTGAAAATACGCTCGAGGTTTTAAACTTGAATTATTAATGGACCAACATTATAAACAAGTCAGAAAAAAATTTAACTACTGGATTTAACACACTGAAGGTGCGTCCACCTACCTCATAGGTACTTTGTGTACATTTTGACAACATCACCTAAAAATTCAATGACACCTCATTTGTTCAACTAGGCATTCAGACTGTAGGAGATGTATTAACCATGATGATGAAAAACATAACTTTTAGGCATTGTCACAGTAAGAAAAAATATGTTCAGTGTTATTAAAAAAATTGTAATCGCCTGATGTTAGGATCTAATATTTACATAAAATTATGTTAAGGCCATCATTCATGTTGATGGTGGTGTGTTTTTTTTAATACTTTTATCAGCTTCTCCAGGAAAAATTACTTGAGAAGTTGGACTTGAGGAGTTGAGACATGATGGAGGCCAAGTAGCAAACACAACCATTCCACTTACTGCTTCTTCTTGAGCATTTTTGTTGGAACCTGGATCATATAATCTAATTCCAAGTATCGTATAACTCGTCGCATTGTGCTGACACTGAATTTCGGCAGATCTGGATCTTCCCTTACAGCTCTATAAAGCTGAAAAAAAAAAACAAATAACATGGTAAATGTAAGCATGTAGCATGTAAGTAGAACATAGATTATCCGAACATCAGTTAACTGAACAACCGCTTAACCAAACTGCTAACCTAGCGGCTTGAAGTAGGTAGGCTCTCTTTGAATGATGAATATTAGGGATTTTTAAGCGCTGACTTGATCTAGCTTAAATCATGCTAGTAGTTTGCCCTGAACTGTGAACTCACAATGTTTAACTTTTTGCTAACAACATTCTCTCATTGCATATAAAGTTTACAACCCCATAGCTCGTCAACCCCTCTTTTACCCGCCTACTAAAATTCCATGACAATCCTAACATATTTACTCAAGTTATTCGAACGAACATTCAGATATACATACAAACGCGCGCTCAAGTAGACTCTGAGAACTTCTCTGGCCTTGCTCGCTCGTTTAATTAGAAAGCAAACAAAATTATTACCTGATCTATAGTACTTCCTCTGTCTCCACAACTATTGAAAACTTCTTGGCATTTGCTTTTTATGGCTGCAAAAGTTTTTTTCTCAATTTGGTCTATGAATGTCCTACGACCTGGTTTTTTTTTAACCTTCGGTGTTGGGTTTATATTCCTTCTGTATTCTCTTAGTATTGTGTATACACTCTGCAATTTAACCCCTGCAATGTCAGATGTCTGCGCCACACAGTCAGCTTTAGAATAACATCCCAATTCTCGCCAGTTCTTAATACAATGCTTGAAGACACTTAAAACAATAGCGGTGACAGTTGAATCTTTGGCAGTTCTTTTTTCAGTCGGCATCAGGAATAGTGGTTCAACTTCGAATGGAGGAAGTGTGAATGGCGGAGGTGTTGCATTGTTCTCTGGCGGATGTTGCACTTCATTTTCACTTTTCACCTGATCACAATAAACTAATTGAGTTGGTGTTTTAGATCTACGTGGCAGCCGGGGTGGCGTTAGAGTTTTAGGCTGCACCATTATAGTTGCGCCATTCATCATACACTGAAATTTCGATGTTGGTTTTGTATTTGGATATATAATAGTTTTAGCATTTGGAAGTAGAGGAGATGGTGTCGTAGGCTTTATTATAACACTTTTAGGAATCATCTCGGTTGGTGGGTCAAGTTGGGGGCGGTCGATTGGTGTGTCAGGTTCTGGCTCGCTCTTGACTGTAAGTGGATGTTCCAATTCTTGCTCCATCGGAAGAGGATCTATTTCGATTTCAACCTTTATCATGGTATCAGAGAGAAGATCCGAATTCATCTTTATATCCAAGAAGAGACTTCAAGTTTGTTTTGTTGTACTTTTTACCGAGTAGGTAGAGATAAGATTGCGATCAAGTAATAATGGGGGAGGACGTCCACTGTACACTTCTAAATACTGAAATCACGACGGTAAAGTACTTATTTTGTCTGAATAACACCACGAAAACGGGACCAAGACAAGACCAAACCAAGCGTTCGCCAACAAAAACAAAAATTACCACAGAGTCCACAGATAAGATTGGACCTCTACTTATAGTTGACAAGTTGTCACACATGTTCGACGTTCTTCTACATTTTGGCTTCGAACATCAATAGAACGTGTGACGAGATTTCTTTCTCTTTGTGGTTCCTGTTTAACAGCGGATGTAAGAAATAGCTGATGATTGGATGGAGAGCGCTCGTCGTGACGTTAAAGCCTCGCGTCCATTAGGCGGATCGGGGCGGGCCGGGCCGCAACGGAAAAATCCGCCTGCCTATATTTTGTATGGAAGTGCGTCCACTAGAGCGCATCGGGGCGGGGCGGGCCGCGACGCAATATTTTTGCCGGCGGATTTTTGCCGGCGGCATGACCCGCCCCGATGCGCCTAGTGGACGCAGGGGCAACAGCATGCTCGCGCATGCGAATGCGCGCGAGTGTTGCCATTTGTCGACCAGTATACATAATCGGCTGAAGTATTGTTGTTCTTGTTTATAATAATGTAAAGAATTCTATGCTATTGGCGTGAACGAAAAATCGCTGAACAAACTCTTAGTACGAATAGCTCAGTAAAGTTTAGCTTCAAAATTAAAAAAAACTGTAAAAAAAATGAATTACCCTCCACGCTGCTATCGTCCAACCTTAAGGGTGGACGATAGCAACGTGGCGGGAGATTCAAAATTTTCACAGTTTTTTACATTTTGTAGCTAAACTGAGCTATTTTTGTTCAGCGATTTTTCGTTCGCGGCTATAACATAGTATTCTTTTCATTATTGTTAACAACAGAACAACAATAATTCAGCTGATTATGTGTTCTGGTCTACGATAAGTTTTTTGGGCAGTGCCACTGCTTCATAGACCAGAACACATACTAATCGGCATAATAATCATCAATTTTATTAGTTTAAAGTGCATGAAATCCCTAATATAAAATAGTCTGTAATTTTGGCATGAATGAATAGGGCTTGGCAATTTTTTTGCAGCCAAGGGCCACATAGAGCCAAAATGGCATAAAAGCGGACCGTACCTGAAACTATAGGTAGGTACTTACCATACACTATAATTATTTTACCCATAGTATATTCAGAGTGAGATGAGCGCGCGTCAGCGCGACCGAAAATTTCAGTCTCAATCATACAAAATAATTTCAATCTGTTGAAAATTTCTCAATCGACTAGGCATCAAAAAGTTTAGGCAATGTCACAAAAAGTCACAACGAGGGCTCAAAAGTTACAATATTTGTGACTAGACAAAGTGGCAACACCAAAAAATCCGCCGAGCCGATGCGTCGATCCGCCCCGATGCGCTTAGATGGACGCACCCCAACGTTGCGTTGCGTTGCGGCCCGGCCCGGCCCGCCCCGATCCGCCTCATATGGACGCTAGGCTTAAATCTTCTAGTTTTTTCGCTGGCGCGATGATTCACTCGGTGTGAGTGTGATTCCAGCATACCGCGAAATTGGCACCAAAATACTCTGTGATGTCAACTGTCACTGTCATCAGACAGCTGCTTTTTGTTTTGATTAGTTTATAACACAAATCTTTCAAATCCTTGGTAAATCTTTTAGACAATGGCTAAAACAAGGAGCCCAGGTGAGAGTGAGGGCAGGGGCGCTCCCCGACGCCGCAAGAGTGGAGGAGCTGGTCAACAGCCTGGGCGTTCTCGATGGAGTGCACACGGTGGTTGCCGAAGCCCTAGACAAGACTGCCGAAGGACCTCTGGTCTCCCTGTTGGCTAACTTGGATTGTGTCACTAGGAAGTCTTGCCCAAATATCAGGTTGGTGGGTTGTTACAGTCGGCCACACGCTAGGATACTCCTTTTTGTTCGATTGGCGCCCTTATGCCTTGTGCGGTTATAGCTAACACGGGGTATCCCAGACTGTGGCCGACCATACAAGGGGACTGGGTCAAGTTTGTTGGTGCCTATTTTCGACGTTTGCCGTATTATTTAAGGATTTATGCTCTCTATCAGTATTGAAAAGAGATCCTTGGAGTTTGTTTAGTATGCGTCTTCTCGAAGAAAACAAGCCATTGCCTTTCAATGGATACAATGGAGATTAACTACCTTCTGAATGTGCAATAAAAGTGAAGACTGAATTTAACATTGTGTGAGAGCCTTATAAGTAGGTAGGTACCTACCCAAAGGATGAACTTTTAACATGGGGAAACGATGAGAAACTACCATCAACTTCTAACTGTATGTTTACCATAGGTAGAACTTTAGAAATCAATAAAGGCTCCCACACAGGCGCGTATTTATTGGTTGATGCGTTATTGCAATATCTGTTTTCAGTACATTTTGTATTAGGATGGCCATGGAGTTACACACTGTTGCGATAATAACGCCGCAATGGAAGTAGGATGTTCCTAATACAAAATGTACTGATAACAAATATCGCAATAACGCAGGCAATATTATCGACTGATAAAACGCGCCTGTGTGGTAGCCTTAAAGGTAAAGGATATTTTTTTAATGAATTCGTTGCACAAATATGTTTTTTCTTGCAGGTATTTCTCTGTAATCAATAACAACTCTGATGTTGGACGTAACATTTGTGTAGCCAGAGCCCTAGATGGATTACCTGGTTTGATGCTGCAACTGCCCAGCATTGACAAGGTATCAAATACAAATAATATTTAATTTATTTTATTTAGTATGAGTGGATGTTTTGGCCGAATAGTCTAGCTGGAATGAATAGAGGAGTAAAGCAAATATACTCAGCAAACGATTTAATCTGAACTAGCTGACCCGGTGAACTTCTTATCACCTGAAATAGTTTGACTCTCCGTGTCAAAAATGGCGATTCCAATACAAAATGACAAATTTTTATTTCTTCCGTTTTTCAGCTAATCCTTTAACTTTTCCCATATTTCTTTGCTTTTAAACCTACTAATTGACTAATATACATGAACTATGGTGAACTAAACAAAACAGTAAATATGCAAATTGGTCAAGCCGTTTCTTAGTTTTAGCGAGACCAATGCACAGCGATTCATATAGATAGATTATACCCAATATTAGTGTAGCAGTACTAATCAATCACAAACCAAATTGTCACAGTTCACAGAAACCAATTCTGTCCTCAAAGAAATCACGAGCAATGAGGACTCAGTCTCCATGCGCATAATTTTGCCAGTTGTGGAGAACGCTCTTGGTTCTTCTGAGCCTGTTGCTGTGGTCTATGCCTACGAACCCGAAGAAAACTTGATCGACAATGTGGCCAAGATTCCTGGTAAGGGACTTTTCTATGAACTAGAAAGGCAAGTTAAGAAACCAAAAATATTTACAAGTACAGATTAGTTTTATATTGATAATCTATTACCTATTTTCTTACATTATTATTGTGTAATCAGCAGTGTTGTCCTTAAAAGCGATCTCTTCCAGACAATCTTTTAGATTTAAATGAACTAGTGGTTGCCTCCAAATTTAATATGGCCCTTAAATAGTAATTATAGAACATAACTCGAGCATTGGTGAATGGTTTACCGCAGAACTGTAAATAACATTTTTCTTGTTTCATTTTTACATTCTTTACATCGATTTTTTTAAGGAGTGCACCTTTTGCCCGAATCTGACGAAAAACTGACTATGCGGCAGCTAGGACTAAAGAGGGAGTACACATTAGACTTCCTGTACTTACTACAGAAGTACAACGTCGTTCTTCCCAAGGAAAAGGCGCCAAACATGACGTTGGCAGAGTAAGTAGAAACCGTTTTATCACTAGGCAGAGGCCTTCTTTGCTAGTTTCTGGTCTAGTCAAAATAACTAGGTAACATAATAGCTTGTAGCGACCCCTGTCGGGCGCTCAGGAAACTGCTACATACTCGAGCTATCAATCGCTACTCTCTACAATCCTGCATCGCGCCAGCAAAATATCTTTCGTGGCTGAGTATATATAGAAATTCCAACTATGTTCAGTTGGACCCGGCCGGTCCCCAAGCACAACATCTACTTGGGGGAAAATTTCTCTTTATAGTCGAAGAGCATGATCACCCGCTCCTCCTAAAAGCATAATAGCATGTGCCCACGGATTGCTGATAGGTGACTTTCGCGTTGAGCATAGATCACCGTGGACTTGTAATTCTAATCATGCTTTTTAGACATGCGCGAAACAGTGCACTTCGAAGTCATGATATATTTCATACCGCGTCATATTACCTTATATCATGACACCAAACATGACACATGACATCATGGCATTTCTACATTGCAGACATGAAACATGACATCATGGTATTTCTTCATTGCAGACGTGAAACATGACATCATGGTATTTCTTCATTGCAGACATGAAACATGACATCATGGTATTTCTTCATTGCAGACATGAAACATGACATCATGGTATTTCAGCACACTTTCATTGCAGTACGTACAGTGTGCTGAAATGCCATGTGTCATGTTTCATGTCATCTAGTGTAATGAAATGCTATGTGCCATGCTTTATTCTCTCGTGTAATGTGTAATATTTCATGACACCGTTGTGTAATATGTCTTTTGTAATATTACAAGCATTACCTACACATGTCTAATGCTTTTTCTATCAGATTAAAAGCTCTACAAAAGAAACTGGACTTCATCAAGACGAGAGTGCTCAGTGGACTGGGAGTCCTCTACTCGAGCGTTGATACCAACGAGCTTCTGGCTACTGCTGAGCTCATCTTCTTGCCCACTGCTGCGCAAAAGTCTACCATGGTAAGTATGATTTAAGGTTTAATACTACTGTAGTATGTGGCACCTCACCCACACATTCGCATAGATATAAGTAGCTTAACAGTGTATGTTGCGCTCTTCTCCACACAATTTTTGTATTTTTTTTTAATGGTCAAAGTACTATATTGAACTGTGTGGAGAAGAGCGCAACATACACTGTTAAGCTACTTATATCTATGCGAATGTGTGGGTGAGGTGCCACATACTACACTACACTGTGTATTTTTATTCGAAACCGGAAAATGGTAATATTAATTAAAGGTAGGTTAGAGATTCAAGAACTCGTTATTGCACAACAGAAACAAACCTATATGTAAACCGACGTCTTTTTGGAAAATAAAGGTAAAACAGGAGATTGATTACCAACATCATAATAAAGATCCTTCCGAACTTGAGGTAAGGAATAATTATCTTACCCTCAAACACTTCACTTTCCATAAACTTTATTGTGTAGAACATGGAACAATGGATAGAACAATGGACTCGGAAGCGAGAGACCCGAGTTCGATTCCCGGTACTTTAATTTATTTCAAAGATACGTACATTTGTGAATTTGTAGTAGCAATACCACTCACTAACCATGAAGGAAAACATCGTGAGGAAACCTGAACTTATGAGGCAATATACTCGTACCCTCAACGTGAAAATCGCCACTCCCTCTGCCCAGCTAGTGGGACATGTACAATTGTACAGGCTACATCTTACTTTTTTCGTTTTACAATTTTAAGTTAGTAACGATCTCTTCAATTAAATTTCCCTAACACAAAAAACCAACAAATTATTCAGTCTTGTCTTGACACTAGCTTCTTTTTACGGCCATTGCACACAGGGTACAGGTAGCGTCACGACTTCACGAGTTATGAGCGCTGACCTTGAATGCGCAGAACTCATTTTTTGGGTCTGTTTGGCGGGGTACGCGGGGGGCGACGGAGAGGCGCGATCGCCGGCGAGCGCGGGCGCGTGATTGGTAGATCAGTCGCTCTAGCCTCGGGGTACAGTCGCACACATCGTTTTTTTATTTCCTCGCAGAAAGAATGCCGAAACAAAATGTTTTAAAAAGACAGTTCAAAAAGATCCAAAAAAGTTATTGATAACAATACATATTAGATTGAGATTATTTTTCATTGATTGTACACCCGTTTTATCGTAATCTCCGAATAATTGTATAGAAAACAATTAAAAATATAACGAGTGCAAAATCCGCAAAGAATACTTTCATTCGTTAAGTTTAGTCAGTTTCTCCGATTTTTATAGTATCTCACTCAACTATTTCAGCTCAGCGTCAGTCTTAGATCCCGCGTGGATATTAGACATTTTGCGCGCGATTGTACACATTTGCGCAGAAATCCCCACCAGTTTCGTCGAGCGCTCATAACTCATGACGCTACCTGTAAATACCTGATTTACTTTACATTTTAGTAAAATTACTGAAATAACTCCCTTCTATACTTATGCTAAATATTTGTGTGTTGTGGCAAGTAAATAAACGTATTTCTTCTGGCGAACAGCGCGACGACGAGTTCGACGGCAACGCCACCTACCTGGTTCTGGTCCCGGGCATGGACGGACACTACGGGCGGTTCCAGTCGCTGTGCGAGAGACTCAAGCTGTCGGCGGCTGTGGTGCAGCCCGGACTTGACCATCCCCATGAGACCGTCCAAGACATGGCCCAGAGATTGGCCAAGGTGAGTCTCCATCTTCCATCCAGTGTACAATACTACCGGTTGCAGATGGACAATAGGCGCTGATTGCTGTACCGAACTAAATCCCGTAGAATCCGCATTACGTATAAAATCACAATAAAAACTTGTCCCCACAGAAACAAATGATATCAGCAATAGAACAATACGAAACATCATTTCGACCATACGTCTTATATTCGAATGTCAACCTTATTGCATTAGTGTACAGTTTTACTTTAATTGCATAGACTACGAGCAAATAAGCTCCCAAAGGCAGTTTGGGCATCTATTTTTCCAGACACATTTCAGAGTTCTATGTTGTATCTAGTTTTAACCTTGATCGAAGGATTGCTGTAATACAGACTTCTAGTCTAGCACAGCAAAAAAAAACTAAGGCCTTTGCATCTACGTAATGAGATGATTTATACAGCGTCCAGTAACTGTGAAGGAAAACATCGTGAGGAAACCCGCGACTTAGTTGGCTCCGCACGTATTGACCCGTCTTTCCTGTGGGCTAGGCCGACTAAGCTGTCAGGATGGTATAGGTGCTGCGCAAGCTTACTCCATCTAAAACAATGTCCCAGGCACTGCAGCGCCGAGTGGTCTCTTCACCCATCTAGCACAGCAACAGAAGCTAAAATCTTGTCCGGATCAATAACACCTAGTTAAAATACTTCTGTAACACTCTGTGTATCACGAAACCATAAACTTATTCTTATTCTTAAAGTCTATTGTGGAATGGCGACGCCGAGAGGGAAGAGATCGGTTGGCAGACCACCAGCCAAATAATCCAACGACTTAGCCCAAGTAGCTGGAAAATAGTGGTTACGCCGAGCACAGGATCGTAAGAGGTGGCGTGAGCATGAAGAGGTCCTTACTCAGCAGTGGGTGTTAACGGCTGATGACGATGTGTATAGACGCACGCTCTTGTGTGCGTAACTAAAAAAAAATGGAAATTCAAAGACACACACGCAAAGACAATGTGCATGTACATTTACACACACAAGTATGGTTCATCCGCCTTCGTCAGATAAACGAGAAGCAACACCTAACAGGATACTTTTTTTACAGGTGACGTTGAAGAGAATATGTCCGAAAGAAAAGTTCTACCTTCTGGGTTACTCGTACGGTGTGCTGGTAGCTTTGGAAATGGCTGCCATTTTAGAGGATCATGGTACGTATCCGAAAACATTACATTGTTTGTTATAGGGACCCTATCTACTCTATTGGGATACCCATTGTAACGACTCGTGATTTTTACGTTGCGCTCACATAGTTTTATTCGGGTATGATTTAAACGGCCGGCAGTATATTCAGGTTTTGGTTGGCTCTAAAATGTTTTTGGTTGGCAAAAATAGCTAATTGAGCGGCAACTAGTGGCCTGCAAGAATAAAAAAAATGGTCAGCAAGTAATGTCATATTGGGCAGCTCCAAAATTGGTTGTATAGCTAAATAATTATATGTTCAGCCATAAATTTAATTGAAAGGCAAATTGTGAGCTACATTTAATTCAGTTTTGGCAAGCTGTAAAACAATTTTTGGTTGGCGAACTAACATTGTTCTTACAGCAACAAATGTACGCAACTTCTGTGCTGCATTAGGTAATTGAAAATCATTTAAATAATTAAAGATTACCTACCTTACCTACGGTTATTTTATTTGGTTAACCAGGTAAATAAAAATATTATGAATTGTATATTTAAATCAAAATGCTTTATTTACAAAAAAAAATAGCATTAGGCAGGAAATTAGCATGAGGCAGTATCATGATCTGATTATAAAAAAATAGTTGCTTAAGAGTATTAAATTTGGCAATAACGATAGGAAATATAGATAAAAAATCTAAGGTATAAAAAATCTAAGGCCAAATAAAAAAAAATCGTTAAGTATTTCTTCTTTCCATCTTCTCTTTCGTGACTATAGGTTCAAAGATCAAGTACCTTCTGTTTTCACTGCCAAAAATCTGTGTCAAATTACGTTAATCTTAATTCGTCGAATGACAACGCCCACACGCCATTGGCTGCTCGTGTAACCCGCTTTTCCAGTAAAATCGCACATCAACTAAACGTAATGAAGCTCATTTTAATTTATTTGCTAACCAATACTTTAATTTGCAGACCCATCAATATTATACCTTACAGATATTATTTTTGAGCTTACCAATTGTATAATCTTGCCGACCAATTAATTATTCTGCCTATCGTTTATTTATTTCGCAAACAAATTAATTATTAAGCTGACACAAAATGTTATTTCTTGCTGTCAATATTATAATTTTTTGCTAACCACTTATTGCGAATCATTTTGATTTTATTGCCGGCAAAAAAATTTTTCGCTGCTCAAATGAAATAAAAGCTGCAATTTCTTGCTGACCAAATAGTTATATTGCAGCCTGAAAATTTACTTCCGTTTTATTCCAAAGAGTTCCAATCCCGATAACAATAAATTCAAATTAAAGATAGCCCTTGTTAATAACTTGTAAAGGGTTATTATAGGTCCAAGGTCTAAATCATGACATTTTGGCTTCGAAATCTGATAAGCATGGCTAGAATGCAGATCTAAGCTCTACGTTTCTGTCCCCAGGTCTAACGGGAGTCGTATTCTGCGTCGACGCGAGCCCCGACACCTTCCCTATGGCGTTGGAATCGTGGCTACACGAGGCCGACGCCACGGACGAAGCAAAACTACAAGACGAGATCGTCCAACACATCTACGCACTGATGGCCGGCAGTAGGTCGGAGAGACTGGCCGCGGAGCTCCAAGAAGCATTGACCTGGAACGAGAAAGTTGAAGCAGGCATGATCGCGTTAAGAGATGGCGTACCGCATTCCGTGCAATACGCTCGCGGCTTGATCGAAGCCGCCCACGCGAGGATATCGCAAGCGCGGAGACCTGACGCGGAACAGCCCCGCCTCTTACGCTCGGAGATAGTCCTTATGCGTTCTCGATCTCTTCCCAACGCACCGGAAGACCTCGGCCTGTCTCGGTACTCGATACACAAGCCCCACGTGTACTACCTAGGCTCAGACCACGCAAACGCATTGGACGACCTGCGCTGTGCCAACCTGATAAACCGACACATCGACAAGAAAATCCTCGAGGAATACCATAAGAAGAATCTCTGCAACACTTACCTACTCAACGCCTCGACTTACACGCAATTCTCAGCGGACTACGATTAGTTATAAAGACGAGGATGATTAGCTTTAAGGACCACGACGACCTGGCAATTAAATAGTTTTTGAAGCATCTTACCTACATTTGGTTTTTGTCATTCCTACCTCTAGATACATACTATACAGACCTACCTATATCCATATCCTCTTGTGAAAGAATAACAATAATTCTTATGTAAAGATAGTCAGACTGATGAAGAATAGAAAGCCATATTTTTGATTTAAAGAGAGAGATGATCAGGAAGTTCCTTTAGTAAAGCGGAAAATTGCAGAGACTATACAAGTATTCATATTATTATGGAAGAATGTCTGTCAGTCGATATAGCTTTGTAAATTATTTTCGCGTTTCCCAGAAAGCTTCAAAAAAAAATTTCTGTATCACCAGGGGGGTTACCCTTGACGCCATTGCGTTCGTATTTACAAAGTTTAATATTTCTCTTTTACATCGCATAGTCATCCTTTGATTTTATATACTTCGTAATGTTTATTCAAAGGTAATACTATTTTGTACAATACCAATTTATAATGAGTCTTAATTCGCGAAATATTGAATTTTGTAAATTCCGCCATATTGAAAAGAATGCGTCAAGAGTAGAAGGGCAGTAGAGTTTGGTGGAGTAGAGGTACCGGTGGCAAGTATCTCCGCTACTCTACCGCTAAATCTACTCGTGTAATATACGTTTAGGTACTTTATAGCTCTAAGCATCTGTATTTATACTTGTAAGAGTAAGCATCTAGATCAAAAGAGGGACAGAGAGATGTAGGTAGTGTTCATCTTGCGAACCTGTACCTAAGTAGGCGGCCACACCAACCGAGATGCCCTCCTCTGCTCGTACAATACATATCTGGGTTAAAAGCTTTGCAGAAAAGTTTTTTTACCAAGTACTTAATTTATCAGAAACAGGTACCTACCTATTAAGTACTTAAATACATAGGTAGGTATTTCTCAAGAAACGCCAATAAAATATTCAACAAAAACAGTGCATGCGTGTGTATCTATGTCAATGACTTCTTACTAGTTTATTTTAATTCATTTATCGATGACGTCAGAATCAACAAGACTTCATTAGAGATAAACGTAAAAGTTGTATTTTTACTTATCCTACTTATAACATTACAGTAGGTAGGAAAATAAGTAGATCCGAATTTTTTATTTTTTTTAGTTGAATACTTTTATTTGGTTACTTATTTACAAGATAAAGGAAATTAAACAGAAATAAAAATAACCTAACATAATGTAATAACATGCCTACTATGGCCAGCGCCTGCGTATTATCTAAGAAAATGGAGGGAAAGTAAGTAAGTGAATATTGTAGTTGAAACATTTTACTGAAAGAAGACATTGTATTACCTATTTGAATTTAAAAAAGAATTTAAACTGCATTCATAGATATTTAAATAATTACATGGTTGAACCGGGAAAAAAATTACATGAGAAAAATAATTACCTTGTAGCTTTATCATACCGATTGAAAGGCTTCATCATAAGGATTATTTTTGCTAAATAACATACCTAGTTTCAGAAATAAAAGGAAGACCATACCATTTAACCACTTTTTGTTTTTTCTAAAGCACTAACTCGTGCTAGGGAATTTTTTAAACATAATGAATGTTTAGTGAATTTTTTCAACTTATTATAAATGTTTTAACATTTACCTAAAAATAACAAGTGACACAATACTTATACAAGCTAACCGTAATCCTACTAGCTGGGTAATCCGTAATCCGTAACCGTAATCGCAATAGCGTCAAGGGTAACCCCCCTGGGGGGTTACCCTTGACGCTATTGCGATTCTATTGAAAAAGTTTTAAAATTAATTTCTCTTTGAATTCGCATAGTAATGCTTTGATTTTAAATACTTTGTGATGTGTATTCAAAGGTAAGGCTGTTTTATTCAATAAAAACACAAAATGCGTCTTAATTTGTAAAATATTAAATTTTGTAAATTGCGCCATATTGCGGCCGTATTGGAAATACGCGTCAAGGGTAGAGGGGCTGACCATATATTATGGTCTGTGTATACAAGTGAACACATTTTTCACAGTTACATTCAGACTTCTCTCGAAGAGAAGGTCTTTACCCAGCTAGTAGGATTACGTGTACTTACAGTCTACATATTACTCTATTCAGACTTGATTAGTAAAACTATTTGGTGAGTAAATGTGTTTTGTCTGATATAATTTTATTCTAAGTTATTGTGTAGGTACCTGTCTCAATTATTGTATTCATGTGTGTGTTGTGGTGTTTAAATAAATTATTACCTACCTATTCTATTCTATTCTAAATAATATTCAACCACCTTCTACTACAACTGCAACTTATTTTGTGTTTTCTCTTATTTTTCGCATACTTAGTCTTTTGTTTGGTCTTCATTACCTCATCAGAATAACATAAGTGCTCTACATTTTCAAACTTAGTAGTTTTTCAGTACACGATTTGTTTGATGTTTTATCTTTTTATAAATTGTATTCGACTCCTACCTACCAATTGCAGTTTAGTTTCTCCGTCCCGCTACCACATGGAACGTTTTTTTTTGTATGTTTGTATGTATGAATGTTCGTTCGACGATAACTTGAGTAAAGATCGGATCGTTATGAAAGGTAGGCGGGTAAACGAAATTAAAAGAGTTTTTAAGTTAGAACATGAGCCAAATCGGTCGAGGGGTTGCCGAGATATGAGTTGTATAGTTTATATGCAAAGCGCGCGCGCGCCTGCGCGAATGGCATAAGCAAAGTTACACATCTGAAACTGGAGTCGCGAGTTCATAGTTCGGAGCGAACCATTAGTATATTTTTGCATGAATAAATGAATTTAATGAGATGGCTTTTAGAAAAGCAGGTAGGTAAATTCCGTGCGGAAAGAGAACCGTCGTAAGATTTGAGGGCGCAAATGTGCATATTTACCGTATTTGTCCTGTTGACAACACCGGCACGTCATTATAGAGGTACAAGCAGACTCAAAATATCAAGATGTTACAAATATACAGGGTGCACTCTAAGTCGATACCGGAACTTTAAGTAGGCGGTCTACTGATCACTACAAACAACTTGTAATAGGTGGCAAAAAAAATGGAGCGAAAAAAATATCTGCTGTTTCATACATATGGCGCAGTACTGAGTGGACCTTACGTATGGAACAGCTGATTTTTTTTTCGGTCCATTTTTTTCGGCACATAGTACAAGTTGTTTGTAGTGATCAGTAGACCGCCTACTTAAAGTTCCGCTATCGACTTAGAGTGCACCCTGTAGTTTCTGAACGAAACGACCAGGATATTTTAAATTATTTTTTTCAGTACCTTTATGACTTGCCTCTTCATCCAGTTCCCACTAGTATTATATTCTCTTTGGTTC
The DNA here is from genome assembly GCA_949319315.1 of Zelleria hepariella. Classification (NCBI taxonomy): domain Eukaryota; kingdom Metazoa; phylum Arthropoda; class Insecta; order Lepidoptera; family Yponomeutidae; genus Zelleria; species Zelleria hepariella. The sequence goes on along the minus strand of OX439396.1, from coordinate 3,838,986 downwards.
CCACTTGACGTTGAATTACGAGACACCCTATATGCAGGGTGTTGTTTTAGTTACTGACACCCGACTCAGGGAAGATAGGTATTTTTAGTAAGGTTTAAAACTATAAATATTTTTTTTTAAATAAAATAATACCTTGTTCAATTTGTTCTATAATAACCGCGACGTGCGGACACCCCCGGCTTTCTCAAAGCGCGCGCGATGTGGCACCCGATAATGTGATAATGTTTTATCCATTTAGGGGTGAAACGAAAAGTATTTTCCCGCGGTAAAAAGTAGCCTATGTTCATCAGGGATAATATCGGCTTCTAATGGTTAAATATTGTTTCAAATCAGTCCAGTAGTTTCGGAGCCTATTCAATACAAACAAACAATCAAATCTTTCCTCTTTACAAAATTTGTGTAGATAGTGTAGATTACTGTAGATTAAAAAAAAAACTTTTTTGCTTCAGTATCGGGTCGCCTGAGTCGGGCGTCACTTTTCAAAACAACGCCTTAATTTGCAGGAAAATACCTATATAGGTATTTTCCTGCAAATTAATTTCCTTCACAAGACTCCTACTAGCAATCCTTTTTACCGTTTTTGCAGCCATCCCTAGATTTTGCAGTGGCCCTACATCATGTCAGCAAAGTAATACAAATAGAACGGTAGAGGTCAACCAATTAAATATTAAATTAATCGCACTATTCAAATTGCACATAATCGCATTCATTTCGACTTTGAATTTCTTTTGCGCGGTTTACCCTTTATTTCAACCGGGGGTTACCCTTGACGCCATTGCGTTCATATTTACAAAGTTTGAATTTTTTTTTCTCTTTTACATTGCATAGTCATCCTTTGATTTTGTATACTTCGTAATGTTAAAGAGCATATAATACAAGTAATGTTTATTTAAAGGTAATACTATTTTGTACAATACGAATATAAAATAATTCTTAATTCGTGAAATATTGAATTTTGTAAATTCCGCCATATTGAAAAAAATGCGTCAAGGGTAGAGGGGCCGGACTGACCACAAACGCTACCATTTCTTCAATAAAAATACGTTTTTACTGTATTTTCTTTATGTCGGGTATTGAGGTAGGAGCCTAAAAACATGTGCAATACTTACGAAACTTTATTTTCTTCCTTTCTGTTTAATTTTTAAGTTGTTTTTTCCGTGATATTCTTTTGAAATCGCTGAAAGTGTATTTCTAATGGCCCTCCAGAAGCCTTGAACCAGGGGCCCCCGCAACTTCCTCCACGTGCTTGCTTCAAGGGATTTATAGCAATAGTGCGTTACTCTATCAAGGTTGGGACCAAAGGGCAGACTGAAGTAGGTAAGTACTTACCTATTAAAAAGGAGAGGCCCTTTACAAAACCGAGTCCATTAAAAACAAGTGAGCTCATACAAAAAAAAAAAATTTATTCAGCGCTGTGCTAGACATTCTTTTGTTTTTTTGCTGCATTTGATCGGAGGGGTCATTGCTTTAGAATAGCAATTTTGCCAAATAAACAATACATAAAATTAGAGTTAACTGAATGGTTTTACTTTTATTGGTGTAGTTATAGATACCTACTTCAAAGCTGCAGTGCTTATGAAAATTGTAGGTCAAGGTGTTGAAATTCACACGGTTAAGTTTTTTTCCTTATATGGTTATGGCAACATACTACATAATGTTGAAGTTTATTTTAGAAAACTGAAAAAATCCAGATCCAGATGAGATCAACGTTGTTTGGATATTTTGTTTATCACTTTATTCCCGAAACACTTCATTTTCTAAATGTGTTTTGTAACAAAAATATTACCCTGTATAAATTGTCAATCGGATAATAGGATAAGACGTCTACTTTGATCTTCAGACGTTCATCAAACGTCTATTCTCCTTTTTGCCGTTCTCCTGTTTGGCGCAGCTGCAGTCTAGTAAAAAAAGTCTACGGAACCCAAAACCTATAATGTGGTCCCTCAGAGGGCATGTACGTATCAGAATAGCTTGTTAGTCCTATTCAACCGTGAACGAGGTCTCTAATAAATATTTCTTTTTAATTGTATAAAATGGTCAATTAACATACGACTCGAGTCAGTCGGATTGGTGAAGTGTTCGCAGACGTAGTTTTTCATTTACTTTCTGCGGCCTCCGATAAGTAGGTGTGTGTTTTCAATAAGTAAAGTAAAAAAGGTCTTTATTGCACAAAGATGGTAGGTGTAAGTCTTATTATAAAATCTGTGCATAAACTAGCTTAAATCTACGAAATTGCCAGGGGTCCTCGCACTAGGCTAGGCCTGTATCGCGAGGAACCAGTTACATTTTTAATAAATAATCAGGGACATATCAAGTAATTTAAGTACTTAATGCAATAAATATCTATAAATATATAGTACTCGTATCAACACCTAGGGTGGTATTCTAGAACGTTACTTAAAACTCAGTTTAAACAGAGTTCAGACTGTCGATAAAGCAGTGCATGTTTTGATATGAAGGGAGGGATATTAAAATCAAAACATGCACTGTTTTATCGACAGTCGACACTACTAAACTCTACTTAAACTGAGTTTAAACAGAGTTCAAGGAGTTTTCTAGTTTGAACTGAGTTTAAACAGAGTTTAAGTAGCCTTCTAGTTTGAACTGAGTTTAAGTAGCGTTCTAGAATACCACCCTTAGTCTTGTGTGGTAGGTATTTAACTTGTTACTAAACATAATTTTGCAATTATTTTCTTTCATTGCAAATCGGGTGTAGAGCGGATCAGTGTGTACCTAGGCTATGTGCATTCTGTAGTGTAGGTACAGTTAGTGAATAAAGAAGTTATAATAAGTGCATGAAATATTGTGCAACGATCTAAAGATGCTGACTGAATCTTTATAGCTAGTTGTAGATTAATCTTATGTGTTAATGACGATAAAAATCGTGGTGTCTATCAAAGTGAAGTCGTGAAAAAAGGACTATATAGCAGTGGTGATGAAAGGAAAACCCCTTTTTCTTTAACATCATCGGCTTAACAATAATTCAGTATACCTATCACCTATTATCTAGGTATATTCATTAAACTATATTGGTCTTTTTCTGTATTATGCTATGGGTGAGACGTCATCAACGAAGTGTAGGTATTTCAGTGAAACGTTTTTTGGTCCTACCTAGAGAACCGAACTTTTCTAATAATGCATGGGAAAGCATTTTAAAATTGTAGTATTCCCAAGATCGGTGAAATTTTGGGCACGCTGAGACCATCTTGTTCCTCTCTCTCTAGCTCTATTATTAATTTGCCTAAAGCAAGTAAACAGCGATTTATGGAGCTCGGTCAAGGTTCAACATCGTCGTTTATGCTCGATGAACTGTTTAGTTTTTTGAGTTCTACGAACAACAAAACTTAAGTTTTCAATGCGTACATACCCATTTTTGTTTACTGAGTCTTCGGGAATGTAGAGATAAGAATGTGTTGCAATGTTTCTATATTGTATTATGTCTTTTGTGTTTGTTAAATGTGTGTTCTGTTGGTGTGCCAAATAAACTAAAATAAATAAGATATCTGAGAGACATCAGACTGAATATCGGGTACATCCAAAGAAAATATATCTAAAAACAAAAAAATAAATCCAATTAAATTACTTAACCAAACAAAACAAAATAAAACGAGTGCCAAATACGATAAAAGTGTAGTTTAATTAAATCACAGAAGTTTTAAAAAGTATAACATATCTAAAGAACCAAGGTTTATTTTTTCAGGAATCATGGCCCCGACTCCGGAAGATCAGGTGCCCGTCACCATTACTTCTGCCCCAAGATTCGATGGCGAGGGTGTGGTCATTTCGGGCATGTCCGGAGCCTACCCGCAATGCACCAATATCAAGGAGTTTTCCGATATCCTTTACAATAAGGTGAGTAAAGATTGTATAGCCTACTCCATCTAACCATGTCCTAAGCACAGCTGTCCGAGTCGTCACTTCACCTATCCGCTAAGAGTAGAGATCCTACTAGACGAATCAAAAGAAGGCCTAAAGTTGATACTCAAGAACAAAGAGAAAATTGGGAGTTGTATCCCGATCCCCGGATCAGTGGAAACAAACAAATTAAGTTGTATCCTCTGTTCCCGGGATCGTATTGTAAAAAGTTCTTTGTTTTTGTGGGGGTGGTTGAACTCACAGAACCTTTTTATAACACAGAACAGACTTAGTTCGGGGCTTACCCCGTGGATCTTAATCTACATTGAATACTTATTCCTTGCTGAAACTGTTATTTTTATGCTGTGGAAGTAAAAGACATCAACGCGTGCTCAGGACTTGCAAGTCGAAAAAATATAACGAAATACATTAAATGCACATAAATTAACCCTGTAACAAAGGTAAGTAATTAGCTAGGTACAAGTTTAATAGCTATTGTTTTTTATGTGTGTAATAAGGAATACGAGTTTGAATGATTAATTACTCGTATTTATGAGTGAATGTCGTAACCACATCACTTGCATATAAAGTGTTTTTTTTTATAGTAGTTAGTTTTAATACCTAATTTCTGTAAAATCATGAATAAAATGTAGATCATAAATCTGAACTCACTAAGTAAAGTAGGTACCTACTTAATATTCCAAAAGATGAATCGATAACGACAGTGACGATGACGCTACTAAGTACCTATCATCTGGGTCACAGCCTTCTAAGAAGGCTGTGTCTGGGTCTATAAGTAGTTTAAGGAGAAAGAAAAACGATAACTTGAAGAATGTTTGTAAACATCGAAACATTTTTTGAATTCGGTAGGTATTCAAACCTTTTTATTATAGAGCGGTGGTGGTCTAGTGGGTAGAACAGTGGACTCTGAAGCAAGAGGTACCTGGTTCGATTCCCAGTGCGAGCATGTATCTATGACTTTGTTTAATTTCAAAGTTACGTACATTTGTGAATTTATAGTAGCAATACCACTCGCTAACGGTGAAGGAAAACATCGTGAGGAAACCCGCGGCATAGTTGGCTCCACACGTATTGACCTGTCTTTCCTGTGGGCTAGGTCGACTAAGCTGTCAGGATGGTATAGGTGCTGGGCAAGCCTACTCCATCTAAAACAATGTCCCAGGCACTGCAGCGCCGAGTGGTCTCTTCACCCATCTAGTGTGAGTGAAGGTGCCACTGGACGCTGTATAAATCATCTCATTACGTAGATGCAAAGGCCTTAGTTTTTTTTTTATTACACATGTTTTTAGTATCACTCAGCCCTATTTGCTAAGGTCTTGAACTTGTACGTGTATCGTTTGTACGAATGTTAATGAAGAAACAGACGTGTGTAACTAATTAACATTTCATTTTGTACCATACGAGTACTGAGGCTTGAACTGATCCCAAACAATTTTCCTCGCGTATTGCGTTAGTTTCAAAATGTTTTATGTGATATCATAGTTTTATGTGAAGAAGCATTTTGTGTTTTTATTGAATAAAACAGCCTTACCTTTGAATAAACATTACAAAGTATTTAAAATCAAAGCATTACTATGCGAATTCAAAGAGAAATTAATTTTAAAACTTTTTCAATTTGATCGCAATAGCGTCAAGGGTAACCCCCCAGGACAATGATGAGATTATCATTTGACCGAAGGGGTTCGCGTAAAAAGGAAGAGGCCTCTGCCGAGTAGTGGGCTTTACTTATGGGCTGGATAGATACATAAGACACCAGAAACTTGGCTGGAGAAAACCCTTACTCTTTCTGATAACTAGTGGTTCACCTCGAACTGCGAACTCGTGACCCCATATCTCAGCAATCCCTCGAAAGATTTGGCACATGTTCCAACTTAAAAATTATCTTTGCCTCACTTACTTGCCTACAAAATTTCATGACGATCAGACTATTTACTCAAGTTATCGTACTGTAATGATGTAACCTCCGCAGGACCACTGGCCAGTTAGTTAGTTAGTAATTTCGAATTTAGCAGGCTGTTTAATATTATATGTTGGAAGGCTGTAAATAAGATTGTCAATTGGTGAATCAGACGAGGTCTGCCGTAGGGTGCGGACGGAATGTATTTGTAAAATAATAAATAGGAATATTGGAACATCGTGTTTAATTTGATAGGTTATAGCTAGGGTGGCGCACAACCGCTACAATCAAATAGGAATGTTTGAACATCGTTTTTAATTTGATAGTGTTATAGCTAGGGTGGCGCACAACCGCTACAGTACATACAAACATACATACTCGTACATAGAAACGCTGGATTGTTACATAGAAACTTCTCTCGCTTGGCTCGCTCGTTCAATAATATCACTTCAATTTGTTTTATTTCAGGTGAACCCAGTAACGGACAAGAACCCTCGATGGAACTACAGCCACCCGGAGCTGCCCCAGCACCTGGGCAAGGCGCCCGGACTGCGCTCCTTCGACGCGCAGTTCTTTAAGGTGCACCTGCGGCTTGGCAACAACATGGATGCCATGAGCCGCAAGCTGCTCGAACAAACCTACCAGGCTATTTACGATGCCGGTGAGTCAATGGGTCTGACTTACCTAGTTTGCAATCAAATTAAAGTCATAGGTCGGCCCATGCCTACCATCGGAGTAAGTTACTGTAAAGCCACTCTGCACTTACCAGGCTATTTATGATGCTGGTGAGTGTATGAGCCGTGTGCGCCTAGACGCTTTAAAAAACATTAAGATACTCGTATATGTATAGGCGTTTTCAAAGAGGTGTTTGTGTATGATGGAATGGATTGAAAGCTCGATACAGTTTTCTTTCGAGTAGGTTTTATAAGACCACTTCCACCTCCTTTATGTTACTCTTTTTGTTCGTCTTTAATTTTTTATGTAGATTATCTTTTTTTTTTAAATATTTTTTTGGGGTAGAGATTGATTTATTACTTTTTTAACATCATGAACTCTTTGTCCTGCAATTTCAATTTTTCGCCCTCACCTCCTTACCAAAAAAATATAGGTAATCAACATAATAACTAAAAGGCTTAATAAAATTTCCTTTATTTCTCCTCAGGCATAGCACCGGAGCATCTGTCTGGTAAGAAGGTCGGCGTATACGTTGGCTCATGCTTCTCCGAGACAGAGAAGGCGTGTTTCTACGTCGCCAGCAACAGAACTGGCTTTGGTATTGCTGGGTAAGTTTTCCTGATTTAACCAGTCATGAACAGCTCTATAGGAGCTCTATCTCCTCATTGTTTCCCTGTAAGATACTTTGGGATGAAGTTTATTGAATATTTTGTACTTTATGATTTAATCTTGTCAAAATGAAGCTCGCTGAGCTGCTGCTCTGCTAAAAACCTACTTATACTAAAGGTGCATCTTGTAGGTATTAATTCTTATTATAATGTTACTAGATGAAAACCCGGCTTCGCTCGGGTGAAATGTGACTCATAATACACGTCTAGGTACAAAATGTAGGTAGATATTTTCTGTACTCATCGGTTCTCAATGAATATTAAAGGTAAGCAAGGCATAGATTCGTATAGCTTCGTTCATTGTGTTTAATAAATATAGCAAATAAAAACTGCAAAAGTTTTTACACAAATATTTTTTTTATGTTAAATCAACATTCAAAATAAACTAACATAAATTAACAAAACATATATATAACTTTTAAGGTTTATTCTCTGTAAACCGCTTTGTTTTAAGCCTACCTAAAGTTCCGCTATTGACTTAGAGTGCACCCTGTAGTATAATTTATCTCTAAACAGGTGCAGCAAAGCTATGTTCGCGAACCGCATATCCTACTGGCTGAATCTGAAGGGTCCGTCAATGGCGGTGGACGCGGCCTGCGCTGGCTCCCTGGTCGCCCTGGAGCGGGCGTACGAGGCAATGACCCGCGGCGACTGCGAGGCCGCCATCGTCGGCGGCGCCAACATCTGCCTGCACCCGCAGTCTTCCGTGCACTATGGCAGGTTGGTCCATACAGCACGCGGGGGGTACACGAGGGGGGGCCCCCTCAATAAAAAAAAAAAGTTATACTGCTGCTTGTACAGAGTTATATGGTCACAAAAGACACAGAGGAAAAATAGCAAAGACCAGAGCAGCCCACAGAAGACTGAAGGTTGGGGGGAGCGCAGTGGCAGATCCAGGATTTTTGTTTGGGGGCAAAAGCGTAGTTTTTCAAAATTAAAAAGTATATTTTTTTTATAAAGGGTCTCAGATGCTTTGGGGGGGGGGGGGGGGGGCGCGAGCCCCTTAGCCTCCCCCCTAAATGGGCTAGTGGGGGAGCGGATCCGCTTCAAAAAGATATATACTGCTGCTTGCACAGAGTTGCTTATAAAGTCATCAAAGACTAGCAGCGCACATAAGATGGGGGATTGGGGGGTGGAGGTTGTGGAAAACAGGTTGTTGTCCGATATCAAAGTGTAGAAAGGTTTAAATCGAATGGATAAGTAGCCCTGAAAATCGGGATTGTTTTCATTAGCCTTTAAAATAATAAATGTCTATTCTATTCTATATTATATTAAAATCAACATTGTCTGCAGGATCATCACGCTGTGCATGGATGGCAAGACCAAGTCGTTTGACAAGAACGCGGACGGCTGCGCCCGGTCTGACGCCATCAATGTCCTCTTCCTCCAGAAGGCAAAGGACGCTAACAGGTGCGTATTTGGAACATTCGGTATGAAGAAAGTATAAGAAAAAGTAAATTCTTGTTTTATCCAAAACGAAGTTATAGGGGGGTCGAAAATGGCCCGAACTGCTTTGAGAAAAGTATTACGGCCGTGCCGCTTTTTAGCTCGACTTGGTGGGGGCACTGCTGTGGCCCCAGATTATCTGAGATAAAAAATCGAACCAACACCTTGGCAGAGTGCTTTAGCGCTTAATCATTATGCTTATTACTTCGACGTGGGTCACACAAAAATGTCAATCATATGAAGCTACTACTAAGGCCTTTGAATCTACGTAATGAGATGATTTATACAGCGTCCAGTGGCACCTTCACTCACACTAGATGAGTGAAGAGATCACTTGGCGCTGCAGTGCCTGGGACATTGGCTTGCCCAGCACCTATACCATCCTGACAGCTCAGCCGGCCTAGCCCACAGGAAAGACAAGTCAATACGTGTGGAGCCAACATGAAGCCAAAACCCAAGCTAAAAATTTCATTTTCTATATTAGTTTAAATTACGGGAAGTGTCCATGGACCAAAAAGTGGCTGTTGCCGTATAGTGCAAGCAACGTGGCGAATTACTGTGAAATCAGAAATGTCAGTTGCCCTAAGCGCTTTATAAATCATCGACGAAAAGGGCCTAATTTTTGTTTGTCAATCAGTCAAAGTATTTACAAAGGCGAATCTCTTCCAGGATCTACGCAAAAGTGATCCACGTGAAGAGCGAGTTCGCCTCCCTGTCGAACGAGCTTGGCCAGTGCTACGGGCCCTACCGCGACCCAAAGGTCACGAGCCGCTTCATGGAGCAGTTCTATGATGACGCCGGCGTGTCTCCGTCCGCTGTCGAATACCTAGAGGCTTTTGGGATAGGTAAGATGAACATAAATACATAGATTACAGTCTAAGGGTGGTATTCTAGAACGATACTTAAACTGAGTTTAAACAGAGTTCAGACTGTCGATAAAACAGTGCATGTTTTGATATAAAGGGAGGGATATTGAAATCAAAACATGCACTGTTTTATCAACAGTCGACACTACTAAACTCTACTTAAACTGAGTTTAAACAGAGTTCAAGTCGCGTTCCAGTTAAGTGCCGTTCTAGTTTTAACTGAGTTTAAGTAGCGTTCTAGAATACCACCCAACGTGCCGTAAGGTCAATCACAGTTTAAACTCAGTCCTTAGATTAAACCTCGCATTTTGTATGAAAATTAATCGACAGATAGGGTTTAAACTAGCCTTTTTGGTTTAAACTGTGATTAATATTACGGGCCTAAGTACAGTCAACATTGAACATACTGTACGGGCAAGCATCGCCCAACTTTTTTATTCATCTGGGCCCTTAGCCTGTAACACAATGGTGCCAAAATGGGCTGTCAGGTGAAGACTTAAATTACGATTTGCTGACGCTGTCTGTCCTTTTAATGTTTTTGTAGTACAGCAAAGAATATTTTGATTCTAATTCTAGAGGATTAGTTCTCTGGTTGTAGGAGAAAAACGAGGAGAGCCCGGTTTTGTCCTTCTGCCGGCATGCCATTGACCCGCCATTGCGTTACAGGCTAAGGGCCCTGTACGGGCAAGCATCGCCTAACTTTTTTTATTCACCTGGTTTGCTGACTGTGCATTGCAAAGCGCAGCCGAGCTTACGGGCCTTATTACAATCCTCTCAGCAGTAACGGTCTTCACCATGTACAGAACAATACCATCATTAAAACCTGCCGCAGAGATCTGTGTGCTTATTCTGTAAAAAAAAATATTGCAGTCGCTAGTCCTCCTAACCGGTTTTTTTGCGGGAAAATAAAAAAAAAATCTTTTTGTCGACAAATAATAGGTAGGTTTTTTGTCGAAAAAAATAAAGGCAATTTTCCCGGAAATAAAGCCGGTTCCCGGCTTTGGGAACTAGCAACTATGCGGATTTTTTTGTACAGAGCACTGAAAAACATATTATTTATTTTCACCGCCATCTACAGGATCTCTATCTCAGCTGTGCGACAATACGAGAGTTGTATACACTCTCCCCTGCCCGTAATACATACTCGTCGGCGAACGAAAAAAACATGGAAGTATTTCTTCAAGCTAACCATCCTCTAAAATCGGCACACGCATCTACTCGCGCAGACAATTTTGTTAAAAATATTTTAAACCAATAAGAAAACAAGAAACTCCGTCATTTTTGGATAGTTTTCGCGCTATTGATGTTATTGGTCATATTATACTGACAGCGTCAAACTGACGTCTTTTCTAAGTCACTTCTACCGAATCACTAAAATCTTGAGAGGAACCATCTGTAGACTCCGCCCATATGAGAACCATATGCATTAGGTAATTTCTCAGGGCTATTGAGATCTCCATGTTCTCATCTGATCGCTGCTACTCGTAGATCTAAAAAATTTAAATGTTTTTTTAATCGTATGATTTGTATTTTTTTTTTGTGGTGGCCCGATTAAAAAGCTCGAGACATAGTAATACCCTGTTAATTTAAAATACAGATGGCGCCCCAAGCTAGTTTGTACTATCTCTACAATCCAGTGCAATAACTCAAAAGCGTCATTGTATTTTCAGCCGTACCCGCTGCCGATAAAAGCGAGCTGGAAGCCATCAGCAATGTGTTCTGCAAGAAGAGGCAAAATCCTCTGTACGTCGGCAGTGTTATGTCAAACATCGGGTACACGGAAGCTGCGTCTGGTATTTCTGCTATCAGTAAGGTAAACAACCATTTCAACTACAGAGGCCTAAAATGTCAGGGTAAAAGGACGAAAAAAAACAAGTAAAAAAATATTTTTTTTTGCAATCACACACACTCATAATACAATTAGTACCATCTAGGTATCTCAAACATAAATCTTATCTTTACGTATGCGCTTGTTATAGAGAAAAATATTATGTACGAGTATGACCCAGCAACCAGCATGCTAGGACATATTGCCTATAGTGTGGCTTATGAAACATACCCGTATTATTTTACAACTTTCCATTTTTTTTAAATCTGATTTAATTATATTTACTGACAATATATCCCGATAATATCCTGACAGTAATAAAAGTAAGTGAATACCTACGTTATATTCCATTGCGAGAAACTAAGATCAACAAGCAGATACTTAGAAAGGGATAGATAGCTTTAATCCCCAGATTTGATTGTAAGCAAAGTTTTCTATCTTGCCCTAAATCATTCATGCGATTTTAGGTCCTCCTCGGCTACCAGAAGGGCGAGATTGCCGCGAATCTCCACTTCACAACGCCCCGCGACGACATCGACGCCCTGCGCGATGGTCGCATGCGCATCGTCTCGGAACATCAGAAGTTCAACCGCTCCTACACCGCTGTCAACTGTGTGTCAGTCACCGGTCTCAATATTCACGCGTTGTTGCATGGACACTATAAACCCAAGGTAAGGAGCAATGGAAACACAAATAATCACGGAGTTGTTGCTACTACTGGGTATCTAAACTCTGAACGCAGAACTCTTAACTCTGAATGAAGAACTCTAAACTCTGGACGCAAAACTCTAAACTATGCACGCAGAATTAAAAAATTTGAGCGCAGAATGCAGAATTCTAAACTCTGAGCGCAGAACGAAGAAAAACTCTTAACTCTGAACGCAGAACTCTAAAATTTGAGCGCAGAATGTAGAATTCTAAACTCTGAGTGCAGAACGTAGAATTAATTCTAATCTCTGTACGCACAACTCTGAACTCCAAAAGCAAAACTTTAAACGAAGAACTCTTAACTCTAAATGAAAAACTCATCTTTCAGAATCAGAATCAGAATCTTTAGACGCAGAACTCTCAACTGTGAACGCAGAACTCTAAACTTTGAACGCAGATCTGTATACTCTGAACGCAGAACTTTACACCTCGCACAAGGCCATTCAGCACGTCTTAATTTGTTTCCCCCAGGATCTCTCCCTCTACCGCTCCAACATCCCTCACCTGGTGGCCATATCGGGGCGGCAGGAGTCCTCCGTAGAGAAGGTCTTCAAGGATCTGAAGACGCGGCCCGTCGACCCGGAGGAGATCGGGCTGCTGCACAACATACATGAGAAGAATATCTCTGGTCATTTGGGAAGAGGATTTGCTATTCTTGGTAAGAATACTAGAATAGAAAATCTATTAATAGCCATGAAAAGCCGTTCGTAAAATGTACACGAAACTTGTAAGTAAGTACTAGATGCAGGAGAAATGCGTGTAAATAGGAACTGCATCAGCACATATTATATGCCAACGTATGATTCGGGAACTTTGATTCAAAGTGTTTATTTTTCCATTTGCTGCGATTAATCATTTTATTAATTAATTCAACCTTTTTTTGACTGAAGCCATAACCTCTTTTATGTTTACCTACTCTTTTTTTTTGTGATCGTCTTTTATTTTTTATTGTACTTTTTCAGCAGTATTTTTAAACAAGACACGATTTCATCTAACCGCGCCCCCAAAAGATGGACGTGAACTTTTTGTAAGACACGTTACCTGCACTATTCAACTCTTTTGTCTCATTCAGGAACTAATGAAAATAACGAGACAGTAGCACTGGTGGAGAAGATCGACTACTGCGACGATGCCAAGAAGCCTCTTTGGTTCGTGTACAGCGGGATGGGTTCTCAATGGGCGGGCATGGGCACCCAACTCATGCGCATACCAGTCTTTGCCGCCGCCATTGAACTGTGAGTCAAGTTTTAATATTCTTCTTTGTATTCTCATATCGTTTCCTTTCTTTTATTTGTGTAGTGATACTTGTTCCGTTTCTCATTCGGAGACCTTAATCGTAAAGGATGGATAGAGCTTGGCCGTACGGTAAGGTGGTTAATTTGTTTTTTGTCCTATTAGAATTCTAGAATTACGTAAACTGAAATACGCCTGAAAGTTACGGTAGGAAATTGGGCATTGATCAGTGAGGCATCGATTGTCGTAAATTGAAAACCATTTCGAGGAATAGGGATACTGATTACTATTAGGGGTTTAAATAAGTAAAATTAAAACGGATTATTAATATTTATCGCCAAAAATGTTTACTTCATTTTTCTTTCGATGACGTCATCATAGCCTCTAATGCCTACAAATATTTAACTGTCAAAAGTGTCAAATGACTGAGAAAATAACTGTCTTGTTGACTTGACACTGACATTTGTCAAACGTCAACATATTTTTATTTTTTAAAAGCATGAATGAATGCAATGAACTTAGTACATAATGCCAGTGGTGACGTCATAAACAGAACTTTTAGAATTTTTAAATCTATATATATAAAAGGCTTAGGTTGACTGACTCATCACGCTACAGCCCAAACGGCTGAACCTATAAGTATGAAATTTGGACAAAAGTTGCGTTATATGGTGGAGGGTTCATTTAAGAAGCGATTTTTTTTTATTTAACCCTTAAGTGGGTCAAAATCGGGTTGAAAGTGTGTATGGGAAAATTTTTTTTTTTTGTCTTTTGTACTTTAATCTTAGTTTTTCGTACTTTTATTTAAAAATGATTCGACACCTATTTCAGATTTTTTCTCATTTCTATACACTTAAGGGTTAAAATGGGTGCTAAAGTTTTTCGATTTTTTTCACCAGTTACGATCAATGCTGGAACAAAACCGCTAATGCCACAACAGTGATAATTTGACAATAGTTGTAATTTGTAGACACGCTACGGGTTAGGATAGATTTACTTCAAGTTTAACCCTTAAAGCGGTAAAAATAGGGTTCAAAGTTTGTATGAAAAAAAAATTTTTTTTGGCCGGATTTACTTGCAACTAAGAATTCGTATATTAAATCAAAAATAAATTAACACCTGTTTTAGCTTTTTTCTAATTTTAGCCGTTTAAGGGTTAAACGAGGTTGAAATGTATGAATATTTTTCGTGATGTAGTGTCAACGTCGGGCCCAAACCATTTAAGCTACAACTATGAAATTGAAACTTCAGTAGCGTTTTGTAGCAAAACTACCCACCATGAAGAAAAAAATATAATTTTAACCCGTCAAATGCCCAAACCGGGGTTCAAAGTTTGTATGAAATAAAATTTTTTTTTGGTCCGATTTACTTGAAATTTAGTATTTGTATATTTAATAAGAAACAATTAAATACGTGTTTCAGCGTTTTTCAAAATTCTGCCCACCAAAGGGTTAAAAGGGGTAGAAAAGTTTGAAGATTTTTCCTGATTTAGTATCAATGCCAGGCCTAAACCATTAAAGCTACAACTATGAAATTGAAACTGCAGTAGTGTTTTGTGGCAAAACTACCTACCATGAAAAAAAAAAAAAATTTTAACCCTTCAAATGCCCAAACCGGGGTTCAAAGTTTGTATGAAATAAAATTTTTTTTTGGTCCGATTTACTTCAAACTAAGTATTCGTATACTAAATCAGAAATAATTAAACACGTGTTTCAGCATTTTTCTCATTTCAGCGAATGGAGGGTTAAAAAGGGTGGAAACGTTGAAGATTTTTCCCTGATATAGTAGCAATTCTGGGTCCAAACCATTCAAGTTAGAACTTTGAAATTTGAACTACAGTTGCGTTTTATAGCAAAACTACCAACCATGACGAAAAAAGTAATAATGTTAACCCTTGAAATGCCCAAACCGGGGTTCAAAGTTTGTATTAAATAAAAATTTTTTTTGGTCCGATTTACTTCAAACTAAGTATTCGTATGCTAAATCAGAAATAATCAAACACGTGTTTCAGCAATTTTCTCATTTCAGCGAATGAAGGGTTAAAATGGGTGAAAACGTTGAATATTTTTCTCTGATGTAGTAGCAATGCTGGGCCCAACCCATCTAAGTTACAACTTTGAAAAACTACAGTTGCGTTTTATAGCAAAACTACCAACCATGAAGAAAAAAGTAATAATGTTAACTCTAAAACGGCCAAAACGGGGTTCAAAATTTGTATGAAATTATCATTTTATTGGGTCAGATTACCTTAAAACTAAGTAGTCGTGTATTAAATCAGAAATAATAATAAAACACATGTTTCAGCATCAAAAAGGGTGGAAACATTTTAAGAGTTTTCCTGATGTAGTATCAATAACAATGCCGGAACCATTAAAGCTACAACTATTCAATGAACATTTAACTACAGTTGCGTTTTATAGCATGAAGAAAACAATAAAAATGATACACCTAAAACGGCCAAAAAGGTTCAAAGTATGTTTTTTTTTTTGTTGGATTCATTTGATCTTTACCAATTTGGTCACACACATACACTTCCACGCTGAATCTGCACGACGGATTTGGATGACATTTGGAATAGAAATAGCTTACAAAAATACACACTCATGCTAATTTGATAATGGTGAAAGATGTACCCAGGCAACTTCTTATAAGTCTTCGCGGACGAAGTCGCGGGCGAAAAGCTAGTAATTAATAAAATAATATTAACATAAAAAGTTAAGAAAATATTCAAATTAGTTTCTTATATTTGTCTATATTTTCGATTTATAGAATAAAAAATAGAATTTGACGATGCCCAATGCGAAGAGTGACGCTTTCGACGCAAACTTGCGAATCCCGTAGCAAACAATAAAGTAGCTCGTTTCGTGGCACGTAGCGAAAACAATACGTTCTCCTATCGTAGCCGGCGCTACGCCGTAGCCGCGTAGCACCTACGTGTAGGGTTGGAAATTCAACTTTCTGTCCCTGTGTATTTTAATTAAGTTGAAGTATGAATTCCGTCTTTCCTCCATGATTAAGGTCTCCGAATGAGAATCGAAACTATTCTTATTCTTATTCGTATTATTATTCGTACTATTCTTATCCCCTACAAATAAGAATAGTTTCGATTCTCATTGTTTCATCACTGTGAGGCCCAGTTTCTGAATTAAGAATTTTACTTAGTAAATACTTATATCGTTCTGTCACGTTCTTTTGTGAGAAATCTGCAGAGACAGAACGATACTTAAGTGCTTTCTTAGCGAATTTCTCAATTCAGAAATCGGCAGTGAGAGTGTTAACAATTTTCACGGCGCGGTATCGAACTCGACGACCGCTAAGTTCACCCTCTCTTCACAGTTGCCACAAAACCCTGAAGCCAAAGGGCATTGACATCGTAGACATCATCACCTCGAGTGACAAGGCGACGTTTGACAATATCCTGCACTCGTTCGTTGGCATCGCAGCCGTGCAGATCGGCCTGACAGACGTCTTGAGGGAGCTGGGGATGGTGCCTGACAACATTATTGGTAAGATTCCTGTAGTGCAATTCGTTTACCGTATGACAAAATATTGGGACAGGTGAATGGCAAACGCGCCAGGGGACGGGCACCAACCAGATGGTCTGATGCGATAAAAGCAGCGGCTGGAGGAAGCATTCACCGGGCAGTTCATATGACGGAAGACCGCTCCCAATGGAAGCGAGTACGACATTGTCGCGATCCTCAGCCATGAGGAATCGATTAAGAAGAAGAAGAAGATGACAAAATACAACCTTCTGCAACTGATTGTGCAAGGGAAAATATAGGGTCGCCGAAGATTTGGCCGCCCAAAAACTTCATGGCTACAAAATCTCGCAGAATGGTTCAACACAAGCCACACACAACTCTTCCGAGCCGCAACATCACGGGCCAAAGTGGCCGTAATGATAGCCGACCTCCGATAGGAGATGGCACCAAAAGAAGAAGATTTTACAAAGGTCTATTAGGTGAACATTGGCGTAGGTAGACGTGTGTTGCATCAATTACGTATGTGGCAATTAGTAAGCAGTTTTTTGGGAGATGTATGGGTAAATGAAGTAATTGTCATACTTAACTAAATTTTACCAAAATTGGGACTTGTGGGGTTTCTCAAATAATCGATTCAGATGCTGATTGCGCTTGGCTCCACTTTATATGCCAAACAATATTGATATTTTGCAAGCGGTGGCCCCGTGATGGCACCCAGTCACTGCAGGATATGTAGGTAAAGTTGAAGGAAAACATCGTAAGGAAACCGGCGGCCTAGTTGGCTCCTTACGTATTGACGTGTCGTTCTTGTGGGCTAGGCTGACTAAGCTGTCAGCATTGTACCTATAGACTTCACCCATCTGCAGTGTGCACTCTAAGTCGATAGCGGAACTTTAAGTAGGCTTTCTACTGATCAATACAAACAACTTGTACTAGGTGGCGAAAAAAATGGAGCGAAAAAAATATCAGCTGTTTCATACACTTAGCGCAGTACTGAGTCGACCTTTTGTATGGAACAGCTGATATTTTTTACGCTCCATTTTTTTCGCCACCTAGTACAAGTTGCTTGCATTGATCAGTAGATGGCCTACTTAAAGTTCCGCTATCGACTTAGAGTGCACCCTGTAGTGTGAATGAAGGTACCACTGGACGCTGTATAAATCAACTCATTACGTAGATGCAAAAAGGCCTAAGTATGTGTTGGACGTGCGCGCAGTATTGTCTTATGCCATCTCTATTAAAATTTCTACAATGTTATGTTATGGTTTTCCACCAGGTCACAGCGTTGGCGAGCTAGGCTGCGCGTACGCCGACGGCTGCGTGACCGCTGAGGAGATGATCCTGGCCGCCTACAGTCGCGGGCTGGTCTCTGTGCAGACACCGTTCATCAAGGGGTCCATGGCGGCGGTGGGCGTTGGCTACAAAGACGTAAGAAGGCGCTGGTTTTGTTAGCCAGCCTTTTCAGCCTCTTCTTTTTAAATATAGGAGTAATGAACTTGTTTTGTTTGGATTACTCTTGTGAGGAAGTAGATAACCTATATTTACTGTGTAATGCCAGCAATAATAAAAAATTAACAAAATTAAATAAAACACCGAATTCACCAATGAAAAGGTATACTGTTATTAAGCTATTGCATTGATTCCGAGTGATTTGCTGCCGTCTGTTGAGGATTTCCGTTCCCCATCTCCAAAGTTCTTTATCAGATCTTCACCATTTTATAGGACCACATGAGAAGTATAAAACAAAAAAGAATAATCAAAATCGGTTCACGTAGAATAAAGTTCTGAGGTAACAAGCATTAAAAAAACGCGTCCTCCTCCTTTTTTAGGTCGGTAAAAAATAAAAAGATCTTTTCTTTTGGCGCCAATATTTGAAAGAAACTGAACTCCAAAAGAAATTCTGGCGCTTTAGGGTTTGTAGCGAGGCCTAAAACATTATAGAGTTACTAAAGAAAGAAAGAAAGAAAGAAAAGACATTTATTAACGACACAATACTCAAAACATAACATTCAAAACAACAAAAAAACCAAAACATAAAAATCAAAACGACTAAAACTAGACAAGACATACATTCATATTATAATTATAATTTGTTTTAAGTATTGGGCTCCTAAAATGATCCCGCGCTCAGTTCTACGACATAGACCAGCGGCGAGGATGCCAGGCCGCGACGCGTGTTTTATCTATGCTTACCAGCTGGATAAATACTCTTTCTGTCTACGGGGAGTCATATTAGTGTCATGTCTTTTCGCGAAACGCGACTCAAGTCTACAGTAGTTCGTCACAATAATATAAACTAGCATTTAATTTGCCTTCAAAATCTTATCAGTCACGAAGGGTAGCCTTGTAATGTTAGCTTTTCCGGCATGTTTCACGCCGAATACTTTTCACGCCGAGAAAGAAGTCGCGGTGCCCATTATAATTATACGGGCGGGTATGATGATTCAAATTTAAAATGACTCTTCCAGATCATCTCCAAATGCCCACCTGAGATCGAGGTGGCCTGCCACAATGGACCAGAATCTTGCACCATCTCGGGTCCTTGCGAGCCGATGCGAGAGTTCGTCTCGGAACTCACCAAGCAGGGGATCTTCGCCAAGGAGGTGCCCTGCTCCAATATCGCTTACCACTCCCGGTATATTAAAGAAGCAGGTAACATGGGTTCCACTTCTTCATTAATATCATCAAGAAAACAAACAGGATTGTTCGTTCACATTTCGGCTCAATTTGTGTCATCTGGTTAAGTTTCTGGTGCAATACAGTACGAGTGGATGATAAATTAGCGGTCAAATATTATAATAAGCCATCTGTAAATCCATATTGGATAATGGCTGAAAAGTTGAACTTCACACCAGAGGGCAATTTTTTAATTGATTTATTCCTGAAACACGTCAACTTAAAAAAAAAAATCGTGTACTTATTTTTATAAAATTTCGTTTTCACCAAAGTCGTAGAACAAAAGTTGTTGGAAATTACATTTAGAAGTTGAATTGTTTCAGGAATAACGCTATTTAAAAATTACCCTGTATAAGATGAAGAGCATCTTCTTTAGGTCTCTGCTACCTGTTGATTACTGTGTACAGCTCCAACGTCACTAACCGACCAAAGAGAGAAAGAAAAGAACTGTCATTTAATTTTATTGTTGCTTCTGTTTTCAGGTCCCGGCCTCCTGAAGTATCTAAAGGAAGTGATCAAGTCACCCCGCGCTCGATCCTCGAAGTGGCTGTCGACCTCAGTCCCGCAGGATAGGTGGGACCAACCTGCTGCCAAGCTGTCTTCGGCCGAGTACCACACTAACAATTTACTCGTAAGAGATTTATTCTTCCGTCCTCTTCACCCTGTAAAAAGACAGTGTTCCATTATAAAAAATACAATACCTACCTATTTGCCATAACGTGAGCAAAAGATAGCGTAATTCGCGCCATACCCATACCCGAATCACTAGATCTGCCAGTGAATAAAAAAAATATACATAAATTAACTTTTTTTAGTTAAGTGTCAGTTTTTTTCTTGTTCGGGATTTATACGTAGGTTTAGGTCTTAAAAATAGTTAAACCTAGGGATTTTCATTTGACTGCTCGTTTTTAGCAAAACTCCCATCCAAAATTTTTTTTTTTATTTGCGTCGCTAAGTTTGTCTTTCAAAGTACCACTCCGCCGCCGCGCCGCGCCGCACCGCCACAGCCAATTTTTTCCGCCAAAGAGATCATAACATTGTCTACGCGCGGTCAAGTGGCAGATCGCAGTTAACCAAAAATGGTGCCTGCTTTTTTCATAATTTAACCTTTATGACTTATTTTCCAGAGCCCAGTACTCTTCGAGGAGACGGCGCGCCTGGTCCCGGAGAACGCCTTCCTGATCGAAGTAGCACCACACGGGCTCCTGCAGGCAATCCTCAAACGATCCCTGCCCGAGTCCTGCGTCAACATCCCGCTGACCAGGCGCGGGCACGCTGACAACGCCGTGTTCGTGCTCGAGGCTGTTGGCAAGTGAGTGGACCATATTATTGGCATGTGGGTGGATCGGGCTGTTGGCAAGTGAGTGGACCATATTATTGGCAAGTGGGTGGATCGGGCTGTTGGCAAGTGAGTGGACCGTTTACTGGCAAGTGGGTGGATTGGGCTGTTGGCAAGTGAGTGGATCAGGCTAATGGCAAGTGAGTGAAAAGTTTGCTCGAGGATGTTGGCAAGTGAGTTGACTGTTTGCTTGGGGCTGTTGGCAAGTGAGTGGAACATTAGCTTGCGGCTGGCATGTAGGTTTGCTTTAGGTGGTTGGCACAACGTTAGCTTGGTGCTGTTGGCAAGTGAGTGGCACTTTTTGTAGGCTCATAGGTGTTACAGAACCTAATGGTATGTCATATTATATCATGTTCGATTCTTGCATGTGCAAACTCCTAGAGAAGCTTTCGAAAGACATCGAACAGTTTTACAGTTTGATGTCAAACGAATAATCATACCTAATTGACCTAAAACTCCTTTTATTTTCAGAATGTACTTGCAAGGCTACAACCCAAAGGTGAAAGCCCTGTATCCGAGAATCCAATTCCCTGTTTCATCTGAGACTGCCTCTATTTCTCATCAAGTTGAATGGGTCCACAATGAAGTATGGTAAGTAATATAAAAGATAAAGAAAGATAAAATTAAGCAACATAAATTATCCAGTTATTGAATATCAAAAAAAGATAGTTGATTTCAATAAGGGCTATTTGTGAGTAAAGAAACCGGTCAGCGGTGAGGATTTTTTTAAATAATAGAATCTCTTATCTTGCAGCCTTTGTTGTAATTATTTATTTTCTATCCTCCAGGACATTGCCCCTGTATGCGGCAGCGAGAAGGAAGACTGCTGCTGAAGCTAAATTCATCGTATCGGTGCACGATGATGAGCACAGTTTCCTCAAAGGCAATGTACATGGAAGTAAGTACCAACTTTACTTGATCAGTTGGTAATAGTGGGTATGTAAAAAATACTGGTCTTTAAGGTGGAATGATAGCAACGTAGCGGGAAATTAAAAAAAAAACACATATTTTTACATTTTGTAGCTAAACTGAGCAATTTTTATTCCGCGATTTTTCGTTCGCGGCAATAAAACAGTATTCTTTTCATTATTGTACACAACAGAACAACAATAATTCAGCCGATTATGTGTTCTGGTCTACGAAGCAGTGGCACTGCCCAAAAAAGTTGTCGTAGACCAAATCACATAATCGGCTGAATTATTGTTGTTTTGTTGTTTACAATAATGAAAAGAATAGTTTGTTATTGCCGCGAACGAAAAATCGCTGAACTAAAATTTTGTTTAGCTACAAAATGTAAAAAACTGTGAAAATTTTGAATTTTCCGCCACGCTGCTATCTTCCAGCCTTAAGACGAAATACGACGCACAACTAGCGCTGCCAATGAAAAAAAAAACATATCTTCTTTTATTTGCATTCGCAGGAGCGTTTTTTGCTAAAAAAGCATCCAAAAAGAAGATATGATTTTTTTCATTGGCGGCGCTAGTTGTGAGACCTATTGCGTCTTTACATTTATTTACTCAACTGTCCAAGTATGTAAGCGCTACCTCGTAAGGAGCAATTATACTTTTTTCGAGATTTCCGAAGTCCCCATTACGAAAGTGGTTTCTGTTGAGTTCTGAGTTCAACGTCCCTCTCAATAAATTTTATTGTGACATGACTTTTGTATAACAATCTCCTCGTGTCAAAATAATATTTTACTTCGTTGCAAGTATTGATGTACCGTTCCCGGGAACATTCCCAATCGCTGGAAACATTGCCGGCAACATTGCCGGCAATGTTCCCCAACTGGGAATTTACTGGGAACTTTGCTCAAATCTTGAGATATTCCAATATTTGTTTGCTGAACTGTACATGATTTTGGATTCTCTATACACCAGGTAATAAATTATCAATAAAAACCCCATAACTTTGAAAACTGCCAGCCCATTGGGAATGTTTCCGGCAATGTTTCCAGTTTATTTCCGGCAATGTTTCCCATTGGGAATGTTCCCGGCAATGTTCCTGGCAATGTTTCCAGTTTATTTCCGGCAAAGTTTCCAAGCAATCTTTCTCGGGATATTTGTTGGTAAACTTTACCATTATTTATGCAAATATCGATGATCTTGTATAGTGTTGTGATGAATTTTATGATAAAGATAATGGAACAGTCGCCCGCAACGTTTTAAACAACTAAAAAGGTTACAGTTTCCCTTTATGATATGTCACAAAGTACGAAATTCTAGATTTAAACAGCTAAAACTTAAAATCCTAACCAACCACACACTACCTTAACCTGCCAAGGTCGAGTCGGATTCGCGCAGCATTGGTTCCGTAGCATACATGCATAACATGAACTTAGAAGAAAAAAAAATGTTTTATTTTTTATTTTTCCTCATAAATCGAAAATTATACGGGTGGCATGTGTGGCTGACCATTTTATGTCGTTTATAAGAAATGAGGGTTTCACGGTGGTATTACAGAACGCTCATTGATAACACAGTTTAAACTCTTCCCGCACAGTCGGAGTTTAAACATGGTTTAAACTCTTCTCACTAACAGTTTAGTAGAGCTTATTCATTAATCTTAGAGATTCCTTTATTAGGCTAATCAAATCAGTGACAGTGATCATGATGCTCGCTCAATGAGATCTACCCGATAAAAGTATCAAAACTGTAACTGTCCATATCTCCTAAACGGCTAATGCTAGACCCATGTTCATGGTACTCTGAGAAAAGGGCTCGACGAGATCTACCCGATAAAAGTATCAAAACTTTTACTGCCCATATCTCCTAAACGGCTAATGCTAGACCCATGTTCATGGTACTCTAAGAAAAGGGCTCGACGAGATCTACCCGATAAAAGTATCAAAACTTTAACTGCCCATATCTCCTAAACGGCTAATGCTAGACCCATGTTCATGGTACTCTGAGAAAAGGGCTTGACGAGATCTACCCGATAAAAGTATCAAAACTTTAACTACCCATATCTCCTAAACGGCTAATGCTAGACCCATGTTCATGGTACTCTAAGAAAAGGGCTTGACGAGATCTACCCGATAAAATTATCAAAACTTTAAGTGCCCATATCTCCTAAACAGCTAATGCTAGACCCATGTTCATGGTACTCTAATAAAAGGGCTCGACGAGATCTACCTACTTTCATCGGGTACATCTCGTCACGCCCTTTTATTAGAGTACCATGAACATGGGTCTAGCATTAGCTGTTTAGGAGATATGAGCACTTAAAGTTTTGATACTTTTATCGGGTAGATCTCGCCAAGCCCTTTTCTTAGAGTACCATGAACATGGGTCTATCATTAGCCGTTTAGGAGATATGGGCAGTTAAAGTTTTGATACTTTTATTGGGTAGATCTCGTCAAGCCCTTTTCTTAGAGTACCATGAACATGGGTCTAGCATTAGCCGTTTAGGAGATATGGGCACTTAAAGTTTTGATACTTTTATCGGGTAGATCTCGTCGAGCCCTTTTCTTAGAGTACCATGAACATGGGTCTAGCATTAGCGGTTTAGGAGATATGGACAGTTAAAGTTTTGATACTTTTATCGGGTAGATCTCGTCGAGCCTTTTTCTTAGAGTACCCCGTCGTCTAATTCATTCATCTACCAAGTTTCATGGCTTACCTGGGGAAATGTACCTATACATCCCGAGTTTACAGTTCGGGGCGAACTACTAGTATTAATAATTTGGAATATTATAGAAACCCGCGATCAGTCAATCAATTCAGCCCACTGTTGACCATTGTCAAGGAGCATAACATCGGTAGCCAATGGTTGAAGACAAAAAAACACAATAACTCTGAGTTTCATTGAAGATTGAATTCACTAATATATGTAAATCATATGAATAATTCACTTTTATTGGCAATAAGTAGGGATTTCATGGAATTTTTAAAGAAAATACCGATTTTATGCAGTTTCTATATGGCAACACTGTAAGGAAAGACGCTTATGAATTGTCACGTGATTAACGAACGCGATATTTCAAGAATCAGCATGATTGACTTCACTAATATATGTAAATCATATGAATAATTCACTTTTATTGGCAATAAGTAGGGATTTCATGGAATTTTTAAAGAAAATACCCATTTTATGCAGTTTCTATATGGCAACACTGTAAGGAAAGACGCTTATGCATTGTCACGTGATTAACGAACGCGATATTTCAAGAATAAGCATGAATTATAAACAAAAAAACTACTGGGAATTTATGGGAACATTGGGAAAGTTTCGGAAACTTTCCGGCAATGTTTCCAGTGGAAACATTGCCGGGAGTGGCAATGTTTCCAAGCGTACATCACTAGTTGCAAGCCTGGGCCCTTAGCCTGTAACACAATGGTGCCAAAATGGGCTTCCGGTTGGCGGTTTAAATTACGATTTATTAATGCTGTCGGTCCAGTGTCGGTCCTTTTAATGTTATTGTAGTACAGCAATAGTACATTACTGCCGCGGTCTTTAATGGGTGCGTTTCTGGCGCGCTTTTGATGGCCGACAGAGCGCAGCGTAGCGCAGCTCAAGGCCTTCGCAGCGTGGTCAGCATTGCAGCCCTTGATGGACAAGCTGGAATGAAGGCCGAGACCGAAGGTCGAGGCCTTTATAGCGCGGACAGCAAGGGCTGCAATGATGGCCAAGCTTGACGGCCGAGAGCGTAGCTAAGCTAAGCTCGAGGCCATCATAGCGTGGCCAGAAGCGCACTCATTGCAGACCAAGGCTTGTATAGTGCTTTACTCAAACAATGCGAGTAATTTAAATATAACCAGCTTACCTTTTGTCTTAGTTTACTTTCTGTTGATTTTTCATTCCGCAAACTTTTCGGAGATAAACTTGTATTTTTTCTTAATTAATTTCTTAATGTACTATTTCGCTTCCTTTTTATGTTCGGCGTTGTTAAACACATTGAATCGGAGGATTCGTTGCTTGAAGAGTTCACTTTTATTTACAACAAAAACAGCACGCACAGAAAAAATCACTTCGAACAACGCGCGAAGCGGCGAAAACAATATGGCCGCGCTTTTTTTTTCTATGCAATTTGTAGACTGCCAGCACCCAAACAGCCAAATTCTAAATAAATACTTTTTGTGCCTGACTTTTTAGTTCAATTTTTGAAACAAAACTCGACATTAATGGATTTTCATACAATTTTTCTGGCCGCAAAACACGACATTAATGAAATTCCATACAACTTTTCTGGCGCCTAATCAAAGTAGCCCGCAAGTCCTCCTTTGCTCAAAGAAGGTTGTCGAATTAATTACCACATTACGAGCTTTTTTGAGTAAAGAATATTATGAGTCTAATTCTAGAGGATTAGTTCGCTGGTTGTAGGAGAGCAACGAAAAAATCCCGGTTTTGTCCTTCTACCTAGTACGCCATTGATACGCCATTGTGTTACAGGCTAAGGCCCCTGTTCTGTAATGAATGAAGGTTCTATGAGGTCCTGTACTACTACTAAGGCCTTTGCATCTGCGCATTGAGATGATTTATACACCGTCCAGTGGCACCTTCCCTTACACTAGATGGGTGAAGTGACCACTCGACGCTGCAGTGCCTAGAACATCGTTTTAGGTGGAGGTCCTGTAAACCTCCTACCTATAAAACGACTTCTTCCTCAGACGAAATGCTGTACCCGTTCAGTGGTGCCCTCATCTATGTATGGGACACCATGGCGATGATCCTCGGACAGACCCGCCGTGACCTCTCTGTCCAGTTCCACAACGTACATCTGCACGAACAACCCAGACTGTCCTGTGACAAGCTGTTGAGATTGGGTGTGCAGCTGCATAAGGGGAACGGCTACTTTGAGGTAAGGTTCTAATTGAACGAGCAAGCGAAGCGAGCGAAGTTCTCCGAGTCTACTTGAACAATCCGGCGTTTGTATGTTTGTATGTATGTATTTATGTATGTATGTATGTATGTATGTATGTATATATGTATGTATGAATGTTCGTTCAACGATAACTTAAGTAAATTTAGTCGGATCGTCATGAAATTTGATAGGCGGGTAAATGACGTAAAGAGAATTTTTAAGTTGGAATATGAGCCAAATCGGTCGAGGGGTTGCTGAGATATGGGGTCGCGAGTTCATAGTTCGGGGCAAACCACTAGTCTAATAAGTCACCAATGACAAAGTTCTAAGGTAAATACATACATAGAGTCGTGCAAAGCTAACTTTGCAGTGGAGCGTCCGAAATAGTAATTTCCGTACGTTTCTTTTGTATGTTTTCACCATATTTTCAATGTATTCCACAAAACAAAATTGTAACAGACAATAACTGACGTAACATGTATCACTTGTAGAACTTGTAACATGTACCACTGCAACGTACGGAAATTACTATTTCGGATGCTCCACTGCAAAGTTAGCTTTGCACGACTCTACTAGTGCACACTATCAACGACCGAAAGTTGATAGATGATTATCTAAATGACAAAGAAGTCTGGCACTAAACCAGTTCAGTGCACGATCACCACACTTACCAATGTGTTATTTGTTAAGTACCTACCTGCATTACAAAATGTATTATTTTTGAAGCACGAGATCCTTGGAGTTTCTTTACCATGCTTCTTCTCCAAGAACGATCAGAGCTAGTGAAGCTGGAGAAAAAAAGTAGCTAGATACTTAGGCCCGGTTTCTGAGTTGAGAATTTTACTAAGCACATACTTACGTATCGCTCTGTCACGCTCTTTTGTCAGAAATCTGCAGAGACAGGACGATACTTACCATGCTTAGCAAAATTCTCAACTCAGAAACCGGGCCTTAGTATTCGATAGTAATAACAAATCAAACAAAACAAGTATCTGATTTATATACATTTTTACTTTAGATAATATTTTGACGTTCAATGTAAATAATTTATTTATGGCATATTGAATAAAAACATTTGTTTCTGATTCTGATTCTGAAAAGTTGCCTACTCGTTACGTTTCGAGACACAAATGACCAGCTAACACAATAATGATAGGCAATATGCAAGAGAATTGAAATATTGCGCAGAATAAAACATTATTTATGGTTGTGTGTCATCATGCTTAAGGGTAGACAATAGCAACGTGGCGGGAAATTCAAAATTTTCACAGTTTTTTACATTTTGTAGCTAAACTGAGCCATCTTTGTTCAGCGATTTTTCGTTCGCGGAAATAAAACAGTATTCTTTTCATTATTGTAAACAACCGAACAACAATCATTTAGCCGATTATGTGTTCTGGTCTACGACAAGTTTTTTGGACAGTGCCACTGCTTCGTAGACCAGAACACATAATCGGCTGAATTATCGTTGTTTTGTTGTTTACAATAATGAAAAGAATACTGTGTTATTGCCGCGAACGAAAAATCGCTGAACAAAAATAGCTCAGTTTAGCTACAAAATGTAAAAAACTGTGAAAATATTGAATTTCCCGCCACGTTGCTATCGTTCCACCTTAAGGGCAATGGCTACTTGGAGACAAGGCTTTAGTATGGTGGTATGGTAATCGTTTCGAATTATACAGGGTGTTAACCCTTTCAGACCTGAATTATGGTTTTTGAACCTAGCAATGTGATTTTTTTTTTCTGACTAGATGTACGGACACTTATGAAGAATACGAAGGAAAAACTGATAAAAAACTACATTTTTGTAGGAAAATTTAGTTTTCTTTTAATGTGTACAATTGAACACAACCGGCCTAAATGAAAAGAAAAATCTATTAGGGCACTAAATAAAAATCGAATAAAATCATGTTTTTATTATGAAATTAAAGTATTTACTTATTACCTTTTACAGTCTTGACAGCATGAACTTTAAAAAATTTAATAATTATAGGAAATCTAACAAAAAAAATGTCTTTGGTTAGACGTAAGTGAACATTGCGCTTCATGAATTTGATGTGAGACTTTCCACTACATCCAGGATTTTTGCAGAGAGTAGGTAATTTATCGTCATGGGCCGGTAAATGTAATTCGCCATTCTTAGCAACTTCCGAGTAGGGGTGTTTTTCTCCCAGTCTTCTGGGTATTATTGTAGGCAGTGGCACGGGACTGCAGCTGAGTCTTCCCCTCTTGGCTGTTGGGACTTATTTGTTTTTATTGACCAATATCTTGCTGCCAAACGTTGACTGAATCCCAGGAGCTTCATCTGCTTTTTTTTTCGGTATACCAAGCACATCACATTCCAGCTGGCACTCCCTGAAGGATTTAACCACTGCTAAGTCAGACGCATGGAAAATGGTAAGATGGTAAGTTCAGCAATAAGTCTTCGGGCAGGGTTGGTTCGGCATCATCGGTATCATCATCATGAGGAATGTACTCACTCTGGCTTA
This sequence comes from Zelleria hepariella, assembly GCA_949319315.1. NCBI lineage: Eukaryota > Metazoa > Arthropoda > Insecta > Lepidoptera > Yponomeutidae > Zelleria > Zelleria hepariella. The sequence goes on along the minus strand of OX439396.1, from coordinate 3,810,000 downwards.
GAGCTATGCGATCTGCACCCAAACGCACAGGCCTAGATGATGACGATGCTGGCACATCATCTGTTTCATCTTCAGAAGAAGACAGGTCAATATCTGAAAGATTGCCCCTTTCCTGAAACAGTAGCTTCCCGCGATATCATTATTAGTTTTTTCCATGCAATTCAACATAAAACAAACCAAAATATACTTAAAAATATCCAAAACGAATAATAATTAGGCGGAAGAAAAATGCGCGGGAATACAATATCAAGCAACATCTTGCACCGTATGTCTACAATTGAACACATTACGAAAATATCTCAATTTTGGCATAAATACCTACAAAAGCAATAAAAATATACATGCATTCAATATTCCAAATGATATTCTATTCAAAATAATTTAATTGTTGCCCAGATTTTATGTTTTTACATTGATTTGAAATAAAATATATTTACTTACCCACAAGCACGCCGGCTTTCGCGAAGTCCCGTCGAAAAGTGACCGAGACGTTCTTGATTTCAATACGCGATGGCGTTACTTGTATCATTTGCATGAAGCATAAAGTGACCAAACGAATACAACAGGATTGAAGTGATAAAATATTTTACCTACGTTTTTATAATGAAAACAATATACAGGGTGTTAAAAGACCGCCAACAGAGCGGGAAACCACGTATTGTCCTCATCTTAAGGAACATTTTTGCCCAAGGAACTATGCCTGGGAAATCAACGGTTTCAGAGATAATGAGGTTCAAAGTCTGACTTTTCAAAACTTTTTTTTTGCAGAAATGTATTCAGTATCTAGTTCTTAACGTATCTTCTCAAGAAGCCATATCAAAATTATGAATATTTCTTACAAAAATCGACGTTAAAATTGTAACCCGCAATGTATTCTAAACATCGGCACTTCCAGCTTAAGTAACATAAACTTATACCTACGCTTGCGCAATATGACTTCTGTGCGTTACACGTTCATTGCGTGATAAAATATTTTTGAAAATTATAACCTAAAAAACCAAAATCATTTCCCAGCAATAATTTATCGAAAAAGTACTTTGTTTTGGTGTCTAGTATGCGTGGCTTTCGGGTCTGTTGGCGGTCTTTTAACACCCTGTATGTGTACAATTGTACACGTATGGTCTGAAAGGGTTAAAAGACCGCCAACAGAGCGGGAAAACACGTATTGTCCTCACCATACTGAACATTTTTGCCCAAGGAACTATGCCTGGGAAATCAACGGTTTCCGAGATAATGAGGTTCAAAGTCGGACTTTCCAAAACTTTTTTTTTGCAGAAATGTATTCAGTATCTAGTTCTTAACATATCCTCTCAAGAAGCCATATCAAAATTATGAATATTTCTTAGAAAAAACGACGTTAAAATTGCAACCCGCAATGTATTCTAAACATCGGCACTTCAAGGTTAAGTAACATAAACTTATACCCACGCTTGCGCAATATGACTTCTGTGCGTTACACGTCCATTGAGTAATAAAATATTTTTCAAAATTATAACCTAAAAAACCAAAATCATTTCCCAGCAATAATTTATCGAAAAAGTACTTTGTTTTGGTGTCTAGTATCCGTGGCTTTCGGGTCTGTTGGCGGTCTTTTAACACCCTGTAGATGGATGAAAAAGTAGAATTTGCACACTATGATTGCTGTTCCTTATTTTATGTGAGTGCAGCCCAAGATACAATTTCCTTTAATTCCACTAGTCTAACTTTTTTTTTGCCACCATAAGAACCGAAATACAAGGCTTTGAAAAAGTTTAAAAAGTTCTTCATAGTAATCTCAAGGTATAATCCGCGTGGGATCAGAATGGGATAATACCTTTTGGAACTGAGAAGCTCGCGGTCCTGTAGCGTCAGCATTTCGGCACACTCTATAGTTGTCTTTGGCAAACTCGCGTCAAAACTTGCTTGTGTTTTCTGTGCGTGTGGGTGTCTGCTCGAGTTTTATCACGTTTTATTCAAATAATGCAATAATATTGAATCCTTTAAGATTACAAACATTAAACATTTTTGTGTATTTCCAATTTCCCTATGATAGAACGTGGGACAATTTATTTTTTTACTGACGCTACCCGAGAACTGTCATTTTCGATTCAGTTCCAAAAGGTATTATCCCATTCTTATTCCGCACGGATTATAACCTACCGATGAAAATCTCTGACGACTGGGTTAATAGGTTTACAAGATGTTATGAATACTCTTCAAGATAAACACGTGATAACATATCGTTCTACCCACAGATTGTAGAAGAGAACGTTACCCTAATAAGCGGCTACATCTACGCCGACGCGGCGCACAAATCGGACATGTACAAGAAAAAGCTTGAGACCAAGACAGACGGATTAACGTTGGACTCGCAGCAGGTTTACAAGATGTTCTTTGATCGAGGATCTTATTACAAGTATGAAATTACTAATAAGCGTCAACACTATTTATTTGCTTACATTTGCACCTTCCCGAATCTCCTTTCTTATTTTTTTATTCCCGAAAAAAGAAAAATGGTAGACCCGCTAACTTGGTTTTTTCTTGCTTGTCACTTTTGAAAATGCACGAAAAACTTAAATTACTTCGGCCCGGTTTCTGAATTGAGAATTGTACTAAATAAATCCTTATGTACCGTTCTGTCACGTTCTTTTGTGAAAAATCTACAGATGCAGAATTCCTCAATTCAGAAATCGGTAGTTACCTACAGTGTATCGACCACTTTTTGTTTTTTCTAAATCATTAATCCGTGCTCGATATTAAATATTTAAAATACAGTGTTTTGGTTATGGAAGCCGCTGCTCCATACAAAAAGTTAGACCTGTTTCCTCCCTGGATAATTATTTTAGAAAAAATATGCATAAGCCATTCAATTTATATGTATTTGTTTTAACCTGTTCGCTCGAAATCGGGACTAAATACCCCTTTATTTTCGGAAAATTAGGAAAATTAGTTCGGATCGTTGCACTCGCTTATTATCGCCCACAAAATTAGAGCAACCTATTGGTATCGCGCTAAGGACACATGTGTCTCTATTCCGAGCGAGCCGAACGAAAGGTAGGGTCATGGTGCTCTATATGACGAGTGAATCAAATTAAGGGTAGACGATAGCAAGGTGGCGGGAAATTCAAAATTTTCACAGACCTTTACATTTTGTAGCTAAACTGAACTATTTTTGTTAAGCGATTTTTCGTTCGCGAGAATAAAACCGTATTCTTTTCATTATTGTAAACAACAGAACAACAATAATTCAGCCGATTATGTGTTCTGGTCTACGAAGCAGTGGTAATGCCCAAAAAACTTGTCGTAGACCAGAACACATAATCGGCTGAATTATTGTTGTTCTGTTGTTTACAATAATGAAAAGAATACGGTTTTATTCTCGCGAACGAAAAATCGCTGAACAAAAATAGCTCAGTTTAGCTACAAAATGTAAAAAACTGTGAAAATTTTGAATTTCCCGCCACACTACTATCTTCCAGCCTTAAACTCCGTTCTCTCTCAGGGGTGAATTCCGGAGCATAAAATCCGCCACCGAGGCGCTGACCACCGCCGAGGTGGCTTGGAACGGCAACTGGGTGGTGCTCCTCGACTCTCTGTTCCAAATGCACGCGCTGCGCCGGGAGCACGACGGCATCTCGCAGCCTAGGTTCATCCGGCGACTGTTCATCGATATGAAGGAACACTCCTTGGCTAAGGCAGGGACTAAGGGTTCCGTTGAGCTGGTGCTGAATGACTTGCAAGGGGTTTCGAGGTAAATGCGTGCCTAGTTTGTTAACAGTAAAGATAAGCAGTAGTTGCTATTGATTAACTGGGGCCTCAAGTCTATAAGGACGCTGTTTGTATGAGAATATTAAGAAAATAACTGTGTTCATTGCACGCCATTGAAAATATAAGTAATCATTCTTATTTGTCGACAAAATTTAGCTTTTTCCGTATAAATACTATCATAATGAACTAAAACATTCGTTACAGGTTTGAGGCCCACGTCCACACATCTCTTCTCCCCTATGATTCTATGATTCGTTTTCAGGGTTGGAGGTATTTTAATGGAGGACGTCAAGTTTAACGATTTCTCACACTCGACACATGAACTCGTTGACCTAAAATCTCAGAAATTCACACCTTTCTTCCAGTTCAACAGAGTGAAGGTAAAAAAAAAAAAAAATTATAAGATTTTTGAAACATACTAACACCACAGTCATCACAGATTGTGGTGCTAATTTTAAATCTTTATTGTAAGTTACTACCAACCCCAAAGTACCATTGCAAAACTGATTGATCTTTCAGCCCCGTATGGCAATTAGGTGGACTGTACTGGCAATTAGGTGGACTGTATTTCAGTGGACTGGGTGGACACTGGAACGGTACTTTACACATTTGGTCACATTTTATCATAGAAGGCAAGAAAATTTTATTTTTTTCTTCGTTTATTTCAGGCCCCAGAAGCTCTCAACGTATTCCTCCAGATCGCAGCCCAGAACAGAAATAAAGAAGTGGTCAAAGTCTTAGAGATCCTTACCTCCAGGCACAGTTTAAAGGGCGAGATTGTCCCTCTGATCGAGACCATCCCCGGGGCCAAGTTTACTTTCGACCAAGTGAATATTGAGGATCTCCCTAACTACAGATACAAAACGCTACAGGCGGATCTTGTGGTCATTCGGAACATCACCATTAGTGAAAATGTAAGTTACTTTCAAATCCACAATATTATTTCCGTAAATTAATTGATTAGTTAAGTAGATAGCTGGCACGGAACGGGTTCAAGTACCCATTACGAACAAAATTTTACGTTCTGGTATAAGTACAATAGATCTGAGTTGTCTCCCTTCTTCCATTCCCACTATATTTGTATGACATGGAACTTTAGAAAGATGATCTCTTCCAGATCTGCGAAATGCTCTACGGCGCGATCGCCCAAGACATCTTCATCCTGAGCACAGAGACCTCAGGCAATAGCTCCGTGCCACAAGCCTTATGCCGTCCCGTGGCTTCAGCCACCACGGAGTTGGGAAGGCTCGTTCTGTCCCGCTGGCGACCAGCTACCGACCATACGGCCTCCGCCGCAGTGTCTGTGGATGGTATTAAAGATCTGGCGATGCTACGCTCGACCAGACAGAGTCTGAGGCCTGAACACAAGCTGGTTGTGCTGACGAGGTTCCCAGCGCCTGATGGGCTCAAAGGTTTGTAGTGTTACCATACCATAAATGCATTCTGTTATTGTTACTCCTGTAAGTGCAACATTTTCCACGCTCTCTAGTCACTTACCAGCTCTTTTACAGTCCTTGGGGACAGACCAACTTGCTCGAATATGTTCGGGAAAGGTTTTTTCTATGCCATGGAGAAAATTACAAACCCAACTAAAGAAACTGACATTTCATCGTCGTTAGACTTTTTATTGCTTTTCTCGAGCATTTTTGTACAAGGGACTGGCTGGTAGATACGTCATAACTACAGGGTGCACTCTAAGTCGATAGCGAAAATTTAAGTTGGCTCTCTACTGATCACTACAAACAACTTGTACTAGGTGGCGAAAAAAATGGAGCGAAAAAAATATCAGCTGTTCGATACAAAAGGTCGACTCAGTACTGCGCCAAATGTATGAAACAGCTGATATTTTTTTCGCTCTATATTTTTCGCCACCTAGTACAAGTTGTTTGTAGTGATCAGTGGACGGCGTACTTAAAGTTCCGCTATCGTCTTAGAGTGCACCCTGTAGTTTGGTATTTTATTTTCAGAACTGGTACAGCAATGGAGGAAGGAGCCCGAGCGCAACCGTATTCACGTGGCCATGATCAACCAGAAAAACGCGAAAGATCAAAACATGGACCAACTTCCCAACTTCGATTTGGCCTTCAATGTTTTAGACAACGTTAGTAACCTAATAGTCTTCTTAGACCGTATCATCATTCTAGGGTCGGCGGACTTAACCACATAAGTCCTATAGAAATTGTATAGGACTTATGTGGTTAAGTCCGCCGACCCTAGCATTATAATACAGGGTGGGTTCATTAAACATCAATTACACAAGGATATATTTTACAGGAGATGATTATCGTAAACATAGACTGGAAGTATAGGTACAAAACGTTATTTTTTCCAGTCTTGTTACAAATCATTGCAGGTATTTTTACGCTGCACATTTTGTATTTCGTAAACGGTTAAACTTACTTGTATTATGTCGGTGTAGCCGACTCAGCTCTCGTCTCAAACTCGTCTCAGCTCCTCGACTCAGACCGACTCGTCTCAGCTCCATGACTAAGGTATCCGAATGAGAACCGAAACTAGTCGGCTACACCGACATAATACAAGTAAGTTTAACCGTTTACGAAATACTTAATTACCTCTATTTTTTTCAGGGCATCTGGGGTGGCCAGTTCTACACTCTCTCCGAGGAGCAAAAGGCATCAAAGCATAACGTCACTCTACGCAGTGGGGAACTCGGCAACCTTAACACTTTGTTCTGGGAGGAGGCCCAAGAACCGCAACCGAATGACATCGCAGTTGAGGTAATGCTTGAAGCTTTCACTGACATTCAGAGAGCGGCCCTCATAGGATGCGAACTTGAGATCTATCTCGAAAAGGACATTTCTTCGCCAAGAAAATATATGGGTGATGCGTCTATTCTTGTCAGCCAACCTTGTCCACATAGGCGTCAACTGTCAAAACCAAGTTTGCAGCAAAATAGGTTTCTCAATTTTTTTTTTCAATTTACTGTGATTATTTTAGTTTAGAAAATATTAACAAGGGCTGGAGAAAGAAAGCTGTGGCTGGAGTAATATTGGCGTTGATTAAAGCTTTTCTCGATCATGAGTATATTGAAGAAGGCTGTGGTATATTGAAATGATGTGTCATTCTCAGAGCGTAATTTAATCCGCTTGGTCTACCTTGACGTTTTTAACCCGGTCCATTATAATTTGCCTAGCTATGTAAGTGTTTTTCCTTCGCCGTTAAAACACAAAAACAACGTGAGGAAACCCGCGGCTTAATTGGCTCCGCACGTATTGACTTGTCTTTCCCGTGGGCTATGCCGACTAAGCTGTCAGGATGGTATAGGTACTGGGCAAGCCTACTCCATCTAAAACGGGTTCACTACGCTTTTAAACAATGTCGCAGGCACTGTAGCGCCGAGTGGTCTCTTCACCCATCTAGTGTGAGTGAAGGTGCCACTGGACGCTGTATAAATTATCTCATTACGTAGATGCAAAGGCCTTAGTAGTTTTTATGTAAGTGTAAGAAATATTATTTGGTTGCAGGTCCACTACGCTGGTCTGAATATTCGCGATGCAAAAAGAGCGACGGGAGCTGCTGTATTCAAACATGAATACGAAAAGGAGTTTGGCTACGGAATGGACTTCAGTGGTGTGACTGAAAGGTAGGTTTTAAGTACTAACTACCGGTTTCTGAATTGAGAAATTCGCTAAACAAATGGGTAAGTATTGTCCTGTCTCTGCAGATTTCTCACAAAAGAGCGTGACAGAACGGTAGTTAAGTATTCGGTATTAAGTAGCCTAAGGCCTAAGGACCGGTTTCTGAATTGAATTCTGTCACGCTCTTTTGTGAGAAATCTGCAGAGACGGGACGATACTTACCCATTTGTTTAGCGGATTTCTCAATTCAGAAACCGGCAGTTAGAGTTTTAAAACGTCGGTATGCCTAGCATGATCTCCATAATATGTAAATCCATGTAGATGATTATACATCAAAAGATTGGGAGAGAGTAAGCTAGATAGCGCTTGATATAATACTCTCTCCCAATGTTTTGATGTATAATCATCTACATGGATTTACTTACATCGGTGTATGGAACAGTAAACCTCGGTACAGATATGACAACTGGACCCTTTTTTTGGAGAATCTTGTTGAGCACTGCAAATTACCGAAACTGGTTGGCTACACTGACAAAATACTAGTGAGTAGAAAAATAAGCTCTTACATCGCTTTTAGCGATAAGACCTTTAATGTTGAACTTTGTCCTTAATTTTTTCCTTTTGTCCTTTTATATTAAACATTTTCTGTAAAATACTTTCTTAAACTTTCGTGAGCACTGCACATCACGGTTTTATTCAATAGTAATTCCAAGAGAACTGAAACTAGTCGGCTACACTGACAAATTACTAGTGAGTAAAACCGTGATTTAATAGAAGAAAAAAATACTTTCTGTTGTCCCATAAAAAAAAAAAACTATCTATCTACATGTATTCAACTATCTGATATTTACTTTTAAGGTATAATAATCATAGTAAGAGTAAGATGTAGCCTGTACAAGTGTACATGTCCCACTAGCTGGGAGAAGGCCTCCATTCCTATCATATTAGAACTAGATTCTCTGGTTGCAGTGGTGAACGCGTAATGGGCATAGTGCCCAGTGGAGCGGTCTCAACCCGCGTGGCGGCTGAACCGACCATGCTGTGGCCAGTGCCGGCCCACTGGTCCATGGAGGACGCGGCCACAGTGCCCCTGCCTTACGCGCATGCTTACTACATCTTGGTGAGTTGATCTTTGTGAATCTGTTGTCAATTTAGCACCGGTTTTCACCTCACTGAAGCTCGTAGGATGCTGCCAACACAAACTAAAAAAGAATATGTTTTCTCTGTTCTTTGGCCGCATCAGTGCTCCTGCTTATTTTTTACACTTGGACTTGGTATCTCTTAAGAAAGCCGATTCCCATACAAAATTGTTTTTTTTTTCATATATTCGTTTAAGTTTTCGTATTATTTTCGCTTTTAAACCATTGCTGAACTAACGCAAATAAAACAAAATAAAATGTTATTAGGAAAACCACCGATGTTACGATGGTCAGTAAATAAAGTTTTTGCTGAAAATGCAACGAAAGCGTGCCAAGAGCAAAATTATGAAAAACGAGGATTATTTTAACTACTAAAGCTGTTGAATAACTCCAGGTTCACTCCATTTCAGATTCAACAAACAAGAGTAGGTATTGTTTGATACCAGTGGCGGCAAAAACAATACTGCCACGGCCTTTATAATTCAGTTAATATTTTCTTAGGTTTACACGAGCACTAGTGCGGAAAATGAGTACATAAAAAATATATAAACGAGTGTTACTTCCGGTAAAAGTGTTGTTTCGCAAGTTATTCATAACTTTTTTATTTCCAGGCCATGAAATGCGAGTTGTACCGCGCCTCGTCTATAATAGTGCACGGCGCGGCGGGCGCGCTTGGCCTGGCGATCATCTCCATAGCTCTGGCCAACCAGTGCAAGGTGTTCGCCACCGTCAGTGACGTCAAGAAGAAGCGATTCCTGCGCAGGATGTTCCCTGAGATTCCAGGTGAGATGTATTTCAAGTATTTATTTATTTTTCAAAAAGAAGTGCAAAAGAACACATAAAATTCAAAATTTTAAATTTAAATTAAAAACAAAAGAAAACAAGCATTATCTTATTTTAGCATGCACTGATATGTAGGTATAAAAAGGGATGCGAACATTTATGCACTCATTTATGTGGTTCAAAAATTTGAAGAAAATGTGGTTGTTGTGAATAGCGAGAAGTTGTTTTTTTTCAGGGATCTAGTGTAATTAAACACTTAAGCATATTTTATTTGCTAAAAGAAAGAAACTGAAAAAAACTATAGTGCCAAAAACAAATGAAATAAAAAAATACCTGATCTAAAAAAGATAATCTCAACGTAAAGTAATAGACATAATCTAATGAAAACCACTTTACACACCTCTGTTTTGATAAAATTGTTGTAAAACCCGTAATATTTGCCCGCATTGTGCATCTACGCGGCGGCGTAGTACCTCTACGGCGTAGTGTAGCACCTCTACGGCGTAACTTAGCACCTCTACGGCGTAGCGTAGCACCTCTAAGGCGCAGCGTAGAAACTCTACGGCGCAGCGTAGCACGTCTACGGCGCTGTCGTAGCAGTGCTACGACACAATGTACCAGGTTCTACGAGGCGAGTGGTCGGAGCATTCGAGGATCTAGAGTAGTGATTCTTTTCGAATGCTAGAGAGACTGTACTATTGCAATCTCGTCAGACGGACATAATACAAAGTATTTGCCCGTAGCCCCATTGGGATGATAATTTTATATTATAATAGTTTCTTCGTTCCAGATGACAACATCGGTAATTCCCGGGACTTTACCTTTAGCGACTTGGTCATGACTCGCACTAGAGGCCACGGATGCAACTTCGCTGTGTTGTGCGCCGATACCGATCTCAAACATGTTAGTAAAACTACTATTCTATTCTATTCTATTTTTAAAAGCGGTGGTGGTAGAACATTAGACTCGGAAGCGAGAGACCCAGGTTCGATTTCCAGCGCAGGCATGTAGCTTTGATATGACTTTGTTTCTTTTCAAAGTTACGTACATTTGCGAATTTGAAGTGGCAAAACGGTGAAGGAAAACCCACAGCTTGGTTGGCTCCAAACTTACTTGACTGATGGTCTTTCCTGTGGGCTAGGTCGACTAAGCCTTCTGGATGGTATAGGTGATGGGCAAGCCTACCTAAAACCATGTCCCAGGTACTGCAGAGGCGAGTGGTCTCTTCACCCATCTAGTGTAAGTGAAGGTGCCACTGGACGCTATATAAATCATCTCATTACGTGAACGCAAAGGCCTTAGGCCAATAGCGCACTAGCGGCCAGGCCGCAGCGGCCAGGTCGTAGCGGCCAGTGTGATACACACATAAGTATGAAATCACCATAGGCCACGCGCACCAGGCTGCAGCGGCCAGGTGCGCGCGGCCCACGGCGACTTCATTCAAATGTGTGTATAATCCGTGCGGAATCAGAATGGGATAATACCTTTTGGAACTGAATCGAAAATGACAGTTCTTGAGTAGCGTCAGTAAAAAAAAAATTAGTTCTACGTTCTATCATAGGGTTATGAAATTGGAAATACACAAAAATGTTTAATGTTTGTAATCTAAAAGGATTCAATGTTATTGCATTAATTGAATGAAACGTGATAAAACTCGAGCAGACACCCACGCGCACAGAAAACACAAGCAAGTTTTGACGCGAGTTTGCCATAGACAACTAGAGTTTGCCGAAATGCTGACTCTATAGAACCGCGAGCTTCTCAGTTCCAAAAGGTATTATCCCATTCTAATCCCGCACGGATTATATCTCACTGGCCGCTTCGACCTGGCCGCCGCCTAGTGCGCTATTGGCCTTAGTCTTTTTATGTTTTTCATTTTAGATAGCAATAAACTGCCTGGGCCTGTCCGGCATAGCCATCGACACGCACCAGATCCCGGAGCAGCAGGAGTTTGACTTCGGCATGAACAGTCTCTCCAAGGAGAGGAACTACAAACGCGTTGACTTCTCCAGCCTGTTTTCTGAGGATAAAAAGGATGAATTGACGGTGAGATAACAGTTTGGTTAAGTTAGTTTCAGTTAGTACGGTCAGAGACACGTTAGGATCTTTTTCAGAGTCCTTTTTGCCGACCATACTTACCTACTCTGATTTAAAATCCGTTTGGAGATAAAGATTTTATATAATTTTAAAACCGATAATATAACACTTTTTGTATTTTCTAAAGCACTAACCAGTGCTAGGAAAGTTATAAAGATTTTTATAAGGTTAAGGCACGGTGCATAGTAAATCGCCCGCGCGCAAAGAAAAATGCACAAAATCGATTCCTGAATCAAATACACTAAACAAATTGAAAATGTTCACATATCAAACCCTAGAATTAGGTGAGACGTATCTAACACAGCCAGTTTCATGTTGATATCCATAACAGATTGCAAGATATTTTGCGCCGCCTATTTTTTTTTTCAAGCAAAATATCTTCAAAACGTTTATGAATGTCAACACGAAACTGGCTGTGTTAGATACGTCTCACCTAATTCTAGGGTTTGATAAGTGAACATTTTCGTTTTTTTTTTGTGTATTTGATACAGGAATCGATTTTGTGCATTGTTTTCTTTGCACGCGGGCTAATTCATTCAGCGCCTTAAAATATTCGCTCGGGGCAGGACTTGAACCCGCAAACTCTTGCAGCTCATCCATAAGATGAGTATCAATAAGGTTGGGAAAATCGCATCGACAAATTACTTGGCTCCGTAGATCAAATGGTAGAGCGCCTGCACGGTATGCAAGAAGTTGCGGGTTCAAATCCTGCCCCGAGCGAATATGTTTACCTTATAAACATCGCGATAGTGAAACGTTGACTATCTGATTGGGTATTCCTTTAAAGGTACTTTTGCCCATGAGGATCGTAACCGTATACAACGGTTCTCCACTCAACACGTTCATGGCCATGATGGATATTATGCGATATTAGGCGTCTGTTTAAATTTAGTTCAGTGTTTATTTGACGGAGGCCACCACCTCATACGATTACCTACCTAGGTAGTGTTTATTTTGTGGTTTTGACGCAAATTTCGATACACAATTGGAGATCTATGCCACTATACTCCGTGCAATTTTAGTGGTTTTAAAGCGGAAGGTATTTAGTTGCACTCGTGATTCTGAGCCAAATTCCAAAATATTACTTCAAAACGAGCGAAAAAAAAAAACACCTCCCAATACAAACGGCTCTCGCCAATCGACACCATTTGTATGGAGAAGTAAATTTATTTTTCGCGCATTTTGGAATGAAATTTTGTAATTTGGCTCAGAATCACCAGTGCAACAAAATACCTTCGGCTTTAAAACCACTAAAATTGCACGGTGTATACTTTTTTTTTTCACAGCTTATTAAAAACCTACTCAGCGATGGTATCGCCATAGGATGCGTGCGACCGCTTAGTCGTGTCAGCTACAATGCGTTGGACGCTGACCGCGCCTTCCGCCTGCTGGCTTCCAGTCGGCACAGGGGGCGCGCCTTGCTCCGTATCACTGGCGACGTCATTCCAGCAGTACCTAAGTAAGTCTACTTTGGAAGCCAGGTTTATCACCCCTTAGAAGCTAATAAGTCGGTGACGGAAGCCGGCCACGCCTTAAGGGTAGACGATAGCAAGGTGGCGGGAAATTCAAAATTTTCACAGACTTTTACATTTTGTAGCTAAGATGAACTATTTTCGTTCAGCGATTTTTCGTTCGCGAGAATAAAACCGTATTCTTTTCATTATTGTAAACTACAGAACAACAATATTTCAGCCGATTATGTGTTCTGGTCTACGAAGCAGTGGTACTGCCCAAAAAACTTGTTGTAGACCAGAACACATAATCGGCTGAATTATTGTTGTTCTGTTGTTTACAATAATGAAAAGAATACGGTTTTATTCTCGCGAACGAAAAATCGCTGAACAAAAATAGCTCAGTTTAGCTACAAAATGTAAAAAACTGTGAAAATTTTGAATTTTCCGCCAAGTTGCTATCGTCCACCCTTAAGACCGAGTCAGCACATGGGGCGCGCCTTGCTGCACGGTTGATCCTGAGTACCTAATGGCTTGAATAAGTCAAACCGATGAATTATGAGATTATGAGAAACTATAGGACAATTTTTTTTGTAATGAATCTTTAAATATTGTGTTTAAGTGACTGTTTGTTTCTAAAATAAAACAAAAATAAAAAAATAAAGTATCAGAGAAGTGTGATTACTTAATGAGGAATGGTTCGGTCTTAAATACAAAACTCAATTTTGGTTTGCTACCCTCTAGCACGGTTGTTGTCATAATCCAAGACCTTTCTCCGTCAAAGATTCTTGTGTTATTTGTTTCAGTATTGTTTAGTTTTCTTTAGTTGTTAAAAAAATCTGACCACTCCACCCTCCTTGTCAGGATCTCAGTGACAGCCGGTAAGACGCACGTAGTGTTCGCTAAGAGCGACAACGTCATCTTGGCCAGTCGTCTGGTCACCGCGCTGATCCGTCGCGGCGTGACCAACGTTGTGCTAAGCCTGCAGCAAGACTACGAGAATGTTACCGACGACTATGTGCAGATGAAGGTCAAGTAAGTACTGATACTTGGTGTTTAATTGATCACAGATGATCAATTAAACACCAAACAAATAACAAAACAGTGTCGTGATTTACCAGCTCAGACCATTGAATATAGAAACTTAATTAAGGCCCAGCCTTCCGGACCAGTCATCAAAAGAGTCCTAGCCGTTCTGGCTGGTTTATAAAATCGCTAATAATAAAAAAAAACAAAATTCCAAAAAGACTTCTATTTTTTATCGTTAAGCTCGTTAGGAATATTTGCTGCTGAACTACAGGGTGCACTCTAAGTCGATAGCGGAACTTTAAGTAGGCTTTTTACTAATCAATACAAACAACTTGTACTAGGTGGTGACAAAAATGGAGCGAAAAAAATATCTGCTGTTTGATACATTTGGCGCAGTACAGCTGATATTTTTTTCGCTCCATTTTTTTCGCTACCTAGTACAAGTTGTTTGTGTTGATCAGTAGAGAGCCTACTTAAAGTTCCGCTATCGACTTAGAGTACCTACCCTGTAGGTAGGTATGAACCTGTGTTTCAGCACACAGAGCCCCCTCCGAGAGACTTAACATGGGTACATAAAATATAAATTTGTGTACATGGAGTCTTTTTTAAATAATTAATCACAATTTTTATACAATAAATAGACTACACAGCAAATTTTGCCCCCAGGACATGGAAGAAACAAGGCGTCAACATCAGGCTCTCGACCAAGAGCGTGACGGACGCCGACAAAGTCCACTCGGTGGTCAGAGAGGGCGTCACTCAGGGTCCAGTTGAGGGCGTCTACGTAGTTGCCACGGGCAGCAAAGACCACGCCGTGCAGGTCAAACTGACCACCTTGGTGTCCGACCTGGATACGGTCACTAGAAAGATGTGCCCGTCCCTGCAGTAAGTTTGGGGTGTTTCTCCGAAAAACGTTACAGTCCAAACTTCATACTTTGTCATGTTTCGACCTTTGTTCCCTTTCTTACTCGTTGGGGTGACTTTTTTACGTCCATTCGAAACGAGGCTTCCAAGAAGCGGGTGATGTTTCAGCCCCGGATGTTATAGAAGTTAGATAGATAGAATACACTTTATTGTACATATACCAAAGAATTACAAACTTTACAACTAATTAGTAGATATAGGTACAATAGGCGGCCTTATTGCTAAAATCAATCTCTACCAGACAACCTACATATGTGAGTATGAGGACTGACAATCAATTGCTGATTAACAACCTGTTATTGTATGGGAAACCAGGGAAAGGTCACTCACAGTATTTTTCTAACAGAGGGCGTCTCTTTTAGGTATTTCGTTGTGATTGCTGAAGAGAACAGCATTGGACAGGACGTGTGCATCAACAGAGGACTGGACAAGCTGCCGTCTACCGCCGTGGTGCTACCAAAACTACATAAAGTAAGTCATGGTGCTGGGACTTGAAGCCGA
Organism: Zelleria hepariella; assembly: GCA_949319315.1. Classification (NCBI taxonomy): domain Eukaryota; kingdom Metazoa; phylum Arthropoda; class Insecta; order Lepidoptera; family Yponomeutidae; genus Zelleria; species Zelleria hepariella. The sequence goes on along the minus strand of OX439396.1, from coordinate 3,794,730 downwards.
GACTTCTGGCGTAGGTACTTACCATGCCATTTTTACCTCACAAATCTCTGGTATCTTTGAAAAGAAAAAACAAAAGAGACTGAGTTAATTCGGTACGCAAAGTTTTTTGTTCGAAAGTCCGTTATTGGCTTAATCTTATCTTTAGACAATATTGAGAAACTAATTTTCAATATTTTTTATTTTGGTTCAGTAGTTTGGATTTTACAACGTTTCAAAGATACGGTTTTATGACCTTCACGCGACGGTATGCATACTGTTGGCGGTCATAGGAACAAAACATTTTAGCGCATAAAAACAAAACTACTGGACCAAAATAAAAAAAAAATTAAATTAGTTTCTCAATATTGTCTAAAGATAAGTTTAAGCCAATAACGGACTTTCGAACAAAAAACTTTGCGTACCCAATTGCTAAAATGTTACTAAGCAGTATCATACTAAATACAGCTTAATTTAATCACTGTGTGCATTTTATTGATGTTACCTACTTTCATTGTTTCCAAGTGCCAAAATCGCCTACCAAAATCACCAGACTAAAGTGAACCCCAGAAGACAAGCTGTTGGGGCATGTATTAAAGGTTACTTTAATACATAGAGGCAATATCTAACTCTTTTTCTCGTTTCCAGTTCGAAGAAACCACGAGCTATAACGACGTTGACGAACCGCTCGGCCTGTCTATCCCCGCCGCGGTGGAGGCGATCGAGCGAGCCGTGCGCGCTACCTCGCCCGTGCTGGCGGTGCAAGCGCCCGCGCACGGCAGGAGGAGTCTGGTGCAGCGACTAGTTCACATTGCTGGTAAGGTTTGTCTAGCTCGGGGACGGTGGAGGCGATCGAGCGAGCCGTGCGCGCTACCTCGCCCGTGCTGGCGGTGCAACCGGCCGCGCACGGCAGGAGGAGTCTGGTGCAGCGACTAGTTCACATTGCTGGTAAGGTTTGTCTAGCTCGGGGACGGTGGAGGCGATCGAGCGAGCCGTGCGCGCTACCTCGCCCGTGCTGGCGGTGCAAGCGGCCGCGCACGGCAGGAGGAGTCTGGTGCAGCGACTAGTTCACATTGCTGGTAAGGTTTGTCTAGCTCGGGGACGGTGGAGGCGATCGAGCGAGCCGTGCGCGCTACCTCGCCCGTGCTGGCGGTGCAAGCGGCCGCGCACGGCAGGAGGAGTCTGGTGCAGTGGCTAGTACACATTGCTGGTAAAAAGCCTACTTGATTAAAAAGTACTGGGCTGGCATAAAAATTTAGAAGGCATACTTCAAGCTATTGATTGCTCCATTAATCTCATGTGTTCAACCTACTTCTTCCAAAAGGTTAACCTAAGTTGAAGCGAAGGAAAGGCGCAGACTAAATATTTGTAGTATATTTCTGTCATAAGTATAAAATCCGCCGATTCCCATACAAAATGCTAGGTTAGAGGTTGCGACTAGTGACTTGACTTTATGAGAAAACCTATGATTTTAAACATTTACTTATAATAAGTTGAAAATTTCACTCGGAACATGACTTGAACCCGCAACCTCTCGCATACCGTGCAGGCGCTCTAGCAATTGAGCTACCGAGTCAAGTAACTGTCGATGCGATTTTCTTCAACTAGTCTCCGTCTAATGGAAGGGGGGCGCCACCTGGTGTGATTAGTTTTCACTAATCTACACCACCCAATGCGTTCATCTTTGCAGACGAAATGCTCATTGGAATTTTGATTTTAGAGCGCCTGCACGGTATGCGAGAGGTAGCGGGTTCAAGTCCTGTCCCGAGTGATTTTTTTCAATTTAGCGTCGTTTAAAGCCTTTCTCAAGTTGGAACCAAAGGGTCTGCCCAATAGTATGAAGGTTGACTGATTTATGTGTAAATCTTCTTGTATCAACTTCTCAGGCATCACCATAACGGAGAGCACGCCGAGCGATGTGACCCTGCAGCAGCTGGGTCTAGACGCGCAGAGGGCCGGCGAGGTCTGCAACCTCCTTGTGGAGTCCTTCAACGTACACGTCACGAGGGAGGAACTGCTCGGCGTCACTGTTGCTATGTGAGTGCACTTTTGGTTCCCTGTCTGTCCATTTATCCCATAAGCTGACTAAATATCCCACAAGCTGAACTGAGAGAGAGGGAGAGAGCACTTTTGAATGGCGCTGCGGGGCTAGACACCAAATATTTTGTCTGCAATGTCCTTCTACGCCACTTCGTAGCACCTCTACGACGTAGCAGTGCTACGACACAACGGTGCAGGCTCTTCGATAGTCGGTCGAATACGGGACTTTTACAATAGGCATACTTATTTTTATAGTCATCCATAAGGGTGTTTGTTCTTTGTAATTCATATTACTTTGCTAATGAGGAAACAACTCGTAAAATCCTTCGCTCTAACGTCTTAAGTTTTATTTTCCCAGGATCCGGGACTTCGAGAAGCGAGAGGAGCTGCGCAATGCTGAGGTGAAAGGCCTCAGCGTGCTGTTTAACTACGTGGCCTCAGATGAGCTAATGGCTACACACGATTTGGTCACCATGCCAACCCTCATCAACACCGGACAGGCGGTAAGGGCTTTTTTACTACCTGTACTGTACATACAATACATCCCTGATCAATACAATACATCAGGGAACGCAAATGGTGCTGGTTGAAAAAAAATACCCTGTGACGACCCGATAACAACTTTTCCAACGTAAGTATAATCCGTGCGGAACTGAGACGCTCGCGGTCCACCTGTCAGCTGTAGCGTCAGCATTTCGGCAAACTCTAGTTGTCTATGGCAAACTCGCGTCGAAACTTGCTTGTGTTTTCTGTGCGCGTGGGTATCTGCTCGAGTTTTATCACGTTTTATTCAATTAATGCAATAACATTCAATCCTTTTAGATTACAACCATTAAACTTTTTTGTGTATTTTCAATTTCATAACCCTATGATAGAAAGTAGAACTAACATTTTTTTTACTGACGCTACTCGAGAGCTGTCATTTTTGATTCAGTTCCAAAAGGTATTATCCCATTCTGATCCCGTACGGATTATACAATACGTACCACGAAAGAGACTCGACCGCGCCTCCCGCACTCTTTCCGCCGCCTCGATGACGACCGGTCCCTTCCCTGCTCTGACCTCTGATTGCTAAAAGCACAGAGAGATAAAGAAGGCTGTGCTAAAAGACATATAAATCATCACTGCGCATGTCAAGTCAAACTATAGCCACGAAAGAAGAGGCTTTTTTTAATTTTGTATCTTGACTTCTTGACTTGTATAATCTCGTTATATGCGAAGATGTGTTCATTCAACACTCGGCATCAGAAAAATTGTACCTTTTAACTCCTTCTAATTAAACTTATTCCGATAACAGCTTCCATGCGATCTCTCATGAAATGAAAAGATTTTGTTTATGAAATGAAAATATTGTTTATTTTAAGGTCATTAAATAAATGTCCTTTCCATTGGTACCTAATAATCATCTCACAATCGGTTTCAAATAGGAACAAAAGTTGTTTGAAGTACTTATTTTTCAAAAGGTGCGTGTTTTTTTGCTGAGTAAGTAAGTATATTTGCTCAATGCCTCAGAAAAGGTGCTGCTCCACCTGTTGGCGCCAAGCACTTTATCGTGCCAAACCGGTTAACTCTTAGCCACATCTTCGAGCACACACGACAGCACGTCGACCCTTACACGCTAGCACTCTACTCGGTTACGTTACGGACGACTTTACAACAAAAGTGTACACTCTGACGTGCTGTCGTTTGCGCGGTTACGCAGTTGGCGTAAGACTAATAAATCTCGATGATTTTTAGGAAATGTGTACTACAAACCACCCTTACATTTTCAGCGCGAGGACGAGTTCCTCGTAGACGAGACTTACCTGGTGCTGGTGCCAGGTCTCGAGGGTCACCACAACCGCTTCAGGCATCTGTGCGCGCGGCTGAAGCTGCCCGCCATTGTGATGCAGCCCGGCCTAGACTACCCACACGAGAGCGTCCAGGAAATGGCAGAGAGGATGGTTCAGGTGAGCAGACCAGACAGGTCACCAAGACAATGCTTGGTGACCTATCGAGATCACCTAGCTCGAGAACGCTCAATGGTTTTCATGTAGTACACACGACAGCACGTCGACCCTTACACGCTAGCACTCTACTCGATTACGTTACGGACGACTTTACGGCAAAAGTGTACAGTCTGACGTGCTGTCGTGTGTACCTAGTCTTACTACCGTGTACTTCGCTGTTTAGCGACAAAAATCATCCAATAGGTACTTATCGAGCCCCTTCGATCGAACACGCTATTGTTAAGTAATAGTTTGAAGCTCGTCACGTCACTTAAGGCGCTGTGCATAGTGAATCGCCCGCGCGCAAAGAAAAATGCACAAAATCGATTCCTGTATCAAATACACTAAACAAATTGAAAATTTTCACATATTATATCAAACCCTAGAATTAGGTGAGACCTATCTAAAATAGCCAGTTTCGTGTTGACATTCATAAACGTTTTGAAGATATTTTGCTTGAAAAAAAATAGGCGGCGCACTTTTTTTCAAGCAAAATATCTTGCAATCTGTTATGGGTATCAACATGAAACTGGCTGTTTTAGATAGGTCTCACCTAGGGTTTGATATGTGAACATTTTCGATTTTGTGTATTTAATACAGAAATCGATTTTGTGCATTTTTCTTTGCGCGCGGGCTAATTCACTATGCCCAGCGCCTTAACTTTTTAGGTTCTTTGACTGAAAATCAGCGCTACAGGTCGGTGCTGTGCAGTACCTGTAGAACACGCTAAGCTCAGAACCTTTTTCGTTGCCATGACACATAACGACCACGTAGTTTTTAGTTTTTAATTTATATCTCCCGTTTTAGTTTTACCTTATTTATTCGCTAATTTAATTTCCATAGATTGTCTCAATAGAAACTCGTTTAGGAAATAAATAAAAAAGACCTTGTCTATGTTGTTGTTTCTAACTAAAGTAACTTTGTCAACAGGTCATGATCAAGAAACTCAAGACGAAGGGCAACTTTTACATTTTGGGATACTCCTTCGGTGTCCTGGTGGCCTTGGAAATGGCGAAGGTTTTAGAAAAGCACGGTAAGGGTACACTTCAGCGAATCCTTTCGCTACCTACATCTTTCGCTGTACCTGAATAATGGATTTTCTCACAAGATAAGTACTAACAAAATTTACTTTCACAGGTTTGAACGGCGTGGTGTTCTGCGTAGACGCAAGCCCGGAAGCCTTCCCGGTCGTGCTAGAGACCTGCCTGCGCGAGGCTGGCGCCACCGACACGGCCAAACTTCAAGACGCGATCGTCCAACATTTGTACCAACTCATGACTGGCACTACCTCCGAACAACTGACTGACACTTTACAACGAGTCTCCACCTGGAAAGACAAGGTCGAAGCCTGTGTCAGCGCGTTGAGAGGTCGCGTGTCCCATTCCTCCCAGTATGCAAGAGCCATAATCGAATGTGCTTACGTCCGCATAGAACAAGCTCGTAGATACAACGCTAAAGCCCTGATGACGTCACCTTTACGCTCGCAGTTGGTTCTCCTACGCTCTCGGTCTCAAATCACTTCGAGCGACGATTTAGGATTGGCGAGCTACTCACAAAAAGTGCCCATAGTTTACGAACTTACAGCTGACCACGCAAGGGCGTTAGATGATCTACGTTGCAGTAACATAATAAATAGGCATTTGGACCAAACCATTTGGGAGTCGTTCAATAAAAAGAACCTGTGTGAGACGTATCTGCTGAACGCGACTACGTTCATGGACGAATCGAAGAACATGGAGGATGTTAAGATTGACTTGTAGGTCAGCGAAGCTCTGTTTTGTTGTAATTTAAAATAATTATTAGGTTATGATTTTATTAAATATTATTATTGCTAGTATACGAAGCTTTTTTATTTTCCTTTTAATTATACAGGGCATTTTTTTCCTGAAACACGACAAGTTCATACTGCAATTTCCAAAAACTTTTGTTCTATGACTTTTCGAATAGCTCAATAGTTTTTACCCGACTGCCCAAAGGAGGGTTATGTTTTTATTTGTTGAACGCTTTTTATCCTTTAAAATTCTCATTTGCACCATTTCCGCGCTGCCTGCGGGGTGCACTTTCGGGCCCCTCCACTTTTTACCGCCTTTCCAGCCTCTCCTGCTCCTATTTGTAACCCCTTTGTCCATAAAAATCCAGCGTTTTTTGCAATTAAAAAAATAATAATAGTGTGGTGACGCCAAAAGCGCGATTTTTCGGTATTAGGTAGTGGACTGTATGCAGGTGTCAAAACTTAGGTTTTTGTATGTCTCTCAAAGAAAACTAAGGGTAGAAGGGGAGGAAAGGAACTCGTGCACGTACCTCAGGTCGTCTGCGGTGAAGATCTGGAGCAGGCAGCCACGATCCTCACTGGATGATGTCTTGCTCCTTGATACTGGTTCCTTAGCGCAATCCAAATAGTACAAAACTTGGCACCAGGTCACTAGGGGCAGGCCTGAAGTATTTTTGAAGGTTCACACGCGGCAGATCAGATTTATATCACCACAACAAGCGGGGAGCCGCCTTAACAGCGGGTCCAGCGGCGGTGGCGGCGACGGCGCGGTAAAGTTTATTTCACAGCGGGAGTTCACTAGACGGAGTGCATCCAGTGGCGGTTGAATGGAGCGTTCACTACTGAAACCTTCACATGCGGTGCGAGCTGCATAGACGTGGCATATGTCTAGACACGCGCGCGGTATCGTTTCATTTTTCAGTTTTCATCAGATCATCAACATTTGTTTCAAAATGTTTTCAACATGTCACGTAGTATAGAATTGTCGTCCTAAAGACGCAATGCCGTGAGCCTATATGGGTGTCCCAAAAAATAGTGTCAAGCGGAAGTCCAGAGATAGAGAGAGAACCCGAATCACCACCATGTATATTCAGCGATTTTTTTATTTTTAGAAGTTATGAGGCTTTTAAGGTTTTTTTTTGGCGATATACTAGTTATCTAAGACCCAAATAAAGAAAAAAATATATAAAAAATTCAATTAGAAAAAAGTTAGGAAATAAATACCAATGCTAAGTAATTCTTTCCAAAAAAACCTTAAAAGCCTCATAACTTCTTAACGTCAAAAAATCGCTGAACATACATGGGGGCGATTCGGGTACCCCTAGAGGTGCTCTATCTCTGGACTACCGCTTGACACATTTTTTTGGGACACCCTTTATAATAAACAAAAGCCATTACAATACACGCAGAGCATATTGTTTAGAAAGTAGGTACATTGTTACAACACATCGACTTAGCTTAACGACGACGAAGAAGAACTAATTACTAATTAAATAGCTCCAAGAACCTACCGCTCGTATGTAGATAAGTAGGGAACAGAGAGATGCCATCAAAAACATAACTTGTAAAAAAAAACAAGCCTCGCTGCTCAGTTCTTCTACCGTAAAAAGTTTTGAAATCCATGTAATACCAAGTCGGTTAATATACGCAGTCCCTACTTAAGGGTCCTTCTGTCTTAAGTTATTTATTACGTAATTATCTAACCTAACAACATCTTATAATGACGCATATCAATATTAAATATCTTTTATGTTTCAAATAAATGTATTGACTTGGCAATCGCACTAAATAAGCAAATTTAATATAATATGTATTACTTTTGAGATACTTAGTGTTTTCATGCGATTGCCAAGTCAATCTATTTATTTAAAAAATAAAAGATATTTAATTTAATATTGATATGCGTTAAGCCAATATTCCAACATTTATAGCCTGGAATATGTTTCTTCCAAAGTTTCTTGTTTACTTTAGTTACATTTATAAATGAGTGAAGATAAAGTAGTGTAGAAACTGCATATAAAACGACATTAGAATTAATTGTGTGATTATATTATGATACTCGGCTTCGCCTCCCCTCCGTCAAAACGCCTTGAAGTCATTGTGCCTGAATTTCAATTTGCCTTTGTCCCATAATGTCTGAAATTCGTAATGATTTAATTTCAGTTAGTCTAAATCTCAATTTGCCTCAATCCCAAAATTCCTGAAATTCAAAATGGGTACACACTATAATGACTGAATTACAAATTGTCTCGTGAATGTGGTACAGTTATTGTAAAAATACTGAAAAACCGAATTGAAGAAAAACGCATTAGTTCAACCGTTTTGGAGTTACGGACAAGTCTGTCCAGAATATATATTTATTGGTTTTCATTTTAAGTATTTTTATTAACTTTTTTAAGAAAGGTGTTTTTAAGGGGCCCTATACAACAAATGTTTTTTATAACAAATTTAAAAGTAAGGGGCCGTACTTATACAACAAATGTTTTGTCTCTATAGTATAACAACAAGTAATAAAAAAACTACCAAGAGCGAGTTGAACTCGTATCACGCATTTTGTTTCCAAATATGATGAAATGAAGTCATTATGGATTTCAGGCATTTTGGGACTACTTAAGGCAAATTGAAATTTAGTCACAATGAAACGAGGGCGTTTTGACTTTCGGTCCTTACAGACTGAAGGGTTCGCCTCGTATGATAAATCCACACTCATATTCTAGGAATCTCTGTTATATGACAGATGCATAAACTACTATTTCGAATGGAACGCTGCTTCGAAACTCATTGCCCTTACTGCCCCGTCTCAAAAATCCACCCTGTATAATTTATTTATTGAATACTGAATAAAAATATTTGATTTGGCTTGAAGCTATTTAAAAAATTACCTGTACAATTAAAAGGAAAATAAAAAAACTTCGTATACTAGCAATAATTATATTTAGTAAAATCAAAACCCACTTAATTATTTTAATTTACAACAAAACAGAGCTTCGCCGACCTACAAGTCAATCTTAACATCCTTCACGTTCTCCGATTCGTCCATGAACGTAGTTGCATTCAGCAGATACGTATCACACAGGTTCCTTTTATTGAACGACTCCCAAATGGTTTGGTCCAAGTGCCTATTTATTATGTTACTGCAACGTAGATCATCTAACGCTCTTGCATGGTCAGCTGTAAGTTCGTAAACTATGGGCACTTTTTGGGAGTAGCTCGCCAATCCTAAATCGTCGCTCGAAGTGATTTGGGACAGAGAGCGTAGGAGAACCAACTGCGAGCGTAAAGGCGAAGCCATCAGGGCTTTAGCGTTGTATCTACGAGCTTGTTCTATGCGGACGTAAGCACATTCGATTATGGCTCTTGCATACTGGGAGGAGTGGGACACGCGGCCTCTCAACGCGCTGACACAGGCTTCGACCTTGTCTTTCCAGGTGGAGACTCGTTGTAAAGTGTCAGTCAGTTGTTCGGAGGTGGTGCCAGTCATGAGTTGGTACAAATGTTGGACGATCGCGTCTTGAAGTTTGGCCGTGTCGGTGGCGCCAGCCTCGCGCAGGCAGGTCTCTAGCACGACCGGGAAGGCTTCCGGGCTTGCGTCTACGCAGAATACCACGCCGTTTAATCCTGTGGAAGTAAATTTTGTTATTCATATTGTGAGAAAATCTATTATTCGGGTAAGTTTAGCGAAAGATGTGGGCCGCGAAAGGATTCGCTGAAGTGTACCCTTACCTTGCTTTTCTAACACCTTCGCCATTTCCAAGGCCACCAGGACACCGAAGGAGTATCCCAAAATGTAAAAGTTGCCCTTCGTCTTGAGTTTCTTGATCATGACCTGTTGACAAAGTTAAACAAGGTTTTTTTATTTGTTTTTTAAAGGAGTTTTCTATTGAGATGGAGTAGGCTTGTCCAGCACTTATAAAACAATCTCAAACAATGTCCCAGGCACTGCAGCGCTGAGTGGTCTCTTCACCCATCTAGTGTACACGGTATTAAGACGTCTAGTAAAACTACTACATGAAAACCATCGAGCGTTCTCGAGCTAGGTGATCTCGATAGGAAACCAAGCTTTGTCTCGGTAACCTGTCGAGCTCCCTCACCTGAACCATTCTCTCGAACATGTCCTGGACGCTCTCATAAGGGGAGTCTAGGCCGGAGGCCAGCCGGAGCCTTAACATTACGTTGCGCAGTCATCTGCTACAATGCTACATTTGGCCCATACTTCTATACGGATGCGAGGCTTGGACTATTAAATAGGATCTATGGAAACGTATAGAAGCATTCGAGATGTGGTGTTACAGACGTATGCTAAAAATTTGTTGGACTGAAAAGGTTACGAACGAGGAAGTCCTAAGACGTGTCAAGAAGAAGCGAGAGCTATGGAACACCATCAAAAGGAGAAAGATTGCATATCTAGGACATGTGTTCAGACACGATAGATACAGCCTCCTGCAACTTATAACGATGGGAAAAGTCGCTGGCAAGAGACGCGTCGGCTGAAGGAGAACATCCTGGCTAAAAAATCTACGGGAGTGGACTGGGATCGCGCGTGCTGCCCAGCTATTTCGCCTCGCGAGAGACAAAGAGGGATATGCAGAGCTGACCGCCAACCTTCGCTGATTCGGAGAGGCACCCTAAGAAGAAGAAGAAGGCCGCAATGCATCACAATGGCGGGCAGCTTCAGCCGGGCGCACAGCTGCCTGAATCAGTTGTAATCAGTTGTCATGACCTGTCTATAGCCTGCTCACCTGAACCATTCTCTCGGCCATGTTCTGGACGTTCTCAAGAGGGTAGTCTAACCCCGGTCGCATCACGATGGCGGGCAGCTGCCTGAACGAACTATGGTGACCTGTCTGGTCTTCTCACCTGAACCATCCTCTCTGCCATTTCCTGGACGCTCTCGTGTGGGTAGTCTAGGCCGGGCTGCATCACAATGGCGGGCAGCTTCAGCCGCGCGCACAGCTGCCTGAAGCGGTTGTGGTGACCCTCGAGACCTGGCACCAGCACCAAGTACGTCTCATCTACGAGGAACTCGTCATCGCGCTGAAAATGTAAGGGTGGTTTGTAGGACACATTCCCTAAAACTCATCGAGATTTATTGGTCTAACTAATGCTACTGCTTCAATGCGTAACCGCGCATTAGTCGGGCATCATGTAGGTACTTGAAGAATTGGCTAAGAGTTAAGCGGTTTGGTATTTTTAGTGAGGCATTGGCCAAATATACTCAGTGGTGAGGTTATCTCGGGTCAGCTGGTGCCTGCTCTCGTGTCCCTGCCTTCCTCTTCTTAATGCTCTGGCTTCGGGGTAGTGAGGGTTGTAACTCGGCGCAAATGAATTCTCTTTATTCTTGTTTTTTCTCGACAAAACGTATATTCGGAGCTGTATCTCAAATGCAAGTGAAAGAAAAATGGTGACTCGATATAAAATTCAAAAATCGTAATTCTTCAACATAGTAGTGGCAGCACTTGTCGCTACCACACTATGCCACTAACGACGCCTCTGCTTCATAAAACGCCCATCAGATGGCGTTAACAGTCAGCATAAAAAAATGTGCACCTATTGAAAAATACTTTAAACAACTTTTTTTCTTATTTGAAACCGATTGTGAGGGAATTATTAGGTATCAATGGAAAGGACTTTAACAACCTTAAAATGAACAATCGTTTTTTCATCAATTTATTAGGGCAAGGAAAGCTAAGATTTAGAGTAATTTGAAGCATTATTTTGTTATTTTCTCAGGATAATTCATAAGCGTATTAAAAGCCGTTTTTTTTCCGCAAAGATCAACTTTTCCTTTTATTTGCCGTGGTAAAGAAAAACACAAATTAATTGAATTATTTATATCGTGAATTTTATTTTACCATTCAATTAATATCTAAAAAATCCCTCTCAATCAAAGTTTATCGAAGTCATTGTTTCAAAAGGTGCGATTTTTCTGATGCTGAGTGTAGTATGTGCTGAGTGCTGGGACCCTGGTAGAACGCGTCTCCGCAAGTAATGAGTTTGTACAACTCAAGAATAAAAAAATACAAGTTAAGTAGGTATAGTTAGTTGCGTGAGTGTGTTTTGCTATGACATATTTTGTAATTGTTAAGGAATTGTAATTTTTTGGGATAAATAAATGATTTCGGAGTTAAAAACTAAAACTGATCCGATAATTTATTTTTGGGTCCACGGCTTTAGGGCGCACCACAGCCGCCGTTTCAGTAGGAGGACACCACATTCGAATAATAATATGATAAACCGCTGGCCTCCGAATACAATTAATTAAATATGAGTCTATTTTAAGGATATGCAGGGCCCTTAGCCTGTAACGCAATGGTGCCAAAATGGGCTTCTGGTTGACGATTTCAATTACGATTTTTTAATGCTGTCGGTCCAGTGTCGGTCCTTTTAATGTTATTGTAGTACAGCGAAGAATATTATGAGTCTAATTCTAGAGGATTAGTTCGCTGGTTGAACGACGAAAAAATTCCGGTTTTGTCCTTCTACCTAGGACGTCATTGACACGCCATTGTGTTACAGGCTAAGGCCCCAGGTCTTGTTGGCTGTCGGATTTTAGATTTAGCGATCGCCGGAGGCGCGGTCAAGTATATTCTTTCGTAGCACGTATTGTGCTTACGTTGGAAATGTTGTGATCGGGTCGTCACAGGGTTTTTTTTCCATCGAGCACCATTGGAGTTCCTTGATGTATTGTATTGTATTGATCAGGGAAGTATTGTACATATAGTACAGGTAGTAAAAAAAGGCCTTACCACCTCTCCGGTGTGGGTGAGCGTCGGGATAGTGACCAAATCGTGCGTGGCCATTAGCTCATCTGAAGCCACGTAGTTAAACAGCACGCTGAGACCCTTCACCTCAGCATTGCGTAGCTCCTCTTGCTTCTCGAAGTCACGGATCCTGGGAAAATAAAACTTAAGACGTTACAGCGAAGGATTTCACGAGTTCGACAGTAATTATTATTATTGTTTCCCCACTAGCAAAGTAATATATGTAAAGACACCTTTATGGATGACTATGAAGATAAGTATTCCCTTTGTAACAGTCCCGTAGTCGACCGACTAGTCTATTCAAACTCCTCGTAGAGCCCGCTACGTTGGGTCGTAGCACTGTGATAGTATGTGATTTAGCCTTATTCATTACAACACCTTGTATACCTAGTTCAAACTCGCTTTCGATAAACAATCTTGCAACCGCTTCGGAGTGGTCATAATTTATTTAAAGTGGAACGTCACATAAATTATTATTTTTTAAGAACATTTGACTAAAACTAATGCGAGGAATTTCTAACAAAAAAGATTGGAGTACCCTGAAATTCAAGCGCATGTGTTGATTTTGTCTGGATTGGTTGTGATAGGCTAAAATAAGCTCTATGCTGTATGAGACTAGAGGTGAAAATCCCAACAACGAAAGGTTATAAAAAAAAGGTGGCCCAAAACCATCGCATAGCGAAACAAATGAATACACACACACAAACATAGAGAATAAACGACCGATGCAAAATTGAAATATTTTGTGCCTATGAATTTGTATATTTGGAAATTACGCGTTTTTTGTTTTCTTTCTAACTTCAGGGAAACGTTGAAATCTGACCTGAGACAATTGACCTGGCACTGGGAGCGCTGAGCTGACCTAGATTGATGGCACAATCTAGGCAAACCCAGAACGATGGAGACCAGCGATCTAGACATCGACATCTTACAAGTACCTACTTGGAAGAAGACCCATGAGGAAGAAAAATATGGATCAGATAATTATAAGAAAAGAGCCCGTTAATCGCCTTCAGTGTGTGTCAGCGGAGGGCCTGTGTAAGGAAAGAAATGGAACGTCTTGCATCTCGCTCCAGTCAAGGGAAAAAGCATGGATATTTACAGGAACGAGCCAATCAGAAGCTGCCAAAATTTCCTACGACAAAAAGGAGGAGGCGCATACGCATTCCCAAAACAGGTGGTTGCCAAGGAGTACTAGACTTTATTTAGACTATAATAGGGTTTAATTTATGTAAATTTAGACTGGTCGACAGACTTTGAAAAATTGTAAACAAAGAGAAATCTTTCGGGGGATTCAAGCTAGAGCGGAGCTGTAGGGAAGACATTCGATCGACGCCCGAGGAAGAACTAAGACTTATCGAGTTTGAGTTGTACCTATTTGCCATAGCTAATTAATGTTCCTGGAACGAGATTGGAGATAAAAATTGTGTAAATTCGGTGGTTAGAGCCAGACAAGGATTGGGCAAGTTGAGTAATTTCTTTCCTTTGTCTAAATTGCGTATTCACCTTGTATTCTTCTCAGTTAAATGAATACCTATAATTTGGAAAACTTTCTCATATTTTTATGTCACGAAAGAAGTGTAAGATAGGAGGCTAATTTCATCCACAAGGTGATTTCGTAATTTGCAATTTATCTGTGTTGTTGAGATCTATCAGCTCTTTGGAAGGCAGGTGTTATTTACAAGTAATTGAGAAAATCATAGACCGCAGAAGCCAGAAAGTAAATACCTATTAATATAATCTTTTGTCTAAAATACGCCTTCCAAAATTGATTCTCATGCTGAAAATTGTCTTGTTTTATTTTGAAATAATCTAACTTTTGCCAATGAAGCCCAAATAATTATGTATTTGAAAGGGTAAATGAAAGATGAATTAATCGAATCACTAGGGAGAGATATTAATTTTAGCTGAGAGGCGCCGTATAAATCATCTATTGTTTTTTAATGTGTGGAATGAACGAATCCCAATGAAGTTCATGTACATAAATATGTGAAGACTAAAGCCTTCTTAGAATAAAGACCAGTTTACTATAAAATGTGTGAATCGAGTACAGTTCGAGAATATTACTGATATTTTTCATTAAATATGTAGAGATCAAAGCCATAAGAAGACCTGGAGACATTGTTATTTGTTAAATGTATGGAATTCTATTTTTACCTCCGAGAATACAGGTTGAGAAAGACTAAGTGTAATCACTAATATTTTTCCATAGACTCTATTAGCATAATAATCCATAGATTTGAGCGGAAACTTTGAGGCTATCCGTACATGGTCAAATAATATTATAATATGTAAATGCACAAAGTGGATAATAATTATGTAAATACTCGGCATTGTATTTGCCAATAATTTTGTGAAATATGAGTCACAATAATAATTAAATTAATATAATATCTGAGCTTAACTCCCAGCACATCCATTTTGGACGATGCAAATACTTCATGTACTAAGAGAAAATACAAGAATATAGACGTTAAACGAATTCTGATTATTCTTGATATTTTGATATGCTTGGAAGGTTTTTTTCAGATTCAGCTCTTAAGGTTTTTCCTTCCGTCAAATTGTATAATAAAGCATTAACCAAGCTGGACTGAGACTTAATCTCAAGTCACACGTTACACAGTCAGATTTTTTTTGAAGTTAATATACGCATATTCAAATGTTTCAAACTTCAAACCTTGCTGTTTCCTTTCATCTCCACAAATAAAGCTAGAAACAATATTCACTACAATATTGCTAAATCCCTTCAGGAATATGACTGAATAATTGATTGCATATTTTATAAATCATGAAATAATTCCAGACACATTGAAACTTAAGAGCCATTTTTCTTTATGACACTTAATTAAATCCTTTTAATTAAACTGGGCAAATTACAAGATTTTCAGTCAAATTTATAACTAGTACACATACTAGCTCAAACCAAGCTGCGTAAATAAATCCACTCCATCAAACACGCATGCTGAAATGAATAAAAAAAAATATCGCAAATGAACCAATGTCCGTAAATAAATCAGTTCCTCAAACACTGCCTATGACATAATTGATTCAAAGGAATTGGACATTTTAATATCTTAATAGTAAAGCATTCAAGCCTCTGTCAGTGAATACATACGGGCCAATTACCTCATTCCTCATACAATCACTTACCAAATTAATGTACAAAGCTGATCTCAAATACCAAGGGTGTGCACACCAAAATATGATGACGAAGGTTGGATATGCTAAGGCATACTATGATAAATGGGTTATTACATAACAATTCAAGAGACAGCTAATGATCAAGAATATTCGAATGAATAATAATAATTATTGACTACCTATGTAGTACAATACAGGAATTGAGGAATTATCCGTTGTAATTGCTGAAAGGAGGAAGAAGTTACTCTGCTGGCTGAAACATTCGGTGTGGATATCGACGAAGGACGAACCTACTGGTTTAAGCCGAAGTTCTAAAGCCTACGTTGGTGGAAGCATTCGGTGTTGATGTTGGAGGAGTAACAGCTTAGATAAAACTAGATCTTGCAGGAAGTACCTGAAGCCCTAGTTTTCCATAATTGAAAGCCCAGTTAACTATTTAGCTCAATACTATCTAACTCACTACTTTTTCACTACAGTCAAAAATGGTTTCTTAGGAATCAATATTTATTAACTAATTTTGAAGCTAACTAGACGATCATAGCCAAAACAGATATCCAGACTGTCTTTCAGGGTCAGGAGGGCCACCTCACGTGGAGCCGTGAAACCAGGATCTTAGGCTTTGTGTTAAAACCTAACCCAACTAAGAATCGAAGAGAAAGGACTTATGTTATATACAGGGCAGGGGGGCCATCTCACGTGGCGCACGATGACCAGTATTTAAGATTTTGTGTCAAAATCAGACGCAACTTAAATAACGAATTTGTACGAATAAAAAAATAAAATACACAACGTAGGCGGTTATAAATATTGATTTGGAAAATAGATACATAACGTAGAGTTGAATATCGTTATTTGAAGAAGGGGAGAGAAAGCACAGCATTGAGGTCAGATTAATTTGAAATATTAAAACTAATTGGCGATAAATATATTCATTCAGAGAGAGAGAGAGAGATCATTGAGGTATGTTAAATCGAGAAGTCTGGGTCTTAGTTTGAAATAAATAAAAATAAATCATAACTTTATGTGTTATTGGTGGAGAGAAGATATTTTTGCAGTGTGGAGATAAAGGGTTTTATTTGATTCAAAACCTACAAAAGTCGAAAGATCTGGGGGAGGTGAAAGTTAAATAGAGAGGTAAATAGAGAAAAATATTAAAAATAATTTAGGTATAATTTGATGGCGCTTTATTGGCAAAGGTTGATATAATGTACTGTGTATTATTTTGTAAGATATTTTGTGTGATTTTTCAGCGCTTGATTTCGGGTCTCTTATAAAAATTGGAATGTTTTGTGACGGTTTAGGCAAATACTCATGATAGATCAAATTAATAAAAATATTGGAAAATAATTGCGGAAGCCACAGTATTGTTTTGTTAGCGCGCTTGAATTTATTATTCGCATTATTAACGAAATTAATTACTAGCGGATAGTTTTACTGTATATTGAACAAGTATTCCGCCAGATTACATAATGATTCGTAGAATGCTCATAAGTAGAAAACGAAAGAATTACCGTAAACAAAAGATACGTTTAGATTCGGTAGATTACAAGTAATAAAAAGGTAATTTGAGCTTTTGTATTGTTCAGTAGTATTTTATTATGCTCAGCATTTAGTGAAAAACAGTTAGTTCAGTGATTGTCTGGGACATGTTGGGAATAAAAATAAATAATATAACTTGAATAAATTACGTATTCTAAGATTGCATAGATACCAGCAGTGGGCTGAATGAAGATATTTCCGTAATTTCAAGTGACGAGAATAATTGACTAAAAGGGCATTTATAAACTAATAACAAAGCTTTGACGTGCAATGAATTGAGTCAAGTAATAAGTAAAAATTGGGTGTGAAAGAAAGCTAGTGCTTAGATGAAAGGGGGTGCTTGTGTGCTAATGCCGTGGTCTTTTGGAAACGATCGAGATATATAATGTACTAAGTATTGATAGTAGTTTTGCCCAGCAGTGTAGATAAAGTGAGAATAGAGTAAATGGTGGAAAAATCTAGTAATTTAAAGTCAGTTTTGGTAGCCGACACTGATTCAATTTTAATGACTAAAAATACAAACTGCTAGAGAAGCGATGGACAAAGAGCTGGGGTGAAGTCACAGATTGCATTGAAACTGCACAAAAAAATTGTGAGGGTCACTGAGGACAAAAAAGGGAGCAGGTAGAATTGACGCACGCAAAACTGATAAGGAATGGTATTTGGACTGTTTTTCAAATGTTTCGTAATTTTATTATTGTTTTGGAGTTAGATATGAAATTGGGGTTTGGTACAATGTTTTCCAAACTATATACCTAGTAATTATGTAGTAGATTCTGTATACGAAATATCGATTGGTAATTGGGAAAATATCGGAGAGAGAGAATAATTATGTTTTATAGTGATTTTATTGACTTGAGTAATATTCCATTTTAACTTCGTTGCAAGAGAAATGATAAAAGAATTTGTGCAATGTAATATTTTGTTAAATACATTCATTGGTAACGGCAACATTAATGAACTTTGAAATTATTTCACATTATAACTCGAAGGAAATAGATTGGTTGGTGAGAGAAAGCGGTCATTTTAAAACCCAACCTATTGTGACCTAAGGAGCAATAAAACAATTTGGTTATTTTTGAACAAAACCCAACATTGTTTTGCATTAGACAAAAGAGCCTTCTGTTAAAAATTTACCGATGGTTGGACGTAAGTCGAGATTTTTTTTACGCTACTTCACTACACGTGTGGCTATTTCTGGGAAATGCCGACTTACAATAGTTTGAAGAATTTGTGGAATAATCTTTTGAAATAAACCCAGCTAATTGAGACAAAACAAGCCGAGGCAATGCGATGAGTTTTGAGGACACGATAGTTCGGGGAACTTAAGTTTTTTATGAAGAGATGGTGTTTGAGACAAAGACGGGCTGGGTCGGTAGAATGTTTTTTTTGGTACCAACGAGTAGGTAGGAGTTCTGTATTCACTGGCGTTGAACTTGGTTCTTTCAATTTTAAATACGCACATGCAACAGCAGTATGGGCTCTAAATTTAATGACGTGAATAAAACATCGTGATAAAACGAGATTGCCGTAGTAAGATTTGATGAAGTGAACATTTGATAATAGACTGATTAGAGCTTTTCTGATTCGACTGGAGAGTCGTAAAGTTTTGGGATGTTAAATTCAAAGTATTGTGTCTGACTAGGAGTCATGGATTATTATTAGAAAAGGGTAATAGAAATACAATATGATGATAAGATGACTTATATGAAATTTTATGGTGGTTTATACAGTGCGCAATAGACTCTATTACCTTATATACCACGAATAGTAAGACTTTGTTTATGCAAAAACAAAGAGCTAAGTCGCTATAATTTGGAGATTTTGGAGTTAAAGTAGTATGTTTGTATTATGAGTAGTTATTGAATTAATGAGTGTACAGAGTAGCGAATTTTTTTCTTTAATCGTAAAGCGAGCAGAAGCGAGTCTCGAAGACTAATTTTAGGCCTAGACTGATGAAAGATGATAGCTAGATTTACGTAGAGCACCAAAAATCTAGATTTTTAGTTTCTCCGGGGGGAGGCGTGTGATAGTATGTGATTTAGCCTTATTCATTACAACACCTTGTATACCTAGTTCAAACTCGCTTTCGATAAACAATCTTGCAACCGCTTCGGAGTGGTCATAATTTATTTAAAGTGGAACGTCACATAAATTATTATTTTTTAAGAACATTTGACTAAAACTAATGCGAGGAATTTCTAACAAAAAAGATTGGAGTACCCTGAAATTCAAGCGCATGTGTTGATTTTGTCTGGATTGGTTGTGATAGGCTAAAATAAGCTCTATGCTGTATGAGACTAGAGGTGAAAATCCCAACAACGAAAGGTTATAAAAAAAAGGTGGCCCAAAACCATCGCATAGCGAAACAAATGAATACACACACACAAACATAGAGAATAAACGACCGATGCAAAATTGAAATATTTTGTGCCTATGAATTTGTATATTTGGAAATTACGCGTTTTTTGTTTTCTTTCTAACTTCAGGGAAACGTTGAAATCTGACCTGAGACAATTGACCTGGCACTGGGAGCGCTGAGCTGACCTAGATTGATGGCACAATCTAGGCAAACCCAGAACGATGGAGACCAGCGATCTAGACATCGACATCTTACAAGTACCTACTTGGAAGAAGACCCATGAGGAAGAAAAATATGGATCAGATAATTATAAGAAAAGAGCCCGTTAATCGCCTTCAGTGTGTGTCAGCGGAGGGCCTGTGTAAGGAAAGAAATGGAACGTCTTGCATCTCGCTCCAGTCAAGGGAAAAAGCATGGATATTTACAGGAACGAGCCAATCAGAAGCTGCCAAAATTTCCTACGACAAAAAGGAGGAGGCGCATACGCATTCCCAAAACAGGTGGTTGCCAAGGAGTACTAGACTTTATTTAGACTATAATAGGGTTTAATTTATGTAAATTTAGACTGGTCGACAGACTTTGAAAAATTGTAAACAAAGAGAAATCTTTCGGGGGATTCAAGCTAGAGCGGAGCTGTAGGGAAGACATTCGATCGACGCCCGAGGAAGAACTAAGACTTATCGAGTTTGAGTTGTACCTATTTGCCATAGCTAATTAATGTTCCTGGAACGAGATTGGAGATAAAAATTGTGTAAATTCGGTGGTTAGAGCCAGACAAGGATTGGGCAAGTTGAGTAATTTCTTTCCTTTGTCTAAATTGCGTATTCACCTTGTATTCTTCTCAGTTAAATGAATACCTATAATTTGGAAAACTTTCTCATATTTTTATGTCACGAAAGAAGTGTAAGATAGGAGGCTAATTTCATCCACAAGGTGATTTCGTAATTTGCAATTTATCTGTGTTGTTGAGATCTATCAGCTCTTTGGAAGGCAGGTGTTATTTACAAGTAATTGAGAAAATCATAGACCGCAGAAGCCAGAAAGTAAATACCTATTAATATAATCTTTTGTCTAAAATACGCCTTCCAAAATTGATTCTCATGCTGAAAATTGTCTTGTTTTATTTTGAAATAATCTAACTTTTGCCAATGAAGCCCAAATAATTATGTATTTGAAAGGGTAAATGAAAGATGAATTAATCGAATCACTAGGGAGAGATATTAATTTTAGCTGAGAGGCGCCGTATAAATCATCTATTGTTTTTTAATGTGTGGAATGAACGAATCCCAATGAAGTTCATGTACATAAATATGTGAAGACTAAAGCCTTCTTAGAATAAAGACCAGTTTACTATAAAATGTGTGAATCGAGTACAGTTCGAGAATATTACTGATATTTTTCATTAAATATGTAGAGATCAAAGCCATAAGAAGACCTGGAGACATTGTTATTTGTTAAATGTATGGAATTCTATTTTTACCTCCGAGAATACAGGTTGAGAAAGACTAAGTGTAATCACTAATATTTTTCCATAGACTCTATTAGCATAATAATCCATAGATTTGAGCGGAAACTTTGAGGCTATCCGTACATGGTCAAATAATATTATAATATGTAAATGCACAAAGTGGATAATAATTATGTAAATACTCGGCATTGTATTTGCCAATAATTTTGTGAAATATGAGTCACAATAATAATTAAATTAATATAATATCTGAGCTTAACTCCCAGCACATCCATTTTGGACGATGCAAATACTTCATGTACTAAGAGAAAATACAAGAATATAGACGTTAAACGAATTCTGATTATTCTTGATATTTTGATATGCTTGGAAGGTTTTTTTCAGATTCAGCTCTTAAGGTTTTTCCTTCCGTCAAATTGTATAATAAAGCATTAACCAAGCTGGACTGAGACTTAATCTCAAGTCACACGTTACACAGTCAGATTTTTTTTGAAGTTAATATACGCATATTCAAATGTTTCAAACTTCAAACCTTGCTGTTTCCTTTCATCTCCACAAATAAAGCTAGAAACAATATTCACTACAATATTGCTAAATCCCTTCAGGAATATGACTGAATAATTGATTGCATATTTTATAAATCATGAAATAATTCCAGACACATTGAAACTTAAGAGCCATTTTTCTTTATGACACTTAATTAAATCCTTTTAATTAAACTGGGCAAATTACAAGATTTTCAGTCAAATTTATAACTAGTACACATACTAGCTCAAACCAAGCTGCGTAAATAAATCCACTCCATCAAACACGCATGCTGAAATGAATAAAAAAAAATATCGCAAATGAACCAATGTCCGTAAATAAATCAGTTCCTCAAACACTGCCTATGACATAATTGATTCAAAGGAATTGGACATTTTAATATCTTAATAGTAAAGCATTCAAGCCTCTGTCAGTGAATACATACGGGCCAATTACCTCATTCCTCATACAATCACTTACCAAATTAATGTACAAAGCTGATCTCAAATACCAAGGGTGTGCACACCAAAATATGATGACGAAGGTTGGATATGCTAAGGCATACTATGATAAATGGGTTATTACATAACAATTCAAGAGACAGCTAATGATCAAGAATATTCGAATGAATAATAATAATTATTGACTACCTATGTAGTACAATACAGGAATTGAGGAATTATCCGTTGTAATTGCTGAAAGGAGGAAGAAGTTACTCTGCTGGCTGAAACATTCGGTGTGGATATCGACGAAGGACGAACCTACTGGTTTAAGCCGAAGTTCTAAAGCCTACGTTGGTGGAAGCATTCGGTGTTGATGTTGGAGGAGTAACAGCTTAGATAAAACTAGATCTTGCAGGAAGTACCTGAAGCCCTAGTTTTCCATAATTGAAAGCCCAGTTAACTATTTAGCTCAATACTATCTAACTCACTACTTTTTCACTACAGTCAAAAATGGTTTCTTAGGAATCAATATTTATTAACTAATTTTGAAGCTAACTAGACGATCATAGCCAAAACAGATGTCTAGACTTGTCCTTTCGAGGGCAGGGGGGGCATTAGACCTGGTGCCTGGTGCCCAAGATTTAAGATTTTGTTACAAACACTAGCGAGGTCACCTCAGCACTGCTACGCCGTAGAAGTGCTACGACGTGATGTAGAAGGACATTTCAGACGAAACATTTTTTCGATCACATTACCTAATAACTTTTTCCTAGTTTTCTAATACGTCGGATGTTTCATACATGGTAGTGACAGTAATGTGCACTCACATAACAACAGTAACGCCAAGCCATTCCTCTTTTGACGTGTACGTTGAAGGTCTAGACCGAGCTGCTGCAGGGTCACACTATCCCCCCCCCCCCTCCCTCTCTCTCTGTAACTGGCTTGCTTGCTTGTCTCACTAGCTTGTGGGATATACAGACAGACAGGGAACCAAAAGTGCACTCACATAGCAACAGTGACGTCGAGCAGTTCCTCCCTCGTGACGTGTACGTTGAAGGACTCCACAAGGAGGTTGCAGACCTCGCCGGCCCTCTGCGCGTCTAGACCCAGCTGCTGCAGGGTCGCATCGCTCGGCGTGCTCTCCGTTATGCTGATGCCTGAGAAGTTAATACAAGAAGATTTACACATAAATCAGTAAAAGAAACCTTTTCATCTCCCACACTCGGAAAGTTTGCTGTTACTAGTAACTTACGATCGTGTAAAGGCCGGATTTAAACTATCTGCATTTTAGTGCGCTTCGAAATTTGAACGCGACGCCGGGAAAGTCTTTCCCGCGCCCTATGGTGTTGAAAAAGAAAAAAACACTGGCCGTTTATGTAGATGCCAGATCCTGACTGAAGAAAGATCCTCATTCATAATTCGTTTACACGCGTACTTCAGCGAAAGTGATTGTTCGTGCCCATTCTCTATACAAAACTGTGAATGTAAATGGGGCATAAGCATTTTTTAAAAAGGTAAAGTCACGGAATAGAACATTCAGAAACGCGGTTTCTTCTTTCAGGTTTTTTCAATATTTTGTACATTATATTTATTTTTAGTATGTACCAGTAAATAAAAAAATGCTTCGCTTCTGTTTTATCAAATAGATAATTATGTTTTGGTTTGTAAAATACATTTTTTCAAACGATATTACTAATTTCATTTTTTATCTCCTACAAATTTTTTATTTATACAGTATGTCCATGGACTGCACCGCGTCACTGAAACCTGTGATGCATTAAATGACGAATAATCCACAGAGACCATTTTTTTTTTCCTAGTAATTTATTTTAGAAAATTAATGATGCTGAAATTTTGTATGAGAAATAATTACGCACCCCGTAGAGCAAGTACCTATTGCGCGTGACATAGCTCTGTCCGTGAAATTTGGCAACAATGCAAAACACCTGTTTGACCCGAATTGACCCGCCCACAGCCCTTGTCGCGCGCCCGCGCCGACGCTTTATACTGGGCCGCCATGTCGTTGCAAAGTCGCCCGTAATGTAATTAATTACAGTGCACACGTAATGTACATCTTTCATTTTCACGTGTAATGTACATCTTTAATTTTCACGAGTAATTATTAGGATTCTCATAACACTAATTTTAAATACGAAAAACCGCAAGAAGACCCCAAACATTTATGGAGCCTTGGTGAAGATTAATGAAGCTTAGCTAGAAAGTTAGATTGCTGACTTACTTACCTAAATTTTGTGTATCTTAAAGTGACCGCCGCGTACTCCGATACACTTTCACGGATACGTTAGCGTATTTTGTCGAAAGCAACCACGATACGATATTTCATATCCACTTCACTAACAAACTCCTTACTGAACACCAGCTATTTCACCCAGCCCCAAAAAAAAAGTCCAGGGGCGTTAGGTCAGAACGCGGAGGCTATGCCGAACCTGCCTATCTACTGCTAGCCAAATAATCTGTTAAATCGTGTCTAAGTATTCACTTGCACTGTAATCACACGCACGAGTTTCGTGACACCGGCCGGCGGCGGCGGCGGCGACCGGACATGCGCTTGCGTTCGCGGATCAATCGGAACTGCGGACGGAACTGAGGTCAAGGACGAAGGACATTTTTTTGTAGGCGATGCGCCTTGCGTGTGAGAGGGACAGCGTCTTCGGTGCATTTGACCTAGCTTACGTTTTAGAAACCCCATTAGGCAATTTTCTTTCTCTCACTCTGTTCATCTACCTAGAGCGTGATAGATAGCGGTGCACCGAATTATCGAAATTAGATCGCGTAGATGAAAGTGGTTGCCGCTTTTGGCGTCGCGATACACAGGTTGATGCATTATGAATTTAATTTGCTAATGTTTATTTTGAATAATGAGTATTTTTATTTTTTTTTAATTTTTATTTTATGCTATTCGAGTTCCACTAATGATGCTTTACCACAGAATTAAGTGGCGCGGTGCAGTCCGTGGACATAGTGTATGCTAAAAGTTCAGAATGCACCCGGAAAAAAAAACATTATTTTATTTACATTATTTTTGTGTCTGGATAAATAAACTTCAGGAAATTATTAATAAAGCGAATGGTTTTAATACCAATGAAGCTGAAAACTTTAGTGCAGCAGCCATAACTACAGTAAAATATGCTTTTAAAAGGAACTTATTCGACTCACCTGTTTTGCCTGTAAGTAGTTGTCTATAGAGTTTTTCCCGCTTGGCTAACAAAATCATTTCCTCGCTTTTGTGAGATGAAAAGTTTTGTGTTTCGCACGAATGCAATATTATTTGCGTTTCGTGCTTCTGAATACCTCGCTACGCTCAGGTTTCTTTTTTTGAACCACTCGCTACGCTCGTGGCTCAATTTTAGAAACCTTCGCTAGCTCGGTATTCAATACAAGCACTCGCCGCAAACAATAATTTTGCATTCTTGCATAACAAATAACTATTTCATCTCCCATGCTCGGAAAGTACCCTGTTACTTTAAACATGCGATCGTAGAAGATCCTTTTTTAAACCGCTTTGTATTATTGTGCGCTTCTAAATTTGAACTCGACGCCCTAATTAAAAAAAAAAAAAGAACTCCTTCAACTTGTAGCATTGCCTAGCAACGGGTTGTTGATTTTATGACACTTCAAGAAGACACGATTTGTAATCAACAACCCGTTGCTAGGCAATGCCACATACTCCTTTGTGAAGAAGCAAAAAAGAAGGAAACTCATTTCACTAACCTCTATGGTAGGTACCTAACTACCTATGTCTATTGTTTGTCACGCTTGGCTAACAAAATCATTTCCTCGCTTCTGTGAGATGAAAGTTTTGTGTTTCGCACGAATGCAATATTATTTGCGTTTCGTGCTTCTGAATACCTCGCTACGCTCAGGTTTCTTTTTTTGAACCACTCGCTACGCTCGTGGCTCAATTTTAGAAACCTTCGCTAGCTCGGTATTCAATACAAGCACTCGCCGCAAACAATAATTTTGCATTCTTGCATAACAAATAACTATTATACTATTGGGCAGCCCCCTTTGTTGCAACTTGAGAAAGGGTTTAATCTACACCAAAATGTCGATTTGTCGAAGGAAGTCATAGATTTTCTCATAAAATCGAGTCGCTAGTCCCTTCAAGAATAAGAGTTGAATATCAATCACATATTTTTTCTAAGACCCAACCTAGCATTTTGTATGGGAATCGGCGGATTTTAAACTTATGACAAAAATATACTTCAAAATAAATATTTAGTCTGCGCCGTACTTTCGCTTCAACTTAGGTTGACCTTTTGGAAGAAGCAGAAGTAGGTTGGACACATGGGATACATGAGATAAATAAAGCAATCACTAGCTTGAAGTATGTCTATATTGTTATGCAAGCCCAGTACTTTTTAATCAAATAGGCCTTTTACCAGCAATGTGAACTAGCCACTGCACCAGACTCCTCCTGCCGTGCGCGGCCGCTTGCACCGCCAGCACGGGCGAGGTAGCGCGCACGGCTCGCTCGATCGCCTCCACCGTCCCTGAGCTAGACAAACCTTACCAGCAATGTGAACTAGTCGCTGCACCAGACTCCTCCTGCCGTGCGCGGCCGCTTGCACCGCCAGCACGGGCGAGGTAGCGCGCACGGCTCGCTCGATCGCCTCCACCGTCCCTGAGCTAGACAAACCTTACCAGCAATGTGAACTAGTCGCTGCACCAGACTCCTCCTGCCGTGCGCGGCCGCTTGCACCGCCAGCACGGGCGAGGTAGCGCGCACGGCTCGCTCGATCGCCTCCACCGTCCCTGAGCTAGACAAACCTTACCAGCAATGTGAACTAGTCGCTGCACCAGACTCCTCCTGCCGTGCGCGGCCGCTTGCACCGCCAGCACGGGCGAGGTAGCGCGCACGGCTCGCTCGATCGCCTCCACCGTCCCCGAGCTAGACAAACCTTACCAGCAATGTGAACTAGTCGCTGCACCAGACTCCTCCTGCCGTGCGCGGCCGCTTGCACCGCCAGCACGGGCGAGGTAGCGCGCACGGCTCGCTCGATCGCCTCCACCGTCCCCGAGCTAGACAAACCTTACCAGCAATGTGAACTAGTCGCTGCACCAGACTCCTCCTGCCGTGCGCGGCCGCTTGCACCGCCAGCACGGGCGAGGTAGCGCGCACGGCTCGCTCGATCGCCTCCACCGTCCCCGAGCTAGACAAACCTTACCAGCAATGTGAACTAGTCGCTGCACCAGACTCCTCGTGCCGTGCGCGGCCGCTTGCACCGCCAGCACGGGCGAGGTAGCGCGCACGGCTCGCTCGATCGCCTCCACCGTCCCCGAGCTAGACAAACCTTACCAGCAATGTGAACTAGTCGCTGCACCAGACTCCTCCTGCCGTGCGCGGCCGCTTGCACCGCCAGCACGGGCGAGGTAGCGCGCACGGCTCGCTCGATCGCCTCCACCGTCCCCGAGCTAGACAAACCTTACCAGCAATGTGAACTAGTCGCTGCACCAGACTCCTCCTGCCGTGCGCGGGCGCTTGCACCGCCAGCACGGGCGAGGTAGCGCGCACGGCTCGCTCGATCGCCTCCACCGCGGAGGGGATAGACAGGCCGAGCGGTTCGTCAGTGTCGTTATAGCTCGTGGTTTCTTCGAACTGGAAACGAGAAAAAAGTAAGATATTGCATGCACTCACTCATGCACTACACAAAACATGCACTCACACACCCTCTCTCACCTCCACACTATCACAAATACATACACTACACACGCACACACCTATGCACACTCACATTCAAATTTGATTAATTATGGTTTTAATGCAAGAGTATAAAGTATAAATAATAATAATAAAAACTTTCTTGAATTTGTTTAAATTTTTTTTGCTAACATTGTTTTAATTTGTAATAGGTATTAAGAATAATAATAAAAAATAAAAAAAAGTTTGAATCTTAAAATAATTAATAATAATAATATGTAAATAATTGAATGTCAACACCTAAGATCTAAACTGCATGCTTAGAATACGATTTTATTTTACAATTGTATATTTTAAATTTAACTTATTTAGCAACAGAGCCTCAACAGAAATACCTTTTGTACAAGCGTAACCGAGCGCCTGCGATACAGGGTCACCTAGTGCAGGGCTCAATGTTAAAGTGTTTTTGTAAAAAAAAAAAATTGAAAATAAATAATTTGATAATAATTTGAATTGCCTCTATGGTACTTTAATACATGCCCCAAGAGCTTGTCTTCTTGTTTGGGCTTAAGGCTCCGTATAAGGCTAACTAGCGCCACCATTGTTAAAAAAATCATATCTTCCTTCAGAAGAAGTTTCTGAAAAAATCCTAAGATGAGCTCATGCGCCATGCTTTTCTAGATTTTTAAGTGTAGGTACCCAACTCAATTTCTAGTCTTAAGCTAAAAAAATTTCGATAACCGCCAAAAACGGCCGCTTTTGGCGGTTATCGAAAATTTTTTAGCTTAAAAGTAAATTTCGAAGAGGGTATCTACACTTAAAAATCTAGAAAAGCATGGCGCATAGGCTCATCTTAGGATTTTTTCAGAAACTTCTTCTAAAGGAAGATATGTTTTTTTTAACATTGGTGGCGCTAGTTAGCCTTATACCGAGCCTTAACTACGCAGGCCCATTTTAGTCTGGTGATTTTGGTAGATAATTTTAGCACTCGGAAACAATAAAAGTATTATAGTAGATTACAACAATAAAATACAACTGGTGATTAAAATAAAATTAAGCTGTATTTGGCATGATACGCTTTAGTAATATTAAAGCAATTAACTCTCTTTTTTTCAAAGACCCCAAAGATTTGTAAGGTAAAAATGGCATGGTGAGTACGCCAAAAGTGTCGGTTCCCAGCACTATGACTTACTTTATGTAGTTTTGGTAGCACCACGGCGGTAGACGGCAGTTTTTCCATTTCTCTGCTGATGCACACGTCCTGTCCAATGCTGTTCTCTTCAGCAATCACAACGAAGTACCTAAAAGAGACGTCCTCTGTTAAAAAAAATCTGTGAGTGAGATGAATGTAATTTAAGTGACCTTTCCCCGGTTTACCATACAATAACAATTTGTTAATCAGCTATTGACGATTGTCAGTCCTCACCCTCACATACAGGGCCGAAACATCACCCTGTTTTTGAAGTATGCCTCATTTCGAATGGACGTAAAAAAAGTCTCCCCATCGAGTAAGAAAGGGAACAAAGGACAAGACGTGACAAAGTATGAAGTTTCTACAGGTAATTCTGTAATATTTTTCAGAGAAACACCCCAAACTTACTGCAAGGACGGGCACATCTTCCTAGTGACCGCATCCAGATCAGCCACCAAGGTGGTCAGTTTGACCTGGACGGCGTGGTCTTTGCTGCCCGTGGCAACTACGTAGACGCCCTCAACTGGACCCTGAGTGACGCCCTCTCTGACCACCGAGTGGACTTTGTCAGCGTCCGTCACGCTCTTGGTCAGGAGCCTGATGTTGACGCCTTGCTTCTTCCATGTCCTGGAGGCAAAATTTTCTGTGTACTCTATACAGGGTGTTAAAAGACCGCCAACAGACCCGAAAGCCACGCATACTAGACACCAAAACAAAGTACTTTTTCGATAAATTATTGCTGGGAAATGATTTTGGTTTTTTAGGTTATAATTTTGAAAAATATTTTATCATGCAATGGATGTGTAATACACAGAAGTCATATTGCGCAAGCGTAGATATAAGTTTATGTTACTTAAGCTTGAAGTGCCGATGTTTAGAATACATTGCGGGTTGCAATTTTAACGTCGATTTTTGTAGGAAATATTAATAATTTTGATATGGCTTCTTGAGACGATATGTTAAGAACTAGATACTGAATACATTTCTGCAAAAAAATAGTTTTGAAAAGTCCGACTTTGAACCTCATTATCTCGGAAACCGTTGATTTCCCAGGCATAGTTCCTTGGGCAAAAATGTTCCTTATGATGAGGACAATACGTGGTTTCCCGCTTTGTTGGCGGTCTTTTAACACCCTGTATATTGCATAAAAAAATTATTAATTATTATAAAAAGACTTCTACATAAATTGATATTTTATGTACCCATGTTAAACTCCTCGGGCGCTGTGTGCTGAAACAGGAATACATTATAAAGTTGCCTAAATAACTTTTTTTGGACCATCTATCTATACAAACCAGTCAGATGGCCATGTATTAACTTTTAGTCAGCAAATCACTACACTGTTTATTTTTATTTTTTAAGGTGTTTGATTGATCACTGATACTTACTTGACCTTCATCTGCACATAGACGTCGGTGACATTCTCGTAGTCTTGCTGCAGGCTTAGCACAACGTTGGTCACGCCGCGACGGATCAGCGCGGTGACCAGACGACTGGCCAACATGACGTTGTCGCTCTTAGCGAACACTACGTGAGTCTTGCCGGCTGTCACTGAGATCCTGACAAGGATGGTACATTTGGTCAGCTTTTTTCATCATAGAAGTGACAGTAAACTAAACAATACTTTAAAAAAAATAACAAGAATCTTTGACGGAGAAACGTTATGCATTATGATAACAACCGCGCTAGAGGGTAACAGACCTTTGAGTTTTGTACGTAGGACCGAAAAATTCCTAGCGAATTACACTTCACTCTTATTCACCAGTTTGACTTATTCTGGCCATTAAATATTCAAGATGAACCGTGATATGCCACAAGGAGCGCCCCATGTGCTGGCTGACTCGAAAGCAATAGTCTACTAAAGGCCTACCAGGCTTCCTTACTAGCTTCCTAAGGTGTGACAAACTTAGCTTCTAAAGTAGACTTACTTCCGCACTGCTGGAATGACGTCGCCAGTGATACGGAGCAAGGCGCGCCCCCTGTGCCGACTCGAAGCCAGCAGGCGGAAGGCGCGGTCAGCGTCCAACGCATTGTAGCTTATACGGGTAAGTGGTCGCACGCATCCCATGGCGATACCATCGCTGAGAAGGTTTTGAATTAGCTGTGAAAAAAATAAATTGTACAACTTAGTCATTAAGTGTATAGTGGCATCTCCAATTAAACATTGAAAACGTCAAAACCACAAAATAAACACTGGACTAAACCGACGCCTCATGGGCATGGCAAAGTACCTCTAAAGGAATACATAATCAAATAGTAATAGTTATTTGTTATGCAAGAATGCAAAATTATTGTATGCGGCGAGTGCTTGTATTGAATACCGAGCAAGCGAAGGTTTCTAAAATTGAGCCACGAGCTTCAGTGCTGGATTTACCAATAGGCTGAGTAGGCTTAAGCCTATGGCGGCAGATTTTAGAGGGGCGGCAGATTTGGGGCATCTTTTAAGATCTTACATACGTAACATAAAAATCTGCATATTAAGTATAGCTAAATAAGGTCCACACAAAAAAAATTCAACAATAATAATTATCTATTATTATTAAACCCTATATTTTCTTCTCTACAATTTGCGTAGTCGCGTTTGTTTGCGGCGTGCAATGCAGGCATCGAGGCAATGCAGGCAGAATCGAGCGAGCTAGGGCCGAGCCTATGGTTGAGCAAGGTGTGCAGTCGCGCTAGGTGCCGGGTAGCATAAGGAGTTTGGCGCCCCCTGTCATTTTTCGGCGCCCCTTGCCACGTTTTGGTCCCTTTGAGGTGTTTGTACTAAAACGCGCGCTCAATTTTTCCTCATGTCGATAAACATGCAGGGCCCTTAGCCTGTAATGCAATGGCGGGTTAATGGCGTCCCGGCAGAAGGACAAAATAGGGCTCTCCTCGTTTTTCTCGTACAACCAGAGAACTAATCCTCTAGAATTAGAATCAAAATATTCTTTGCTGTACTACAAAAACATTAAAAGGACAGACAGCTTTAGCAAATCGTAATTGAAGTTGTCACCTGACAGTCCATTTTGGCACCATTGTGTTACAGGCTAAGGGCCCTTGTCTTACATCTTACAACTATAAAGCTGTACATACCTACTCGTATTTATGTGTGGTTAAATTTCGGGGCTCAGTTGATTAACCAATTCTTAGTCAATTCAAGTGTTATTTCAACTAACATTTTTGGGCCCGCACTGATCTTTCTCTGATTTTGCATCTTTTTCGCTGCATTTTTGCGATCCTATTTAAGAGCATGGTCATTATGGTCAAGAGCTTATTCGTGAATGTTAGACGGAAAAAAATGCGCTCATGTTTACGTTATAATAGACGTGCTTTGATCATGTATGAAAAGGTGGTAAATTGAGTAAGAGCCCAATCGTGAAATATATATTTTTTGTTTTTTCGTAATTATTTTGTCTCTTAGTCCAGCGAACTGGTTTAGTTAGAAGAACAAGCCTTACAAAAAGAGTGAACGATAGAAGCGTGGCAGGAAAAAAAATTTTTGTTTTTGTTGTTTGCAATAATGAAAAGAATACTATTTTATTGCCGTGAACGCAAAATCGCTGAAAAAAATTGCTTAATTTAGCTTCAAAATTTAAAAAACGGTGAAAAAATGCATTTTCAGCATTCAAAGTCAGTAATCCTTGAAGCTCGAAGAGGTGACGAGAGTGAAAAGGTTAAGAACTGGGCCCTTAGCCTGTAACACAATGGTGCCAAAATGGGCTGTCAGGTCAGGTGACGACGATTTGCTAACGCTGTCTGTCCTTTTAATGATTTTGTAGTACAGCAAAGAATATTTTGATCCTAATTCTAGAGGATTAGTTCTCTGGTTGTAGGAGAAAAACGAGGAGAGCCCGGTTTTGTCCTTCTGCCGGGACGCCATTGACCCGCCGTTGCGTTACAGGCTAAGGGCCCTGGTCGAATTGGTCGGTCGGTAGGGGCGGCAAAATTTTAAAAGCTTACGGGCGGCAAATTTGTAAATCCGGCACTGACGAGCTTAGCGAGTGGTTCAAAAAAGAAACCTGAACGTAGCGAGGTATTGAGAAGCTCGAGACGCAAATAATATTACATTCGTGCGAAACACAAAACTTTTCATCTCACAGAAGCAAGTAAATAGCCATGCGTGACAAGGTAGGTACCTACATAGAGGTTAGTGAAATGAGTTTCCTTCTTCTTTGCTTCATCACAAAGGAGTATGTGGCGTTGCCTAGCAACGGGTTGTTGATTACAAATCGTGTCTTCTTGAAGTGTCATAAAATCAACAACCCGGCTGCCAGGCAACGCTACAAGTTGCAGGAGTTTATTTTTTAATTTTTTATTAGGGCGTCGAGTCCAAATTATGAAGCGCACAAAATTACAAAGTGGTTTGAAAAAGGATCTTCTACGATCGCATGTTTAAAGTAACAGCGTACTTTCCGAGCATGGGAGATGAAATAGTTATTTGTTATGCAAGAATGCAAAATTATTGTTTGCGGCGAGTGCTTGCATTGAAAACTGAGCTAGCGAAGGTTTCTAAAATTGAGCCACGAGCGCAGCGAGTGGTTCAAAAAAAGAAACCTGAGCGTAGCGAGGTATTCAGAAGCACGAGACGCAAATAATATTGCATTCGTGCGAAACACAAAACTTTTCATCTCACAGAAGCGAGGAAATGACTTTGTTAGCCAAGCGGGACAAACTCTATAGACAACTACTTACAGGCAAAACAGGTGAGTCAAATAAGTTCCTTTTAAAAGCATATTTTACTGTAGTTATGGCTGCCGCACTAAAGTTTTGAGCTTCGTTGGTATTAAAACCATTCGTTTTATTAATAATTTCCTGAAGTTTATTTATCCAGACACAAAAATAATGTAAATAAAAGAATGTTTTTTTTTCCGGGTGCATTCTGAACTTATACCATATAAATTAAAAATTTGTAGGAGATAAAAAATGAAATTAGTAATATCGTTTGAAAAAATGTATTTAACAAACCAAAACATAATTATCTATTTGATAAAACAGAAGCGCAGCATTTTTTTTATTTACTGGTATTTAAAAATAAATATGTGTACAAAATATTGAAAAGACTATAAGAAGAAACCGCGTTTCTGAATGTTCTATTCCGTGACTTTACCTTTTTAAAAGATGCTTATGCACCATTTACATTCACAGTTTTGTATAGAGAATGGGCACGAACAATCGCTTTCGCTGAAATACGCGTTTAAACGAACTATGAATGAGGTTTTATTTTCCATCGGGATCTGGCATCTACTTAAACGGCCAGTGTTTTTTTCTTTTTCAAAACCATAGGGCGCGGGAAAGACTGTCCCGGCGTCGCGTTCAAATTTCGAAGCGCACAAAAGTTCAGATAGTTTAAATCCGGCCTTTACACGATCGTAAGTTACTAGTAACAGCAAACTTTCCGAGCGTGGGAGATGAAATAGTTATTTGTTATGCAAGAATGCAAAATTATTGTTTGCGGCGAGTGCTTGTATTGAAAACCGAGCTAGCGAAGGTTTCTAAAATTGAGCCACGAGCGTAGCGAGTGGTTCAAAAAAAGAAACCTGAGCGTAGCGAGGTATTCAGAAGCACGAGACGCAAATAATATTGCATTCGTGCGAAACACAAAACTTTTCATCTCACAGAAGCGAGGAAATGACTTTGTTAGCCAAGCGGGACAAACTCTATAGACAACTACTTACAGGCAAAACAGGTGAGTCAAATAAGTTCCTTTTAAAAGCATATTTTACTGTAGTTACGGCTGCCGCACTAAAGTTTTGAGCTTCGTTGGTATTAAAACCATTCGTTTTATTAATAATTTCCTTAAGTTTATTTATCCAGACACAAAAATAATGTAAATAAAAGAATGTTTTTTTTTCCGGGTGCATTCTGAACTTATACCATATAAATTAAAAATTTGTAGGAGATAAAAAATGAAATTAGTAATATCGTTTGAAAAAATGTATTTAACAAACCAAAACATAATTATCTATTTGATAAAACAGAAGCGCAGCATTTTTTTTATTTACTGGTATTTAAAAATAAATATGTGTACAAAATATTGAAAAGACTATAAGAAGAAACCGCGTTTCTGAATGTTCTATTCCGTGACTTTACCTTTTTAAAAGATGCTTATGCACCATTTACATTCACAGTTTTGTATAGAGAATGGGCACGAACAATCGCTTTCGCTGAAATACGCGTTTAAACGAACTATGAATGAGGTTTTATTTTCCATCGGGATCTGGCATCTACTTAAACGGCCAGTGTTTTTTTATTTTTCAAAACCATAGGGCGCGGGAAAGACTGTCCGGCGTCGCGTTCAAATTTCGAAGCGCACAAAAGTTCAGATAGTTTAAATCCGGCCTTTACACGATCGTAAGTTACTAGTAACAGCAAACTTTCCGAGCGTGGGAGATGAAAACGTTATATTTTGGAGATTTTTATAAGGTTAAAAATTTTGCTCGGACAGGTCTTGAACCCGCAACCTCTTGCATACCGTGCAGGTGCTCTACCAATTATAGATCTACTGAGCCAAGTAAATATCGATACAATTTTCCCAACTTTATTGATAGGTACTCGTTTTACGGAGGGATCAATTATTAGCCTGAGCAACGAAGACCAAAAAAGGCTGAATAGAAAAATTAATTCGTGTAGCCAAATTTTGGCAGAGTTGTAGAGGAAAGTGTCCTGAACAACATACTAAAAGTACTGATGGGTAGCGGGGGAACTAAGGGTCAGAGCGGGGTGTAAAGGTCCCTTTTCACAGTTTTTTGTGAATAACTCGAAAACTGCAGAATTAATCTACATAAATTTCTCTACAAAATGGGTAAATAACATTTTTCACTGGATCGATATAATAAGGAAAAACGACATTTAGCGAAAGTGTGACATCACCCTGGTGTCGTGGGTTTTGGCACTATGCAGCTGATTGGGGTGTCAAAAGACGCGTCTTGACAAGGGCTACATACATAATAAATAAAAAACTTTTAAAAAACGCCAAACAAATTTTGCTTTTAATCGAAAAAGTTATAAAAAATCTGTTATTTTTCGCCCAGTCTTGGTGAGAAAAAAAAATCATATCTCAAAAACGAAACAAGATATGGAAAAAATAAAAAACTCCCCTAATAGTTATAATTTTGGACTATACAAAAAAAAATATTGGAGGTGCGTAACACTGATGAATTATTCAGAAGTTGTACCTTCATGACGCGGAGTTTAGTGCGTGAGCGCGGTAGTGACGGTGCATTTGACCTAAATACTCACAGATACAACAATGATTCGGTAAATCTCTACCACCTACCTAATGAGGTTGGACCAGAGGAGACGGTGGTCCTAAAATTTATAGTACTTTTAGTATGTTGTTCAGGAGACTCTCCTCTATAGGCCAGTCAAATTAAAAAAAATCCAGGAATTAATTTCCAGAAAGCTGGATATCATTTTAATACCTTCATTTGGTCCTTAATGCGTGTAATCCGAGTTTGCACCGTCCCAGGAGGTGAGCTTAACTTTTGGGGGCCAAAAAACCGCGAAAGGGTATAGCAGGCTACGGGAACAAGATTGGCCCACGAAAGCGATCTGGCTGATTTTTATGGTGGTGCACCGGTTTAAGCCAAGGTTACTGTGTGCCAAAAATTAGCCCTCGATCTTCTTTTGTTTTAGAGATATTTGACATAATACCAAATCATCAAGGTATTTTTTAAATTAATATTTTAGGTAATCCACGCAAGCTAGAATAACCAAATAAAATCACTATGAATGAGGATAAAATAAACTATTAAATGCAAATTTTTACGGAGGCCCTACTATTAAACTTCAGTCAAAAAAACATAGTTATTTTGTTTTAGTACTTTTTTTTTACACTTGCCGCGGAGGTATATCTCCCAAAAAAAATTTTAAATAAGCTATTAAAAACTTCTATAAGTGCATACAAAAACATTTTCAAAAATCGTGGTGCGTCATGTCAAAAAAAAAACATTTGTAATACAACTATGTTTTTTTTATTGAAGTTTAATAGTAGGGCCCTCCGTAAAAATATGCATTTAATAGTTTATTTTATCCTCATTCATCGTGATTTTATTTGGTTATTCTAGCTTGCGTGGATTACCTAAAATATTAGCTTAAAAAATACCTTGATGATTTGGTATTATGTCAAATATCTCTAAAACAAAAGAAGATCGAGGGCTAATTTTTGGCACACAGTAACCTTGGCTTAAACCGGTGCACCACCATAAAAATCAGCCAGATCGCTTTCGTGGGCCAATCTTGTTCCCTTAGCCTGCTATACCCTTTCGCGGTTTTTTGGCCCCCAAAAGTTAAGCTCACCTCCTGGGACGGTGCAAACTCGGATTACACGCATTTAGGACCAAATGAAGGTATTAAAATGATATCCAGCTTTCTGGAAATTAATTCTTCAAAACGCTTTTTTTGAGTTTAATTTGACTGGCCTACTACAACTGTGCCAAAATTTGGCTTTACACGAATTATTTTTCCTATTTTTCGTTCGTTTCCTGGGCTAAATTGGTAGAGTGCTTGCACGGCGGAGGGGGTGGACCGCCCCATCTTGTGCCACTTTACCATGCTCCAAGGTGCGCCCTCCAAATGGGCAGCGAAATAAATTTATGTTTTGTGTGTTGTGTGTGATTGTCTGTCTATGTTTATAAATAATGTCATCAACAAGTTTTTGGGCAGTGCCACTGCTTCATACTCGTAGACCAGAACACAAAATCGGCTGAATTATTGTTGTTTTGTTGTTTAAAATAATGAAAAAAATACTATGTTATTGCCGCGAACGAAAAATCGCGGAATAAAAATAGCTCAGTTTAGCTACAAAATGTGAAAAACTGTAAAAAAAAATAATTTCCCGCCACCTTGCTATCGTCCTACCTTAAATCAGACTAAGTAAGCAAGCACGGTCGGCAAAAGGGGCTATCCTAACCTGTCTCTGACCGTTCTAATAAAACAAACTGTTAACGCACCGTCATTTCAGCCTTTTTATTCTCAGAGAACAGGCTGGAGAAGTCAATGCGTTTGTAGGTCCTCTCCCTGGAGAGATGGTACATGCCGAAGTCGAACTCCTGCTGCTCCGGGATCTGATTCGTGTCGATGGCTGTGCCGGTAAGGCCCAGGCAGTTTATTGCTATCTGGAATGAAAAACATTATCACCAATTATAATATAATTGATTCAAAACTGCTTCATTTGCGGTAATTTGATAATAATCACTCGCCACTTTAGCCTACTCGAGACTTTGGCCGCTATAAGGCTGTCGCTTTCGAATCAAATTTATTGTAATCATCAACATGTTGTTATTTTTATTAGCTGTTATGTCAAGCTATTTCCAGCATGTGGTCCTTTGTACTCACCAACATGGCCAACTTTTTCTTGCTGCTTTTAACAACGTGATAAAATAAAAAAGCAAAAAAATAACTCTCTACATACCTACATGCCCTATATTTTATAAAAAAAGCAAAGGCCTTTGCATCTACGTAATTAGATGATTAGGAGCGTCCAGTAGCATTTTCACTCACACTAGATGAATGAAAAGACCATTCGGCGCTGCAGTGCCTGGGACATTAATAATAACAATGTTTAATAATAGCAGTTATACTAACATTTTTGAGATCGGTATTGGGGCACAACACAGCGAAGTTGCATCCATAGCCTTTGGTGTGAGACATGACCATGTCGGCAAAGGTAACGTCACGGGAATTACCGATTTGGTCATCTGGAACGAAGAAACTATTATTGTTTTCATCCCAATGGGGCTACGGGAAAATGGGGGCGATACTTTGACCCAGAGTAAGATCCGTATAAAAATATAGCATGTCTGACTTTCGGGTTTGCAACAGCACCATCTCTTAAGCATTCGAAAGGAATTACTAGGAACTCTGGATCATCAAAATATGCTCCGACCACTCGCCTCGTAGAACCTGCTACATTGTGTTGTAGCACTGCTACACCGTGCCGTAGAGGTCCTACGCCGCGCATTAGAGGTGCTACGCCACGCCGTAGAGGTGCTACGCTACGCCCTTGAGCTGCTACGCTGCGCCGTAGAGGTGCTACGCCGCACCGTATAGGTGCTACGTGGCGCCGTACGCTGCGCCGTAGAGGTGCTACGCCGCACCGTAGAGGTGCTACGTGGCGCCGTACGCTGCGCCGTAGAGGTGCTACGCCGCACCGTAGAGGTGCTACGTGGCGCCGTACGCTGCGCCGTAGAGGTGCTACGCCGCACCGTAGAGGTGCTACGTGGCGCCGTACGCTGCGCCGTAGAGGTGCTACGCCGCACCATAGAGGTGCTACGTGGCGCCGGAGAGGTGCTACGCTGCTCCGTAGAGGCGCTACGATGCGCTTAAGAGCACCGCTGCGTAGATGCACAATACGTGCAAATAATACGGGTTTTGCAATAAAATATTATGACAGAGGTGTGAAAAGGGTTTTAATTAGATTATGTCCTAATGGACATAATCTAATTAATCTAAACGTTCTTTAATCTAATTAATCTAATCTAAACGTGATGTAATCATTTTCTTTCTTATCCCAAATTAAATATGCTTAAGTATTTAATTTTTTTTTATCACACTAGATCCCTGAAAATATCAATATTTCGTTGTTCACAACAACCACATTTTTTTTAAATCTTTGATCCACATCTCACCTGGTATTTCAGGGAAGATCCTGCGCAGTAATTGCTTCTTCTTGAGATCACTGACGGTGGCGAACACCTTGCATTCGTTGGCCAGAGCTATGGAGATGATCGCCAGGCCAAGCGCGCCCGCCGCGCCGTGCACTAATATGGACGAAGAGCGGTGCAGATCGCATTTGATGGCCTGGAAATAAAAAAAAGTTATGAATAACCACTTATAACCGGTGTCATTAAAGAAAACTTTTGGGATGAACTTCAAAACACTCGCCCTCTCGCTCTAATTAATACAGTCAAAGCGAGACCACGCTAGGTTTTTAACTCCGTCCTAAATATTTTCTTTAATGACACGGGTTATACTAAACAACACTTTGGTGTGAAAGGGAAGAGGCCTCTGCCCAACAATGGGTTTTATTTATGGGCTGTTTAGATAGATAGAAACAACACTTTTACCGGATTGAACACTCGTCTATTTTAATTTTTTATGCATTCGTTTTTTGCTCTAGCGCTTGTGCAAACCTAAAAATAGTTATTTGTTATGCAAGAATGCAAAATTATAGTTTGCGGCGAGTGCTTGTATTGAAAACCGAGCTAGCGAAGGTTTCTAAAATTGAGCCACGAGCGTAGCGAGTGGTTCAAAAAAAGAAACCTGAGCGTAGCGAGGTATTCAGAAGCACGAGACGCAAATAATATTGCATTCGTGCGAAACACAAAACTTTTCATCTCACAGAAGCGAGGAAATGATTTGGTTAGCCAAGCGGGAAAAACTCTAT
Organism: Zelleria hepariella; assembly: GCA_949319315.1. Taxonomy (NCBI): domain Eukaryota; kingdom Metazoa; phylum Arthropoda; class Insecta; order Lepidoptera; family Yponomeutidae; genus Zelleria; species Zelleria hepariella. Next base: position 3,754,494 of record OX439396.1, on the reverse strand, counting down.
AGACAACTACTTACAGGCAAAACAGGTGAGTCAAATAAGTTCCTTTTAAAAACATAATTTATTGTAATTACGGCTGCCGCACTAAAGTTTTCAGCTTTGTTGGTATTAAAACCATTCGTTTTATTAATAATTTCCTGAAGTTTATTTATCCAGACACAAAAATAATGAAAATTAAAAGAATGTATTTTTTTCCGGGTGCATTCTGAACTTTTACCATATAAATTTAAAATTTCTAGAGGTAAAAAGTAAATTCAATTATATAGTTTCAAAAAATGTATTTAACAAGCCAATCCATAATTATCTAATTGATAAAACAGAAGCGGAGCATTTTTTTAATGTACTGCAATGAAAAATAAATATAGTGTACAAAATATTAAAAAGACTGTAAGAAGAAACCGCGTTTCTGAATGTTCTATTCCGTGACTTTAGATGTCTATGCCTCATTTGCATTCACAGTTTTGTATAGAAAATGGGCACTGTCGTGAAGAGTCGCGTCTAAACGAGGCTCTTCTTTCTGAAGCTTTTATGAAATTATATGGCATCTAGTGAAACGGCCAGTGTTTCTGCATCATGGGGCGTGCAGAACAAGGGCGTTTAAATTTCGAAGCGCACAAAAATGCAGATTGGTTAAATTCTGGTTTTACACGGTTGTAAGTTGCTAGTAACAGCAAACTTTCCGAGCATGGGAGATGAAAAATAATGAATTATACTGGCCGCGAGAGTATAGTTTTTGCGGCCACTTGTATAAAACAATACCTACTCTTGTTTGTGTAATATGAATTGCAACCTGGAGTTCTTCGCAATTTTACTCTTGGCACGCTTTCGTTGCTTTTTCAGTCAAAACTTTACATATGTACCATTGTACCATCCATCACAACATCGGTGGTTTTCCGAATAATATTTTATTTTGTTTTGTTCAGCAATGGTTTAAAAGTAAAAATTATACAAAAACTTAAACAAATAGCTGAAATTTTTAATAAAAATTGCAATTTTGTATGGAAATTGGCTTTGTTTAGTGATACCAAGTTCAGCGAGTCAACTAGTGTGTAATAAATAAGCAAGAACAAAGAAAATATTTTTTTTTTAGAGCTGTGTTGGCTGCATCCTACAATAGGGTAAGCCGATTTAATTTTTTTTGGAATTTGGTATGACAAGATCACTTAAAACGTGCATTACTTAGGATATATAGATTAAAGGAAAAATAACAATAAAAATCCAGCATACTACTCTTACTTTTAGCCCTCTACTAGCAATGTAATATTTACTAGTGGTTCGCCCCGAACTGTGAACTCGCGACCCCATATAAACTTAACAACTCGATATCTCGGCAACCCCTCGACCGATTTGGCTCATGTTCGAACTTAAAAATTATTTTAATTTCATTTACCCGCCTACCAAATTTCATAACGATCGGATCAAAATTACTCAAGTTATCGTCGAACGAACATTCATACATACAAACATACAAACATACATACATACATATATACATACATACATACAAACGCCGGATTGTTCCAGTAGACTCGGAGAACTTCGCTCGCTTCGCTCGCTCGTTCAATTAAATTGTAATTTTTCACTCAATTTGTGTAATTTGTTTCATGTACTTTCCAACGATTAGTAAAGTTTACTGTTTTATTGCATTACTTACTATATTATGCATTATATTTGTATAATTACCCTATTTAAACTACAGGGTGCACTATAAGTCGATAGCGGAACTTTAAGTAGGCTGTCTACTGATCACTACAAACAACTTTCACCAGGTGGCGAAAAAAATGGAGCGCAAAAAATATCAGCTGTTCCATACAAAAGGTCGACTGAGTACTGCGCCAAATGTATGAAACAGCTGATATTTTTTTCGCTCCATTTTTTTCGCCACCTGGTAAAAGTTGTTTGTAGTGATCAGTAGATAGCCTACTTAAAGTTCCGCTATCGACTTAGAGTGCACCCTGTAGATCCGACGTGACTGCAAAATCAAATAATACAAGTTTTGACATGATTTCCGTCGCAAATTCGCTGTATGAAACTCGCAGTTTGTATCTAATGTTCGTGGTGGAAAGTTCAATAGAAATATTTTTTGGGAAACACAGCCACTTTGGCTGTGTTTAAGGTGGGATGATAGCAACGTGGCGGGAAATTAAATATTTTCACAGTTTTTTACATTTTGTAGCTAAACTGAGCTATTTTTGTTCAGAGATTTTTCGTTCGCGGAAACAACAAAGTATTCTTATCATTTTGAAAATTTTGAATTTCCCGCCACGTTGCTATCGTCTGCCCTTAAGTATTGTTTTAGTTGAAAATTTAATTATAATTGTGTGATAATGAGTTCTGTGTCACGGCGAGTGGATTGTGGAGTAAATTATGAAACTTTATGAAATTGAAATTAAAATTATTATGAAATTATGCACCCAGTTTGGTTCTACATAAAGGCGCAACCACTATTAAAGGACGGAGCTCATCACATTTATAAATTGATTAAATTTTCAATGGATTTGCCGGAAAATGTGAAAGCCATAACTGACGCTGTGATAGAACGGAACGCATACTTCAGCTATCCCGAAAATTTGCTTATAGCAGTGCTCTATGACGAGAGAGAACATGTGAGACAGCTCGCTGTAGAACGAATTAAAAACGCCGGGTTAACGGCTTCTAGCAGTAAAATTGAAAAAAAAAGCCCACAGAGGCCACAATTGTTTTTTTTTATGCAGATTATACAAATCTGCTAAATTGGCAAGTTATTAACATCACACCGCCGCCAATTCTCTCAAAATACCCCATTGACGAAATTTAAAGAAATGGCTAAAACAAACGGACTGCCACCACATGACTACCCTTTGCCATACACAAAGTGTAGAGAGGTGTGTGAAGTTGGTGACAGAGGCTGCCCAGAGGGTCATAGGAGAATCGGTGAGGGACGGGCTGATACAAAACACATTAAAATCTCGTGGCGAAATGCCCGAGTTTGACCACAAAAATCAGTTCAAAATTCCTAAGAAAACATATTTGCTGATATTATTGTAACTTTAATTTATAATATGAATAAAACTTTGCATGATTACTTTTTTTTATTGTTTTATAATTAGTACCTGGGCGACCGAGCTTCGCTCGAATTTTATTTACTTTTTTTTCAATAATCATCTTTATTATAGTTTTTTTTCACCAAACCAATATCATCAATCAAAAGTTTTTAGTCTGCCGTGCGCAGCTGGCCTTTGATGACCTTATAACTCTGTGTAGCAAAAGTATATTTTTTGTTTTTTAGGGGGGGGGACTCCGCCCCCCAAACCCCCCCGTCTGCTGTGCGCAGCTAGCCTTTGGTGACCTTATAACTCTGTGTAAGCAGAAGTATATTTTTGTTTTTAAGGGGGGGGGGGGGCTCCGCCCCCCCAACCCCCCGTCTGCTGTGCGCAGCTGGCCTTTGGTGGCCTTATAACTCTGTGTAAGCAGAAGTATATTTTTTGTTTTTTAGGAGGGGGGCTCCGCCCCCCCAACCCCCGTCTGCTGTTCGCAGCTGGCCTTTGGTGACCTTATAACTCTGTGTAAGCAGAAGTATATTTTTGTTTTTTAGGGGGGGCGGACGCCCCCCCAAGCCCCCGTCTGCTGTGCGCAGCTAGGCTTTGGTGACCTTATGACTCTGTGTGAGCAGAAGTATATTTTTTGTTTTTAGGGGGGGGGGCTGAAACAAAAAAAATGTCTTCAAGTATGGATGGAGTCATTGGTTCTTTCAGACTGTTGGTAATTAACTATAACTAAAACTAAGTTATCTTGCTAAGGTTTCAATAAATTAAAGATTTTCTTGGCTCATGCGTTTATTGATTACAATAATGTGACAGGTTCCGATGACAGCGATTTTAAAACAACTTTATAACTGTTGTTCAACGTTTTATTTTAAAACTTACTTGCGGACTTTTTGGTAAAGTCTAATTCTTTATTCAGGATAGTAAACTGACAGATGCTAACTGTCACTTTGCAAAATAATGTTGCCATATTTATTGTAATAGTGATGCATTCCACTCGTTGTGCGATTCAGCTCAGTCACAAAAAAAAAGCGAAATACGAAATTCCGCATGGTAGCCCGTGCGTCAGGAATTCCGGACGGAAAAAAAACGTTCGGAACGCAATATTTCCATAGATCATTTAAAAAACACAATTTTTAACGCATTTAACACTCCTCAAAAAAGTGGACCAAAACACACTTTCTCATTACTAATTAATAAGTTTTTAGTTAATTTCATATAATAAGCTTTTCATCAATCGGCCTATAAATCGATTATATCGATTACGCAATTCGATTCATGTCAAACTTTTTGTCACCACACTATTTAATTTTCACCAGAGACTGGTCACACCGTAAACGTCAGTGTACTATCTTGAATGAAGAATTAGACTTTAGGTCAAAACTCACCGAAACTCAGTTTTGTTGGATTAAGTAAAGTCAAAAGCACAACGCTACGTGATGACAGGGTCTCCGGTAAATGGTTTTGTCATTCACTTAAGTACAAATAGCCAATTTATGTTGATCTTTATTGGTTTGCTTTGCCCCTAAGTAAACCAGCGTGATGATATATAGCCTATGTGTTTTTTTATGTCTAAGCTATCTCCATTCCAAATTTCATCCAAATCGTTGGAGCCGTTTTCGAGATCCCCCGTTCAAATATATATATATATATATATATATATATATATATAGAAATATACAAGATTAGCTCGTTTAAAGTAATAGGATAGGATTCCTACACGATAAAAGTAAAATATAATTAAAATAATTAATAGCCGTCTGATTATTTCCTGAAATAAAAAAACTTGATCTTTTGACAGGTGGTAGAGGGCTCAAGACAGTTTAATTTTAAAAACCTGATTACCTTTAGAATCTTACTATCCTACTAATATTATATTTGTGAAAGTTTGTAAGTGTGGATGGATGGATGGATGGATGTTTGTTACTCTTTCACGCTGAAACGGCTGAACGGATTTGGATGAAATTTGGAATAGAGATAGCTTAGACATCAGAATAACACATAGGCTACATATCATCACGCTTTTTCATTTAGGAGCAAAGTAATGCATATATCCTTTTTTTGTAGTCCACGCGGACGAAGTCGCGGGCAAAAGCTAGTCTACTCATAAATCTGCAACTTTTGACACCTTTTGGGTTAGAGAATTCGAATTATTTTTTTTCGCCATACTTCATCGGTGGCTATCTTCAGTAAGCTGAAAACTGGCGCTAAATTGACAACTGATTCACAAAGTTAAACTCACCAAGATGTAGTAAGCATGCGCGTAAGGCAGGGGCACTGTGGCCGCGTCCTCCATGGACCAGTGGGCCGGCACTGGCCACAGCATGGTCGGTTCAGCCGCCACGCGGGTTGAGACGGCTCCACTGGGCACTATGCCCATTACGCGTTCACCGCTGGAACAAGATAATATAATTCTAATATGATCGGAATCGAGACAAGACGTTTTCCCAGCTAGTGGGACAAGTACACCAATACAGGCTACATCTTACTCTTAATATGATTGGAATAATAGGAGTTAAAAATAACTCAAAAGTAAATATGAGATAATAGGATGGATGTACATAGATAGATAGTAAATTTTTATTGGACAACAGAAAAGTATTTTACAGAAAAAAAAAACAAAATAAAAGGACAAACGGTGGACTTATCGCTAAAAGCGCTGTAAAAGCTTATTTTTCTATTAAATCACGATTTAATAGATTCGGTAATGTGCAGGACTCACGAAAGTTTAAGTTTAAAAATAAGAGTTTTTTCTCCAAAACAAAAGGGTCCAGTTGGCATCCATATCGAAGTTTACTGTTCGATACACCGATATATGTAGGTATATCCATGTAGATTATTATACATTAAAAGATTGTGCGAGAGTATTGTATCAAGCGCTATCTAGCTAGATATGGGCATGCTAACGTTTTAAAACTTTTATGTTCGGTTTGACGATAGCAACGTGGCGGGAAATTCAAAATTTTCAGTTTTTTACATTTTGTAGCTAACCTGAGCTATTTTTGTTTAGCAATTTTTCGTTCGCGGCAATAACATAGTATTCTTTTCATTATTGTAAACAACAAAACAACAATAATTCAGCCGATTATGTGTTCTGGTCATCAACAAGTTTTTTGGGCAGTGCCATTGCTTCGTAGACCATTACACATATACAGGGTCCCAAAAAAATGTGTCAAGCGGTAGTCCAGAGATAGAGCACCCCTAGGGGTACCCGAATCACCCCCATATATGTTCAGCGATTTTTTGACGTTTAGAAGTTATGAGGCTTTTAAGGTACGCCTGCGAAACCTGGCCACTAACACAGAGAGACGAACAAAAACTTTCCATCTTCGAGAGCAAGTGTTGAGGAAAATCTTTGGTCCTGTGAGAGAACCAGATGGCACATACCGCTCCCGTATGAACCATGAGCTGGACGCGCTTAAAGAGCGAGAGGCCATCATCAGGTTATGTAAGTCGCAACGTCTTCGATGGGCCGGTCACCTGGAGAGAATGCCAGACACTAGAGCCGCAAAGGTAATGTGCAAATGGAAACCGCAGCAGAAGATACCAAGAGGCAGGCCCAAAAAGCGTTGGATTGACTGCATAGAATAAGACCTCAGAAAGATGGGCAAATATACCAACTGGCGAAAAGAGGCAAGCGCCAGAGACAAATGGAGATCTACTGTGGAGGAGGCCAAGACCCACAAAGGGTTGTAGCGCCAAAGGAACGAGGCTTTTAAGTTTTTTTTGGGATTTAACGTTTTGTGTATTTAACTTTTAAAATATTTTTTTCTTAATTGGGGTCTTAACTTCTAAACGTCAAAAAATCGCTGAACATACATGGGGTTGATTCGGGTACCTCTAGGGGTGCTCTGTCTCTGGACTTCCGCTTGACACTATTTTTTGGTACACCCTGTATAAAGACCTTTGCATCTACGTAATGAGATGATTTATACAGCGTCCAGTGGTACCTTCACCCACACTAGATGGGTGAAGAGCCCACTCGGCGCTGCAGTGCCTGGGACATTGTTTTAGATGGAGTAGGCTTGCCCACCACCTATACCATCCTGACAGCTTAGTCAGCCTAGCCCACAGGAAAGACGAGTCAATACCTTCGTGTGGAGCCAACTAAGCCGCGGTTTCCTTACGATGTTTTCCTTCACCGTTAGCGAGTGGTATTGCTACTACAAAATCACAAACAAAGTCATAGATACATGCCCGCACTTGCTTCAGAGTCCTATGTTCTACCCACTAGACCACCACCGCACCGCCTGACCAGAACACATAATTGGCTGAATTATTGCTGTTTTATTGTTTACAATAATGAAAAAAATACTATTGTAATGGACTGCCCTTGAAAGGCCAGGAATATCCTGGTCAATCGGGACCACGTGTAACGAAACCGCCCATGTGAATGATGGAATAAAATCTCCATATCTTCGGATATTAAGAATTTATTCCATCATTCACATGGGGGGTTTCGTTACATTATTCTTATTAAATTTACAAAATCTTGTAACCTCCGTTTCACGAACAGCAAATGTAGGCATAAAGCCTTGATATTTTAAACCATGAGATTCATCCTGGCTCACGGCCACCAAGTGTAATGGACTGCCCTTGAAAGGCCAGGAATATCCTGGTCACGGCACCAAATGTAACGAAACCCCCCATGTGAATGATGGAATAAAATCTCAATATCTTCGGATATTAAGAATTTATTCCATCATTCACATGGGGGGTTTCGTTACACTATGTTATTGCCGCGAACGAAAAATCGTTGGACAAAAATAGCTCAGTTTAGCTACAAAATGTAAAAAATCTGTGAAGATTTTGAATTTCCCGCCACGTTGCTATCATCCCACCTTAAGGGTAGACGATAGCAAGGTGGCGGGAAATTCAAAATTTTCACAGACTTTTACCTTTTGTAGCTAAACTGAAATATTTTTGTTCAGCGATTTTTCGTTCGCGAGAATAAAACTGTATTCTTTTCATTATTGTAAACAACAGAACAACAATAATTCAGCCGATTATGTGTTCTGGTCTACGAAGCAGTGGTACTGCCCAAAAAACTTGTCGTAGACCAGAACACATAATCGGCTGAATTATTGTTGTTCTGTTGTTTACAATAATGAAAAAAATACGGTTTTATTCTCGCGAACGCAAAATCGCTGAACAAAAATTGCTCAGTTTAGCTATAAAATGCAAAAAAACTGTGAAAATTTTGAATTTTCCGCCACACTACTATCTTCCAGCCTTAATACCCACCTCTCAGTCACACCACTGAAGTCCATTCCGTACTCCTTTTCGTATTCGTGTTTGAATACAGTGGCTCCCGTTGCTCTTTTTGCGTCGCGAATATTCAGACCAGCATAGTGGACCTGCAACCAAATAATATTTCTTACATAGATAGCTAGGCAAATTATAATGGGCCGGGGTAAAAATGTCGAGACAGACTAAGCGGATTAAATATGTCCAAAGTGGTCCAAAGTTTACGCTTTGCGAATGACACATATTTTTTTTGTACACATTATTGCACATACAAATATAACATGATGTAAGAGAACGTGTACAAGGGCGAACTTATTTCTAAAGAATTCCTACAGATACTCATGCTCGCCAGCCACTGTATTATAAATCTGCCCTCAATATTAACATGATATAAGGTAAAAAAAACTCGCTGACGAACAGGTTTTGACGGTTGACACGTGAGTAGACATTTAGGGCGGCATTAATAGTCGTCAGCTCAAGCTCGAGCTCAAGTGGGTGACCACAGAAAACAAAATCACCGAACAACAACATGAGCTTGAGTAGGTACCTAGATGTCAGCATATTAATAGACACTAGCTTGAGTTTGACAATGACATTAGGCAAGGTCTCAAGTCGGTGATATTATGTTCACGGCAACACTAGATTAAAAAGAAAAAGTGTCTGATATAAGATGTCAACACATTTACGCGTTGAACGCTTCGATCAAGGATAAAACTTGATACAACATAGAACTCTGAAATGTGTCTGGAAAAATAGATGCCCAAACTGCCTTTGGGAGCTTATTTGCTCCTAGTCTATGCAATTAAAGTAAAACTGTACAATAATGCAATAAGGTTGACATTCGAATATTAGACGTATGGTCGAAATGATGTTTCGTATAGTTCTAATGCTGATATCATTTGTTTCTGTGGGACAAGTTTTTATTGTGATTTTATACGTAATGCGGATTCTATGGGATTTAGTTCGGTGGTTGAACGCAATTAGGCTGTTTTTCGGGAAGGATTCCATTCTTCCATGGTGAAACGTGTTGGGAAGACAATTTAGTGGTCTACGCAGAGACGGCGACGTGATAGGTACATTCAGTGCCAAAGTGGAGTTTGTGCATCGGCGTGACACATCACCTAACCTCAATTCGTCGGCCGTGTGTGAAGGGAGAAAAGGCGTGTGAAACGGTCTGGGGTATGTTAAGGGACCCCTCCCGTACTGCCTTTCATCATCTATGGACGACCTACGTGCCAGGGAAGGCACCGAACTATGGTCTGAGGGGGTCCACCCGTGACTTTATATTTTATAATATTGTAGCTTTGGGCTAGAACCATTTGATACCGCTGGCTACCAGCGAGTTAGTTTGACCCCTTACTACCCAACAGAGAGTTCTCTGAATTTCAGTAAAAGCCACAAGCATTACCTCAACTGTGATGTCATTCGTTTGAGGTTTCTGAACCTCCTCCCAGAACAAAGTTTCGAGGTTGCCGAGCTCCCCACTGCGCAGTGTGACTTTGCTCTTAGACGCCTTTTGCTCCTCGGAGAGAGCGTAGAACTGGCCACCCCAGATGCCCTGAAAAAATAAATAGGTACATTCATAATTATTTCTAAAAAAAACTGGAAAAATTAATGTTATGATACGATGGTCCAGGTGGCCGGAATAGAGGCGAATGGAAAACTAGAAGGACATTATAGCACCGCCATATAAAAAAACTACAATTATATACAAATAAAATATACAATGATAGTTTGTAAACCAGAATCGTCAAAATTTCGTTGACATCACGACTCAGACGATTTACTACCTTTGCCTAAGTATTTTATACGTTTGGTCTCGGAGGCGACCCCTAGCGCGATCAAGTTGGCGCGTTTTCGGGAGCATGAAATTTGAAGCTTTCGACACGAGAGAAGAAAAAGAACTACGTTTACGATAATCATTTCCTATGAAATACGAGTACCTACTTATATCGTATTATAGTGATGATACGGTCTAACAAGATTATTAGTTTACTAACGTTGTCTAAAACATTGAAGGCCAAATCGAAGTTGGGAAGTTGGTCCATGTTTTGATCTTTCGCATTTTTCTGGTTGATCATGGCCACGTGAATACGGTTGCGCTCGGGCTCCTTCCTCCATTGCTGTACCAGTTCTGAAATAGAAATACCAAAACCTCAGAACGTGACGTATCTTGTATCGTAATTTTTCTTATGTGCAGTAAAGTATAAAGTCTAAACAAAGTATCTGCCAGACAGCCCCTTTTACAAAAATGCTCGTGAAAAGCTATAAAAAGCCTAATTATTATGACGAAATGTCAGTTATTTTCTACATGGCATGGAAACAATCTTTATCGACCATATTCGAGCAAGTTTGGTAGACTGTAAAAGAGTTGGTATATGACTAGATAGCGTGGAAAATGTTCCACTGACGATGAGTTCCCACTACAAACACTAACAGAATGCATTTATGGTATGGTAACACTACCAACCTTTAAGCCCATCAGGCGCTGGGAACCTCGTCAGCACAACAAGCTTGTGTTCAGGCCTCAGACTCTCTCTGGTCGAGCGTAGCATCGCCAGGTCTTTAATACCATCCACAGACACTGTGGCGGAGGCCGTATGGTCGGTAGCTGGTCGCCAGCGGGACAGAACGAGCCTTCCCAACTCCGTGGTGGCTGAAGCCACGGGACGGCATAAGGCTTGTGGTACGGAGCTGTTTCCCGAGGTCTCTGTGCTCAGGATGAAGATGTGTTGGGCGATCGCGCCGTAGAGCATTTCGGAGATCTGGAAGAGATGATCTTTCTAAAGGTCCATAACATACAAATATAGTAGGCTGGTATGGAAGAAGGGAGACAACTCGGACCTATTGTATAACAGAAAAGTAATATTTTATTCGAATGGGCACTTCCATGCCAGCCACAAGCAATGCCCATCGTACTGGGCACTCGGTGCCCCTGCATAAACGGAAATTGATCTGTTGTCGTATTTACATTACATTTGTTGAGATATTGTGGATTTGGAAAAAACTTACATTTTCACTAATGCTGATGTTCCGAATGACCACAAGATCGGCCTGTAGCGTTTTGTATCTGTAGTTAGGGAGATCCTCAATATTCACTTGGTTGAAAGTAAACTTGGCCCCGGGGATGGTCTCGATCAGAGGGACGATCTCGCCCTTTAAACTGTGCCTGGAGGTGAGGATCTCTAAGACATTGACCACGTCCTTGTGTCTGTTCTGGGCCACGATCTGGAGGAATACGTTGAGGGCTTCTGGGGCCTGAAATAAAAGAAGAAGAAAAATAGAGTTTTTTTTTGCCTTCTATGATAAAATGTGTAAAGCACCGTTCCAGTGTCCACCCAGTCAACTGAAATATACTTTTCATCTCCCATGCTCGGAATGTTTGCTGTTACCAGCAACTTACTACCGTGTAAAACCCGAATTTAACCAATCTGCATTTTTGTGCACTTCGAGAACTCCCCTTTTTTGCAAGCCCCATGGTGCAGAAGAAGAAAAAACACTGGCCGTTTCACTAGATGCCTTATAAGTTCATAAAAGCTTCACAAAGTAGAGCCTCGTTTAGATGCGACTCTCCACGCAAGTGCCCATTTTCTATACAAAACTGTGAATGCAAATGAGGCATAGACATCTAAAGTCACGGAATAGAACATCCAGAAACGCGTCTTTTTAATATTTTGTACACTATATTTATTTTTAATAACAGTAAATTAAAAAAAAGCTCCGCTTCTATTTTATAAAATAGATAATTATGGGTTGGTTTGTTAAATAATTTTTTTCAAACGATAAAATTGAATTTATTTTTTATCTCGAGAAATTTCAAATGTGTATGGTAAAAGTTCAGAATGCACCCGGAAAAAAAAACATTCTTTTATTTAATTTTTTTTTTTGTCTGGATAAATAAACTTCAGGAAATTATTTAAAAAACTAATGGTTTTAATACCAACGAAGCTGAAAACTTTAGTGCGGCAGCCGTAACCACAATAAAATATGATTTTAAAAGGAACTTATTTGACTCACCTGTTTTGTCTGTAAGTAGTTGTCTATAGAGTTTTTCCCGCATGGCTAACAAAGTCATTTCCTCGCTTTTGTGAGATGAAAAGTTTTGTGTTTCGCACGAATGCAATATTATTTGCGTTTCGTGCTTCAGAATACCTCGCTACAATCAGGTTTCTTTTTTTGTACCACTCGCTACGCTCGTGTCTCAATTTTAGAAACCTTCACTAACTCGGTATTCAATGCACTCGCCGCAAACAATAATTTTGCATTCTTGCATAACAAATAACTATTTTGTATTTTCTAAAGCACTAACCCGTGCTAGGGAAAATAAATTCGCTCGGGACAGGATTTGAACCCGCAGCCGCAACTGCGGCCTGCACGGAATGCAAGAAGGCTGCGGGTTCAAATCCTGTCCCGAGCGAATTTTTTAACCTTATAAAATCTTTATAACTGAAATATAGTCCACCTAATTGCCAATATAGTCCACCTTGGTTGAAAGATCAATCAGTTTTGCAATGGCACTTTGGAGTGGGTTGGTAGTTACTTACAATAAAGATTTGAAATTAGCACCATAATCTGTGATGACTGTGGTGTTAGTATGTTTTAAAAATCCTGTAATAAAATTAGTATTTGTTTACCTTCACTCTGTTGAACTGGAAGAAAGGCGTGAATTTCTGAGATTTTAGGTCAACGTGTTCATGTGTCGAGTGTGAGAAATCGCTAAACTTGACGTCCTCCATTAAAATGCCCCCAACGCTGAAAACGTAATATTTTTTTAACCGACTGCCTCAGAAGGAGAGTTATTACCCGACTGCTGCAGAAGGAGGGTTATGTTTTCGAGTGAATGTGTGTATGTGGATTTCTTTGGCACGCTTTGCAGCCTAAACGGCTTATTGGATTTTAGCTTGCGAGGTGTCGTTAGTTTTGTCTTGATTGTGACAGTGACAATGGATATAAGTAACTAAATATTAAAAACTGGCCAAGTGCGAGTCGGGCTTGGGCACTAAGGGTGCCGTACATACACTAAAAAATGTTTTTTTGTTCCTATAAATACCTACCAGAAACTGCTAAGGTTTTTCTGTAATTATACATATAGTAATTTTTTTTATATTAAAATATATAAATATATATTAAAATATAAAAAAAATACTATTTGTATAATTACAGAAAAACCTATAAGCAGTTTCTGGTAGGTATTTATAGGAACAAAAAAACATTGTTTAGTGTATGTACGGCACCCTTAGTGCCCAAGCCCGACTCGCACTTGGCCAGTTTTTAATATTTAGTTACTTATATTCATTGTCACTGTCACAATCAAGACAAAACTAACGACACCTCGCAAGCTAAAATCCAATAAACCGTTTAGGCTGCAAAGCGTGCCAAAGAAATTCACATACACACATTCACTTGAAAGTCTCAGTAGTTTCGGAGATAAGGGGGGGGGGGGGGGGGAGGAATGGTAAATTTTCGCGTATTATCTTAAATAACTGCAAAACTATTAATTTTAATATTATAGAAATAATACATTTGTGATGCTTAGAACTAGTCCTTTCATTTGATATATCACACGATATAGGCTAGATGAGACCCCAGTAAATCAAGTTACTATTGCTTATATCTTTACTGTAAACAAACTAGGTATGCATTTACCTCGAAATTCCATGCAAGTCATTCAGCACTAGCTCAACGGAACCCTTCGTCTCGTCCTTAGCCAAGTCGTGTTCCTTCATATCGATGAACAGTCGCCGGATGAACCTAGGCTGCGAGATGCCGTCGTGCTCCCGGCGCAACGCGTGCATTTGGAACAGAGAGTCGAGGAGCGCCACCCAGTTGCCGTTCCAAGCCACCTCGGCGGTGGTCAGCGCCTCGTTGGCGGATTTTATGCTCCGGAATTCACCCCTGAGAGAGAACGGAGTTTGATTTGATTTAACAGTAGTACCTACAATGTATACAGCTAAGACAAATGTGTCGTGTCGTGTTAATTAATTGTACAACCGGCATCGTAATCCACAGCTAATTATGGTGCTTCCAACAACTTTTGTTCTACGACTTTTCGAAAAGCTCGATACTTTTTATTTTATTAAAGTTTCTTATCCTTTAAAAGTGTGCATTTCTACCATTCCAGCGGTGCCTGCTCGGCGCGCTTTCGTGCCCCTCCACTCTCAACCACCTTTCTAGCCTCTCCTGCTCCTATTAGCTCAACTAAAAAAAAAAAAATTGCGCTTTCCCCAAAGTCGTAGAATAAAAGTTGTTGGAAATCACATCATCATTAGAGGTTGGGATGTCTGAGGTTAAAAGCTATTTAAAAATTGCCCAGGATATCAAATATATCGGTTTATAGACTACAAAGCAATTATACAAGGCCTAGAGCTCCTGAAGATCATAAAGCGGAGGAAAATGCAATATTTTGGCCACATAACCCATAGCTGTCGCGCCATCAACCCGTGCTGGCTGACTGAAGTTGCACTTACTTCGGACCATACGTCTATCTTGCTCAAACTTGCACAGACTAAACCATTTTTATTTAGGTAGCTTATTTAACTAGTGGCCCGCCTCGAACTAAGAACTCGCGACCCGATATCTCAGCAACCCTTTACGGCCCTAATCTCTTGGCTAAATCCCAGCGCCTAATACAACGGGTGCAAAATGCTTGTTGTAAATTTTGCTTCAATGTACCACTACGGTCTCACATCTCACCATTCCTTAATAATGCGTCCATGCTTAACATGGACTCACGAAGACAGTTACACTTGGCATGGTTAATGTTTGACATTATAAAATTCACTAATCCAGAGTACTTATTCTCTAAATTAAAGTTCCCTCGTAATCATTATAATATCAGATCGACGTGCCCCCCTCTCGCGACTCACCAACGTCATACTACAGCGTTTGCTGGCAGTTTTCGGTATAACGCGACCAAATGCTGGAATATAATATACCTCCCCCAATTAGATCCCTCAAATATATAAGTATAAATTCAAAACCCTATTTAAGTCGTACCTCCTTGAAAAACAAAAATTGAGTATTCCTAAGGCATTTGAGTCTGTAGTAATGTTCATTCGTTAGGAAATTGTTTAAATCTTTGTTTCGCTCTTTATGGTTTTATGAAATCTTGCAATAGCTATAATTTCACCCAATTAATTAATGCTGCAACATACAAAATACACAATTTTAAAAAATATATAAAATATAATATATATTTTTTAATTGTTTATTTTTATTTTTGTTGTCATTGTCAACTTTGGATTCATATCCGTAAGGCATCGATATCCCCTTATTCCATCTAGTCATACACTCAGTTCTAATATTGTATGTACCTATGACTACTAAGAAAAAATATTCCGCCTGGTTCTACATCCATGTATGACTACTCAGTTGTTGGTATGTCGGCCTAAGAGAGTAAATCTACCTGCTTCCTGGATTTAATTTTGTTTTCTTCTTAATTTATTTTTTTTATTTTTTTTTTGTTTTGTTTATCCTTTTTATAAGTAAGCTTAGAGCCACCGCGTATTCACGACGGGCAATAGCTGAAAATCAGTGCTTTGCTCTCGAGCAAATACCATGCACTGAGCTATGGCCCTTTTTACCCGACTACGCGAAGCAAAAAGGAGGGTTATGATTTTAGCAGCGTATGTATGTATGTATGTATGTATGTATGTATGTATGTATGTATGTATGTATGTTTGTGTGTTCATCTGTTCCCTCGCAGAGCCTAAACTACTCGGCTGATTTCAACAAATGAGGTGTGGTTGGATTCGTCTTAATCACCCAGGTAACATAGGATAGTTTAATTGTGAAAAAAACCAAGATGGCGGCTGTGCTGCGCCCTAAAGTGGTGGACCTCAAAATAAAAATTATCGGATACCATCGTCATGGGTATCAGATGAAAGGGCTTTAAAAGACCTTTTCAAAAATGTATAACACATGTAGCGTCAACATAACAAATAGAACAAAAAATTCCAAAATGTGTTTTTTTTTGTCCTTATTGGTTCTATTCTGGGTGATAGTCCAAATGACTTACTAAAAAGCTCAAAAAAAAATAGAAGTTAAATACTAAAACCCGACTACTAAAAGGCTTAAAACAAGACCTGTTTATCCTTAAAATAGACTCATAGATAATTAATCGTAGTCGGAGGACACCACATTCGCATTTGATAAACCGATGGCCTCCGACAACGATTAATTATCTATGAGTCTATTTTAAGGATAAACAGGTCTTGTTTTAAGCCTTTTAGTAGTCGGGTTTTAGTTTTTAACTTCTATTTTGCATCACTGTGGCTCACACTCACACACAGGTACTAAGGTTTATTTTTCAATAGTTTTATTTAGTATAAGTTTGCTTTTGTTGGTGCCTATTGTTTGCTATGTACCTATTTGTTTCACTAGTGTTGTGTGCACATGATGCAATTAATAAACTTTTTATCTATCTATCTATCAACTCCTCGGCCCATTTGGCTCATGTTCGAACTTAAAAATTCTCTTTGCCTCATTTACTTACCAAACATGACGATCCGACTAAATTTACTCAAGTTATCGTCGAACGAACATTCATACATACAAACATACATACATACGTCTCCAAAATCTCGCAGAATGGTTCAGCACAACCCAACACAACTCTTCCGAGCCGCAACATCACGGGCCAAATTGGCCGTAACGATAGCCGACCTCCGATAGGACACCAAAAGAAGAAGAAGAAAGTGATTAATTACTGTGACTCGGAAGCAGCTATGTAACAGAACAAAATAAATACTTTAGGCCCTATTTACCAAAACACAGAATTTTTACAATTTTATATCGAGAATGAGAAAAAACTAAAAATGGTCGAAACACTGTCAGTATTTTAAGTTTTTCGCGCCTTTTCAAAAGTGACAAGCAAATAAAATAAAGCTAGTAGGTCTACCATTTTTCTTTTTTCAGGGATAAAAAAATTTAAGTACCTACCTACCTAAGTAAAGCATAAGTACCTAATAAGCAGACTTACTTCCATACTGTGTAGCAAGAGATCGAGTAGGATGATGGGAAGGGGAAAAGTGGTATATTCAGGAAGGTGCAAATGACGTCAAATAAAATCATGATGATGACACTTATTTTCTTACTTGTAATAAGATCCTCGATCAAAGAACATCTTGTAAACCTGCTGCGAGTCCAACGTTAATCCGTCTGTCTTGGTCTCAAGCTGTTTCTTGTACATGTCCGATTTGTGCGCCGCGTCGGCGTAGATGTAGCCGCTTATTAGGATGACGTTCTTTTCTACAACCTGTGGGTAGAACGGTATGTTATCACATGTTTATCTTGAAGAATATACATAACATCATAGAAAATATACATCGATCAGAGCTAGTGAAGCTGGAGAAAAAAAAGTAACTAGATGCTAGGTACTACTAGGTAGTAGATAATATTAGATAGTAATAAGTATCTGATTTATATACGTTTTTTTTTTACTTTAGATAATATTAATTTTGACGTTCAATGTAAATAATTCATTTATGGCATATTGAATAAACAAAAATGATTCTGATTCTGATTCTTGTAAACATCTGTAGGTTTTCATCGGTAGGTTACCTTGAGATTACTATGAAGAACATTTTTTTACTTTTTCAAAGCCTTGTATTTCGGTGCTTAGGACGGCAAAAAAAAAGTTAGACAAGTGTAATTAAGTGGATAACCTCTAACTACAGGGTGCACTCTAAGTCAATAGCGAAACTTTAAGTAGGCTGTCTACTGATCACTACAAACAACTTGTACCAGGTGGCGAAAAAAATGGAGCGAAAAAAATAATAAAAAGGTCGACTCAGTACTGCGCCAAATGTATGAAACAGCTGATTTTGTTTTTTCGCTCCATTTGTTTCGCCACCTATTATAAGTTGTTTGTAGTGATCAGTAGACAGCCTACTTAAAGTTTCGCTATCGACTTAGAGTGCACCCTGTAGTTAGAGGTTATCCACTTAATTACACTTGTCTAACTTTTTTTTTGCCGTCCTAAGCACGATAGAAGATATTTTAAAAAGATAACGATTAAAGATAAAATTGTCTTTAAACAAAACGTTGTCGAAATATTTGAGAAAGTCTAAAAAAAGTCCAAAAAAATTCGTGTCTTCGGCCCGTTTTAAGTTTCTACAAGCTAAATTTCAGTTTCTACAAGCATGTTTGGAAAAGAATTCGGATTTTTCTCAAGGTAGAAAGTAAGTACTTGATTGATTCCTAGGGGATTGACCCTCACGCTATAGTTTTGCCACAGTCAAGTGCACTGTGCTGAGGGTGGCATTTGACTATTACAGGTGGGTGACTTGGTAAATACACTGCCCCCTTAGCATGCTACCATTGTGCCTACTCTCAACTGTCACCTTAGCTAGTGACAGTGAACAGTGGCTAAGGTGACAGTTGAGAGTAGGCCAAATGGTAGCGGGGCTGGAAGTGATTCGAGGGCTTGGGTATATGTGTTCTGTGTACGAGGGACACCCTGGGAAGTTTCGCTTGCGGGTTACCAGATTTATTTCCCTTGTCTGGGGCTGCGCTCACATAAAATGAGGAACAGCTATTATACTGTGAAAATTCTACTTTTTCATCCATCTATGAATGGACGAGATTTAAAGGGTCACGAATCGAGAAAGTTTCTTGTACGTAGGATATGGATATGAGCGGTCACTAAATGAGAGTGTATTTTTTATTTATTTTTAGGTGCTGTGGTTTTTGATCAGTTGAAGGAGGCTGTATTTGTTGTTATTATTTCTAATTATGTGGCCGAAGTACTCTAGCTTCCTCTTTTGGATGGTCTTCAGAATCTCTACTTTCTTCCTCATTCTCTGCTCCACTGTGGTGTTACGGACCTTCTGGGTCCAAGAGATTTTAAGCATCCGCCTGAACACCCACATCTTGGTAGACCCAGGATATCATGGATCCAAAATCTGCGCGAATGGTTCGGGCAGAGCACCGGCTCATTGTTTCGTTTGGCGGCTTCGAAGGACGAGATAGCTAAACTGATCGCCAACCTCCGATAGGAGACGGCACGCAAAGAAGAAGAAGAAGTGGTTTTTGAGAGAATTATTATTATTTATTATATACTCTGTAAAGAGCACTGTCCAAGAAAGCTAAAGCTTCTGATTGGTCGGTTCTTCTTTTATGTTGTCTATGGGCACAAAAACGTCAACTAGGACAGAGCTCTACTCGTCAAATTGACTCTCATACTTATTGCTAGTGTGAACCTTGCGCACACTTACCCGCGCCCACTTTTCCTATGGAGCCAAAATACAAATTAATGTTAATACTAGTTTAAGCAACAAACATAACCATAATAGGTATTATTTCTCACAAATTTAGAAGAATATGGTCATTATCAAATAAAACATGACTTACCAGTATCGGATCCGAAACTTGGACGTGATAGGATTTGCCGAAATGCCAAAAATTACCAATTAAACTACTAAATTGTATTTATTGCGAATAAAACGTTAACGAAACGTCACGCGGTGCAGTACCATATAAAAACTAGTTCACCACTCTGGGGTCCTCGTTTTACCCAAAGTAACCCCCCCTCCCCCTCCCTTAGTTCCGGAGATATATGTATAAGCGATTCGTACACTTACCCACTGCGGTCAGTTACCCCGAATGACTCTACCTCAAAGTAATCAATACCCTTTAGCATGATGCATACACACACACAACCATTTATTTTTATATTGCACGTTTTTTTATTAATAGTTTAATTTTCTTCCACATTGCCTATCATTATTGTGTCATTATTGATTTTTCATACTTGAGTATTTCGGCAAACAAACATTACTCGAACACAAATCGCAGCATACCGACGGAATCACAAATCGTAAAGAACCACAATAACTTTTGAACATTACCTAAAGTAGGGCCAATGTGGGTTAATGTAAACGGATATAAAGAAAAAATTACCGCGTTTACAAATTTTTACAATAAATTGTAAATTTACTGTACTACAGGTTTTTTTTTAGGTCTATAGAGTTAATAGATAACCAAGTCAGAGATGGAAATCTATACTTATAATAAAACTCTAGCGAAGTCAATTCTGTACATTGAATATCTTTAGAAAAAAACTAGCAGGGGTTACTAAGTAAACTATACTAAATCCAAAAATGCAAAAAAAACGGTTTATGTCTGTCTGTCTGTCTGTCTGTCTGTCTGTATGAACACGATAAACGCGAACACCGCTGAATAGTTTTCAACCAAACTTAACATGGTCGTAACTCACGTTTCTGGGAGTAACTTAGGCTATCCGATGTTTAGAATACATTGCGGGTTGCAATTTTAACTTTGTTTTTTGTAAGAAATATTCATAATTTGGATATGGCTTCTTGAGAAGGTATGTTAAGAACGTGATACTGAACATATTTCTGCAAAAAAAAAAAGTCATACTTTGAACCACATTCTCTCGAAAACCTACATTGCGGGTTGCAATTTTAACTTGATTTTTTGTAAGAAATATCCATAATTTTGATATGGCTTCTTGAGAAGGTATGTTAAGAACGTGATAATGAACACATTTCTGGAAAAAAAAATTGAAAAGTCAGACTTTATTATCTCGGAAACCGTTGATTTCCCAGGCATAGTTCCTTGGGCAAAAATGTTCGTTATGATGAGGACTATACGTATATTTTATTTTGTTTTAATTTTATTTTAGCGGAAAATGTTAGTTCTACAAGCGTAGCTTAAGGCCGGGTTAGAGCGTATCTATGCGTTTAAACAATAGGTATCTCACTCTTTTGTTTGACGTAGAGCGGGATGGACAGGGCCATAGATACGCTCTAACCCAGCCTTATGATGCTTGCTGGAGGGAATTGTGAGTGGTTTTCGGTGGAGGTCGGACAAAGTTTATCTATGTAAGTACTGTTGCGTCGCGGTCGAAATGTTCTGGGTTTAAACCCACGCGAGGTTGAAATTTTTTTTTGTGCCTTTTTAAAATATTTACTCTACTGAGCCCAACTTGATATGAAAAACATATACTTTGTTTGCCGTAGAGCGGGATAGACAGAGTTATTTGCGGTAGATACGCTCTAACCCAATCTTATGCTTTGCTTGCTGGCTTAGCATGAGAATGGGTAAGTCCTTATCTATGGGCTTATAACTTTATCTATCCCACTCTACGTCGAGGGAGATACATATAAACCCCCATACTTCCCAGGCAATTCTTATGCTAAGCTTCCTGGTATCTTACACGGGCGATACCTAATCTAAACAAAACATATTTTATCATAAATGTATTGTTTAGATTAGGGCACACACACACAGACAGACACACAGACAGGCACACCCTCATAAACACATAAACAGACACACACACAAAGCTATCAAACTTATGACACCCCTCTTTGTTGGTCGGGGGTTAAAAAAAACCTTCCTTTTGAGTTTTCCTCCACAGTCGAATTTTAATTAAATGTCAAATGTGTAAAAACGCATACGAAGTCGCGGGCACAACTAGTCAAATATAAACAAGTAAGTGCTTTATTTAATTTTTTATTATAAGTTTACATTTGCCCCAGTAAACTTTTTTAAATATCCTCATTTTGGGGAAATTGTAAACAAAATATTCTGACTGACCTAACATCTCACAATCTTTATATCTTATACAGGGTGGCCCAAACATAGACGTCAAGCGAAAAAATCTAGATAGCTGACACTGAGGGCTACCCGAATCACCCCCATGTATGTTCAGCAATTTTTTGTCGTTTAGAAGTTATGAGGCTATTAAGGTTTTTTTTAAAAAAATTACCTTGCATTGGATTTTATTTTGCAACTTTTTTTTCTTCTGACTTTTCAGAGATATTTTTTATTCTTTAGGGTCTCAGATAATTTATCTTTTACCAAAAAAATAATAATTAGTTAGGGACTTCCAAAAATTACCGCAATTTTGGTCCAAAGTCCAAAAATGTTGTTTTCGAGAAATCATCACTGAAATAGTTACTATGGAGAAAAAATTAGGAGAGGTCTGAAGGACTTTATTTTAATTTCAAAAACTTCCCTAAAGCCTTAGTGGTCAGAATAGTACAAAAAACTTGTCACTTTATGGGGCTTTTATTCAAGTAATTAGCGATCAAAGTCGAAAAACTGGAGTTGGAAGAAATTTTGTTTCAATAGATTTTAATTTATTTTAGTTTATTTGGACAAAAATCATTGCAGGTAGGCTTAATATCGCCTGTCAGCATGGCCTGCATTCGAAATTTACGGAAAAAATTAAAAAAATCCTCATTTAATTTTCAAATTTTTTTTTCATTTTTTTTTTAATTTATTTCTTTCATAATTTTTTGTAAGTAAATTCAGTAATTAAATAATTCAAAATTCAAATAATGAAAAAAAAGCACAAAAAAATTAAAATATTTTATTGTTATTTTTTCATTTTTTCCCTGAATTTTGAATTCAGGCCATGCTGACAGGCGATATTAAGCGTACCTGCGATGATTTTTGTCCGAATAAACTAAAATAAATTAAAATCTATTGAAATAAAATTTCTTCCAACTCCAGTTTTTCAACTTTGATTGCGAATTACTTGAATAAAAGTCCCATAAAGTGACAGGTTTTTTGTACTATTCTAAGCACTAAGACTTTGGAAAAGTTTTTGAAATTAAAAGAAAGTCCTTCAGACCTCTACATATTTTTTTTCCATACTAACAATTTCAGTGACGATTTCTCGAAAACAACATTTTTGAACTTTGGATCAAAATTGCGGTAATTTCTAGAAGCCCCTAACTAATCATTATTTTTTTTGTAATAGATAAATTATCTGAGACCCTAAAGAATAAAAAATATCACTGAAAAGTCCAAAGAAAAAAAAGTTACACAATAAAATCCAATTCTAGGTAATTTTTTTCAAAAAAACCTTTAAAGCCTCATAACTTCTAAACGACAAAAAATGGCTGAACATACATGGGGGTGATTCGGGTAGCCCTCGGTGTCAGCTATCTAGATTTTCTCGCTTGACGTCTATGTTTGGGCCACCCTGTTAAGAGGTAAAAGGAAACAAACTAAAATGTCCGTAATACCTTCTTGTGGTACATAACATCCGGGGTAAATGTGTTTTTGATGTCTGACAATGACACTTCACTATTGCCGCCATAAATCATAGACAATAGTTGCATTTCGATATACTCCGTGCAATTTTAGTGGTTTTAAAGCCGAAGGTATTTTGTTGCACTGGTGATTTTGAGTCAAATTACAAAATTTCATTCCAAATCGCACGAAAAATAAATTCACTTCTCCATACAAATGGTGCTGATTGGCGATAGCCGTTTGTATTGGGAAGTGTTTTTTTTTTCGCTCGTTTTGAAGTAAAATATTGGATTTTGGCTCAGAATCACGAGTGCAACTAAATACCTTCGGCTTTAAAACCACTAAAATTCCACGGTGTATACGCAAAATTGTTTAAGAGCAAAATTGACGTAGTTATCGGGCGTGTCTCCATTTACCTCTGTTTACATTAACCCACATTGACTAAACTAATGCACTGAATTATTTACAAAACTGGTCATATTTGTCCTGATTTTTGTTATTTTTTTTCAAAACAGTAATTCTTTATGATATCAGGACACAGGTTAACAAAACACACAGATTAGTTTTGACATTTTAATACTGAGATAGGCTTATGTGAACGAAAGAACGATTTGAAAAATGAATGAAACGCTGAAAAATAACACCAATAACAATAATAAATAATATACTGCAGTAATGATACCCGTTAAATAAAAATCTTTTCGTATATTCCACAGAAAAACTCACTGACTTTTAAATAATTCGTTATGGCAATACAACCATGCCCATGCGTCACTATTAAGGCTGGAAGATAGTAGTGTGGCGGGAAATTCAAAATTTTCTCAGTTTTTTACATTTTGTAGCTAAACTGAGCTATTTTTGTTCAGCGATTTTTCGTTCGCGAGAATAAAACCGTATTATTTTCATTATTGTAAACAACAGAACAACAATAATTCAGCCGATTATGTGTTCTGGTCTACGAAGCAGTCGTACTGCCCAAAAAACTTGTCGTAGACCAGAACACATAATCGGCTGAATTATTGTTGTTCTGTTGTTTATAATATTGAAAAGAATACGGTTTTATTCTCGCGAACGAAAAATCGCTGAACAAAAATAGTTCAGTTTAGCTACAAAATGTAAAAGTCTGTGAAAATTTTGAATTTCCCGCCACCTTGCTATCGTCTACCCTTAAGACGGATCGCGTGTAGCCGGCTGCTCCATACAAAAAATACAAAAAGGGAGACCTGTTGCCACCCTGGATAATTATTTTAGAAAAAATATGTGTATGCCATTCAATTTATATGTACCTCTGCCATGTCCTTTTTTGTTATTTTAATTATTTAAATAAATTTTATTAAAATAATAAAAAAAGGAAAACATAGGGACATGGCACAGGTAAATATACAGGGTGCACTCTAAGTCGATAGCGGAACTTTAAGTAGGCTGTCTACTGATCACTACAAACAACTTGTACTTAAGGTTTCACTATCGACTTAGAGTGCACCCTGTATAATGAATGGCATAAACATATTTTTTCTAAAACAATTACCCAGGGAGGAAACAGGTCTCTCCTTTTGTATGGAGTTGAGGTTACCCGCGTTCCCTCTTAAGGCTGGAAGATAGCAGTGTGGCGGGAAATTCAAAATTTTCTCAGTTTTTTACATTTTGTAGCTAAACTGAGCTATTTTTGTTCAGCGATTTTTCATTCGCGGCAATAACATAGTATTCTTTTCATTATTGTAAACAACAATAATTTAGCCGATTGTATGTAAATCATAAGCTTCTAGCTCTAAACGCCCTAAATCTACAAGCCCTAACTTCATAAACTCTACACCTTAGTCAAAATATGTGGCTTGGCCATTTCGGTACCGTCATATTATGGGCGTAAGGTGAAACATGTTGTATTCACTGTTCAATCTACTTCTACTTTTCTATTATGCAATAGCTCTTTTAGTAGGTAACGAAACGGCCAAGCCACATATTTTGACTAAGGTGTAGAGTTTATGAAGTTAGGGCTTGTAGAGTTAGGTGTTTAGAGCTGGAAACTTGGCTCTAAATGAGATCTGGTAACTTTTTGACAGTGCGGGGTCTCGTCTTGGCAACATTTTACATGAAAATGTTTTTGGTGGGATTAATTTTAAGCGGAAATGTTTTCTGTATTTACTTTTTTTTTTCGAACATGTGCTCTGATCGCTATCGAATGGATTGAGAGATTTAAAAACCGATTTGTATTTTCACTGAAGTCGCTAGTGATACCTTGTGGAGCTCCTTTAGTTCGTTTGAAACTTTGTTAATTGAACGAAGCGAAGCGAGAGAAGTTCTCCGAGTCTACTGGAACAATCCGGCGTTTGTGTGTATGTATGTATGTATGAATGTTCGTTCGACGATAACTTGAGTTTTAGTCGGATCGTCACGAAATTTGGTAGGCAGGTAAATAAGGTAAAGATAATTTTTAAGTTCGAACATGAGCCAAATCGGTCAAGGGGTTGCTGAGATATGGGGTCTCGAGTTCAAAGTTCGGTTCGGGGTCTTAACCACTAGTTAAGACTAGACTAAAATTATATGCCCCTTAATTGAACGAGCGAGCGAAGTTCTCCGAGTCTACTGGAACAATCCGGCGTTTGTATGTATGTATATATGTTTGTATGTATGAATATTCGTTCGACGGGTGGTGGTGATAACTTGAGTAAATTTGGTCGGATCGTTATAAAAATTTAGTAGGCGGGTAAATGAAATTAAAATAATTTTTAAGTTCGAACCTGAGCGAAATCGGTCGAGGGGTTGCCGAGATATCGGGTTGTTAAGTTTATATGGGGTAGCGAGTTCACAGTTCGGGGCGAACCACTAGTTTAGTAAAGTGATTTGTTGTACAGTCGGCCACATGCTAGGATACCCCTTTTTGTTCGATTGGCGCCCTTATGCCGCGCGCGGTAAGAGGAGTAGGCGACATCTCGGACAAAATATTTTCGGACACTTTGTCCGAAATGTCGCTTTGTATTTTTAATATTTTTGAGGCGACATCTCGGACACTCTCAAAATATTGAACCTGTATCGTACAGTCAGACACTAAAGTATTCAAATATAAAACACACAGAGCGTTACTACACTTGCCTATTTTAGGATAGCTAAAGCGGCTTAAATGAGCCGTTTTCCTTGACAGTTAAAGCCTGAATTTAAGCACTTAGATCGCGTTCGGCTAATTTTTGATGAAAAAGTACTAGGTTTACATAAGGTGGTAGGAGGTGGACCTCAGTTCTCACATATTTACGCGGGGGTAATTGATTTAACGCTACGCTAAGTCTCGATTAAACACTATAACTATTGAGACTTATTGGCTGTGCTTAGCCTTTGTTACCTGCGCAGTGACGTGAGACGTGGGGGCAGATTGCCAAACGTTGGTACTACTTGGTACACACGACAGCACGTCAGACTGTACACTTTTGTTGTAAAGTCGCCCGTAACGTAACCGAGTAGAGTGCTAGCATGTAAGGGTTGACGTGCTGTCATGTGTACACGAGGCAAAACATTCAAATATTGTCAACATAATATAGTTAAGATATGCTATCATAAAATTGATAAAATAAAATATGTGTCGCGAGCGAACACTTGCGGGGGAGAGCAAATGTTGAAGACTGCTTGATGAGTACACAAGATATTATTTGCATGTGGGCATGAAACATGTTTATTAGTCTCCTCATAAATAAGATCGTAGGGAGTTTTTTATCCGACTGTACAAAACAGCTTTATTTGTTAGTGTCCGAGATGTCGCCTCAAAAATATTAAAATAATAAAGCGACATTTCGGACAAAGTGTCCGAAAATATTTTGTCCGAGATGTCGCCTACTCGGTAAGCTGCCTTTATGCCTTTATAATTTATGTGGCCGACCGTACATAAATTATGTTAGTGGTTAATGGAATGTTTTATTTGCTTTCAAAATATGTATATGGTACCTAGCTAAAGTTTCCTAAACTGGGGTCACTAAGTGAAAAATTGCATTTTATGATATCAATCGCACGTCTCTTAACAACAAACACCCCATGCGAGAGATTTTCTAAAGTAATTTTATTAGACCCGATTCATTTATTCAGTCATTAGATAGCTGATCACAACTACAGGGTGCACTCTAAGGGTGGTATTCTAGAACGCTACTTAAACTCAGTTTAAACAGAGTTCAGACTGTCGATAAAGCAGTGCATGTTTTGATATGAAGGGAGGGATATTCAAATCAAAACATGCTCTGTTTTATCGACAGTCGACACTACTAAACTCTACTTAACTGAGTTTAAACAGAGTTCAAGGAGCTTTCTAGTTTGAACTGAGTTTAAACAGAGTTTAAGTAGCTTTCTCGTTTTAACTGAGTTTAAGTAGAGTTCTAGAATACCACCCTAAGGCCCGGTTTCTGAGTTGAGAATTTTGCTAAGCAAATGGGTAAGTATCGTCCTGTCTCTGCAGATTTGTCACAAAAGAGCGTGACAGAGCGATACGTAAGTATGTGCTTAGTGAAATTCTCAACTCAGAAACCGGGCCTAAGTCGATAGCGGAACTTTAACTAGGCTATCTACTGATCACTACAAACAAGTTGTACCAGGTCGCGAAGAAAAAGGAGCGAAAAAAATATCAGCTGTTCCATACAAAAGGTCGACTCAATGAAACAGCTGATATTTTTTTCGCTCCATTTTTGTCGCCACCTAGTACAAGTTGTTTGTAGTGATCAGTAGACAGCCTACTTTAAGTTCCGCTATCGACTTAGAGTGCACCCTGTAGTTAATTCAGTTAGTCTCAACCCTATGAAAGTCAAATTTTATAGACACACCATTGTGGTTTACCGAAATACTCAAGTATGAAAAAATCAACTTTATGTATTTGTCTAAAAACTTTGCTATTGGTGACTTATTGGATTAGAACCTTACCTCAAAGTAGCCGTTCCCCTTATGCACTTGCACACCCAATCTCAACAGCTTGTCAGAGGATAGTCTGGGTTGTTCGTGCAGATGTACGTTGTGAAACTGGACGGAAAGGTCACGGCGGGTCTGCCCGAGGATCATCGCCATGGTGTCCCATACGTAGATGAGGGCACCACTGAACGGGTACAGCATTTTATCTGAGGAGGGAGAAGTCGTTTTATAGGGGGTTTACAGGACCTCATAGAACCTTCATTCATTACACTCCGACAGAGGAGTTGTATACACCGATCCCGGGATCAGTGGAGACAACTCGGCGGGATCCGCAATTATACTTTTTCGAGATTTCCGAAGTCTCTATTTCTAGTGGTTTTTCTTGATTCTTGACGTTGAACTTATCAAGAAAAACCACTAGAAATAGAGACTTCAATAATCTCGAAAAAGTATAATTGCTCCTTAAGTAAAGTGAAGGAGGTAACGCACTTAGGTAGTTGGGTAAATAAAATTAAATGTTAAAGGCCAGTGTTTTGTGCATACTCACTATTACCAACTGATTAGGTAAAAATGGTACTTACTTCTATGTACATTGCCTTTAAGGAAACTGTGCTCATCATCGTGCACCGATACGATGAATTTAGCTTCAGCAGCAGTCTTCCTTTGCACTGCCGCGTGCAGGGGCAATGTCCTGGAGAATAGAAAAAAAAATTACAACAAAGGCTCTAGGATGTATGTGTCTATTGTTTTAAAATAACCCCACCGTTGACCCGGTTTATTTGGTCAAAAATAGCCCTTATTGAAATAAACAATCTTTCTTTGCTATTTAAAAACGGGATTATTTATGGTGCGTAATTTTAGAGAATACGTACAATAATATATTGCTTTAACGGTTTCACTTACTTTTATTTAAAAATGTGCAGTGCTTACGAAAGTTTAAGTTTTACAATAATATACTTATGATTTTGGATTGGTTCATTTCTTTATCTTTTAGCTTACTTACCATAGTTCATTGTGGACCCATTCAACTTGATGAGACATAGAGGCAGTCTCAGATGAAACAGGGAATTGGATCTTCGGATATAGGGCTTTTACATTTGGGTTGTAGCCTTGCAAGTAAATTCTGAAAAAAAGGAGTTTTAGGTTAATTAGACGATTTGTTTGACATCATATTACAAAACTGTTCGATGTCTTTCGAAAACTTCTCCAGACGTTTGCATCTGTGATGGCGTAATGATCGTTTGACGATAGTCTGCAGAAGCCCGCGGGGCACCACCAATATCCTTTCACTTACTAACACCTACCACAAGGTAATATTCCACTCATTTGCTAAAAGCATCCAGCTAACCTGAGGGCAGCACTTGTACGATTACCTACCTAGGTACCTACTTGTAAAAAACTTCTACCTCATTGGTGAACTGTGATACTGTTAATATATTTTTAGGGTTCCGGACCTTTAGAGATAAAACGGAACCATTATAGGATCACTTTATTGTCCGTCTGTCTGTATGGGACAAAGGCAAATTGAAATTTAGTCACAATGAAATTCGGGCGTTTTGATATTCGTCCTTACGGGCCGGAGGGTGTCTGTCTGTCTGTCAAGTCAAGACCTTTTTCTCAAGAACGCGTAGACGTGGGTACAGGTAGCGTCACGAGTTATGAGCGCTGACCTTGAATGCGCAGAACTCATTTTTTGGGTCTGTTTAGCGGGGTACGCGGGGGGCGACGGAGAGGCGCGATCGCCGGCGAGCGCGGGCGCGTGATTGGTAGATCAGTCGGTCTAGCCTCTGGGTACAGTCGCGCACATCGTTTTTTTGTTTCGTCGCAAAAAGAATGCCGAAACAAAATGTTTTAAAAAGACAGTTCAGAAAGATTCAAAAAAGTTATTGAGAACCATACATATTGGATTGAGATTATTTTTCATTGATTGTACACACGATAGCACGTCGGAGTGTACACTTTTGTTGCAAAGTCGCCCGTAACGTAAGTGAATAGAGTGCACGCTTGTAAGCGTCTGTGCTGTCGTGTGTACACCCATTTTATCGTAATGGCCGTGGCCGTTAAAATAATTGTATAGAAACCCATTTAAAATATAACGAGAGCAAAATCCGCAAAGAATACTTTCAATCTTTAAGTTTAGTCAGTTTCTCCGATTTTTATAGTATCTCACTCAACTATAGTTCAGGGGGCAAATTCTCGGGTATTTCCCATTCGAGATTCTACGAAAAAAACCTAAGTAAGAAGTCACATTCGAGATTGCCGAGAATTAGCCCCCAGCTCAGCGTCAGTCTTAGATCCCGCGTGGATATTAGACATTTTGCGCGCGATTGTACACACTTGCGCAGAAATCCCCACCAGTTTCGTCCAACGCTCATAACTCGTGACGCTACCTGTATCAAGTTGAAATTTATATCAAAATACTTAGGTCAGCAGCGTCTTGGAGCCTAAAAAAATCATTACGCTGGTTTACTTAGGAGCAAAGCCAATCAATAAAGATCAACATACATTGGCTATTTGTAGAAGACTTAAGTAACTTAGAAAATGACTTAACCATTTACCGGAGACAGTGCGGCTGTACAATTTCAAAACCTAGAAAGCGACATGTGTGAAAAAACGGGTTTTTTATTTATTCATCATTTAAATTTTATGTGATTGCCCACGAAATTGCATGGTAAAATGTCAAGAAATTGCTTAAAACCTAATTAAAAGTTCAAAAAAACCTAGCATGTGCACTTCGATGAAAAAAATGGGCTCAAAAAACCATTTGTAAACCTAGTATGAGCCATCGACCATTTTAAACTTAGAAAGGGAATTTTCCTTGCTAGTTAATGATCCCTTTTTTTGTTTGAAATGGTCGAAACCAGCCGTTTTGGTACCAGAAAACCTAGTAAATGTTTTCATACGTGCATAAACACCTACATTGTTGGCCATAGAGAAATGAAATCTTACTGTACGAGTATGGCAAGCCAAGTTTCTGCCACTTCTTTTGTGCTACTTCTCATTTAGCTGTGACAGTGTCTCATAGTTTTACCAGGGCATCTAAACACAGAAACCAAACAGTTTTTTGGCTCTCCTGTAAAATTTGTCAAATGGCTCTTGCTAGGTTTTTAAATTGCACAGCCGACTGTCATCTATCACGTAGCTTTGAGCTTTTGACTTTTGAAAACTGAGCTTTAGTGGATTTTGACCCACCAAAAAGGCCGCAAACATTACGCTATAAAATCAAACGTTGAACAAAAGTGAGATATTGTTTCGAATTTATCGCTATCATCAACCACTGCCACAATAATGTGATCAACAAAGGAATACAATGAGCAATGAAATAATTTAATTAATCAAAACTAAGCAAGAAGACTTAGTTTTAGTAATAGCTACATCTGAAAGAACCGATGATTCCATCCATACCTAATCAAGCAGCGTGTATCAAGCTCTATACAAAGTTACAGTGACGAGATGGAACCTCCGTGACGTGCACTGCTGATAATTCAGGGAAGGGTATAATATACCAGGGCTCCGGGAAATCCGGAATGTCTGAACCGTATGACCAAATAAAGTCCGCCGTTTGCACTGTTTATTTATGTTTGTACCTTTCTTTTTCCACTTCCGGACCACTATCTTTAATACAAACCAATCAAACAGAGTGCTATCATACACCTATAATTATGATACTTACTATACCTAAGTTAACATTCATAATATCTATTTGTCTTCAAAACAATACAATTTTATAAGATTTTCGTCAAACATTTTTCATTGTTGTGACAATGCATGGCAAGCTGTCACGTCAAGTTTGTCCACAGACACCTGACAGGATGTCAAATGGTGGCATCGATAAATAACGGGAGAAAAGAAAGTCGAGTCCAAAGAGGATTCGAAGGAGGTATCATTCAATGAAATATTGACGAATGGAGGATGTGTGAACAAAATCAAATGGATCGAAAGTTGGGGGAAAAAGTTTTGACAGGAGGTGTTGGTGAAAAAGTCGCGTACAAAGCGGAAAATTATTGTCGAGTTGCATCGAGAATGCAATGCGCGACGGGTGAACAAGAAGCCCACTATGACAAAGAAGATGAAGAGCCGGAGGTCGAAATATAAGAAGACACTATTGAGTCCGACCACACGCACTTGGCCGTATTTTAAATTTTTCTTCCACATAAATGGTGGTACGGAACCCTCGATGCGCAAGTCCCACTTGCACTTGGCCGATTTTTATTATGCATGTTCATGTATAAATATGTTATAATGTATTTATGTAGTTCTTATTGTATTGTATAATACGAGATATATATTTTTGTTAATTAAAATACAGTAAACCTATTCGGATTTATCTATTAATAAATTATGTATTATTACTCGTAAGTATACGTAAATACGTAATTGAATCGGTTATTTTGAAAAGGGCTTTAGTCCACTTAATCAAAATTTTCAGGAGACACAAAAACTGTCTAGTGCATTTTTTTTTTGTATGGGGCATTATAATATATGTATAACATGCAATTTAATAGTCACTTACAATAGCTTTTAATTTGGTGCATAAATGACAGCCATTTATCAGCGATAATAGAAATATACCCGATTTTGCACTCTGCCCTTTTCAAAATATAGGGTGGATTTTTAAGGGCAGCTTGAAAATGTTCCTAGGAAACCATCTATAACTTTTAGAGATATTATGAACTGCATTCACAGATTATGGAAAAAATTTACAGTCAGCACGAAAAATGCCAATTTTTTTTTTTTTAATGTGAAAATGTGTATAAACCATAGACAAACACTTCCTCATACTTAACTCAGTCTCCGCAAAATGTGATTTGTGCCCTTTTCAAAATAACCGATTCAATTAACATTTAACTTTTCTTATCCTATCATAATCATTCTTATGGTGCATCTGCTGCTACTGTGTTTTCGCTCTCAGTCTCGCTTTTAGCGATAAGGCCGCCATTTGTACTGTTATTTTTAAATATTAGTTTGTAAAATGTTTTATAGTGTGCAATAAATAGTTACTTACTAACCTGTCCACTCACTTCATAACATCTTCGAGCAAACAGTCCATTCATTTGCCAACAACCTTAAGCTAACGTTCCACTCATTCATTAATTTACAGCAGCCTGATCCACTCACTTGCCAACAGCCCGATACCTACACTCACTTGCCAATAATATAGTCCACTCACTTGCCAACAGCCTCGAGCACGAACACGGCGTTGTCAGCGTGCCCGCGCCTGGTCAGCGGGATGTTGACGCAGGACTCGGGCAGGGATCGTTTGAGGATTGCCTGCAGGAGCCCGTGTGGTGCTACTTCGATCAGGACGGCGTTCTCCGGGACCAGGCGCGCTGTCTCCTCGAAGAGTACTGGGCCCTGGAAAAAACGTCATAAAGGTTAATGATGAAAAAAGCAGGCACAAAACCTTAACCTGTGATCTGACAATTTTATAATCTCTTTGGCGGAAAAAACTGGAATAGCAATATTTAATCAGTGTGGAGGAGCGAAAGCAAGAGGACGTAAGAATAAATTACTTACGAGTAAATTGTTAGTGTGGTACTCAGCCGAAGACAGCTTGGCGGTGGGTTGGTCCCACCTGTCCTGCGGGACTGAGGTCGACAACCACTTCGAGGATCGAGCGCGGGGCGACTTGATCACTTCCTTTAGATACTTCAGGAGGCCGGGACCTGAAAACAGAAGCAACAACAAATTACATCCCTTTTCTTTTTCTCTTTGGTTGATTAGTGACGTTGGAGCAGGCATACACTAATCAACGGGTAGCAGAGCCCTGAAGAAGATGCTCATCATCTTACAACAGGATAATTTTTAAACAGCGTTATTTCTTAAACCTGAGTCAATTTCTAAATGTGATTTCCAACTTTTGTTCTACGACTTCGAATAGTCTCGTGCTTCTGAAAACCTTGCTACGCTCAGGTTTCTTTTTTTGAACCTCTCGCTGCGCTCGTGGCTCAATTTTAAAAAACTTCGCTAGCTCGGTATTCAATGCAAGCACTCGCTGCAAACAATAATTTCGCATAATAACACACATAACAAATAACTATAAATTACTAAATTTTCCCCTGAGTGACGTCAATAGCGGGGAAAAAATTGAGCTGCAAATTTTTATCGTAGTCAGCACGGACGAAGTCGCGGGCAAAAGCTATCAGATGATAGACTGACATAAACCGAGACTAAATGCAGTAAGTGATATAGATAGTACGGGATTGGACAGAAAGGAAGAGTGGTATATGAACAAACAAGCCTGTCGGTTTTCTGTTTTCTGTCAATGATGATATTAATGAAGAAGAAGTGGAACCCATACCTGCTTCTTGAATATACCGGGAGTGGTAAGCGATATTGGAGCAGGGCACCTCCTTGGCGAAGATCCCCTGCTTGGTGAGTTCCGAGACGAACTGTCGCATCGGCTCGCAAGGGCCCGAGATGGTGCAGGACTCGGGCCCATTGTGGCAAGCCACCTCGATCTCAGGCGGGCATTTGGAGATGATCTGGAAGAGTCATTTTAAGTTTGAATCATTATACCCGCCTGCATTATGATGCGTACCGCGACTTCTTTCGCGGCGCGAAAAGAATTCGGCGTGAAACATGTCGCAAAAGCAACTGATAAGATTTTGAAGGCAAAAGCTAGTCTAGTGACAAACCTGTAGACTTGAATCGCGTTTCGCGAAAAAACTGACACTAATTTGACTCCCCGTAGACAGAAAGAGTATCACGCGGGTAAGCTTAGATAAAACTCGCGTCGCGGCCTGGCATCCTAGCCGGGCTGGTTTATGTCGGTCGCAGTAACTCTATAATGTTTTAGGTCGATCAACTACCTCGCTGCAAAACCCTCAAGCGCCAGAATTTCTTTAAGAGTTTAGTTTCTTTCAAATATGGAGGATGTACTCAATTCGATCGGTGCAATAGCTAACAGTATACGTCATTTTCACCAGTGAAGTTGGTATTTTATTGAATTTTGTATTATTGCTGTCATTATATTATAGTACCTACCTAAATAGTGACTTAGTCCATCTACGTATAAGGTACATCGGTCTTAAAGGGATAGCCAATCTACTTCCACGCAGGAGTAATCTGAACAAAAAAAGTTGATTACTCCAATATTGAAAAAAAAAGAGGCCGAATAGGCTGGCAAACAAAATCAGGTCCTTACGTCTTTGTAGCCAACGCCCACCGCCGCCATGGACCCCTTGATGAACGGTGTCTGCACGGAGACCAGCCCGCGACTGTAGGCGGCCAGGATCATCTCCTCAGCGGTCAGGCAGCCGTCGGCGTACGCGCAGCCTAGCTCGCCAACGCTGTGACCTGGTGGAAAACAATAACATAACATTGTAGAAATTTGAATAGAGATGGCATAAGATAAAGATAAGATAGATAAAGATAAGATAAAAGATTTTTTTTTGTCTCGTTTCTTAGCCTAAATTATAATATTTACATTTTGTCTTGGCCAGGGACGTTTGGAAAAAGACGTCTACGTCCTTTCGGATCTTACAATCTTATTGTATGCATCAGGTGACCGTTCCTCCTAGCCCTACGAAGGTGAATCGCTTCTTGGGGTCGGGTTTTAAGCCAATAGGAGAAACGTTGGTTAATGTTATTTAACAATGTTAGTGACATCAGAACATAGAAATTCTCGGAGGAACCGATCGCTTGCTGACTGGTTTGACCCTCTCTTTTTTACAAACATAATCGATTTCACCAATGCGTGAGCTGTAAAGCATTGGGTTAGTTTGTCCGTGACGTGTATAAGCGGGACCTGGCATAAGATACTACTGCGCGGACGTTCAACACATACTTAGGCCTTTTTGCATCTACGTAATGAGTTGATTTATACAACGTCCAGTGGCACCTTCACTCACACTAGATGGGTGAAGGGATCACTCGGACGCTGCAGTGTTCAAGATGGCAAAGACTTGCCTGGCACATATACCCAGAGTTCTCTACAGGCTGTTAAAAGACCGCCAACATACCCGAAAGCCACGCATACTGAGATAGACACCAAAACAAAGTTTTGTTTTCGATAAATTATTGCTGGGAAATGTTTTTGGTTTTTTAGTTTACAATTTTGATATTTTATTTATCACGCAATGGATGTGTCACGCACGGAAGTCATATTACGCATGTAGTGCCGATGTTTAGAATACATTGCGGGTTGTAATTTTAACGTCGTTTTTTGTAAGAAATATTCATAATTTTGATATGGCTTCTTGAGAAGGTATGTTAAGAACTAGATACTGAATACATTCATGCAAAAATAAAATTTTGGAAAGTCCGACTTTGAACCCCGCTATCTCGGAAACCGTTGATTTCCCAGGCATAAATGTTCATTATGATGAGGTGGTTTCCCGCTTTGTTGGCAGTCTTTTAGCACCCTGTATATCTAGATCTATCTATACCATCCTCACCTGCCAGCTTAGTCAGCCTAGCCCACGAGAAAGACACATCAATACGTGAGGAGCCAACTAGGCCGCGGGTTTCCTTACGATGTTTACCTTCGATTTTACCTACGTATGACTGACCAGCGACTGGACGGTATCAATGGGCCACCACTTGCAAAATATCAAAATTATCTGGCGTATAAAGTGGAACCAGGCGCAATCGGGATCTAGGTAGTCGTCCCAAAAAACTGATTTTTAATACAGTTGCTCAAAAAGTGGCGTATTGCAGGGACGTATAACGTTCGGGATGTGGGCTATTACACACTCGTGCTTTTTTTACCTTTCCCGCACTCGTGCGTTCTCTTTCCCAACTGTCAAAATAATGTGCCCTAAGCCTATTATATTCATAGAGTGCCCTAAGCCTATTATTTTTCTATTTGAATAATTGATTGGGCTGACTGTACTCAGTCACTAATTGTCATCCACTTTCATGAATAAAGATTTTTATTATTTTTATTATTATTATTTTATAATGTCTATTAAAAAGAAAAACCAACCATGAAGTTTTTACTAAAAAAGTTTTTATGATTCATGCAAATACGTACGTATACGGGGTGTTAAAAGACCGCCAACAAAGCGGGAAACCACGTATTGTCCTCATCATATGGAACATTTTTGCCCAAGGAACTATGCCTGGGAAATCAACGGTTTCCGAGATAATGAGGTTCAAAGTCGGACTTTTCAAAACTTTTTTTTTGCAGAAATGTATTCAGTATCTAGTTCTTAACATACCTTCTCAAGAAGCCATATCAAAATTATGAATATTTCTTACAAAAAACGACGTTAAAATTGCAACCCGCAATGTATTCTAAACATCGGTACTTCCAGGTTAAGTAACATAAACTTATACCTACGCTTGCGCAATATGAGTTCTGTGCGTTACACGTCCATTGCGTGATTAAATATTTTTCAAAATTATAACCTAAAAAACCAAAATCATTTCGAAAAAGTAAAATCGAATCAGAAAAAGTACTTTGTTTTGATGTCTAGTATGCGTGGCTTTCGGGTCTGTTGGCGGTCTTTTAACACCCTGTATACGTATTTGCATGAATCATAAAAACTTTTTTAGTAAAGAAACTACTAATTTGTTTCAATATCAGATTTAATGATTTGATTGAATGAGTTTGGTTAGGTTTCATTTCATTTTCATTTTCATTTCATATCAATAAAAAACTTCTACTGAAGACTTGGCTGTATGGGCATAGTTGCCTTTGCCTACCAGAATGGGTGAAGAAAAAAAAACTCTGCTTATATTCTACGGTTGGCGCCATTTTGATTTTTCAGAAATTTTCTTTGCTTTACATAGTTGTTTGTTGCACAAAATGAGTAATTTCGACCCTAGTTTTTTTTAATTAACACCACCGGAACTCAGTATAATTGCACAAAATGCTTCGGAGAACATTTTACCGGAAAAGTCAAAAATGTTAAGTTAGTTGAGTTTATTGTGTTTTTATAATTTTATTACATTGCTTCATTTTTTCGCAACTGTATTAAAAATAATCGTTCAGTACGCGTGCGGAACCGTCATTGCAACTTGTTCCGACTGTCAACCCTCGCCTTCGGCTGCGCCTCGGCTCGGGTAGCCATTTGTCGGAACTCTTTGCAATGACAGCCTATCCACACTTGTAATGAAATATACTATAGTAATTGCCACATACGTAATAGATGCAACACACGACCTTTGTAAAATGCCATACGATTAATTACTTGCACTAAACTCTAGTGACTAGAGGAATCTTACCAATAATATTGTCAGGCACCATCCCCAGCTCCCGCAAGACGTCTGTCAGGCCGATCTGCACGGCTGCGATGCCAACGAACGAGTGCAGGATATTGTCGAACGTCGTCTTGTCGCTTGACGTGATGATGTCCACGATGTCAATGCCCTTGGGCTTCAGGGCTTTGTGGCAACTATGGAGAGAGGTTGAAGTTAACGGTCGTCGAGCTCACTAGCGCGCCGTAAAAAATGTTATCTTTCTCGCAGTGATGCACTACGAACACGAATAGTTTCGGTTCTCATTTAGAGACCTTAATCATGGAGCAGAGATAAAATTCACACTAAAAGGACTAACCTAATTAAAATGCACAGGGATAGGAATATGTTAACTAAAGTTGACCTTCCCATCCTACACGTTGGTGCTACGCGGCTACGGCGTAGCGCCGGGTACTATTAGGATAACGTATTGTTTTCGCTACGTGCTACGAAAGTTTATTGTTTGTTACGGGATTTACAAGTTGTCGTTGAAAGTGTCACACTTCGCGCTCCCAGAAGCACACCAACTGCATACTTTTCTGGAAGGGTAAGTACGTACCACTTACTGTAACTTTCAGGCGTTTTTCAGTTTACGTAGGTACTTCTAGAATTCTAATACGACCAACAACTGATTATCTACCCACTTTACAGTACGGGCAAGCTCTATTCATCCTTTACTATGAAGGTCTCCGAATGACAAGCGAAACTAGTTGACTATCTCGACACAAATAAAAGTAAGGTAAGTAAGTAAGTATATGTGAATACAAAGAAGAAGAATATAATTTGACTTACAGTTCAATGGCGGCGGCAAAGATTGGTATGCGCATGAGTTGGGTGCCCATGCCCGCCCATTGAGAACCCATTCCGCTATACACAAACCAAAGAGGCTTCTTGGCATCGTCGCAGTAGTCGATCTTCTCCACCAAGGCTACTGTTTCGTTCTTTTCATTGGTTCCTGAAGGAAACAAAAGAGTTTAATGGTGTTCGATATGCAGGTAACGTGTCTTACAAAAAAATCGTATCAAACATTTGGGGGCCGGTTAGATAAAAATGGAGTGCTGGTGGAGGATGCTGGACATACATTGGATAGCACACGTGTCGATATTGGATGAGCCTAAAATAAAAACTAGACTCTCCAACATCTATCTGCACACGTAGGATCCTCGAATACTTTGGTCACATTGCCAGGAAAGCCAGTGACAACCTAGAAAAACATATTTTCACTGGCAAAATCGACGGAAACCGACCAAGGGGAAGATGCCCGACGCGTTGGACCGACCAAATCCGCTCCACACTCAACACCACAGTACACGATGCCATGCACTCAGCCACAGAAACAACTGGCGACGACACGGATTGCTCCGTTTGAAGGACGACGACCCTCAAGTCAGTGATGAGGATAGCGATGCAAGGAGAAGGAGATAAAAATATGAAATCGTGTCTTGTTTAAAATGCTCGTGAAAAGTACAATGAAAAATAAATCCCACCAAAAACATTCTGTAAAAAAGTAGCCAGGTCTCGATGGAGCTGCTTGTTTATCTCTAAAAAGCAATGAAATCTAGACAAAGTCGTGCCAAGTCTAAGGTTCCTTACTGCGATTTCTTTATTATTATAGTTGATGTTGTGTGACTTGGCCGTTGAAGGGTACACAAGCGGTTCTGGCGATAGATTGGTGCAACGGTGTCATGAAGCACCTGGTTTTGTACCCTTATGTACCCTTCAACGGCCAAGTCTCACAACATTAACTATAATAATAAAGAAATCGCAGTAAGGTACCTGAGACTTGGCACAACTTTGTCTAGATTTCATTACTTTTTAGAGATAAAAAAGCAGCTCAATCGAGACCTGGCTACTTTTTTACAGAATGTTTTTGGTGGGATTTCACTTCTTTTTGTAGAAACGTGGGCATATTGATTTATTTTATTAGATTTTCTTATTTGACACAGTTTTTTTAATTTGTGTAATGTTCGAGTAGAATAAAGTTAATCGTTCGACTATTTCTTCTTGTTAACTTGTAAGTATAAGTATAAAATCCAGTTCCTTTCATTTTATTTATATGCGTATTAAAAGCAGAAGGGGAGGCATTCGCCCAGCAGTGGGACGCTATAGGCTAGATTAAATTAGAAGATGTGTCCCACTACGCTGGATTTTTGCAATGACAGTCGATTTTTTATGTACCAATAGTAGAAGGGGCATTACCATATCTCTAATAAAGCTGGGACCAGCTGAGGGTTCTTCATCAGATACTTCAGACCTTCGATTTTTGTCGATTATTCTATTCTTACCAAGAATAGTAAATCCTCTTCCTAAATGACCAGTGATGTTCTTCTCATGTATGTTGTGCAGCAACCCGATCTCCTCCGGGTCGACGGGCCGCGTCTTCAGATCCTTGAAGACCTTCTCCACGGAGGACTCCTGCCGCCCCGATATGACCACCAGGTGAGGGATGTTGGAGCGGTAGAGGGAGAGATCCTGGGAGAAACAAGTTGAGACGTGCTTAAAGGCCTTGCGCAAGGTGTAAAGTTCTGCTTTAAGAGTATATATGATATATGATTCTCGTTACTTCCCCCGCGTGAGAGACCACAGAGAACGTGTGATAGCAGAACCTTACAAGTTCCACGTTGGAACACCGAATTCTACTTGAACTCTTTCACGGTGAGTGCTGCCCGACTGTGGAACTCTCTTCCAAAGTCGATCAGAGACTCTCCCTCTGTGGCATCGTTTAAATTCAAACTCAAAGAGCACTTCCTTTCATTATAACTAGTGGTTCGCCCCGAACTATGAACTCGCGACCCCATATAAACTTAACAACCCCATATCTCAGCAACCCCTCGACCGATTTGGCTCATGTTCGAACTTAAAAATTCTCTTGGCCTCATTTACCTGCCTACCAAATTTCATGACGATCCGACTAAATTTACTCAAGTTATCGTCGAACGAACATTCATACATACATACATACATACATACATACATACATACATACATACATACATACATACAAACGCCGGATTGTTCCAGTAGACTCGGAGAACTTCGCTCGCTTCGCTCGCTCTTGTATGTAATTTCTCACCATTGTTATTTAAGTTTTTATTTTGTGCAATAAAGTGTAATAATAATATAGAGTTCTGCGTTCAGAGTATAGAGATCTGCGTTCAAAGTTTAGAGTTCTGCATTCATAGTTGAGAGTTCTGCATCTAAAGATGAGTTTTTCATTCAGAGTTCTGCGTTTAAATTTTAAAGGTCTGCGTTGAGAGATTGGAGTTTTGCTTCAGAGTTTAGAATTCTGCGTTCTGCGCTCAGAGTTTAAAATTATCCGTTCATAGTTTAGAGTTTTGTGTCCAAAGTTTAGAGTTCTTCATTCAGAGTATTTCAGAGGGTAGGGCACGCAGGTATTATTTGTTGAGGAAAACTA
This sequence comes from Zelleria hepariella, assembly GCA_949319315.1. Lineage (NCBI taxonomy): Eukaryota > Metazoa > Arthropoda > Insecta > Lepidoptera > Yponomeutidae > Zelleria > Zelleria hepariella. Next base: position 3,712,743 of record OX439396.1, on the reverse strand, counting down.
TCTATTTAAAGTATGGTGGAAATGGAAGAAATGAAAAATAATACCCATTGTTGTATGATACGTCTCATTCAGATCATCAAATGATCAAAACTAACATCTACGTAGTTAATGAGATGGTTTATATGGCGTCTAGTGACTCCTTCCTTTCTGATTATAAGATTATTAGGAAAAAGGACCAGGCGGGGGAGAGTTTTACTATCCGTATCAGACAGCATTGTAGTGTCGTCAGCCTGGTGAACGCCTGAACAACGCGACGCCACCGCGGACGCAAGCTGAACGCGTTGGTTTGGCTTGGCGTTCAGTTTCCTATATTATAACCAGTAGTAGCTGTGTATAACTCTGTGATTGTTTACGAGTTTTGTGTTTCCATTGCTCCTCACCTTGGGTTTATAGTGTCCATGCAACAGCGCGTGAATATTGAGACCAGTGACTGATACACAGTTGACAGCGGCGTAGGAGCGGTTGAACTTCTGATGTTCCGACACGATGCGCATGCGACCATCGCGCAGGGCGTCGATGTCGTCGCGGGGCGTTGTGAAGTGGAGGTTCGCGGCAATCTCGCCCTTCTGGTAGCCGAGAAGGACCTAAAATTACATGAAGATATTATTAAAAAAGGTCAAAATGATGTAGGGCAAGATAGATAACATTTGCTTGATCTACTTACCTACCCCTTTCTAAAGTATCTACTTGCTGCTCTAAGTTAATCGCTCTAATAAAATAAACTAAAGCTAAGCATAAAAGTAATGACTAGGTAATTAATGACATAAAAATCAAACAAAAAATATACAGGGTGGCCCAAACATAGACGTCAAGCGAGAAAATCTAGATAGCTGACACCGAGGGCTACCCGAATCACCCCCATGTATGTTCAGCCATTTTTTGTCGTTTAGAAGTTATGAGGCTTTAAAGTTTTTTTTGAAAAAAATTACCTAGCATTGGATTTTATTTTGTAACTTTTTTTTCTTTTCACTTTACAGTGATATTTTTTATTTTTTAGGGTCTCAGATAATTTATCTATTACAAAAAATATAATGATTAGTTAGGGACTTCTAGAAATTACCGCAATTTTGGTCCAAAGTCCAAAAATGTTGTTTTCGAGAAATCGTCACTGAAATTGTTAGTATGGAGAAAAAAATAAGTAGAGATCTGAAGGACTTTCTTTTAATTTCAAAAACTTTCCCAAAGTCTTAGTGTTTAGAATAGTACAAAAAACCTGTCACTTTATGGGACTTTTATTCAAGTAATTCGCGATCAAAGTAGAAAAACTGGAGTTGGACGAAATTTTATTTTAATATATTTTAATTTATTTTAGTTTATTCGGACAAAAATCATCGTTGGTAGGCTTAATATCGCCTGTCAGCATGGCTTGCATTCGAAATTCACGGAAAAAATAAAAAATAACGATAAAATATTTTTAACTTCTTGTGTTTTTTTTTTCTTAATTTGAATTTTAAATTATTTTATTACCGAATTTACTTACAAAAAATAATGAAAAATTTAAATTAAAAAAAAAACGAAAATTAAATAAGGATTTTTTTTTTATTTTTCCTGAATTTCGAATGCAGGCCATGATGGCAGGCGATATTAAGCCTACCTGCAATGATTTTTGTCCAAATTAACTAAAATAAATTAAAATCTATTGAAATAAAATTTCTTCCAACTCCAGTTTTTCGACTTTGATCGCTAATTACTTGAATCAAAGCCCCATAAACTGACAAGTTTTTTGTACTTTTCTGACCACTAAGGCTTTAGGAAAGTTTTTGAAATTAAAATAAAGTCCTTCAGACCTCTACTTATTTTTTTCTCCATAGTAACTATTTCAGTGATGATTTCTCGAAAACAAAATTTTTGGACTTTGGACCAAAATTGCGGTGATTTCTAGAAGTTCCTAACTAATTATATATTTTTTTGTAATAGATAAATTATCTGAGACCCTAAAGAATAAAAAATATCTCTGAAAAGTCAAAAGAAAAAAAAAGTTACAAAATAAAATCCAATGCGAGGTATTCTTTTTCAAAAAAACCTTAAAAGCCTCATAACTTCTAAACGACAAAAAATAGCTGAACATACATGGTGGTGATTCGGGTAGCCCTCGGTGTCAGCTATCTAGATTTTCTCGCTTGACGTCTATGTTTTGGCCACCCTGTATATACAGGATGTAAAAGACCGCCAACAGACCCGAAAGCCATATACTAGACACCAAAAAAAGTACTTTTTAGATTTTATTTTGAAAAATATTTTATCACGCAATGGATGTGTAACGCACAGAAGTCATATTGCGCAAGCGTAGGTATCAGTTTATGTTACTTAAGCTTGAAGTGCCGATGTTTAGAATACATTGCGGGTTGCAATTTTAACGTCATTTTTTGTAAGAAATATTATTTTTGATATTGCTTCTCGAGAAGAACATGAAACATAGAAGAGAGTTACATATTGCATGTCTCACAAAGAATGTGCTTTATAGGAAAAATCCCAAATATCTCTTCGATAAATTTATTTGGCTCAAAGACATAAATAAACTTAACACGCGATCTAAGACTAAGAATTTACTCTACACCGAAAAACATTACAGCAAAAGCTATGAGGGATGTTTCAAATATGCTGCTTCAAAAATTTGGAATAATCTTCCACCTCCGTTCGATCACACATTGGGTTTATTTCTTTTAAGACAAAACTAAAGATTATTCTACTGGATTACCAAAAGCAATATGAAAATTAAAGACATCCCTGTAGATAAAAGACCTACTTACCCACTATTGTATTTTTAATCTTTTTTTTATAATTAGATCGACTTCTCCACTACACACGTCACACACAGACACAACACAATACCCTATACACAACATAAAAAACACTCCACTTACACACCATCACTCTCATCACACTTATCCACAATAAACTATCACACATCATACAATGAAAAAGGAGAGTGATTGTTTGGCTTCTTTTTTCTTTATTTTTTTAACTATTAACTTTTTGAAATTGTTTTAAAAAAAAAATGTGTGTATACCTGCCCAGACTTACGCTCGATAATAACATCTCAAGAGCTGGGGATTGCTGAAAACCAGCGCTGGGAACCATTAATGGTAACCAGCACAAAGCTGAGCTCTTCCCATTTGCCAAAATTGTTAGTGTTAGTATTAAGTTTCATGTATGCCTACCCGCGTCCGTCAGTCAAAATAGATAGCTCTCTTGTAACAGTCGCATTTTCATTTATCTCCTGAAATAACAGTGGCGCAGCCCGAACTTTACGCGTGTGTTGTTCAGTATACTTTGCTTAATAATGGCAACAGTCACAGTTGGTGTTTTGAGTGTTTTCAACCATGGATCACAAGACTGGATGCTGTTCAAAGGTCAACTGCAACAATGGTTCCTAGCGAACGAAATAACCGATGACTCGGATAAATCAGGAGCAAAGCGACGAGCTATTCTACTCAGTAGTCTCGCAGAATCTACTTATAGACTCATAAGGGATTTGGCACTTCCCAAAGACGTTGGCACCTTGACCTATAAAGAGGTTATAGTTTTGTTTGATGGCCATTTTCTAACAAAGAAATGCACCTTCGCGGAACGCTATAAATTCCATAGTGCCTACCAAAAACCAGAGGAATCTTTAGTGGCATGGTCAGCTCGCGTGCGTGGCCTAGCTATGGAATGTGGCTTTCCGGCTGCAGCCCTTGAAGACTCTCTGCGAGACCGGTTTGTGCTCGGCATGCTCGGTGGTCCGGAACGAGACCGCCTCTTCACCGAGTCCATGGAGCAGCTGTCGCTGTCCAAAGCGTTGCAGATAGCAGAGGGAGTGCGCTGCGCGAGGGAAGGTGCTCGCGAGGGTCGCGCCGTGCAGCCCGTGCAGCTGCAGGCCGCCGCCATCGCAGTTGTGCACAAGGTGTCGTCGCGAGACCGCGCATCCTCCTCGAGTGGCACTGCGGCAGCGTCGGACGCGTCCTCTCGTTCGTCAGAGCAGTGCAAAGTGTGTGGATATTTCGGTCACAACATAAAAAGGTGTCGTTTTAGAAATGCGTCGTGTAAGAAATGCGGTGTGAAAGGCCACATGAAACGTGTTTGTGATAATCATAACAAATGGATCAGCGGTAACCAACATTTCTTACAGTGTTGTTCGGATGACGGGGATGATGGTAAGCGTTTGCTATTCAATATTCGTAGCTTCCAAGGCGAACCTATGCAGGAGTCAGTAATTGTAGATGACATTACGTTGAGCTTTGAAGTGGACACAGGTTCGGCGGTTACGGCTATTTCAGACGTCATTTATCATAAAAACTTTTCCAATTACCCGTTGTGTCAGAGCAAGAAAATTTTACAGAGCTATAACGGTTCTTCTATAGACACGTTAGGTACAATTTTGTTGCCATTTTCTTTCCGCTCTCAAACCGAATGGATCAAAGTTTTTGTTGTTCGTAATGGTGGCCCACCCTTGCTTGGTCGAGATTTTTTGGCCAAGTTTAAGTTGCAGATTTGTCCCATAAAACAATGTCAAATATCTGAAAGTGTTCATTATTTTGAACAAAAGTATCCACGCCTGTTTTCTGATGACCTCGGATGCTGTAAAGGCATGGAGGTCAAACTGCACCTAAAGCCAGATAGCACACCATTTTACTTCAAGGCTCGCCCCGTTCCTTTCGCACTTAGAAGCAAGCTAGAGGTTGAAATCGATAGACTTGAGAAGTTAGGTATCATTGAGCCGGTGCGGTTTTCAGATTATGCAAGTCCAATTGTGCCTGTGCTGAGAAATGACGGGAAAATAAGATTGTGCGCGGATTACTCAGTTTCGCTGAATAAACAATTGTTGGTTGAAAAGTATCCCCTACCGAGGGTAGAAGAATTATTTTCCAAGCTACACAATGGCGTTCAGTTCACGAAGCTTGATTTATCTGGCGCATACAATCAGCTCTGTTTACACAAAGATTCCCAGGAGGTCACTTGTATAAACACGCACAAAGGTTTGTATAAATATACCAGGTTGGTTTTTGGCCTTTCAAGTGCTCCCGCCATTTTTCAGCGCACGTTAGAGAACATTTTAACAGCTCCGGACGAATATGGCCGTCCCTCTCCCTTACTGGACGGAGTTCTCCAATTTCTTGATGACATTCTGGTGACCGGTCGAACAAAAAATGAGCACATGACGAGGTTACAGGAAGTATTTAAGAGGTTGGAAAACGCGGGGCTTGTTTTGAAGAAAGAAAAATGCCATTTTTTTCAAGATTCAGTTTCTTACTTAGGGTTCATTATTGATAAACACGGGATACATAAAAGCCCAGATAAGGTTGAAAGCATTTTGAATGCTAAAAGACCGGAAAATACTACGGAACTAAAATCCTTTTTAGGATTAGTAAATTACTATCGGTCTTTCATTCAAAATGCTTCGACAATTTTAGCGCCGTTACATGAACTACTACAAAAAAATATAAAATGGTGTTGGAACGTAAATCACGAGAATGCTTTCAAAACCATTAAAGACACTCTTGTCTCCGATACCGTATTGGCTCACTTCAATCAGGAGGCTCGAACCTGCCTGACCGTCGATGCAAGCCCATTCGGGGTAGCTGCGATATTATCGCAGGTAGACAGGGATGGGGTTGAACGGCCTGTTTCATACGCGTCTAGGTCGTTAAACCCAGCTGAAAAACGGTATAGCCAGATTCAAAAAGAGGCGACCGCTATAGTGTTTGGTGTCCGCAAGTTCCACCAGTACTTGTACGGCAGAGCAGAGCCGTTCACACTCCGAACCGATCATAAGCCTCTCCTATCTATTTTCCACCCTGAAAAAGGCATCCCAGAGATTTCAGCCAATCGGCTTCAGCGTTACGCACTGTTTTTGGCCGCCTACAATTATTCAATCGAATATGTTTGCAGCGCAGACAATAGCGCGGATTTTCTTAGTCGCTCCATGGCGCCGGTGACATCATCGATTGACGAGGGTAGGCAAAGTGTTCGCGAGCCGGTTTCTCAGTTACCTACAACAGCTGATGAGGCGTGTTATGTCAATTTTGTTTGGGATGCGAATGCAGTACCTATTTCTTTGAGCGAGATAAGTCGCGCCACGAGTTCAGATAATTTACTGTCACAAGTGGCTAAGTTCACCATAGAGGGATGGCCAGAAAAGATGACAGATATTAGCCTCCGTGCTTTTTTTGGTTGTCGTCATGAGCTCTCAGTTGAGAAGGGCTGTTTAATGAGAGGCACTAAATTAGTTATTCCGGCAGCGTATAGGCAGGCTATAATTAAGGAGTTACACGTCGGTCACCTGGGGGTCGCTAAGATGAAGGCGGATGCACGCGCGCGGTTCTGGTGGGCCGGTATGGGCGCGGACTTGGAGCGTGCCGTCTCCGGCTGTGACGTGTGCACTCAGCTGCGAGCAACACCGCGCCGCGCGCCGCTCACTTCATGGCCCTACCCCGCCGAGCCCTGGCACAGAGTACATCTCGACTTCTTGGGCCCTTTTAACAACAAGGTTTACCTAGTGGTAGTTGATGCCTATTCAAAGTGGGTGGAAGTATTTGATGTCAGTTCGGGTTACGGGTCAAGGGTAGTGATTAATAAGCTAACGGAGTTGATGGCGCGATTTGGGTTATTTAACACCATTTGTTCAGATAACGGGACATCTTTTGTTTCTTCTGAGTTTGAGCATTTTTGCTCCAGTAATGGCATCGCTCATTTGACTTCTCCCGCCTACCACCCGGCTAGTAATGGCCAGGCGGAAAGTTATGTTAAGATAATTAAAAGGGCGTTAAAGGCCATTTTACTGTCAGGTACCAATAATAGCGAGATTAATATTAAATTAAATGAGTTCCTTTTTAATTATCGTAACTCCATTCACTCATCTACCAACAAGTCTCCTGCAGAGGTTCTATTTGGAAAAAAACTAAGATGTAGGCTGGATTTAATTAATCCAATTCCCGCAACGCCATCCGACACAGCACTGGCAGAAACTGTACAACAAAAACAGTGTTTACAGGCTAAGTACTTTAAAGGACGCAGGGACATAGATTTTTGTATTAACGACTTAGTAATAGTGAAGGCACATCAAAATACGAAAACTTTTTGGACGAAAGGAGTGATTAAAAAGAAGTTGGGTAGAACAGCATATTTGGTGTACTTAATAGAATATGGCCGTATGGTAAAAAGGCATAAAAACCAAATATACGAATTAAAAGGGGAGAGTGAGGTCACAGAGTTGATCGAACCGGAAGTGTTAACCAACAGCGATGTGACGGAAGTAATGACACCCTTGCTTATTCCTGGTCCAGCCCCGCTTCCCCTGAATGTACCGGAATTGGAAGCTACTACGGCAACTTCGGCGGTCGGGCAACCGGAACCTCCACCGGAACCTAGAGCGATTCCTCCTTCGCTAGGTGTTTCGCCTTCGGACGCCGATGAGTGGGCCGACTGTCAAGGTGCGTGGACCGATCAAGTAGTCATCGAGCCCGCTACAGCTGGCGCCGCCCCTGATGCCGCTAGCGCCGCCCCTGATGCCGCTAGCGCCCTAGCTGCCGCTGATCAGCCCGCTGCTGCTGGCGCCTCCGCCCCTAGCGCGCTCGACAGCGCCAGCGACCGTCCCGCGGTAGTCACAGACACTAGTACAGAAGCGCGCTCGCTTCGCCCTCGCGTACGTGTAGATTATAAGAAGTTCTTTTAATGTTATTATTTCCTAAATATTGGTGGAGGGATGTTAGTATTAAGTTTCATGTATGCCTACCCGCGTCCGTCAGTCAAAATAGATAGCTCTCTTGTAACAGTCGCATTTTCATTTATCTCCTGAAATAACAGTTAGATATCATTCTAAACCTAACCCGCTAATGTTGAATGTTTTTTGTATGTGATGTTTTGGTTTTGGCAATAAATAATGTTTTATCTTATATCTTTATCTTTTTTAAAAACTGGATATTTTTTGGGATACCCTGTATAGGTAAATAGCAATTTCGACCACGATAAGTTTTTGAGATAACTAAATTCACCTAGTATGTGTGATTGTAGTTGCAAATAAATACTTTTACCTAAACTCTAATTTTTAAATTGTCGAATCTTACGACATGAGTCGTAAGATTCAAATTATGATCTTAAAAGTTGATTATTTTTATTTTTTTATTTTAACAGGTTGTCTGTAAAATAATACTAATAAGTCTTATGTATCATTACGATACAAATGTACAATATGAGAATTTCTGCCAACCTGTATCGTAAAGTAAGTTTTTTTTGTTATTATTTTATACTTCCGGTGTAAAATTCTCTTTGCTGATACACTTCCGGTTAAGGCTGGCCGATTATGTGTTCTGGTCTACGACAAGTTTTTTTGGGCAGTGCCACTGCTTCGTAGACCAGAACACTTAAACGGCTGAATTATTGTTGTTCTGTTGTTTACAATAATGAAAAGAATGCTATGTTTTTGCCACGAACGAAAAATCGCTGAACAAAAATAGCTCAGTTTAGCTACAAAATGTAAAAAACTGTGAAAATTTTGAATTTCCCGCCACGTTGCTATCGTCCACCCTTAAAATACTCTTTGCAGTAAACTATTCTGTGAATTGAGCACTGGCTGTAGGTACGTAGGTATGACTCCTTTGCCTTTCCCAAAAGGAACAGATAATAAAATCGGACCTGCGCAGTTTGGATTTGTTTTGCCGCCATTATTAGTTTAAAAAAAAAAAAAAATATGAAAAATAGTGTATGCAACTGCATATAAAACTATATTAGAATACTCGTGTGATACTATTATCATTCTCGTATGCTAAGAATCTCTCTTATAATGACAGTTGCATAAACTACTATTACTTACTTTTAAGTATTACCCTGACATTTTAGGCCTCTGTAGAAGTGGTTTCTTACCTTGCTGATAGCAGAAATACCAGACGCAGCTTCCGTGTACCCGATGTTTGACATGACACTGCCGACGTACAGAGGATTTTGCCTCTTCTTGCAGAATACATTGCCGATGGCTTCCAGTTCGCTCTTATCGGCAGCGGGTATGGCTGAAAATACAATGACGCTTTTGAGTTATTTATTTCTCTACATTTCGCATGTGATTTCATTCGCATCATTCTTGAAAAACGGGAAATTTTACTACTTCTACAGCCATTTAGAAGCTCTTAATCAGAAAATTAATGCATTGGATTGTAGAGGTACAAACTAGCTTGGGGCGCCATCTGCAAGTTACATTGACAGGTATTACTTCATGCAAGGTTACTAGAGGTTGCGCGGGTTTAAATCTTGTCTCGAGCTTTTTAATCTGATCATAACTTAAAATTAAAATAAAACCGGCCAAGTGAGAGTGGGACTCGCGCATCGAGGGTTCCGTACCACCATTCTACGCATTTATTTGGAAGAAAAACAAAAAAAAAACTTTCGAGTGCGTATCGGACTCATGCGTGATTTCTTATTTCATCTTATTTTTCACAGTGGGCTTTGTTTTCACCCATTGCGCATTGCATTCTCGATGCAACTCGACAATCATTTTCCGCTCTGCACGCGGACCAACTTTTCCACCAACACCTCATGTCAAAACTTTTTTCCGCCAACTTTCGACCCATTTGATTTTGTCAACACAACCTCCATTCGAATATTTTATTCCTTCGAATCCTCTTTGGACTCAACTCTCTTTTCTCCCTTTGTCGATGCCACCATTTGACATCCTCTCAGCTAACTCTGGACAAACTTGACGTGACAGTTTTCCAACAACAAAACATGAAATCGATGCACAATTTTCCTGCAGGAAATCTTGTCCTAGGATTACTTCGTGTTGCATACCTTCGATCACATAATAGTTCACACGGAAATACACGGTACCCTATAAGTAGGTTTTCATTCACTTGCGAGTGCCGAAATATGCGAAAATATGCGGTATCTTTTAATTCCGTTAAATTAGAAACTTGATTTTTTCATAGCTCCAACCCCTGGAGGTTCACTACGCCTTGCCGAAACACGTTTCACCTAGTTACACTTCACCTATGACGTCTCATCTAACCTACAGTAGAACTAACGTTCAAATCATCTAATGTTTGTTTTAACTATAACCATTTGTTCGAAGCTACACTTCACCTAATTACGATTCTACTAAACACAATTCATCGAAGCATCATTTGTTCGATGCTACATTTCACCTAATAATAACATACCAATAAGTGGTTCGCCCCGAACTATAAACTGGCGAGTGTTACTAACTTTTGCTAACACCATTTGCGCAGGCATCTAAACTTTACAACCCCATATCTCGGCAACCTCTCGACAGAGATTGCGGACTTGAATATCCTACTAATATTATATTTGCGAAAGTTGGTAAGTGTGGATGGATGGATGGATGGATGTTTGTTACTCTTTCACGCTGAAACGGCTGAACGGATTTGGATGAAATTTGGAATAGAGATAGCTTAGACACCACAATAACACATAGGCTACATGAGGAGCTTATTATCACACTTTTACACTTAGGAGCAAGGTAAAGCATATATCCTTTTTCTGTTGTCCACGCGGACGAAGTCGCGGGCAAAAGCTAGTTTTGATATAAATTTCAATCTGATACCTCCACGCGTAAAGGAAAAGGTCTTGACGGTCAGACAGACAGACAGACAGATAAACATTTACTTACTTACTTACTTACTTACTTACTTACAGACGGTAAAAAAAGTGATTCTATAATGGTTCCTTTTTACCCTTTTGAGACACGGAACCCTAAAAACGATAAAAAAAAATCATTTTATATTTTTCGATCTACGCGTAGGTATTACCTACCAATGACATTCTAATGTCATTGGTCTTGACAGACAAGACCAATGACATTCTAATGTCATTGGTCTTGTCGCACAGCTGTGCCTTCAACATCTCTGAGGGATCTCTCATCTCATCTGAGGGACGGCGGTGAAAATAAATATGTTTTTCACACGAGTATTTAAGTGCTCTGTAAAAAAAAAGTTATTTTCTACTTTTTAATAAAAGCGTGTTTTTTTTGTTTTTTTAAACTGTTAGGTATTTATTCGACAAATAATACCTATTTTTTTGTCGAAAAAAAAAGATTTATTACTTCGACGAGAGCTATCTTCCCGCAAATAAACCGGTTTTGAGGACTATCAACTGTGCTGTTTTTTTTTATAGAATAAGCACACACATATCTATGGCAGGTTTTAATGATGATTTTCATGGTAAAGACCGTTACTTGTAATAAGGTCAGTAACCTTGACTGCGCTTTGCACAGTCAGCACACGGGTGCCCTACGAAACGTGGACGGTGCTTGCCCGTACTCCGTACAGTATGTTCAATGTTGACTGTACTTAGACTGTAGGTACTCTATGTAGGTATGTTCATCTTACCTATCCCGAAAGCCTCTAGGTATTCGACAGCCGACGGAGACACGCCGGCGTCATCATAGAACTGCTCCATGAAGCGGCTCGTGACCTTTGGGTCGCGGTAGGGCCCGTAGCACTGGCCAAGCTCGTTTGACAGGGAGGCGAACTCGCTCTTCACGTGGATCACTTTTGCATAGATCCTGGAAGAGATTCGCTGTTGTCAATACTTTGACTCATTGATAATAAAAAATTAAGCCCCTTTTGGTCGATGATTTATTAAGGCCCAAACCTAGTCACAACTAGCGCCGCCAATAGAAAAAAAAACATCTTCTTTCTGGATGCGTTTTTTGATAAAAAACGACTGAAGGGGAAACAACAGGTACTCAACGTGAGGCTTAGCAAATTTTTAGGACCTAAGGTTTAGATCCCAGATCCTTCCAGATCGGAATAAAATCTTTTTTAAGATTTTATTCGTAGGTTTTAGGATCTGGAATCCAAACCTTACTTAGGTCCTAAAAATAGTTAAACCTCGCGTTAAGTACCTGACGTTTCGTTTTTAACAAAAAACGCATCCAAAAAGAAGATGGCGTTATATCTATACAGGTAACAGATATTTCTGATTTCACACCAATTTGCGACGTTGCTTGCACAATACGGTTAGGTACAGCCACTTTTTGGTCTGCCCACGGATACTTCTCGTATAGATCTACGTTGAACTATACAGGGCGTCCCACGGCTATGCCACATGGAGGGAAAGTACCTTAAATATTGTAGAGGGAACATTTTACTGAAAGAAGACATTATTTTAATTTAAAAAACAAGTTAAACTGCATTCATAGATATTGAAATAATTACATGGTTGAACCGGGAATCGAACCCGTTACATGAGAAGAATAATTACCCTGTAGTTTTATCATACCGATCGAAAGGCTTCATGATAAGGATATTTTTTTGCTAAATAACATAGTGTCAGAAATAAAAGGTAGTATGCAACAAATCGAGCCGTATCCTGAGCCGAAAGAAGCGTACAATTTTGTCCATCGCAATGCGGCCGGCTGATTATAAAGAAATAATTCAAAAATGTATTTCATTTTCATACTTTTATTCTTTTGTTACTGTGATTTTCATTTATTAATTGATTAATGTGGTATTAAAAATGTTAAAATTCATGGTCTTCCTTTCATTTATGTTATTTAGCAAAAAATTATCCTTATGATGAAGCCTTTCGATCGGTATGATAAAACTACAGGGTAATTATTTTTCTCATGTAACGGGTTCGATTCCCGGTTCAACCATGTAATTATTTAGATATCTATGAATGCAGTTTAAATAGTTTTTTAAATTCAAATAATGTCTTCTTTCAGTAAAATGTTCCATCTACAATATTCAAGGTACTTTCCCTCCATGTGGCATAGCCGTGGGACGCCCTGTATATGAAATTTTGGGTTGAGTTCGGGCTTCATGTGATCGACATTTTCGTGTGACCCACGTCGAAGTAATAGGCGTACCTAATGGTTAAGGCTTTAATAGGGGTTAACTAGCGCCACCAATGATATAAAAATCATGGCTTTTTTTATAACCCCCTTTTTGAAAAAGTTAAACAACGGAGTTTTCTATATTACTAATAGCAATTTTTAGAACCATCAGCCCAGAGCCGAGACCCAGGAATCTAGGCTACAATTTAACTTTTGGCAGAAACGGCCGTTTTTGGCATAAACGAAATTGTATCCTAGGTTGTTGTTCCTAGATTGCAGGTTTTAGGTTCTAAAAATTGCTATTAGTAATATGGAAAACTCTGTTGTTTAACTTTTTCAAAAAGGGGATTATAAAAAAAGCCATGATTTTTTATCATTGGTGGCGCTAGTTAGCCCTTATTAAAGCCTTAAGCGCTCAATAAGCACTCTGCTTGCCAGGGTGTTGGTTCGATTCCATGATAGTCGAATTTTTTATCTCAATATTATAATTTACTTTTCATCTCCCATGCTCGGAAAGTACGCTGTTACTTTAAACATGCGATCGTAGAAGATCCTTTTTTAAACCGCTTTGTATTTTTGTGCGCTTCGAAATTTGAACTCGACGCCCTAATAAAACAAAAAATAAGGAACTCCTTCAACTTGTAACAATGCCTAGCAACAGGTTGTTGATTTTATGACACTTCAAGAAGACACGATTTGTAATCAACAACCCGTTCCTAGGCAACGCTACAGACTACTTTGTGAAGAAGCAAAGAAGAAGGAAACTCATTTCACTAACCTCTATGTAGGTACCTAACTACCTATGTCTATTGTTTGTCACGCTTGGCTAACAAAATCATTTCCTCGCTTCTGTGAGATGAAAAGTTTTGTGTTTCGCACGAATGCAATATTATTTGCGTTTCGTGCTTCTGAATACCTCGCTACGCTCAGGTTTCTTTTTTTGAACCACTCGCTACGCTCGTGGCTCAATTTTAGAAACCTTCGCTAGCTCGGTATTCAATACAAGCACTCGCCGCAAACAATAATTTTACATTCTTGCATAACAAATTACTATTTCATCTCCCATGCTCGGATAGTACGCTGTTACTTTAAACATGCGATTTTAGAAAATCCTTATTTAAACTAGGTATTTGCATTTTTGTGCGCTTCGAAATGTGAACTCGACGCCTACTAAAAATAAATATAATAAGGAACTCCTTCAACTTGTAGCGTTGCCTAGCAGCGGGTTGTTGATTTTATGACACTTCAAGAAGACACGATTTGCAACCAACAACCCGTTGCTAGGCAACGCTACAGACTACTTTGTGAAGAAGCAAAGAAGAAGGAAACTCATTTCACTAACCTCTATGTAGGTACCTATGTCTATTGTTTTTCTCGCATGGCTAATAAAATCATTTCCTCGCTTCTGTGAGATGAAAAGTTTTTGTTTCGCACGAATGCAATATTATTTGCGTCTCGTGCTTCTACATACCTCACTACGCTTAGGTTTTTTTTAACCACTCGCTACGCTCGTGGCTCAATTTTAGAAACCTTCGCTTGCTCGGTATTCAATAAAAGCACTCGCCGCAAACAATAATTTTGCATTCCTGCATAACAAATAACTATTTCATCTCCCCGGCCCGGAAAGTTTGCTGTTACTAGTAACTTACGATCATGTAAAAGCTGAATTTAAACTATAAAATATGCATTTTTGTACAATTGATGTTTTTGTAGTTAGTAACTTACACACAGTCTTTTATTTTGTAAACTGCTTCTACATTCAAATTTTTATTTATGAAACTAGCAGTGCAGTTACGGCTGCCGCACTAAAGTTTTGAGCTTCGTTGGTATTAAAACCATTCGTTTTATTAATAACTTCCCGAAGTTTATTTATCCAGACACAAAAATAATGTAAATAAAAGAATGTTTTTTTTCCGGGTGCATTCTGAGCTTTTACCATATAAATTTAAAATTTATAGGAGATAAAAAATTTAATTAGTAATAGGGTCATTCTTTGAGAGGTCGATTTTTTTGGTCACACCCTAGTATCTACTAAACTATACATCACACAGTACTAAAGTAGCATTTAATCGTCTACTTAACTAACGGTCTATTGAGGCATATCAAATTAAATCAATATTTCATAGAGGAAATAGCCTAAATATCCCTTCGAAGGTAAAAAAATGGGTGATTTTGTAAGTATTTTGCATGTCACACGCGTGTGCCCCTGGTATGTTTTTGTTTGTAGTTTTACTCATGTGCCCACTACTGTGCTAATTTATACCTTTCTAAATGCCCAAAGAGTGCCTCTATCCAATTGTATATCCAGCATTCTAATAGAATGAAAAATCTGTAGAGATTCCTAGAAATGTCACGCGGCGAGCAAAGTTTAAAATTGTCTTTATACACGCTTAAATACGCGGCCAGTTTCTAGTTACTGGTGCAAAATATCGTCAAATGGTCCTTGTCAACTATTATGGTTCGTATGTGTCGCTATCTTTCACGCCTAAACTTATGCGTAAGTTCTTGACTTTTTTAAAACTTTGGTTCGGTAAGGTAGCTGAAACTGGTGGCACGTTTTGCTAGTATAGTAAACAAGGCTACACTAAACTGTCCTAAGTACATGAATGCGTATATCCCTGCGTAGGTATTGACGTAAAAATAAATACGATTGCTTCTATAGTTTAAGAGAAACAGCTACATTTTAGTTATTTCTGAGATCAGTGGCCCTGAGATCGGTGGATTTAAGCCACCGATCTCAGTTATTAGCCAAGGATCTCAAAGAAGTTGTCAACATATTGTATCAATTTCACAGATTCTTTAGATACCACACCGAACGAGATGCTATGACTAATTCAAAATGTATCAGTTTGTTTCTATGGTCAAAATTTTAGACGTCATTTAAGCTATTAATGTACTGTTTTTTTTCAAGGTAATATAATTTCACGCAAATAAAAAGCAAAATCCGTATAGACAGACAATTTTAGTGTATAATTATTACAGTCACACATATAATAGAGCGTTGGCGGCCGAAACGAGAGATCCAGGTTCGATTCCCAGCGCAGGTATATATTTGTTTCTTTTCAAAGTTACGTAAATTTGTGAATTTGAAGTAGCAAAACCACTCGCTAATGTGAGAAAAAACATCGTGAGGAAACCCGCAACTTAGTTGGCTCCACACGTAATGACTGCTCTTGTGGGCTAGGCCGACCAAGCTGTCAGGATGGTATAGGTGTTGGGCAAGCCTACTCCATCTAAAACATTTCAGCGCCGACAGGTCTCTTCACCCATCTAGTGAAGGTGCCACTGGACGCTGTATAAATAGATGCAAAGGCTTGTTGGCTATAATTTTGCATATTTAGCTTAGGATTTGATCTTTTACAATGATTTTAGGAAAATAAAATATGTTTTTTTAAATTATTTTTATGATGTTTAATAGAAATGTTTTGCCTAATTTAGCCCCCTTTTATCTGTGACCGTTCATGAGTGACGTTTAAATTTATAAAAGCGTTTATTATTCACTGTAATTACTGTTTATAATCATTTTAGACACTATGTGAGATCGGTGGCCTTTTTGCTGAGATCGGTGGCTTGTCAAAAAAGAAGATTTTTTTTTCATTAACCTATAAAGCCTACAGGTGTGCCTCATTGACGTATTGATTAGTTTTTAAGCCATCTTTTGCGGTGTATTTTTAGTTTTCACCTATCTTGAAAAAAAAAAAAAGCCACCGATCTCAGCGAAGAACGCTTTTCTCAGGAATGACCCAATATCGTTTGAAAAAATCTATTTAACAAACCAAAACATAATTATCTATTTGATAAAACAGAAGCGAAGCATTTTTTTTTTATTTACTGGTACTTATTATAAAATAAATATAGTGCACAAAATATTGAAAAGACTGTAAGAAGAAACCGCGTTTCTGAATGTTCTATTCCGTGACTTTACCTTTTTAAAAGATGCTTATGCCCTATTTACATTCACAGTTTTATATAGAGAATGGGCAAGAACAATCACTTTCGCAGAAATACGCGTGTAAAAGAACTATGAATGAGGCTCTTTTTTCTGTCGGGATTTGGCATCTACTTAAGGCGCGGTGCATAGTGAATTAGCCCGCGCGCAAAGAAAAATGCACAAAATCTATTCCTGTATCAAATGCACTAAAAAAATGGAAAATTTTCACATATCAAACCCTAAAATTAGTTGAGACCTATCTAACTCAGTTTCATGTTGATATCCATAACAGACTGCAAGATATTTTGGTTGAAAAAAAGTGCGCTGCCTTTTTTTTTTCAAGCCAAATATCTTCAAAATGTTTATGAGTGTCAACACGAAACTTGCTATTTTAGATAGGTCTCACCTAATTCTAGGGTTTGATATGTGAACATTTTCAATTTGTTTAGTGTATTTAATACAGGAATAGATTTTGTGCATTTTTCTTTGCGCGCGGTCGATTCACTATGCACCGCGCCTTAAACAGCCAGTGTTTTTTTCTTTTTCAACACCATAGGGCGCGGGAAAGACTGTCTCGGCGTCGCGTTCAAATTTCGAAGTGCACAAAAATGCAGATAGTTTAAATCCGGCCTTTACACGATCGTAAGTTACTAGTAACAGCGAACTTTCCGAGCGCGGGAGATGAAAAAGGTATTTATTGCTTCAAGCAAGAAAACTTAATAATATATACCTACACGAAGAACAGTAATAATGAGTGAGAGCTATTTTTTGGCCTGTTTTACCAACTAAATGAAGTACCTATTGTAGCGTGCCCAGATCTACAGGGTGCACTCTAAGTCAATAGCGGAACTTTAAGTAGGCTGTCTAATGATCAATACAAACAACTTGTAGGTACTAGGTGGCGAAAAAAATATCAGCGGTTTCATACATTTCTCAGAACAGCTGATATTTTTTTCGCTTCATTTTTTTCGCCACCTAGTACAAGTTGTTTATATTGATAATTAGACAGCCTACTTAAAGTTCCGCTATCGACTTAGAGTGCACCCTGTAGATACCATAGACAACAATCTGTTAAATCCGGGACACGGTGACACGGCCATGGCCGAGTGAGTGAAGCTGTACAAAATGTATTATTTATCTAATGAATAAATAGACGACGATTAAGTGATTAAGTTCTTGTTTGAATACGAAGCTACACCTATGAATTTTAAATACCTGTTAGCGTCCTTTGCCTTCTGGAGGAAGAGTACATTGATGGCGTCAGACCGGGCGCAGCCGTCCGCGTTCTTGTCAAACGACTTGGTCTTGCCATCCATGCACAGCGTGATGAGCCTGCAGACAAGGTTTGGGTTTTAATTTAAAGCATAATAGAAAACAATCCCAATTTTCATGGCCACTTATCCAGGTTCAGGATAATACGACAAGACATGGAATAGTGTCCGCAATGTGCAGCTAAAATATCATCTATAACAGATCTATTTTGAATTTGCAGTTTATCAATTTCGATATATTAAGTACTAGCTTTTGCCCGCGACTTCGTCCGCGTGGACTAAAGAAAAAGGATATAATTATGCTTTACTTTTCTCCTAAGTATAAAAGCGTGATAATATGTAGCCTGTGTGTTATTCTGATGTCTAAGCTATCTCTATTCCAAATTTCATCCAAATCCGTTCAGCCGTTTCAGCAGAAAAAGGATATATGCTTTACTTTGCTCCTAAGTGCAAAAGCGTGATAATATGTAGCCTATGTGTTAATCTGATATCTAAGCTATCTCTACTCCAAATTTCATCCAAAACCTTTCAGCCTTTTCAGCGTGAAAGAGTAACAAACATCCATCCATTCATCCATCCATCCACACTTACAAATTTTCGCATATATAATATTACTAGCTTTTGCCCGCGACTTCGTCCGCGCTGACTAAGATAAAAAGTTGCAGCTCTATTTTCCCCCGCCATCGACGTCAGTCAGGGGAAAAGATAGCAATTTATAGTTTATAGCGTGTGGCCGCGACTTCATTTACGTGGATAAAAGAAAAAGGATATAAGCAATGGTACCTAGCATATTTTTTACCACCTAGTATGAACCCCACCCTACACCCAGCGCTATCAAAGCGTTGGCCCAAGACTTCGTTTCCGTGGACCACGAGTTGTTATTTGCTGTTGTTACCTCAACGGAGTAAAGTTGCAGATGCCTACTATTATTATCGGCGACTAACCGATTGAACGTGGGTTACCTGCATTTCAAGACACACTCGAAGATTATCTTCTCTTTTTAGCCTTATCCCATAATTTTGAGTCCGCTAATCTGTTGCTGCTTACTGCAAACTTTCAGGTTGGGTTCTCTCTCTGTTCAGTTGTTCTCGCTCCAAGTCTTCTAAGTATGATTATGCAAAAACTACGTGCCTTTGTGACCTGTGTGGACACTGCCTCTCCCGATGCTATAGAGCCCTAAGGCGTGAAGTATACAGAAACGGCATAAGGCGTAAGGCGTAAGGCGTAAGGCATACGGCGCAGAGCAGGCGTGGAGCAGATAAGGCATGAATTATACAGAAACGGCGTAAGGCGTAAGGCGCGGCGCTCTCCTCTCTCTTTCTCTCCAATACATACTGGGATGAGTTTGTTTAATTTCAAAGTTACGTACATTTGTGAATTTGTAGTAGCAATACCACTCGCTAACGGTGAAGGAAAATATCGTGAGGAAACCCGCGGCTTAATTGGCTCCACACGTATGACTTGTCTTTCCTGTGGGCTAGGCCGACTAAGCTCTTAGCATAGTATAGGTGCTGGGCAAGCCTACTCCATATAAAACAACTGCAGCGCCGAGTGGTCTCTTCACCCATCTTGTGTGAATGAAGGTGCCACTGGACGCTGGATAAATCATCTCATTATGTAGACGCAAAGACCTTAGTTTTTTTTAGTACACTCTGACGTGCTGTAGTGTGTACATAAAATTCACTATCGTCACGTATTTTCTGCTCCTACTGTATAGCAAACGGCGTGCTGCTTGCGCGTCTCTCCGGTCGCGCCTGCTAGCGACGCGGAACAGGCGACGAAACGGCGTGCCTGCGCCACGCCGCTTCAGTATAATTCAAAACGTGTCGCCTCCATACATTTTGTATTGAAATGTTTTGAAGCGGCAAGATGCCTGCGCCGTACCTTCACCTTGCGCCTTTTCTGTGTAATTCAGGCCTAATGGGTAGTTTGAAACCCAAGTACAGTCGGCCACAGTCTCAGATACCTCTTTTTGTTCGATTGGCGCCCTTATGCTGCGCGCGATAAGAGCTGCCATGGGGTATCTGAGATTGTGGCCGACCGTACATATATCTCGTTAGCTTGCGCAGTTGGGTGAATGAATTAATCAGCATTCGCTGCAGTACGTTACAGGTCTCAACATCTGTCTGGAATTCTATAAAACTGTAAAAGATCTCCAACAGAGCTAGTTAGCGTTACCTACTCGTATTATAGGCACAAAAAGAAAACTATTTGAAAATCCGTATGTTTTTATATTTTTTATTTTGCATCATATTATATCAAAGAGACCGGTCATAATAATTGGGTTCTGACACCAGAAAATATCTGATTATATCAGGAGATACTTAAAATATTATGTCTATCACATTGAGTAGTATTTTTTTCCTATGAGCGGCCCTTCTGAAACACCAAACGCGTATTCTTAGCGTCTACGATACCATAGTCTGAAACAACGGTTTTAAATCGTCAGTCTTATTCTTCTTTCGTGTTGAAAGCATCACACTTTGCTTTTGCCCGCGACTTCGTCAGCGCTGACTAAGATAAAAAGTTGCAGCTCTATTTTCCCCCGCCATCGACGTCAGTCAGGGGAAAAGATAGCAATTTATAGTTTATAGCGTGTGGCCGCGACTTCATTTACGTGGATAAAAGAAAAAGGATATAAGCAATGGTACCTAGCATATTTTTTACCACTTAGTATGAACCCCACCCTACACCCAGCGCTATCAAAGCGTTGGCCCAAGACTTCGTTTCCGTGGACCACGAGTTGTTATTTGCTGTTGTTACCTCAACGGAGTAAAGTTGCAGATACCTACTATTATTATAGCAACATCGCGCTAAGGTCGCCTCTAGAGAGATCCTATCAGCTGCACTGTGGAGCATCAGGACAGGTATGATCAGGTCAGTCAGTACAGTTAAGATTGGCATCGAAACATCGGCATCTGCCTCTTCTGGATGTATTCCTCACATATCTTTCATGCCGGCAACACCACCACGCAGGAGGTTCGGGGATTTTCACATGCAAGAATGAATATATGTATAGGCGACAATGAAATTATGTAAAAGTTCACCTGTCCAGTCCTTTTAAGAACTCAATAAGTACTTAATGGAAATGAAACGGTCATGGTGCTCATGTTACACCATCAATGACTGATGTTATGCGCCTATGGTCGCTCAAGACTCTACAATGTTTTGCACACTTGCACAGTACAGCTACACACAGCGGATTTTTTTGGTCAGAACATCGCATCTTAACTTTCCTTCGAGGTCTCCATTCCATTCAGTCGTTCCCTCAATGCTGAGGATCGTGACCATCATTGAAGGTGGCAGAGAGAAGAGTTCTTCATTGCGCTCTATGACTCGCGATGTGGATCAGTTCATGCAGGTGTTTTTGTGTGGCTTTGGTCATAATATCCGTCCATCTTCGAGGTCTGGTGCATCCTATTCTTCCCTGAATAACCAGCAATGCACTCAATGAATTTACCATGTTGTCTGGCTAAAGGATCGCAGGATGTGACCGACACTTGTAAAGAGCTTTGATAAAAACTGCTGAATGCAGAGTTTTTAAAGTAAGGATTTATTGGTTCTTTCAGATTGTAAGTAGCTATCACTGAAACTTTGTTTTTTGTCTGTTTTAGGTAATTAAACATGTTGATTTCTCCTTTGTTGCTTTATTGATATACCATTTTTGTGACAGTGACGGATGGCAGCGATAATTTAAAACAACTTCTTCGCTGTTGGACATCGTTTGATTTTAATGCATAGTTGCGGCACATTGCGACCTTTTTGGTGTGTTTTTGGTAGATCAAAATTCAGCGTTGATCAGTTTTCGATGGATTTACGAAAGTAAATAGCTCAACGCTACCTGATGACAGAGGGTCCATAGTAAATGGTTTTGTCGTTCACTTTTATACAAATAGCCACTATATGATAATCTTTATGCATTTACTTTGCTCCTAAGCGCCAAAGCGTAATAATATGTAGCCTATATGTTATTCTGATGCCTCAGCTATCTACATTCCAAATTTCATCCAAATCCGCCCAGCGGATTCAGCGTTATAAGGTAACAAACACACTCACTCACTCACTCACTCACAAACTTTCGCCTTTATAATATAAGTAGGATAGGATTAGGAAGTAGGATTTTTTTGTAAAGTGTTACCCGACTCTTTTATTTATATATTCAGGGTGTTAAAAGACCGCCAACAGACCCGAAAGGTACACATACTGGACACCAAAATAAAGTACTTTTTCGATAAATTATTGCTGGGAAATGATTTTGGTTTTTTTAGTTTATAATTTTGAAAAATGTCTTATCACGCAATGGACGTGTAACGCACGGAAGTCATATTGCGCAAGAGTAGGTATCAGTTTATGTCACTTAAGCTTGAAGTGCCGATGTTTAGAATACATTGCGGGTTGCAATTTTAACGTCGTTTTTTGTGAGAAATATTCATAATTTTGATATGGCTTCTTGAGAATATTTCTGCAAAAAAAAAAGTTTTGAAAAGTCCGTTTTTGAACCTCATTATCTCGGAAACCGTTGATTTCCCAGATATAGTTCCTTGGGCAAAAATGTTCCTTATGATGAGGACAATACGTGGTTTCCCGCTTTGTTGGTGGTATTTTAACACCCTGTATACCCGGGTGATTATTGTACACGATACTGAAACAAACAATGTGAAAAAAAAAAATTATCTACCCTGAGTCTATCTACCTTTCTATCTACCCTGAGTCGGGTGTCACTAACCAATTCCTACACTTTGAATGTGCTCCCACAACCTCCGCCCACCCAACCCCTCGCTGCTGGTCTTAGGTGACTTTATAACTCTGTTCAAGTAGCAGTCTAAATTTCTTTTTTAGGGTAGGGGCAACCCCTCCGTCTTCTGTGCGCTGCTGGTCTTTGGTGACTTTTATAACTCTGTGCAAGTAGCAGTATGGACCAACCTGCCATAGTGCACGGAGGACTGCGGGTGCAGGCAGATGTTGGCGCCGCCGACGATGGCGGCTTCGCAGTCGCCGCGGGTCATCGCCTCGTACGCCCGCTCCAGGGCGACCATGGAGCCAGCGCAGGCCGCGTCCACCGCCATCGACGGGCCCTTCAGATTCAGCCAGTAGGATATGCGGTTCGCGAACATGGATTTGTTACATCTGTTTAGGGAGAAATCATACTACAGGGTGCACTCTAAGTCGATAGCGGAACTTTAAGTGGGGTGTCTACTGATCATTACAAACAAATTGTACTAGGTGGCGAAAAAAATGGAGCGAAAAAAATATCAGCCGTTTCATACATTTGGCGCAGTACTGAGTCGACCTTTTGTATGGAACAGCTGATATTTTTTTCGCTCCATTTTTTTCGCCACCTGGTCCAAGTTGTTTTGTATTGATCAGTAGACAGCCTACTTAAAGTTCCGATATCGACTTAGAGTGCACCCTGTAGTAGTTAGATAGATAGATAGATAGAGCTCTTTATTGAACAACAGAAAGAATATTACACATCACTTTTACAACAAAATTTTGTACAAATGGCGGCCTTATATCTAAAAGCTATCTCTTCCAGACAACCTTGGGATGGACAGGACTGGATGCGGAAATAAAATAGTAGTTAGCAGGCTGGTAGGTACTTTAGAGGTCATTCCCGTTCGTACTCATCCAAACAAAGTACATAAATTACTACCGTAGAAAATTATGGGGGATACCGGGAACAAAGGGTTAGATTAGACCAAACAAGGCAGTCGTAAAGTTAATAATCGAATGAAAATTAAGATAAGTCATTAGATACTCCCGAAATTCAGATTTAAGCTCCTACTCATATTTATAAACGCCAAAAGAACGAATGACTATGAATGTCACTTCGATGCTATAATATTTAAGTACCTTTACAAACATATATTTTGTAATCTCGTTTTTTTTTTGTTCCCACGATACAGGCTAGGCCTAGTGTGGGAATCACCATCTAACTCTGTTTCTCTCAATTTGTAAAAAAATTACTATGTACCTACCTATCTTATTTTGAAATCTTTTTTTAATTATTTTAAAATACCTATGTATACTGTGCATGCATTTTGTGTAAATAAATAAATTATCTCTTATCCCTATCTCACCTATCTAATGCAAGATAAGGTAATGCACGTTTATTTTAATTAGGTTTTAGCAGAGCAGCAACTCAGCCAGCTTAATTTTGAGAAAATGTGTATGTACAAATTACAATAAACTTTATCACAAAGTCTAAGGAAATAATGAGGAGACTAGTTTGAACAGCAAACTTATTACCCAGTTCGAACTGTTCCTCGAACTTACCTCGAACTGTTCGAGACTAGCCGCGGCGTCGCGAGGGGTTCACTACGCCTTGCCGAAACACGTTTCACCTATTTACACTTCACCTATGACGTCTCATCTAACCTACGGTAGAACTAACGTTCAATTCATCTAATGTTTGTTTTAACTATAACCATTTGTTCGAAGCTACACTTCACCTAATTACGATTCAACTAAACACAATTCATCGAAACATCATTTGTTCGATGCTACAGTTCACCTAATAATAACTAGTGGTTCGCCCCAAACTATGAACTCGCGAGTGAACTGTTGCTAACACCATTTGCGCAGGCGCGGGCGCGCATTGCATATAAGCTTTACAACCCCATATCTCAGCAACGCCTCGACCGATTTGGCTCATGTTCGAACTTAAATATTCTTTTGATTACATTTACCCGCCTACCAAATTTCATAACGATCCGACCAAATTTACTCAAGTTATCGTCGAACGAACATACATACATACATACCTACATACAAACATACAAACGCCGGATTGTTCTAGAAGACTCGGAGAACTTCGCTCGCTTCGCTCGCTCGTTCAATTACTCTATACGTACAGTACAACTAAACACCATTCATCGAAGCACTATTACGTCGATTGTTATTAGACAGTTTCGCAGCAGCAAGTCCAACCCAACGACACGACACCTCATCTATTCAAATCGGTTCGAAGGTGGAACATAGGAACGGAAATACATACGTACGTATGTACATGACGGTGAAAAACATAACCCTCCTTTGGGCAGTCGGTTTAAAATTGAAACATGTTACTCTAGTGGTTCGCCCCGAACTACAAACTCGCCATGAAAACGCGATGCAGGCGGAACGCGACGCTGGCGGAAAGCGATGGGGCCGCCAAAATTCGATCAAATGACATCTAGATAAAACAACATTAGACTAAACAATTCCTAGATGAAATAAGCTCTCGGACTAATGACATTCGGTGAAATGAACCAAAGGTGTAATGTCATTCGGTTAAATGAAGTCTAGTTTAAGTGACATTGGATGATACGTCATAGGTGAAGTGTAACAAGGTGAAATGTAATTCGGCAAGACGTAGTGAACCCCGTCGCGAGAGCCGTGTCGTTATCCATGAAGAAGGTCTCCGAATGAGAACCGAAACTAGTCGGCTACACCGACAAATTACTAGTGAGTAAAACCGAGATTTAATAGAAAAATATGCAATACTCACGAAAGTTTAAGTTTAAAAAACTTACCCAGTAATAGCAAAGCCGTTTCTGCCGACGGAAAAGTAGAAAATCGCCTTCTCTGTCTCTGAGAAGCATGAGCCGACGTATACGCCGACCTTCTTGCCAGAGAGGTGCTCTGGTGCTATGCCTGAGGGAAGATACAAAAGTATAAGCTTTTGTCAAAATACTTTTTTAAAGGGCAAGCGTGGCGAACGAAAAAAAACATGAAAGCATTTCTTCAAGCTTACCCATCCTCTAGGTAGGTAATCGTATGAGGTAGTGGCCACCCCTGGTGTCAGAGTTTTTAGGCCACCCAAAGGGTCTCTGACATGGCTTAACGATTGTTATTAATCAACAACAACCGGGACCAACGGTCAACGGGACCCATCCTCTAAAATCGGCACACTATTTTAGAGTATTTTAGCATTTTGTTCGCTGACTGTAATTTTTTTCCAACATCTGTGATTGCAGTTCACAAAATCTCAAAAAGTTATGGAAGGTCTTATTAGAACGTTTTCCTGTAACTATAACGGTTAAGGTACCTGCCCTTACTGCCCCGTCTCAAAAATCCACCCTGTAGATATAGTAGAGCGCCAATCAGCGAACGCACTAAAGAAAAAGAAAAATACAATAAAAAAAATCCTAAGCAACGTCAAATTAATGAGGTTTAATAATCTAGTTATTATTTGCCAATATCTTTCCTTTTGTTACACTTAAACTTTCGTAAGCAATGCACATTTTGTATTTCGTAATCGGTTAAGGCGCTGGGCATAGTGAATTAGCCCGCGCGCGAAAAAAATGCACAAAATCGATTCCTGTATCAATCACAGTAAAAAAATCGTAAATTTTCACATATCAAACCCTAGAATTAGGTGAGACCGTGAGAGCTATCTAAAACAGCCAGTTTTGTGTTGATACCCATAACAGATTGCGAGTTATTTTGTTTGAAAAAAAGTGCGCCGCCTATTTTTTTTTCATCAAAAATATCTTCAAAACGTTTACGAATCTCAACACAAAACTGGCTGTGTTAGATAGGTCTCACTTAATTCTAGGGTTTGATATGTGAAAATTTTCGATTTGTTTAGTGTATTTGATACAGGACTCGATTTTGTGCATTTTTCTTGGCGCGCGGGCTATTCACTATGCACCGCGCCTTAACTGGTATTATGTCGGTGTAGCCGACAATTTCGGTTCTCTGTCAGCGCGCGCGCGGCGCCTAGTGACACGCAGTCTGAGACTGGTCACGGCGTCGCGAGGGCCGTCTCAGCTCCATGATTATGGTCTCCGAATGAGAACCGAAACTAGTCGGCTGCACCGACATAATATAAGTAAGTTTAACCGTTTACGAAATACAAAATATCTTTCCTCGCTGTATATTGCACATAATCTCACCAGCATCGTAAATAGCCTGATATGTCTGCTCGAGCAGCTTGCGACTCATTGCGTCCATGTTGTTGCCAAGCCGCCGGTGCACCTTAAAGAACTGCGCGTCGAAGGAGCGCAGTCCGGGCGCCTTGCCCAGGTGCTGGGGCAGCTCCGGGTGGCTGTAGTTCCATCGCGGGTTTTTGTCCGTTACTGGGTTCACCTGGCAATCAATTGAGGTGATATTATTATCAGAAAGAGTAAGGGTTACCTAGCCAAGCTTCTGGTGTCTTCTCTACGAGTATCTATCTATCCAGCTGATAAGTAAAGCCCACTACTTTCTTCCTTTTTACGCAAACCCCCTCGGTCGAATGTTAATCTTGTCTATTGTCCTGATCGACCCATTCAGGTCGTGACCATGAGAATACAAAAAATATATAATACGTAATGAGATAGATGTAACATCCAGTGGCACCTTTACACCCACTAGATGGGTAAAGTGCCCATTTTGATGCTGTAGTTCCTAGGACTTGTTAGTACCTTCATGATGATTAGATAAATAAATAAGGGCAAAGTTGAAGAATACGTATATCAGATTAAGGGTGGACAATAGCTACGTGGCGGGAAATTCAAAATTTTCACAGTTTTTTACATTTTGTAGCTAAACTGAGCTATTTTTGTTCAGCGATTTTTCGTTCGCGATAATAAAATAGTATTCTTTTCATTATTGTAAACAACAGAACAACAATAATTCAGCCGATTATGTGTTCTGGTCTACGAAGCAGTGGCACTGCCCAAAAAACATGTCGTAGACCAGAACACATAATCGGCTGATTATTATTGTTGTTCTGTTGTTTACAATAATGAAAAGAATACTATGTTATTGCCGCGAACGGAAAATCGCTGAACAAAAATAGCTCAGTTTAGCCACAAAATGTAAAAAACTGTGAAAATTTTGAATTTCCCGCCACGCTGCTATCTTCCAACCTTAAACATTTTGAAACTAACTCAATACGCATGTCTGTATGTAGTTGAGGTAGGTAGACTCGCTTTCCTTATTACGATAAAACACAACAGGGATTAAACTTGTACCTAGCGAATTACTTTCCTTTGTTACAGAGATAATGATATGGGAACTATTGGATTTTTCTCATTGAGGTAAACAGTAGGAAGAGACCACACAAGTCCTTTTTAGTGGCGTCGGAAAAAAGTCACTCGACTGCAGACATTCTCACAACTCATTGGTGCTCTTGTCAAACACGCAACCAGTCCCCGTAGCATGACTTTTATCGAGGCGGATTTATCCAACAAAATGGTGGTCGGGATGGTTACGTATTTGCGCCGTTTGGGGTCGAGACGATGGGTCCGTGGGGCCCTGAGGCGCGGATACTCTTCAAAGAGCTATCAACGCGCCTCATTGACTCGTCCGGTGACCCCAGGGCTGGCAGCTACCTTGGCCAGCGCATCAGCCTGGCCATTCAAAGGGGAAACGCTGCCAGCATTCTGGGGACTCTCCCCAGTGGCAGTGGTCTGGAGTTTTTGTAAATATCTTAATTTATTTTATTTTAATTTAAGTTTTAGTTTATTTTAAAATTATTTTAGGGATATTTTAGAGTTTAGATTAGATTTAGTGTAGATTTTATTATAATAATATTATTTGAATTTCAATAAAAACAAAAATGGCGGTTTATCAGAATTTTTGACGTCTACAGTGGGTTATATATCGCTCTCGACGATATATATCGCTCTCTACGATATATAACCCACTATAGACGTCAAAAATGCTGATAAACCGCCATTTTGTTGGATAAATCCGCCTCGATAAAAGTCATGCTCCTCCCGCTGGCCGTGAAATAGCTTGAAAGTTGACAGCCGGATACAGACTTAACTCAAGACGGCCCACGTAAAACTAAACCCTAGAAGGTACACCTTAATCCTCGCTTCCACGATTGGGGACTCGGTGCCCCGTCTACTTGGTTTACGTGTATACTTATATCTTTTTTCGACTTGCAAGTCCTAAGCACGCGTTGATGTCTTTTACTTCCACAACATAAAAATAACATGTAGTTCTTATCCAGAACTAAGTATACAGGGTGTTATAAAAAAGTTCTGTGAGTTCTACCGTCCCCACCAATAGTACTAACAAATAACTTTTTACGATACGTCTATTTTCTCTTTGTTCTTGAGTGTCAACTTCAGGCCTTTTTCGGATTCGTCTAGTAGGACCTAGAGGTCCGAGTGGTCACTTCACCTATCCACTAAGAGTAGATTCTTAGTGGATAGGTGAAGTGACCACTCGGACACTGCTGTGCTTAGGACATGGTTAGACGGAGTAGGCTATACCATCTTTACTTACCTTATTATAAAGGATATCGGAAAACTCCTTGATATTGGTGCATTGCGGGTAGGCTCCGGACATGCCCGAAATGACCACACCCTCGCCATCGAATCTTGGGGCAGAAGGAATGGTGACGGGCACGTGATGTTCCGGAGTCGGGGCCATGATTCCTGAAATAATAAGCCTTTACTCAAAAACGCTCGTAATGTGGTCATTAATTCGACAACCTTCTTTGAGCAAAGTCGGACTTGCGGGCTACTTTGATTAGGCGCCAGAAAAGTTGTATGGAATTTCATTAATGTCGTGTTTTGCGGCCAGAAAAACTGTATGAAAATCCATTAATGTCGAGTTTTGTTTCATAAATAGAACTCAAACATCAGGCGCAAAAAGTATTTCTTTAGGATTAGGCTGTATGGATACTGGCAGTCTACAAATTGCACAGAAAAAAAAAGCGCGGCCATGTTGTTTTCGCCGTTTCGCGCTTTGTTCGAAGTGATGTTTTCTGTGTTTTTGTTGAAAAAGTGAACTCTTAAAGCTATGATTCCTCCGATTTAATGTGTTTAACATCGCCGGACATTCAAAAGCAAGCGAAATTAGTAATTGAAATTTTTATTGCCACCGAAGTCAAAAGAAAAATACAAGCAAAATTACCAACAAAAAGTTTGCGGAATGGAAAATCGACAGACAGTACCTAATCTACGACAAAAGGTAAGCTAATTTAATTACTATTTTAATTACTCGCATTGTTTGAGTAAAGCACTATACAAGCCTTAGTCTGCAATGAGTGCGCTGCTGGCCACGCTATGATTGCCTCGAGCTTAGCTTAGCTACGCTCTCGGCCCTCAAGTTTGGTCATCATTGCAGCCCTTGCTGGCCGCGCTATAAAGGCCTCGACCTTCGGTCTCGGCCTTCATTCCAGCTTGTCCATCAAGGGCTGCAATGCTGACCGCACTGTGAGGGCCTTGAGCTGTGCTACGCTGCGCTCTGTCGGCCATCAAAAGCGCGCCAGAAATGCACCCATTACAGATCGCGGCAGTAATGTACTATTACATCTGTATACTTTTTAAAACTTCTGCGATTTAATTAAACTACACTTTTATCGGATTTGGCACTCGTTTTATTTGGTTTTGTTTCGTTGTTATTTAATTGGATATTTCAAATTGTTTGTGATTAGACTTCGAGATTTTCACCACTTTTTTTTAAGTACCCGATATTCAGTCTGACACTAAGGGTGGCATTAATAGCTCAAGTCGAGCTCAAGTAGGTGATAGGTGATCACATAAAAACAAAATCGATCGAGCTTCAGTAGCTGTCAGCATATTAATAGACACTAGCTCGAGCTTGACATTGACATTAGCCTAGGTCTCAAGTCGGCTAATTGCAATGTCAAGCTCAAGTCTAGAGTGCGTTTCACGAAAGAGTTCCCTTGACAAAACGCTTATTACAATTTTTGTTCAACCCAAGGGAATTCTTTCGTAAAACGCTCTGTAGTATTATGCTGACAGCTACTCAATCTCGATTGATATACTGCCGGTTTCTGATTTGAGAAATTCGCTAAGCAAGCACTTAAATATCGTTCTACCTCTGAAGATTTCTCACAAAAGAAGTGACAGAACGATAGTTAAAGTATTTACTTAGTAAAATTCTCAATTCAGAAATCGGGCCTTTGTTTTCTGAGATCACCTGCTTGAGCTTGAACTGGAGCTGACGAATGCTTGAGCTATTAATGCCACCCTAAATGTCAAT
Organism: Zelleria hepariella; assembly: GCA_949319315.1. NCBI lineage: Eukaryota > Metazoa > Arthropoda > Insecta > Lepidoptera > Yponomeutidae > Zelleria > Zelleria hepariella. Next base: position 3,681,842 of record OX439396.1, on the reverse strand, counting down.
GTCAGATTTATAAATTAAGTTGAAGTGACAAAACTAAGAAACTAAACTTTACACTTGTAGAAAGCTCATCGAGCATAAACGACGATGTTGAACCTTGACTGATCTGCTTTATAAATAGCTGTTTACTCGATCTAGGCAGATTAATAGAGTTAGACAGAGAGAGAGGGCACAGAGGGGATACCCATGACGCTATTGCGATCAAATTGAAAATCTTTGAATTCGCATAGTAATGCTTTGATTTTAAATACTTTGTAATGTTTATTCAAAGGTAAGGCTGTTTTATTCAATAAAAACACAAAATGCGACTTAATGTGTAAAATAATAAATTTTGTTAATTGCTTTGTATTGCGGCCGTATTGGAAAAATGCGTCAAGGGTAGAGGGGCAGGATGGTCTCAGCGCGCCCAAAACTTCACCCATCTTCGGTGGTGGCAAAATTAATAATTATGGTATTGCACTGGGTGCCTTAATCCAGCACTATTTTAAAATGCTTTCACATGCATTATTAGACAAGTTGGATTCCCTAGGTAGGACCGAAACACTTTTCGCTGAAATACCTACACTTTGGCGATGTCGTCTCACCGATTGTTGAATTAATATAGGTACAGGCGACAGGTACTTATACTGAATATTATTGTTATTCCGATGATGTTAAAGAAAAAGGGGTTTTCCTTTCATCACGGGGTTTTTGCTCTAGGCCTTTTTTACGATTTCATTCGATAGAACACATGATTTTTATCGTTAGTAACACACAAGAGTACTAATTATAAAGATTCGTCAGCATCATCAGATTGCTGCACAATATTTCAAAATTAGCACTCATATGTACTAACTTCTTTGTTCACTAACTGTAAATAGGTACTACACTGCAGAAAGGGTACACACTCATCCGCTCTACATTCGATTTGCAATGAAAGATACCTAATTGCAAGAGAATGAATTGAAAAATTATGTTTAGTCACCACGGCGTTACGTGATGATACAGACAACATACTTGCCGCACGAGATGCTGGATGTGGGACCCTCTTCGTTAAAGTGGGGACCCTACTTACGTTGCCAGTATTAGATTTTTCACGTGCATTCGACAGTATCAACACTTCTCTATTATTATAAAAATTTGCATATTTGACTGTAGCCTTGCCTTGACCCTCGCTCTGTGAAATGGTTCAATAGCTATGTAAGTGAAAGATCCCAGGCAGTTAAACAATTAACCCGACCCGTTTCGAATACAATAATAGTAAAACAATTAAGCCCTTCAAGTTACTTCTTTAGATTTCCTAGGGCGGGACGTCTTCCACTGGAAACACACCAACATTATGTACTGCGGTCTTCACTGGCAATTTCCGCTACAGTGCAACAAAATGTTGGAAAAATATTTGAGACCTCTTTGAGACATTTAAAATGTAAAGATTTACTCAAGAAAAAACTTAAACTTAAACTCTTCTTGAAAAACAAAAGCCCATAGCGGATAAAATATACAGGGTGGCCCAAACATAGACGTCAAGCGAGAAAATCTAGATAGCTGACACCGAGGGCTACCCGAATCACCCCCATGTATGTTCAGCCATTTTTTGTCGTTTAGAAGTTATGAGGCTTTTAAGGTTTTTTTGAAAAAAAATACCTAGCCTTCGATTTTATTTTGTAACTTTTTTTTCTTTCGTCTTTTCAGCAAAATTTTTTATTCTTTAGAGTCTCAGATAAATTATCTATCATCAATAAAATAATTATTAGCTATGGACTTTTAGAAGATACCGCAATTTTGATCCAAAGTCTAAAAAAGTGGTTTTTGAGAAAACATCACTGAAATAGTTAGTATAGGGAAAAAAATAAGTAGAGGTCTGAAGGACTTTTTATTGATTTTAAAAACTTTCCCAAAGCCTCATTCTTCAGATTAATACAAAAAACCTGTCACCTTATAGGATTCGGACAAAAAACATTGCGGATCGGCTTAAAATCATCTGTCAGTAGGATCTGCATTAGAAATCCACGAAAAAATAAAAAAATAAAGTCATTTAAATTTAAGACTTTTTTTATTTTTTTTCTTTAATTTTTTTTTTCATATTTTGTAAGTAAATTCTATAATAAAATAATTTAAAATTCAAATAATGAAAAAAAAAAAAAGAACAAAAAAAAACAAAATATTTAATGGTATTTTTTTGATTTTTTCGTGACTTTCCTATGCAGACCGTTCTAACAGGCAATATTAAGCCTACCTGCAATGTTTTTTGTCCGAATCAACCAAAATAAATGAAAATCGATTAAAATAAAATTTCTTCCAACTCCAGTTTTTCGACTTTGATCGCAAATTACTTGAATAAAAGTCCTATAAAGTGACAGGTTTTTTGTATTATTCTGAACAATGAGGCTTTGGGAAAGTTTTTGAAATCAATAAAAAGTCCTTCAGACCTCTACTTATTTTTTTCCCCATATTAACTATTTCAGTGATGTTTTCTCGAAAACAACATTTTTGGACTTTGGATCAAAATTGTGGTCTCTTTTAAAAGTCCATAGCTGATCATTATTTTTTTGGTGATAGATAATTTATCTGAGACTCTAAAGAATAAAAAAAAATTGCTGAAAAGACGAAATAAAAAAAAGTTACAAAATAAAATCGAAGGCTAGGTAATTTTTTTCAAAAAAACCTTGAAAGCCTCATAACTTCTAAACGACAAAAAATGGCTGAACATACATGGGGGTGATTCGGGTAGCCCTCAGTGTCAGCTATCTAGATTTTCTCGCTTGACGTCTATGTTTGGGCCACCCTATATATTTATATGAGGATATCGGCCAACAATTTTCCATTAAAATACAGTTTTAGATTACCTACTACATAACACCCTAGGCAATTCATTAAAAACTGAATTTACATATACAATAAGCTCGTTACAATATTGTTATGGTGATTTTTATATTTTAATTACAATAGTGAGTTCTCCATTAGTTTATTTTTAAGTAGGTATCACAGATATTTTTTATTTAGTATTTAAGTACTTTAGAATTTTTGTTTCATGTTATTTTCCTGGCACGTTAGCTACGGGGCACCGTGATCGCGCCACCACCTCAAGGCTATAGCTGAAAATTAGCGATTTACCTCAGCCTGTCTGATTGTAGCAAATATTGTACGCCAAGCTGTGGCCTTTTTGGGATACTTCAGCACACAAATTTATTATAATATCTATTGTTTCATTCTAAATGACCCTTTTGTGTTCTATCTATAGATTTTATTATGTATGTGTGACTGTGGAAACAAAAAAAAGCTTTTTACTTACTTTACTACTTATCGCAGGCCGCAGAAAGTAAATGAAAAACTAGAAGAGTCCGGAAACACTTCACCGATCCGACTGACTCAAGTCGTATGTTGATTGACCATTTTATACAATTCGAAAGAAATATTTATTAGATGCCTCGTGTAATACGGGTGAATAGAACTAACAATTTGCTATTCTAATTACAAAATCTGTGAATGCAAGTTTTGGGTTCCGTATATACCTTTTTTACTGGACGGCAGCTACACAAAAAAGGAGCATCTTTGATGAACGTCTGAAGGTCAAAGTAAACGTCCTACTCTAAATTATTATTGTCCGATTGAAATTTATACAGGATAATCTTTTTGTTTTCTTTTTTTTTTCTTCATTGCTGAAACTCGTCAACTTTTAAAATGTGTTTTCCAACAACTTTGGTGAAAGTGCAATTTATTTTTTTCATAAAAAGGGCAAATTTTGCGACGCGGTTTAAGATGAAATACGACGCACAACTAGCGCAGTCAGTGAAAAAAAAATCATATCTTTTTTTTTATGCGTTTTTAGCAAAAAATCCAAACCTTAGGTCCTAAAAATAATTAAGCCTCGCGTTGAGAAATTGCTGGAGCGTTTTTTGCTAAAAAAAAGCATCCAAAAAAAATATATGTTTTTTTTTTCATTGGCGGCACTAGTTGTGAGACCTATTGCGTCTTAATTGAGCAGAGCAGGAGAGGCTGGAGAAGTGGTAGAGCGTGGAGTGGCATCAAAGCAAAATATAATGGTACAAAAACAAAGTTTTAAAGAATAAGGCCGTCTTGCACCATTTTCTTAAATGTGGTTTAAACAGCATTTAGGTAACTAAAATCTTCATACAAAAGTCGATGTAAATGGCGACTTAAGTGGCATTTAAGAAGTGGTGCAAGACGGCCTAAGAAATGTTCAATAATAAAATTTAAAGTACCTACCGAGCTATTTGAAAAGAGAAGGAATGTTAGTTGGTTTGTAGACTAACAAGAAAAAAAACATGAAAATAAAATCGGTGAAAAAACGGTTCGAATTTTATTCAATCATATTAGTTTACCATAGAGAGTTGACACAAAGGAGGTTGCGTTCCTATATTCTAATACCCCCTGCAGAACGCAAACCCATTTTCATTGAGGAAGCTCTTCTAGAGACCACGTCTTCTCGTCCACAGTTAGAGGATCACTCATCTCAGGGATTGGATAGAAGAAACTTATAATATCATGCTCATCTTTCTCGGCGTACCGGGCAGCTCTGTTACGTGGGCGGAGAGTTATATTACGTGTCGGCGTATCTAAGTCGAAGCTCTCCTCGGGTTCGAAAAGCGAGTTGTCACCCGAGTTGGTTGGCTGGGTATCACGGTCGCTCCCAGTGACATGTTTTCCATCGGACCACATATCGGTGTGGATTAGCCGCAGATCGGACCACATAAATCGGTGTGGATTAGCCGCAGATCGGACCACATAAATCGGTATGGATTAGCTGCAGATCGGACCACATATCGGTGTGGATTAGCTGCAGATCGGACCACACACCTATCGGTGTGGATTAGCTGCAGATCGGACCACATATCGGTGTGGATTAGCTGCAGATCGGACCACACACCTATCGGTGTGGATTAGCTGCAGATCGGACCACATATCGGTGTGGATTAGCTGCAGATCGGACCACATATCGGTGTGGATTAGCTGCAGATCGGACCATATATCGGTGTGGATTAGCTGCAGATCGGACCACATATCGGTGTGGATTAGCTGCAGATCGGACCACCCACCTATCGGTGTGGATTAGCTGCAGATCGGACCACATATCGGTGTGGATTAGCTGCAGATCGGACCATATATCGGTGTGGATTAGCTGCAGATCGGACCACATATCGGTGTGGATTAGCTGCAGATCGGACCACACACCTATCGGTGTGGATTAGCTGCAGATCGGACCACATATCGGTGTGGATTAGCTGCAGATCGGACCACATATCGGTGTGGATTAGCTGCAGATCGGACCATATATCGGTGTGGATTAGCTGCAGATCGGACCACATATCGGTGTGGATTAGCTGCAGATCGGACCACATATCGGTGTGGATTAGCTGCAGATCGGACCATATATCATTTTAAATTTCGGCCTTTAGAACTTCGGCGTTTCAGTGATTCTACCAAATGATCTTTCCGCTTTGTGATTTTCGGCGTTATTACCATTAGGGCACTTTAATTTTAGACGTTTAGACCGTAGACTTTTTGAATGTAGACTTTTTGAAATTCGGTCTTTAAATGCGTTCCCATATCGGTCACTGGATTTATTGTTGACAGCAACTGTAGGTGGTAGGCACTGGTGGACTTTCCACATCATCCAATCTCTTATTTTGGTGTGTGCATTGAGGCGCCGGAGTCCACATACCACCAGTCCAGTTTCATTGACTATGAAGTCGCTGAAAATCCTGTGCTGTATCGGAGCATTCGCTGTATTTCGTTCTATGAAGAACGCAGAACTCTCAGAGTTTTGTACTTCCTGCAGGAGTTTTGTTTTGATTAGATTATTGATTTTTATTCCGGAGCTTTCTATATTATCGATTGGAAAAGTTAAACAACCACCGCCGCGGTCAGTCCATCGATGGGTGACCGCTAGTGGCAATAATGTCTGAGCGCTTCCGTGCTTCGGAAGGCACGTTAAACCGTTGGTACCGGTTGTTGTTGATTAATATCAGTCGTTAAGCCATGTCAGAGGCTTTTGAGCGGCCTAAAAACTCTGACACCAGGGGTGGCCACTACCTTATACGATTACCTACCCTACCTATGCCCATGCATAGCCAAGCCATTTTCTATGGCTTATACGAGCCACTCGTCGTTGATATCAAACTTGATGTTTCTCAGCTTGTGTCTCTCGTCCGGTGAGTCGAGTTATGTTATGAAAATCGGTACTCATGTTTGTGCAGGAGTCTATGATGACCGGCAAGCACTTCTTCAACCAAGAAAGACGCCGCAACTTTTCGTCTGTACCGGTAACTTCTAATGTATGGCGGCAGTGTCGCAACAGGATTTTTGGAAGTAATGCTTTCAGATTCCGTGTTTTTCTCCTACGGTTAGTCTCTGTTACCATGAAGGAATTTTAGTTAGTATGTACAATACAAAGAGAGAAACATGAAAATAATATTGGTGAAAAAACGGTTCGACTTTTATTCAATCATTTTAGTTTACCATAGAGAATTGACACAATGGAGGTTGCGTTCCTATAATCTAACAGAAAGTCGTAGAAAAAATGTTATAAGAAACCGCATTTAAAAGTTGACGTGTTTCAGGAATAAAGCTATTTAAAAAATACCCTGTAGGTATACGTAAACAACGTTGATTATCTGAATCTGTATTTTTTCAGTTTTCTAAAATAAAATCAACATATCGACACCAATATATCACTTGGTGTCGATATATTATGTAGGGTTATATTTTTTCTTGGATTTTTTCCTATATTGGATGGTATTTTCAGATTTTTTATAATAATATGTGTAAAGATATGTCCCTTACAACACAAAAACATTGGGTCGCCCAGCACGATTTCTTCGGCAAAATTTAATGTAACCGATGTACAGAATATTATTCGAATGGAAAATTCAAGTAGGGAAGTCTCACTAGAAAAAAATTGACCCTCACATTAAACAGACTAAAAGCATTTGATTGTTAGTATAACTACTTCCCTTACCTACCTAAAGGCGAAATGTAATTCGGCAAGGCGTAGTGAACCCACAATGGTCAGTCTAGCGTTATTGGTATTTACTACCCTAAAACCACTGAACTAGAGTTCAAAATTCTTATCACGTCTAGGTAGTATAGTGCTAATGGACAATATATCAAAATAATTTGAAGCTGAAATAAAAAAAAAACTATTTCGAGGTTGAGCTTCAAGGAATACAAGAAAAATACTCGAACCATAGACTTACTACACCATTTTCGTGCAGTATTATTTCAGAGAAAATTGGAAAATTGCAAAATAAAAATAAATGCCGCCATCGCGGCTCTACAGCGTGTACGCCTTTGCCCCCAGCCTTTGCCAGACAAAAAAAATACCAAATGTCAAAAAATAAATAAAAACGCTTGGCATTTGGGGAACAATATCACAGAATACTACATGACAATGACGTAATAAAATAAGTGACCCTTTTTTTCAGGATTATGTGGCAAAAGTCATGTTTTATTGAGCCTGCAGCGTCATTTCCTGCCCTAAAAATCAACTAGAATTTTTTGGATCATAAATCCGGTCATAAAACTCAATTAGTGAAAAAAAATTTACATGTGAGGTTTCTGAAATCACCGATTCAATTGATTCTTCCGCAATCGACTTTCCCATAAAAGGAAAAAAACATTATCTACAGTGGCAATCTCAGCACCCTGGGCTGAAATTTTTAGAAGCACTGCAGCTTTGAAGTGGGTACGTACCTATATCTACACGAATAAATATGAAACCGTTCAGTTAACTTACTGTTCAGTTAACTAACAGTTTTCTCTATGTAGGTACCTACCTGGGCGACCAAGCTTCGCTCGTATTTTTACGAGATGGCGCTACATTTATCGATTTTCTTTGCCCCTAAGTAAACCAGCGTGATGATAATATATAGCCTGTGTTTTTTTCATTTCATCCAAATCGTTAGAGCCGTTTCCGAGATTCCCGTTTAAATATATAAATATACAAGATTAACTCGTTTAATGTAGGTATATGTAGGTACGGTTTATTTGGCCGCTGTTCCCCAAAATTGTTATTCTGAAAGCAACGACCCCCCGATCATTGCACCAAAAAAAAACAATGCAATGTCTGGCACAGCGCTGAATAAATAGAAAATTCTAATAAGAGCTGGTTCAAGGCTTCTGGATGGCAATTAGAATACACTTTCAGCGATTTAAATATAGAATATCATGGAATTAACTACCTACTTAAAATTAAATAGAAAGGAAGAAATAGTTATTTGTTATGCGAGAATGCAAAATTATTGTTTGCGGCGAGTGCTTGTATTGAATACCGAGCTAGCGAAAGTTTTGAAAATTAGAAAATCCACGAGCGTATCGAGTGGTTAAAAAAAAAGAAACCTGAGCGTAGCGAGGTATTCAGAAGCACGAAACGCAAATAATATTGCATTCGTTCCAAACACAAAACTTTTCATCCCACAGAAGCGAGCAAATGATTTTGTAAGCTAGCTATGCGGGAAAAATAATAGACATAGGTACCTACATAGAGGTTGGTGAAATGAGTTTCCTTCTTCTTTGCTTCTTCACAAAGGAGTCTGTAGCGTTGCCTAGCAACGGGTTGTTGATTAACAAAATTAAATCGTGTCTTCTCTAAGTGTCATAAAATCAACAACCCGTTGCTAGGCAACGCTACAAGTTAAAGGAGTAGGTAGTTCCTTAAATTATATTTCTTTTTATTAGAACAGAGTTCGCGGCAGCCCGAATAGCATCCTGATGGTCCTTAATGATAGGGCGGACAGTCCGCTTTTAAAGCACCACTCCAGAGTGCATGTAAATAAACATCACAAACAACAATTAAAGTAAATAATTCTAATTCTAATTTTAAGTTACTAATATAGAATAGATTTATTTATATTACTAACCAATGTATGGATTTCTTTCTGAAATAAATTGATATTGAATTATTAGGAACACGGAAGAGAGGAAACCCTTAAGGGTGGAAGAAAGCAGCGTGGCAGGAAATTCAAAAATTTCACAGTTTTTACATTTTGTAGCTAAACTGAGCTATTTCGCGTTCGTTCGCGGAAATGACACAGTATTCTTTTCATTATTTTAAACAACAGAACAACAATAATTCAGCCGATTATGTGTTCTGGTCTACGAAGCAGTGGCACTGCCCAAAAAACCTGTCGTAGACCAGAACACATAATCGGCTGAATTATTGTTGTTCTGTTGTTTACAATAATGAAAATAATACTGTTTTATTGCCGCGAACGAAAAATCGCTGAACAAAAATAGCTCAGTTTAGCTACAAAAAGTAATAAACTGTAAAATTTTTGAATTTTTCGCCACCTTGTGATAGCAGCGTGGCGGAAAATTCAAAATTTTCACGGTTTCTTCAATTTTGAAGCTAAACTGAGATATCAGCAATTTTTCGTTCGCGGCAATATCATCGTATTCTTTTTATTGTTGTAAACAATAGGACAACAAATAATTAAGACAATTTAAGTTCTGGTCTTCAACGAGTTTTTTGGGCAGTGCCATTGCTTTTTCGACCAGAACACATAATCGGCTGAAGTATTATTGTTGTTCTGTTGTTGAATTTCCCGCCACGTTGCTATCGTCCAACCTTAAAGTAACAGCGTACGAGCTTGGGAGATGAAAATCGTAAAGCATTGCACTGCACGTGTTTTAGGCTCGTACCTACATAATGAAAATTGATTAAGAACATGTTTTTCTTTTATAGTCAGTCTAGTTGAAATAATAAAAAGGGGAAACCACGCAAAATAAATTTAAAGTTGAAATTAATGCGATTATGTGAAATTAGAATAGTGCAATGAGGATCATTTGCGTTTTGAATTAAGTAGGTACCAATGATAAAAACGTCAAAAACAAAATTATCTGTGAAATTGAAATCAGATAAGATAAAGAAGTTATAGCCATTTTAGCGCACAGGTTCTAAAAACGCGCCCGGCTGGATTGCATTTTATTGCACCCGTTATCTTGTGAATAAAAATCTTACTTACTATCTTACCGTAGATAATACAGTTTTGAGGTAGGTTACAAGGGCAGCACCATTAACCGTTATAGCTACAGAAAAAACGGTCAGAAAAGAAAGTCATCGGATTGCGAAAATATTACTGGGGGCATTTACAGATTTTGATTATAGGGTGCAAATAAATTGGTGATTTTGACAAAACTTTTGTTTTATGCCATTCGTTTTTTTTCTACAGGGTGCACTCTAAGTCGATAGCGGAACTTTAAGAAGGCTTTCTACTGATCAATACAAATAACTTGAACTAGGTCGCGAAAAAAATGGAGCGAAAAAAATATCAGCTGTTTCATAATTTGCCGCAGTACTGAGTCAATATGGAACAGTTGATACAAATACAAATACTTTATTTGTCAAATATGGGTTTGATGGTACAAAACTAAGGCCTTTTGCATCTACGTAATGAGATGATTTATACAGCGTCCAGTGGCACCTTCACTCACACTAGATGGGTGAAGAGACCACTCGGCGCTGCAGTGCCTGGGACATTGTTTTAGATGGAGTAGGCTGATGGTACAGATGATATTATAAAATAGGGTAATGTCTCTCCATATTTTACCTTTCGGCGTACAAATGTAATTGAACTAATAATCTAAAAATGTCAAAAAATCATATAAAAACAAGAAAAAAAGAAAATTAAAATCATATTAAAATTAAATTATAAAATTATTTGATGATGATGATGATGATTCCATCCGACCGGATTCGGTCACGGCGACTGTTGCGGTTGGGGAAGGCGTCGGTCATGTGCCCTCATATGACTTATGTAGCCTATCTTGGCTGTAAAAGTGCGGTTGCACTGGCTACACGTTAACATTCCATTAGAATAGTTGTACTGTATGGCCGCTGGCGGTCTACATCTTAGTTCATCACGTCTGGCATCAAAGCAGCTCTTCGTTTGGCCTCGAACTCGGAGATGTTAGAATTCACTGTATGCCGCCACACGGCTCGGTCTTCAGCCTGCTATTCCCATGTCAAATGGTCGATTTCGCATCTTTTCATGTGGCGTTTCTGCACGTCCTTAAACCTAAGGTACTGCCCGCCTTTCTTACGTTTTCCATTGAGGAGTTCGCTGTATAAGATGCGTTTTGCCATCCTTTCCTCCGGCATCCGCCGCACGTGGCCACACCAGCGAAGCTGACGCCTCATCAGGTAAGGCTCGATCCCACCAACATTACAGAGTCGCAGAATTTCCGTGTTTCTGACACGTTCCGACCATTTGATGCCATGTATTACGATGTTAAATTAAAGTAAAAGATAAGAGAAAAAAAAAGTTCAAAAATCACTTAATTTGTAAATACATTTTTCCAATAAATACTCCGTTAATTTCTTTTTAAGCAATGGTTCATGTAAATAAATGAATGGCGCCATATACAAAACGCCTAATATTACGAGTATTTTCGCTCCATTTTTTAAGCCACCTAGTACAACTTGTTTGTAGTGATCAGTAAACAGCCTACTTAAAGTTCCGCTATTGACTTAGAGTGCACCCTGTAGTAAGGATCAAAAGTCATGGTCAACACACTAGAAATTTAATGTCTGAATGATCCTCATTAATTAAATATTTAATTGGTTGACCTCTACCATTATATTTGTATTACTTTGCTGACGTGTAGGGCCACTGCACAATCTAGGGATGGCTGCACAAACGGTAGAAAGGATCGGTAGTAGGATATTCTTGTGAAGGAAATTAATAAACAAGAATATCTACTTAGTCTTGAAAATGTTGAGCGACAACGTTATTTTGAGGTAACGTACAAAAGTAAAGAAAAGACGATGCGAAAAATAAGAATAAACACAAAAGAAGTTCCAGTTGTAGTAGAAGGTTGTTAATAGTACATTCACATTACTGCTATGATGACTTAACTACGCTCTCGGCCCTCAAGATCGGTCATCATTGCAGCCCTTGCTGTCCGCGATATCACTACTTATTGTAACGACCCTTGTGCTCAAGCTTAGCATCCACTAGGCGGATGGGGTCGGCCTGCCGCATCGCAACGCAAAAATCGGACTGCCTATATAGATACTATACAGGGTGTTAAAAGACCGCCAACAAAGCGGGAAACCACGTATTGTCCTCATCATAAGGAACATTTTTGCCCAAGGAACTATGCCTGGGAAATCAACGGTTTCCGAGATAATGAGGTTCAAAGTCAGACTTTTCAAAATTTTTTTTTTGTAGAAATGTATTCAGTTTATATTTCTTAACATACCTTCTCAAGAAGCCATATCAAAATTATTAATATTTCTTACAAAAAACGACGTTAAAATTGCAACCCGCAATGTATTCTAAACATCAGCACTTCAAGCTTAAGTAACATAAACTTATACCTACGCTTGTGTAATATGACTTCTGTGCGTTACACGTCCATTGCGTGATAAAATATTTTTCAAAATTATAACCTCAAAAACCAAAATCATTTCCCAGCAATAATTTATCGAAAAAGTACTTTGTTTTGGTGTCTAGTATGCGTGGCTTTCGGGTCTGTTGGCGGTCTTTTAACACCCTGTATATACTAGTAGTTCGCCCCGAACTGTGAACTCGCGCCCACCGGTTACAGATGTGTAACTTTTTGCTAACACCATTTGCGCAGGGACGCGCTTTGCATATAAACTGTACAAGTGTACAAGTTTTGCGACCTCCATTATGTAACTAAGTAGGAAGAGTTCATCGATCCCAAAGAACGAATGTTTTAATATTGATGATCGAAGAAAAAAGTTTAATGAAACGATTTGATTATTTATTTTTGTTTAAAAACAGGGTGTCAAAGAAGCCACGTAGGTAGGTATATTTGTGGCACTAAATTGGTCAGTCGGAAAATCATAGTTTTCCAGCATTTCGATGAGGGCGCCCTATCCACACCATTGTTTTTAATGTACTGGGGGTTCCGTGAACAAAAAAAAACTATGTTATCAAGAGGGCCTTTTAAATGGTGGGAGTCCTGGCCCTGCTTGAAGTACCAAGTGTGTTCCGGGACGATGGCAAGAGGCCCGACCGCATGACGTTAATCCCATGAAAGCATGGGAGGCCGCTAGAGTAATGGGACGCTACATTTGTCAACACACTGGCGCACCATCCCATGTTTCACAGAGCGGAATGGGCGCTGACTCACCAGCCGGCGCAACGGAAAGCTTCAAACGGCGTAAATATGCCTCATTTGGGAAACAATACATATTTGCGCTGTTTGGGGATGAAACAAGGAGCCCGTAGACGCGCTCCCTGTTCAAGGAGCTTGCAGCGCGTCTCGTCGACTCAACGGGAGACCGGGGGGCTGGCGCGTACCTCGCCCAAAGACTAAGGCCCGGTTTCTGAATTGAGAATTTTACTAAGCAAGTACTTAACTATCGTTTTGTCACGTTCTTTTGTGAGAAATCCGCAGAGACAGAACGATAGTTAAGTGCTTGCTTGGCGAATTTATCAAATCAGAAACTGGCAGTAAGTCTGGCCATACAGCGAGGGAACGCTGTCGCCACCATTCTGGGCTCCCTACCACCTGGGGCAGGTTGTTTACTTGCAATTAGGTTAGGTATGAAGGTAATCATTATGAGGTAGTGGCCACCCCTGGCCATAGTAGGTAAGTTATTAGATTATTAGGCTATTTTTATTTCCTTGATTTTGTAATTATGTAACGAAATAAAATTAGGTAGGTATACCACTAAAAAAATGTAAAATAGTTGGATCTAAACTTTAATTTTTAATTCGAGTCCACGGAATGACAGTTGCTAGTATACCACTGACAGATAAAGCCTTTGTAGCAACTGTCATTCCGTGGACTCGATTTAAAAATTAGAGTTTACTTAATTTCCTACCTACTGATTTAACATAAGTAAAATTACCTACACTACAACTAACTTATACGGCTGTTTGTCTATACCTAGGTATGAAGTCTAGGTGATACTGACGTCATCGATAAATATGCATGAACCTAATCTTCCTTCACCTCCAATTCACCTATTGTGCATTAAGAACAATGACTTTCGAATACAAATGGACAACTCCTAAGCGATCGAAGAATGGAACTGCAAAATTGAGTAGATAAGTAAGTACTTACCTAAGTAACTCTTTATTGCACAATAGAAAACATATTACAAATCAACATAAAAAAAAATAGTACATACAAATGGCGGCCTTGAATGAGCTTGAATGGGTTCGGCGGGTTACTTTTCTGACAAATAATTAGGCGGCAACTCATCCGCGGATGAGTGGATGACTTTACTATCAAATAATAATTATGCAGTAACTTATCCCAAACCATCGGATCCCTTAAAACATTTTCTTGTAAACTGTTGCCAAAAAGCTATCAGATCTCTGTAGAGCCAAGCTTCTAACTCTACAAGCCCTAACTTCACAAACTCTACACCTTACCCAGATAGCATTTTTTGGTAGCCGTTACGAAACTTGTCGACACTGAAAAGCCGACACCAGTAACATTTTTGGTCGCTGCTACGACTTTGTTTCGGTCGCTGCGACAAAAATGGGGAAGATCCCGACACGGTAACATTTGGTTTTTAAGTTACGACGCTGTATGGTAACAATGCGACGACAATTTCAGAAATCATTCGTTCATTCGTCAATTCATTCATTCTTTTCAACCTACAAGAAACAAAATAAGTTAAATGTCAGTGTCAAAGAAAACTCTGTCTGTTTCACCATAATTATTGTGACAGCGTAAGATTATTTTTGAAATTAATTAGTTTTACACGTGTGTGTGTAGTATGATATTAGTGGGAAAAGAAATTTGTCGTATTATTTAACAAAATACATCGAAAATCATCGATGGGCCATCATATAATTGTATTTTAACCAGTTTATTGAAATGTTTGCATAGTTTTCACTCCAATTTTTGCTCATTTTCTCGACTCCAGACCTTTTAGTTTAATCAAACTGTACACTTTTTACGCTAATAATATGATATTTCATCAAAAATTGTCCATAAACTTACAAAAACATTTGTTTTCATAGTAAAATTATTCTAGTCGTATTTGGTAAAAAAGTTACGACACTGCGTCGACTTGCAGACACAAAGTTACTGAATTTCTAATATGGTGTCTCTCACTTTATTCTTTCCAGCGGTTCTGAAACTGTTGACACAGATCAAATATAGGGTCTTTCCAAAATAGTGTAAAATATTTTAAGGGGTCATTGTATCAATACAAAAAACTTTTACTATGGGACATAGTAAAATTTGTTCGAAAGACCCTATATTTGATCTGTGTGCTTCGAACAATCTTGCCAAATACAATAATCGTTTTTACAGGTATTACAAAACACGTGAAATGAACAGGAAACATCCAGCTCTAAAGTCCGTCGAAGGAGATTTACTTTATGTAAACGCTGATTTTGAAATGATGGAATACAAAGAAAATATGATTGAAGAAAAAAAACAACCTGCATTGAATCCTGTTATTGAAAACACCAAATTATGGCCCGGTTTCTGAGTTGAGAATTTTGCTAAGCAAATGGGTAAGTATAGTCCTGTCTCTGCAGATTTCTCACAAAAGAGCATGACAGAGCGATACGTAAGTATGTGCTTAGTAAAATTCTCAACTCAGAAACCGGGCCTAAGTGAAGCTACAGATGCTATCGAAGAAAATGTCTTAAGCGAATATATAAATAAAGCTGAGACAAGTTCCAATGTTATCGATATTCCAATGTCGCGCTCTTTTGTGAGAAATCTGCAGAGACAGGACGATACTTACCCATTTGCTTAGGTAGGTAGCGAATTTCTCAACTCAGAAACCGGCAGATATTATATTATAAATTAAGCAATCACTTATTGGATCTTCATTTCGTCTCACAAAATCGTTGGTTTTCATGTAGTAAGTAAGTCGATGCGTGCCGGAAATAACGTTTTTTCGGCTACTTACTCATACTCGTACCTAGTTGGCATACAATTCAGATATATTTGAGAACCAGGTGTAGCTGGTTGATATTTTTACGCTTATTTTGGTAACATTTTGTTTTGGAACTATGACGTAACATTACGAAACTTTGTGTACATGAATATAATTCCAGTAACAAAGTTGCCACTCCGTTACAACACATTTCATCTTTGATTGTTCGCTTGTTGAAAACTCAACGCAATATGTATGAAATAAAGTTGACATAAATCCGTACATATTGTGTTGACTCATCGACTATAAAGAGTTACTGAAACACTATCCGGTGAAACTGTGTAGACACTGTTACAACACATGTAAACCAAACTGAAGTCGTCTCAAATGCATACATATTTTGTCGACACAACGACTACAAAGAGTTACTGAAACACGTTCCGGGCAAACTGTGTAAACACTAATACCACATATATAAACCGAAACGCACACAGTCGCATTGTTTCGAAACAATAACGGAACTTTGTCAATTTGTTACTGACTCAAATATTTTGCGACCAAAAAATGCTATCTGGGTAGTCAAAATATGTGGCTTGGCCATTTCCCTTCCGTCATATGAGGAGCGCGCGGGGAGCCGTAGCACAGTGGTCGATTTGTACGATTTAGGCGGCCAAAACTATTTTATGCTTTATTTCAGTAATAAATACGACAACAAATGCTAATCTGGTATTTTAGAGTGAATATATATGTTTATCCCTATTCGTTTCATTGAAAGCGTATTTTTCTATACAAAAAAACATTTCTGTGAAAATATTTTTGTAAATAGCGCCAATGTTTTTAAATTTTCTTTAAATCTCCCTTTGGTGTAAAATATATATTTTGAGTTCATTTGAATTATCAAAATCGGCTTAGTAGTTTTTGATATTTGGGTTAAGAATTATCACAATTTGTTAAGTAAAAGACGGCCGTACATAAAAAAAAATGTTTATTCTCTACAGTCTGCATGCCTATTTAAATTGAAAATAAAATATGGATGACAAAAAAATACAGTATACACTAAAATTAAATGGTCAACAGTTATTACCACATTATTATACTAAATGTTACTTACAATGTTAGGTACCGAATCATAAACAATAAGACAATATTTTATGAAAGTTTAACATACAAATTGTTATGTTACTCTTTAAAAGACAATTCTTCCTCACCGTCACTTTCCATGCATTTATCACAAGTGCCTTTTGTATTTGGTTCTGCAGGAAGCAAAAGCTCCAAAGTTTCCTGCAAAAATGGTTTTGATCGGATCTTCTTTTTTTTTCTCATTGAACTGATGAGTGGATCTGATGTCAAGAGTAACCTGTGATAAATATCAAGGTTACAGTCTTCGCGTGAAAACTTTCGAGCAAAGTTTAGACGGTATGAGCGAAAGTGCTTATTACGAGCTTCTGCAGCTTCCTCCGAAAGTTGACCAATAGGCACTAGAGAATTTTCTATAACTTTTCCACCATGTACCAAAATTTTATGCATGGTAGGAGTCATAGAATGCCAACCATATAACTCTACATACAGTTTTGCTGTCTCCATGGCGTATTCATCAAATTTCGGGTCATCTATTTTGTGACCGCTTGATATGGCTTCCAAAATAACTTTAATTCTATAAATAAAATTAAAGTCTATTCCCGTTATTTCAGCAGCCAGATGTGGGTTTTCAAAAAATCTTCTACTAGTATTGCCGTCATTTGTGTTACCAAAATTACATTTTGGCATATCTACCAAGATACCTACTTCTTCTCTGAATCTTTGCTGAATCTCTTTTTTTTTTGTTGTTCTAGCATCTTTTCTGCTTTGGTTCTTTTTTCACGGTATTTCCCAACGGGCAATTTATAAGCTAAATGTAAAATACTCTCGAATAATCGAATTCTGGCATGTAAAGTTGATAGGCCAAATTCAAGCGATTCTGGGTGAATTTCGTTTTTTTTACTTAAGTCATTAAAGTTTTTTGAAGTGGCTCCGCATATGTAGCATCTACTCGTTGATTTGGTGTCAGTCGCCGCATTGCAAACTTTGCCGTCCACCATGGTCATTTTAAGACTGTGGCTAACCGAGAATTTTTGCCCATTCAGATCCAATTCCGTGGCTTTTAGGGACTTCACACTGTCCCGAAAGTAATTTATTTCATCTTTTGTAATGTCTGTAGACTCTTTTATAAATCTGAATCGTATCGGGCGGCAATATCGTGGTGAAGAAGGAGTCGGGTTTTGCCAAACCATTTTTGTTTTGTCTTCGCCGCAAACAATTTGTAGAGGCACGAATGAGCTCAAAAATATATTTGCATCCGAGTCGGCGTCATTCATTAACTTTTGTTTGTATTGAGCTTGTTGTGAACCATCACAACCCCATTTGCAGATAATCTGCAAGGAATTTCTCTCAGTTTCTGTAAGAGTCATTAGTACTTCTTCGAGGAAAATTGATAATCGCGTGACGGTGTGATCTAACAAAGATTGTAGATCACTTTCAGCACAGGAAGCGGTCACTCGTAGCGTCTCTTTGGGTGGGTAACATTCCTGTTTAGCCTTCAACACTAATTCGTAGCACGGGTAAAAGCTTCTGTTGGTTGCTCGCACAATTTCATATTGACTTCGTGTCAAATCAGCGTCCACGCACATTCGCAGTGCCTCCCGAGGCGTAAGGGGATCTTGTGCCTTTGATTTGGAATGTCTTTTTTTACATTCGTTTGCGGCTGCAGGCGAATTTGTAATATCTTTTAGGACTTGCGAGGCGTTTCTTTTTCCTTCTTTTTGTAAAATTACTTGCGCTGCGTGAACTATCACTTCTTTGCCTACAGAGGAGCGAACTTCTTCTGTTTTCCTCCTTTTAGTTCTTTCACTACATTCACTGAATGTTTTGCTAGGTCGTCCTGACTTATTATGCGTTTTTATGGGCATCTCGAACGTTCCTGCTAACCATGCATCATTGCTTATAAGAAAATTTTCTAGCGTGTTGCGTGCTTTGGACCATCTCTTTTTTATTTCTGTTTTAAAATATGAAAATTTATGATTTATATACTTTTTGTCTTCGTCGGAGTCCCCGTAAGACACTAACAAATAATTTTGTAAGTATTCCAATTTGTCGTTTATTGATGGAGAGTTTTCCTCAATCATCTTATCAAAAAGATATCTGCGAGTTACTACCTCCATGCCCGAGTAACTTGATGAACCTAGAACAACGAAAAGGAATTTTAACGCAAAAGAAACAAAAAAGGAATTTTTCTCACTTTCTGCCTAAGTTAATGAATTATTATTTTTCTCGCGAAGTGGTCAAAGGTGGTGGCTATTTGTGGTTATCTGCTCAAAGAGCTATACTATTAGAAACCATAAGGAATTTAACTCGGACGGTCTCGGAAGTACAACATTTTTACTATTGAAAATAAAAAAATGATAATATTTTCTACGAAAAAGGGCGATCTTTGATACGTTGTAACTGCACTAAATATTGATATTCCTTATCTTAATTTAAATTATATTTGAAGGAGCTTACCTGAATTTTCGACTTCCATCACTTTCACTTGTAACTGAATAATATCCAATGAAATATTCACTTTAGAATATCGGTTGCGCTAAGAGTGTCGAGAACGAACGCGTACAGCTTGCGCGACGATCAAGTTCCGACTACCTGTGGGGGCGCGCACGCAGTTCTAGGAACTGGGGAGGGGTGGGGTTTGGGCAGTCGGGGTGTCTATTTTTCCGGGTATCAATTAGTTTTGTTATAAGTTAACTTTGAGAAATGGACTTTTGGCCGCCTAAATCGTACAAATCGACCACTGTGCGACGGCCGACGCAACCCGAACAACAACGAACCGGTCTAATAAGCTGGAGGCCCGCGGTGTCAAGCCCGGACAGACAAATATAAGCCATAATACTACTCAGGAAAAGCGACTTCCAGTTATTGTGTGCACGAATGATAGGTGGCTAGAAGACCAAGCTGCATTTAAACAGAGCTTGTTGCTTGCGAAAAAACATAGATGCGTAATGAAAACTGATAAGAACTCAGGAAAATTTTTCTTCACGCCAAACTCGCTAGAGGGAAGACAGGCCCTAATAGAAGAATTAAAGACTACGGAGGGCTGCGAATTCTATACCTATGGGACAAAATACGAGAGACGCGCCTCCAAGAAAGTTATTGCCAAAGGAATAATGACCACAGGCTTTAGCGAAATGGAAATAAAAGAAGACATAGCCGAAAGATACGGCCTCAAGCCCGAGCGCGCGGTGGTCCTTAAGAATGCTGCATTAATTCTCATCTTTGACGGATCGACAGATATGAGAGATATTAAAAACATCCGAATTATATTAAATCAGAGAGCCAAAATAGAAAAATACCGGGTGAAAACTACGGCCGTGACCCAGTGCAAGAACTGCTTGGAATTTGGCCATGTACAGGCGCACTGCAACAGAAATCAGAAAGATGAAGTGGTATCGGACACTGACATAAACGGGAAGTCAATTACGATATGTTCCAACTGCAAAGAGCCTGGCCATACCGCCAGACAAGCAAAATGCCCTCTTTTCAAAGACGAAATAAAGCGGCAAAAAGAAAGAAGGCTGCAGTTTTCTGAGGCTAGAAAGAAAATCTCAAAAACAGAGAATAAATCAAAAATAAGCTTTGCTCCAGTACAGCCGGGCGTCACTTTCGCTGAGACAACCGGAAATAAACAACCAACCTACGAAGGGATAAAAGAAACTATAGGTGACCTCAGTAATACCCTTCTGACTGTTATGGCTAAAATTACAGAGCTCGTTGAGAGCCTACAAAAACTTGTAGCTTAACAATGAACCAGAGTCATCATAAAATGTCAAATATCAAGATACTGCACTGCAATGTATATGGTATGAGAAACAAATTTATAGAAATTAAATACATGGTCTACAAGCACGAACCTCATATAGTAATCTTGAATGAATGCAGGGTGGATTTTGAAAAATTCAAATATGACATATACGGCTACGATAAAATCCATGATAGTAGGGAACAACATCTTGGGACGGCGATGTATATTAAGAGAGGACTCAGATGGAGCCAACAGCAACTCATTCCAGGTATCGATGATAACGACCGGCTAATTGAGGGCGTCAAAATCAAAATGATTAGTGATTTTACCACTGGAGAAGAAATCACGATAAGAGGAATATATGTTCCACACGTCAACTTCAGACCACTGCTAAAAAGTGAGCTGGAATCTCTATTAGATGACACTGACTGCTTGACAATCGGAGATCTCAATCTTAAGATGACACAACTCGGACATTCAACAACGGCAGGTGCGGGTAAGCACATAGAGAGAGCCATAGCCAACGACGAATGCACATTGATCCATGTAAATGTCCCCTCGAGACCATTACACAGAGGAAACACCATACTAGACGCGGCTATTGCAACCGGAAAATTTAAATATGATATAGAGACCAGAGTCAAGCAAATTGAATCCATTTCGTCAGACCATATACCTTGGATTATTACACTACAGATTAGAGCTGAACAAGAAAACAGCCGCACCCGTGACATGAAACAACTTTTCCTAGATAAAGAAACCAAAGACAAATACATGGAACTTTTTGAAAGAAACATAGACCCGGAAATGGAGATACTCACGGATGAACAGATGGAAATCGAGATTGAGAAGCTTGAACAAATAATAACTGCTGCATTAGACGAATGCGTTCCTCTGCGAGTAATCGATCGTAAGGAACTTCTGCCACTGGAAATACAGCAAGCCATCAGAGAAAGAAATGAAGCCAAGGCTAGAGCTCGAAGAACTGGTAGACCAGAGTGTAAGCGTACGTATAACCAGTCAAAAAAACTCGTTACACATCTACTGATACAACACAAAGAAGCAAAGTGGCTAAAGATAATTGAGAGTCAGAACGATAATAGAGAGAAGATGTGGCGCATTCAAAAGACGCTTAAAAAACCAGCACAACGGCTGCCTATGCTTGACAACTGTAACAGTGAGATTGATACAGTAAACGCACTAGTTCAAACTGCTATCGTAACAGAGGCGAAAATAGCGAAGGAGGACTCGGCCACGGAAAAAACAACACCGTTTCAGCCGATTGCTATAGCTGAGTTATGCGAAGTAAAACGGGCAATCTTTTCGTTTAGAAACAAAAAAGCTCCTGGACCTGATGGTATTCGTATCGACGCCATTAAACACGGTGGACCAATCCTGTGGAACCATATCGGTAAAATGATAAACTACACCCTCACAACAGGATACTACCCTAGAAGATGGAAGTTAGGTGAGTGTATTTTCCTCCATAAAAGTGGCAAAGACTTCAAGAATCCGGCATCCTACAGGCCGATTACTTTGCTCAATGTCATGGGTAAAGTATGTGAGAGGATAATGTTTAATAGAACATTAAGAGAAGTCCACAAAATTATCCCAGACTTTCAACACGGCTTTATGAGAGGTAAAGGAACTGGGACGCAGATTCTACGAACCGGCAAATATATATGTGATGCACTTGAGCAGGGTCACAGCGTTGCTATGATTTCGACAGATTTAACCAAGGCGTTCGATTCGATCAATCACAGAGGACTGATTAAAAAAACTTCAAAACAAAAATATAAGTTCCAATATAATAAAACTTCTAGAAAACTATTTAAGTGAACGTAAGATACGAGGAAGGTTCAGAACAACAAAAGGAGAAGCAAAAGATTTGCCACACGGAGTACCTCAAGGTTCTATCCTCGGTCCCTTGATTTTTAACCTGTACGTCAGCGATATAGAGAAAACAGGCGTAGCTGGGGAGATGATCTCGCAGTATGCCGACGACCTGTGCATACTAAACGCCGCCGTTCAGCCTGACTTCGCGACGATCCGGGCACAATGGGCAGCTGAAACTATAGTCGACTATTACGAGAGGTGGGGCTTGAAGTGTAATGTTGATAAAACTGAGTGTATCATGTTTTCACGTAAGAGACCCCGTACCGGAAACACGCGTCGTGGTTACAAACCTTCAGTTCGGTTGAAGGATAGTGAAATTCCGTATAAAAAGTGTGTCCGATACCTCGGAGTGTGGCTAGACAAGAACATGAGTATGAACGAACATGTAAAACACGTTATTAGTAAGGCTAAGACTGTAAGAGGAATGCTATCCCCAATAGTCGGCTGGTACGCTAAAACAAATGTAGAAGTGAAACATCTAGTTCTCAAAGCTTGTTTAATACCTGTACTGGACTATGGGATAGTACAACTTTTACCTAGAGTAAGTAAAACTAATTTACGTAACATTGAAAGGCAATACCGCTTAGCTTTAAAAACTGCAGCAGAATTCCCTCGGGACTTTCCAACTTCAGGCCTATGGGAAATGTTGGATGAGGACCCGTGGCATCTAAGAGTTCACGACTTGCATAACGACATGCTCTCAAAGCTTAATAGTGTGTGTCTTGAGGGCTTGAATGAACCGGGTCCGGCATACACAAGGTATGGACAAAATAATCCCATGCTATGTAGTCTGAGGATAGGTGACATCGAATATGTACCCAAAAAAGAGAGGAGCAAACCTGTCCACAAGCGATTGATTCCTCCTCGTCAGCCTCGACTCTAATCAACATCAGTTTACCGTCGATAGGCAAATGTTCTTATACCACATCAACAACATTTGGGACTGCACTGCAGGGCCGGGGTCGAGCGCCGGCTCGGGTTCGGTTCTGTAGTGCAGGCCCAATAGTTTTTAAGTAGCGACTAAGTTAGGTTAAGGAAAATAAATCAAAATTGTAAGATCCCTTGAGGACGCCACACAATTTATCCACTGCCCCTGTGAAGGCCATGTAAATCTTCAATGAAATGATAAACAATAAAAAATATTTCTATTCTATTCTATTCTATTATTCCGTCATATGGGCGAAAGATGAAAAAGTAAGTAAAGTACTTTTAGTACGAAACGGCCAAGCCACATAATATTTTGACTAAGGAGTAGAGTTTGTGAAGTTAGGGCTTGTAGAGTTAGGGCGTGTGGAGTTAGAAGCTTGGCTCTATGAGAGATGAGAGATCTGATAGCTTTTTGACATTGCGAGGTGTATTGGTCTCGTCTTGGGATTTACATGAAGATGTTTTGGTGGGATAGCTTTATTCCTGAAATACGTCAACTTCTATAATGTGATTTCCCAAAACTTTTGTTGGTCAGGTAGTTAAGCTATTTAAAAATTGCCCCGAATTTGCTTGCATTTTTTTTCACGGGCGGAGCCCTAGTACCACCTAACCATGTTCCGAGGACCCTATTCCTTATTTCAGTTTTTCAATCTTTTAACCTCTACGACTCTTCGTAGCACCGCTACGGCGCGCCGCATCAGTGCTACAGTACGGGCAGCATGGTAAGCCCGAGATAGGCCCTTCTCTATGCAAAACTGTCAACTTGTCGGTCGGGCTCAAGTTGGCTCTACACCAACATGGCGATGGAGACAAAAATACAACATTTTTATTAAAATGGCAATAACTACTTTTTGCTCGACATGACCCTAATCTATTGCCATCTCGAGTCCGGCCTGCCATGCTCGTGTGTCAATCGAGAGAGAGTCAAAACGACAATGCTAAGCATAGAGGCCTACAGTCCGACCGACGTAGCAATCTCTTACGAGGAGTTCGAATAGACTAGTCTTGTCAGTCGACAACGGGACTGCCGCAATGCATTATAAACATGGACTGAAAAGGGAACACTCAGGCCAGCGGTAAATTTTTTCATGCAGTAAAGTTTAGTAGGTAGAGTACTAAAGGCTGCTGTACACTGGTAGAGTAGAGCGGTAGTACTAACTGAGACATATAAAAGCAAAGGCAGCCACATCCCTACCAATTGCTATGGATATTGCTGCCTTTGCTTTTATATGTCTCAGTTAGTACCTACTCTACCGATCTACTCTACCGTTTACTCTACCCGTTACAGCAGCCTTTTGCCTTACCAATTGCTATGGATGTTGCTGCCTTTGCTTTTATACTCCGTGCAATTTTAGTGGTTTTAAAGCCGAAGGTATTTTGTTGCACTGGTGATTCTGAGCCAAATTACAAAATGAAATTCCAAAACGCGCGAAAAAAAAATTCACTTCTCCATACAAATGGTGTCGATTGGCGATAGCCGTTTGTATCGGGAATTGTTTTTTTTTTTCGCTCGTTCTGAAGTAAAATTATTTTGGAATTTGGCTCAGAATCACGAGTGCAACTAAATACCTTCGGCTTTAAAACCACTAAAGTTCCACGGTGTATGTCTCAGTTAGTACTCTACCGCTCTGCTTTACCGTTTACTCTACCCGTGTACCTACAGCAGCCATTAAAGATTTTACTTACTAAGTATACCAATGTAAACAGAGTAACTAATAATTCGGAATGTCATTGGTTGGTTAGTATACTCATACGAACCAACCAATGACATTCCGAACCAACTAACTAAAACTGGTAGAGTAGGTACTCGGAACGGTAAAGTAGAATAATACTAGTTGAACTTACGGTTTACTCTACCCGTGCGTGTACAGCCCCAGAAACACTCTGTGTTAAAAAACACTGGTGTACAAAAGGATTCACGCTGTCAACGTGAGAATCCTTTACAAGTTTACAGGTGGTGTAAAGGTAAAGGAATGCACATTGACAAGCTGTAAAGTTTACAGAATTATCATGCCCAGACGATGGCGGGATAGGTCCAAGCGGGAAACGATTATGACGGGCGACGCGGTCGAAGAAAACGGTAGTCTAGCTAGCTTCGACAGCTCAATATAAAGAAATGAGACGCATAATATGTATGTTTGTCTCGCTCTATGTAGGTAGATCAAGGGTGAGGCCAATGATAGTATTGTTTAGAGCTCGATCAAACTGCGCGTACTCGCACTTATGTGCTAGTAATAAGGTTTTAGGGTATTAGAACTATGAAACATGGTCACACATTAACTTTCTTTATTCATATAAGTAAGCAGTAAGTTTACATAGTCTAAGACTAGAATTAAAATATCACAATCCACTTAAATTACGTATTTACACGGAAAATATGTTTTTGTGGATTAAAATCGTTTCTATTTTCTATTTACGGTTAAATCACTCCAAACCCTAATGTTCAAAGAATCTTTCTATGATGATATCTATCTATGCAAACAGATCTTCGACGAACAAGAAACAGATAATTAAATTAAACCTTATTACCTTGACTAAAGGTATATTTTGTGTTTTCTATTACCTATGTTGACTAGAAACAAAATACTGGGATCTGTAACAATAATTTATCTAAATAACATGATTAAATAGCATAAACAACAGTAAATAAGATTGTAATATTAATTTTGTGATATGAGCTTGCTTCCTCTACAAATATAATGATGATATGATATCCTAGACTAATTAGTATTGTGTGAGTAATATTACCTTTTGTTAAGCAAAAATACACAGTCCTGAAATATAAACTTACCAACTGACTGAATAGGTAGGTATTATCAAAGTAGCAACCAAAACTTATTTTAAAGAACATGGAATTAAAATACACTATGCGAGTTACACTTTGGACATAATACCTACCTACCCTTAAGTCAATGCAAAAACTATCCTTTGGTACTAAACGGTAAAGGAACTAAATACTAAACCTTTGGACAAAAAAGATCAGGTGCATAAGCTTGGTAAGTAGCTAGAAAAACAACTGTCTCTCACTCTATTGGATACTAGAATGGGACAGATAGTGGTGTATGTAAGCCAGCTGGAAACCACAAATACTAGAGTAAGTATACCTAAGTAAATAACTTTTTAAAATATCAAAGAAGCAACAAAAACAGCCTTTAGGAACACAAAAGTCAGGCAAGTAGAGGCATAGTCGCACAACACAATTTGGACTTAATTAACAGTCTTATAGGGTGTACAATGTCTTCAATATTATATCCTATACTTTGTCTACTAAGTATTTTTATATCATTGATAGATTTTAGGAGATCTTAAAATAAAAGAATACGGCCCGAGTTCTGAATTGAGAAATTAGGTAAGCAAGCACTTAAGTATCGTTCTGTCTCTCTGCAGATTTCTCACAAAAGAATGTGAAAGAACAAGTAAGATTCTCAATTCAGAAATGGGACCTTATGTCTAACTGGGGGCTAATTCGGTTCGCAAAGTTTTTTGTTCGAAAGTCCGTTATTGGCTTAATCTTATCTTTAGACAATATTGAGAAACTAATTTCAATATTTTTTATTTTGGTTCAGTAGTTTGGATTTTACAACGTTTCAAAGATACGGTTATATGACCTTCACGCGACGGTCTGCATACTGTTGGTGGTCATAGGAACAAAACATTTTAGCGCATAAAAACAAAACTACTGGACCAAAATAAAAAATATTTAAATTAGTTTCTCAATATTGTCTAAAGATAAGTTTAAGCCAATAACGGACTTTCGAACAAAAAACTTTGCGTACCCAATTCTCGGCAATCTCGAATGTGACTTATTACTAAGGTTTTCTTCGTAGCATCTCGAATGTGACATACCCGAGAATTCGCCCCCTGGCTAAGTAGCTCCTTATTGCATTTAAATGATTTCAAATGTTTTTGTGTTGTGTAAAATAATAAATATGATAAACATTTTTTTAAAGATAGTAGGCAGTTGGTATTTTAGTTATTGTGCTAGAGCACCAAGTTTACTCCTCAACTGAGAATCTGCCGGCAAAGCCAACGCCCACTTCCTCAATCCAACTAACATGACTGAACTCAACACCAATATTGCACCGAGCACCGAAAACTTACTTGGCAACTCATTGAAGAACATTACCTGCCACAGGAAAGCAAAGACAATATCTGCAGACCGAGCGATGGCGACGGGGCCAGCCTGTTCCATCTGCAATGACATGGTCAGAAGAATCTGCCCCAGATAGCTAAACAATGCTAGGCATACCACTAGAAACCTCTCCGTGCCACAGTTAGGCATGCAAAGTGCCCCAAAAATCAATGAATAGAGAAAAGTCTGCATAATAGCAAAAGCACCAAAGTTTGTCATGATGACAGAGAAGTGTAACCCTTTAAGCACTCTCAACAACACATATGCGTTTGCACCAAATATAGTTGAGACAAATGCTGCAATTGCACCTCGCAAACTGTTATAATCTTTACTATTGTCTTCCTCAGGAGTATCTCCAAAAAGTAATGGGGGATGAGTGATAAGGACCACTCCTATAAGAGTCAAGATAATAGAGATCGTATTCCAAATTCCGCATGGCTCTTTTAGGAAAATACGGGCGAAAAATGCAACAAAAACTGGTACTGAGAAGACAATGACAGACGCATCGGCGAGAGGCATATTCCTAAATGCGTAGAAACTAAGCATTAGACCCACAGTGCCAACGACTGAGCGAAGGGCGAGTAAAACTCTCTTTCCCTGTGGATACACCGGCTGTTCTGTGTAAATAACTATCGGTATTGTCGGTAGTAGTACGCCGATGAACCGGAACATGGCCAGCTGCATCGGGTCGATGTTCACGAGGCTTTTAACGATGACCGAGCACAATGAGAAGAACAGCGACGAAAGCGTCGCAAGTATCAATCCCAGATAGGGGCATCTTTTCATCAGTGGTCGTTTGTTCTCTAATAAATTCGGTAAGGTCTCATCACCGCTTCCTGCTGACAAGTCCACGAGATGCTGCAGCTCCAAGTGCTCTGGCATAGCGTCTCGGAATACTGAAAAGAAGTTAAACTAGGCGTGAATAACATTTTGAATAGAACATATATTTTTAGCTAATAAAATGTGTTTTAGGTGTTCACTCACAGGTGTTTCGATGAAATTGAATGTATTTTGTTTCTAATAGATCACAGTCATTGTCTTCTTATTTATTTAAGCCTTTGCTAAATAAAAACACTCGTGAAAGGCTGAAAATCTGAAAATTCCAGCCAGAAAAATCGTGAAAATTATTTTGACTCTTTGACAGTTTTTATTTTTATTTGTTTTTCTTTTTGTAATCTGTGATTAGTTTTGTAGGGCCACAGATTAAGATCAACTAAACAGTGTTGCCATCGCAAGAAAATAAAACATTTCACTCATCGTGAATGTGTGGAGAGGCATGTGTGGTGTGTGTGTGTGGGTCTGTAAGTAAACTAGTCGGCTACACCGACATAATAAAAGTAAGTTTAACCGTTTACGAAATAAAAAATAATCTGTGTATGATAGTTAAAATCTGACAGTTCTTGTCTATGGTTATTTGGCGGGCTTTGTTTTTGTCAGTTTTTGTTTATTTTTTGCTTTGCTCGGCTTGTGTTGGTGAAATTTTAAAATCATGAAGCATGAAACATGATACTCTCACTTTCGCTTTGCAATGAATAATACTGGACCATCACAAGTTGCTAATGTTGCATTAATTTTACTGGAACACATTGAAACCCGAGTAGGCAAAGCAGAAGTTAAACAACGTAAGTAAACTCCACCTTTTATAACTTATTTCTAAATGTTGACTTAATCTCATACCAGCGCATTTACCTCCAGTTACAGACGAGGATCTTCTCTCCCTTCATTCGGTTTTCGGCGCAGCGTTTCGGAGAGCTCTAGACATCCTAGAAAAACAACCAAACTTAACCGTTTACTCGACAAGCAATAACTCGAGGGAACTCATCGAAATCAGGGGCGAGAAGGATCGCTGCTACCGGGTCTTTCCCCGTCTAAACTTCTGCCCATGCCTGGCCTTTAAACACCAAGTGATAGAGAAGAAATTACAAGTAACTTGCAAGCACATACTGGCTGCTAGGATAGCCTTGATCCTGGCTAGAACGAGTCGGCGTGAAGTGACTAATGACCAGTATTCGATGTTACTGAAGTCTATGTTTGAACTGGATGAGTAAAGATGGACGATGGGACGTCTCAGTACTATTTCACAGCGTCGATGGACTCTGGAAAGACGCTGTGTAGTTTGTTGAAAGCTATACAGTTTCAAGAGGTAAGTAACTTTTCTGCCATTGCAAATCAAGTTGTCTTGCTTGACCTGTGGTTGTAGATTGAAACCTAAGAAATGGGCAATAAGGTCCATTGTATTTTCCGTTGAAATCGATTAGGATGGTTAATAAATTAGACCACTTCAAAAATAGAAGATTTTAATTTTTTTTTAACAGAAAAATTACTATAGTTTACCTTACTTTAGGATTGAGTAAACAGACACCTTTTATAGTCTGTAACTACCTACAAGTTTGGGACATTCTCTTGTGCAATGTCCGAGAAATTTGGTGGATCCTTAGGAACTTACTACAAGTAAATTGCTAAAATGTCTTACAATTTACTACTTTGTCAACTTCTATTGTTTAAAATATTCCGTATCATGCATGACCATGACAATAATTACTGCTTTTATAAATTTCAGACAGCCGTGTTTTGTGCCATGCCGGAGGGCCTTAAGCTGACAGTGGAGGAAGGCAAGTGCGTGCAAGCGTCAGCCTACGTACCATCCGATAACTTCTCCGAATACCATGTGAGGAGTGATGTGGATGTCATGTTTAAAGTAAGTAGGCAGATGGAACAATTCGCAAATATCTGATACTCCTCCTTGCATTGGTATCCTCATCACTCAGGGTCGTAGTCATTCAATCGGAGCAATCCTTGTTGTACAATGTTTCGGCAGTTCTGCGGTGTATGGCATCACTGTGGGGTTGAGTGTGGAGCGGATTTGGTTGGTCCAACGTGTCAGGCATCTTCCTACTAGTCGCTTTCCATCGATTTTGCCTTTAGCGAAATATGTGATAAAACTATGTAAAGTACCCCGTTAGCTGCAACTATGAACATTACCACCAAAAACTATGTTGACATTATTGACCTATCAAGGTTGACATGGAACACGGAAGAGAGGACTCCCTTAAGGGTGGACGATAGAAGCGTGGCGGGAAATTCAAAATTTTCACAGTTTTTTACATTTTGTAGCTAAACTGAGCTATTCTTCGTTCGCAGCAATAAAACAGTATTCTTTTCATTATTGTAAACAACAGAACAACAATAATTCAGCTGATTATGTGTTCTGGTCTATGAAGCAGTGGCACTGCCCAAAAAACTTGTTGTAGACCAGAACACATAATCGGCTGAATTATTGTTGTTCTGTTGTTTCAATAATGAAAAGAATACTATGTTATTGCCGCAAACGAAAAATCGCTGAACAAAAATGGCTCAGTTTAGCTACAAAATGTGAAAAACTGTGAAAATTTTGAATTTCCCGCCACGCTGCTATCTTCCAGCCTTAAACTACCTGGCATCGATCAGTGTAACAGGAAGCAAACCGTCTCGGGACGAGCATATCCGAGCTTGAGATGAAGGCGCAAAATCGGCTAGAATGGAAAACTGATTAAGATCCCCTGATTAGGGATAACAGGATTTGATGATGATGAAGGTTGACATGAAAAAATGTGTATAAAATTAAATAAAATCCTAAGCTCCAACTCCTTGTTTATTTTTTTCAGATCAGCATAGCAGTACTAACAGAATGCCTCAACATTTTTGGTTCTGGAGAAGAGTCAAGTCTGAAAATGTACTACAGGAGTGAAGGCTCACCATTGTTATTAGTGTAAATGAGCGTTTCTCTTTTTTTTTACCACAACACGTTTGACTCATGTCCGGTGGGTTAGAAGACGTATAACTTTGTTGTTATATAAAAATTGCTGATACTTGTGTGCTTATATGCTTCTTTAATTATCATATTAATCAGAAAAAAATATGACACTATGTTAATAGACTGAATATCTAGTTAAAAATCAATTAATTACTAACCATGGAAATGCCCAATGTATGAAAAGTCAAATGTCCCACCTAACAAATTGTTCATTGAAACTTAAATATTTTTAAAAAGTTCTATGAAACCATCCCCGTATTTTGGTTTTAAAACGTGTTGAGAAGTATAAAGATCCACATTTCAATGGCATTTTAAGGGATTTATTCGTGTAACTGAGGGAAAAAATCTATTTTATGTGTGTCCCGAAAAAGTTCCAAACCAGAGGTCAGACTTTGTGACCCACTTTAGAGCCACAAGAGGGTAAAAATTACCATTTTACTAGAACTTTTTCGAATCTGGCCACTCTACAGTATGCCACAGAAAGCCGCAATATTCGTTTATGTGTCAGTGTTGCCACTGGGACAAGGCCATAACGGCGCGTCTACCTTGGTCCTCTAAGCAACTTCAACTTTGTGACCAGGATTCTAGGTAAGTTGATTAGAATTTGTCACATGTTTCTATTGTAGCATAATGCTCAACTACCTGACACTAAATTAAGTCATAGTAACAGTGGTTACTTGTCTTGTAGTTCCAATAATGTTTTTTTGAAAAAGTAACCGCACTATATGTGACCGTCCATTTTGCGACTTTTCTGTGGTCACGTATGCGACGGAATATTGAGTCACAAAAACTGAACTATTAAGGTACGCTTACATTTTAACAGCTCAAGAAAATGCCTCTAACATCGGCCAAAAAAAACAAGGCGCTAAAATAGAAGCAAAAAACAGAAGAAAGCAAGGAAGCGACTAGATAAAGGCCCAGATATAGGCATAATTTGCGCCGCCAATGAAAAAAAAAATCATATCTTCTTTTTGGATGCGTTTTTTGCTAAAAACGCGTCCAAAAAGAAGATATTTTTTTTTTTACAATAATAGTTGTAAAATGTTTTCTAATATTTAAAATATAATGTGTTTGTGTTTTCGAATCCGTAATTTATTTAAACTTACTTTCTTTTTGATTAAAATATATTGCGTAGTAGAGATGGAGCCTTATAAGATCTTTTTTGTAACCAACGGCTTCTTTTTTGTGACTGTCCCAAACTTTTGTTTTTAGTAATTCAATTTAAAGTACTAATTTATTAATTTAAGATAATGAAACTTATTTTGAAACTAAAGAAATACTCAACATATTAGGAAAAAATAAGTATTTGTTCATACAATGATTATTTTTGAAGTTATTGAAAACTTTAACATAAATTTTGGTTGAAGGTTACAAAAAATAATCTAAACCCTGATTCTGAAACTATTTTCAAGTTTTCATGATCTTTTTCAGGAAATATGATTAAAATGGTTGATTATCTATTAGATTTAGATCATTCTGATAATAGAAACTGCGACTTTATAGTATTTTTCATACAGAGAAGGAGTCACAAAATTGGAACCCTTAATCTACCTCTATTTAGTAATTATTATTTATTTCCCAAAATCTTCATTAAATTGGAGTTTCTTATGAAAAATCCAATAATATATTAGTTAAGCAATCGGAATTCATACAGAAAAGGATCATATAAAGATATTTTTAATTTCAGCGAACTTTTGAAAGTGTGGTAAAAAATTTGAGAACTGCTCAAATATGATTTCTTTATATTTTTCAAGTGGTGGAAAACATCGTGAGGAAACCTGCGATTTAGTTGGCTCCACTCATATTGACTTGTCTTTCCTGTGGGCTAGGCCGACTAAGCTTTCAGGATGGTATGTGCTGGGAAAGCCTTTGCATCTAAAACAATGTCACAGGCACTGCAGAGCGCCGAGTGGTCTCTTCACCCATCTAGTGTGAGTGAAGGTGCCACTGGACGTTGTATTTAAATCATCTCATTACGTAGATGCAAAGGCCTTTTTTTTTAATCTCCTCTTACTGACATGTTTGCAGCCTCCAACCCCAATCCGTGTCTAACGTGATGACAGACTGCGAGATCTCGACGCAGACCGCCGACTCGATTCTCGAGCTCCGAGACGAAGACACCTCTGAAGTCGCCAAGTTGGTACTCAAAGCGCCCGCCTTCTTAGGTAAGTACCTGAGTATTTGTTTGTGATGTCTCTATAAAACAGCATATTGCTTTATTCAAAACGCGAATGATCCAGGAACATTCATTGAACGAGCAAGCGAAGCGAGTGAAGTTCTCCGAGTCTACTGGAACAATCCGGCGTTTGTATGTTTGTATGTATGTATGTATGAATGTTCGTTCGACGATAACTTGAGTAAATTTAGTCGGATCGTCATGAAATTTGGTAGGTGGGTAAATGAGGCAAAGATAATTTTTAAGTTCGAACATGAGCCAAATCGGTCGAGGGGTTGCTGAGATATCGGGTCGCGAGTTCGTAGTTCGAGGCGAACCACTAGTTAGAATGGTTTTCCGCCGATCGAGGGCCATGTTAGCAACTCAACACCAAACTTATTGTCAAGTGGCAATATTTTTCTCTCTTCCTCGCTCTAAAGTGCTCTTGGAAGTAAATTCTGTTTTTTCAGTATTTACACCAGACTTTCAGTCAAAAACATGCTCAGACCATAAATCCTAGGTCCTAAATATAGCTACTACCTGCATAGCTGTTAGCCTACTATCATAGACTTACTACACCTAGACGGAGTCCGTCCATTCAAAACGCCGCCCGAAATTGAGGCGCCTCGCTTTGTATGTGTGCGTAAAGCTGCTGACTGTGACAATCGCCTACACAACACATGCACCCTAATAATGCTGCCAGCGTAATAAGCTTTTCACAATATTGTGACTTTCCTTCTGGTTGGTAAGGTGATAAACATGTGATAAACATATTAAATTATGTTTGCGGACAAGAAGTCCATGTTATTTAAAGTAACATTTCTCAATATTTGTGCGGATCTGTGATCTAAACAAAAAAATAAGTTATCTGTTGTACCCGACTGCCCTAGAACGAGGTTTATGTTTTTCGAGTGTATGTATGTATGTGTTACCGGCCAAACCCGATTTAAGGATAAACTATGTACCTAGTTTCGCCTAGGCCAAACCTAGTCTGGCCTAGCAAGAATATGTAAGCTTCAGGATAAACTAGTATGGCCTAGCCCGAGCTAATATTGACGAATGATTAGATGTGAATGTTACCATAATATCTCGTAAACTAAGAGGTTTAGCGCAAAAATAACGAAATTTTCGAACCCCTTAATAACCCCAGAACCAAGCCTTTTACTTCTATACGTGTTCTAAAAACCGACATACAGGGTGTAAACATACAGGGTATTCCTGAAAGTGTGACAGACAGTCGAAAAAGATTTAAAACAAAGGTTAGGTCAGTAGGTTTGGTTGGCGACATACTGACATACCTCTTTTTGTTTACGAATGGTTTTTAAACCGGACATACCGTAGACTTTTTGAATGTAGACTTTTTCAAATTCGGCCTCTAAATGCGTCCCCTACTGTTCAGATAATTACGGCGGGTTTGTTAATTTTAAGAAAATGTACTAGGCTAGCATAAATAAATAGAATCTGTATTACCCCTACTCTCTATACTCTATGCTCGTATGGAGAAACCAGTTTATCGAGTGGGGAATCAAAATGAACGGTTTTATAAATGGCTTACAAAAATATATAGATGCAACTTATGTTTTCAATGTAATTCGAAATCAGAAATGCTAAAGAATAACAAAAATTTCAATTATTATTACTCAACTTTGCTTTCGGGGGAATTTGTTTAGGTGCAGATAACTCCTTAATATCTCATAAACGGCTGAACCGATTTTGATGAAATATGTAGCTGAACCATTGCTATAAACCTTCGTTCAAATAAAAAAAATCTCATCCAAATCGGTTCACTCGCTTAAGAGTTACGCTGCCACAGACATACACTCACACATACACACACAATCACACAGACACAGCGGTCAAACTTATAATAACACCCCTCTTTTAGGATTAATGGTTAAAAATAATGGTCAAAATCGGTCCGCAAGGTAAAAAGTTATTGTTGAACACCCATATAAAAGCTACACAAATTGGAAACCTCCTACTTTTTTGAAGTCCGTTCATAAGTCGTTCATTGTTAAAGGAAAACTAAAACAAAGCTCTCTAGATTGATATTTCTAAAATTGTTTTTTTGTTTATTGTGATTTTCGACATTCTACCTACTGGCAACCCCATAAAAAATGTTATAATCCGTGCGGGATCAGAATGGGATAATACCTTTTGGAACTGAACCGAAAATGACAGTTCTCGAGAAGCGTCAGAAAAAAAATGTTACTTGTACGTTCTATCATAGGGTTATGAAATTGAAAATAAACAAAAATGTTTAATGGTTGTAGTCTAAAAGGATTAAATGTTATTGCATTTATTGAATAAAACGTGATAAAACTCGAGCAGACACCCACGCGCACAGAAAACACAAGCAAGTTTCGACGCGAGTTTGCCATAGACAACTAGAGTTTGCCGAAATGCTGACGCTACAGCTGACAGGCGGACCGCGAGCGTCTCAGTTCCAAAAGGTATTATCCCATTCTGATTCCGCACGGATTATAAATGTCATACGAAAGAAAAAAATTGAATCTAAATACGATCTTTTTCGACATAATATAAAGTGAAATCGTTGTAATTACTGGTGTAAAGTGATCCTCGTGCCTTCATCTTTCTTATCCGTGCTGTTTCTTCAGCCAAACACAGCAAAAACCCGTCATTTTGAATAAAATTGCAGGAGCTCCGTTCGCTAGAAAGTGACCTTGAACACTGACATGCCGTTTTGAAAAGTGTACCAATTTGGTATGCATTTATTTGCTTCACTTTGCGAGCACTGATTGCGATTCTAGGTGTCCTAATTCTATGCCTACTATACTAGTTTCCAACGTGATGACGACTGACCTCGACTCTGTCTCGAGATCTCGTCTCGGTGATCTCGACGCAGACCGCCGACTCGATCCTCGAGCTTCGAGACGAAGACACCTCTGAAGTCGCCAAGTTGGTACTCAAAGCGCCCGCCTTCTTAGGTAGGTACCCACCTAAGTATTTAGGACGCTCCCTCATTTCTTATCCGATTTCGATATTCTTGCCACTTAGTACAAGTTGTTTGTAGTAATCATCGAATTCGATTGCACCCTGTAGTTAGCAGCGGGTATCACCAGCGACCTCTCATTTTGTAACACTGTATATTTTATTTTATTTTTATAATAAGGTGCTGTTACACACAACAGACTAAAACATTTAAGTAATTTATAACTGTACTTATACTAGTGGTTCGCCCCGAACTGTGAACTCGCGACCCCATATAAACTTAACAACCCTATATCTCAGTAACCCCTCGACCGATTTGGCTCATGTTCGAACTTAAAAATTCTCTTTGCCTCATTTACCCACCTACCAAATTTCATGACGATCCGACAAAATTTACTCAAGTTATCGTCGAACGAAAATTCATACATACAAACATACATACAAACATACATACATACAAATGCTTGTTGCCGGATTGTTCAAGTAGACTCGGAGAACTTCGCTCGCTTCGCTCGCTCGTTCAATTATTCACTTAAGCTTCGTCAAAAAATTAAAATAAAATAAACATGTCACAAAGAAAAAAACCATAAAAAAACAATCAGAAATGCACACACACACACCCT
Source organism: Zelleria hepariella (assembly GCA_949319315.1). Taxonomy (NCBI): domain Eukaryota; kingdom Metazoa; phylum Arthropoda; class Insecta; order Lepidoptera; family Yponomeutidae; genus Zelleria; species Zelleria hepariella. The sequence continues at coordinate 3,644,716 of OX439396.1, read as the reverse complement.
CACACAAACACACATCCTCACATACCTTAACCAAATAAACCACTCCGGGCCATCTCCGAACCAAAGGACATCGCCGCGTTACCGCGTTGAACAGCTAAGGAGATCCTTTGCATCAGAAATGTCCCGGAGCGGTAGTCGAAGCCACGGTATATTATTGTTTGTCAGGTCTACTTGCGGACATAGAGCGGTCGTGTGACGTGTTGGAGCTGCACCTGTCTCCGGAGCACCCAAATGTCAGCATCGTCACTTACGGCATGCAGGTGAGCCAAAAATTTATTCATCTGTCGTGGATGTAAAGGCCCAAGTTGTATACTCATACAAATAACTTTCTTCCAAATGTTCATATAAGGTGTTTGTAAGAGAGACAAGGCAACAAAGCATATTATAAATGTAAATATAACACACAAATAACTAAAATATAACGAACACTTTATCGGGCTGTAGTCACCCTTCAAATAAGGTGTATTGTTCCTTGCAGGACCGGTCCTGTATAGACGTGCCGAAGTCGTCAGACATGATGCAGACATTCAGCTGTGAGGAGCCAGTCACGCTGAAATACCAGCTACACCACATCAGGCTTATTATGAAGGCTCTTGGTATTTCTAGTAAGGTTGGTATGAAGCCTAGCACGAAAGAAAAAAAGACAAAAGAAAAAAAAAGCTTCGCGTTAAGTGATTCCTGATAAATCGGTTTCAGGTCGTCCTACGCTGCAGTTCGAATGGTCTCCTCCTGTTGCAATTGAAGTTAGAAAAAGAAGACCAACGACAGATGTTTTCAGAGTTCTACATAGTGCCTTTGCTTGACGACTAAGGTAAATAACTTTGTTAAATAACTCGCCCTAACCAAGTTGAACGAGCGAGCGAGGATGACCGAGTCTACTGTAACAATCCGGCGTTTGTATATGTTTGTATATTTGTATGAATGTTCTTTCCTCGATAACTTGAGTAGGTACATTTGGTCGGATCGTCATGAAATTTGGTAGGCGGGTACAAAAAACGAACTTGAGCCAAATCGGTCAAGGAGTTGCCGAGACATAGGGTTGTATAGCGCGTGCCTGCGCGAATGGTGTTAGCAAAAAGTAACACATCGTGAGTTCACAGATTGGGGCGAACTACTAGTTATAAGAGGATAGACTTGAAGGGTGGAAATGCAGAGCCTTAATAGTGTTGTAATAAGATACAGATTTCAAAATATAATGGTCTATATTTCTCATTCTTCAAAATGTACACAGACTTACAAGGAATGTTTTAATAGTTAAACTGTATGCATGGGATTGTACAAAATTTATCGGGGATGGTTCCGGTTGGTTCACCCCTCATTTGCCGAGGATATAAAATCCAGAAGGGGATATAAAATCTACACGGGTCTTGAATTCTCGATAAACAGTTTTATCCCGCTTTAGCCACCTTGTATTATTTTACTCCGATCATTATTTTTTTGCGAACATTCCATTTTGGCGAACTACAGGCGCAAAATTGACGGTAATATACTGACCTGTGTTATATTGGGGAGCGGCAACTTAGTCAAACAAGAAATTTATAGATTTTACATAATTTTGTTAAACTAGTAGAACCACCACCGTGCCAAGAGAATAGGATTATCAAGTAATTGTTACAATAGTTTTAAGTACTTAATGAATATTCTTGTATCGTAATACACAAGTATAATTAAATTGAACATCTCGTATTAATTCCACAAATCACATAAATTACCTAACTAATTAATTATTATGAATAAGTACAACACAGCAAAGAAATTTTAAAACATTTTCGATCCGGTTCGAAGGACCAATTTCTCTTGACGCTACGCCTTGTATCCTTAAAGTTACGTTACGACTAGAGTTTACTATAAAAACTATTTATTTGTAGAAACTATGTTTCCTCAAAAATTTGTATAATTACCATATTTTATTGTGTTAAAAGTAGTATTTTATCTATCCCATTGGTTGCCACATTGATTTTTCCTAATATTTTTTTCATAAATTAAACAGTTTCCACGGTAAGTTCAAGGCCGTATTCACACTTGTACTTGAAATAAAGAAGCAAGAAATTGCTACAAGACGTGAGAATATTCTGCAATAAGGATTAGGACCCTATTGACTTAGTAAAACGATTTACTTTTATTCAATAATTACTTACCGTTAAGGTATTTCATAATTAATGTTACTAAAAAGAAAAACAGTGCTTGTTACAAGTGTGAATAAAGCTGAGAATCAACACTCCATACAACGTTCCTTCGTCCAATCGACTCTTACAATGTTCTAGATAATTGCCTACAACAACTTACAAATTATTTTGGCCAAGCCTTATCCTGGGGCTTTAGTCCGTAACACAATGGCGTCCCAGGTAGAAGGACAAAACCGAGATTTTTTCGTTGCTCTCCTACAACCAGCGAACTAATCTTCTTCTTCTCCTTCTTTGCTGTACTACAAAAACATTAAAAGGACCGACGCTGGACCGACAGCATTAATAAATCGTAAGTGAAACCGTCAACCGGGAGCCCATTTGGGCACCATTGAGTTACAGGCTAAGGGCCCTGCTCAAACGATACAAAATCTAGACGTACCTATTCAGGCTATTTGTGTATTTACATCGAATTAAGAATATTCTGATATCTGCACGCTTTGTATTGCACAAAATTAAAAGTGAACACGATGACAATGGAAACCAACCGCGCTACTTATAAATAGGGGCCGATCTCTGAATTGAGAATTTTACTAAGTAATTACTTAAGTATTGGTCTGTCACGTTCTTTTGTGAGAAATCTTCAGAGACAGAACGATACTTTAAGGCCCAGATCTAGGTCGCGCTTGTAGTGCCTTTAGCGAATTTCTCAATTAAGAAATCGGCAGTATATAGAATACCTAAACTTTCGTGAGCACTGCACATTTTTCTATTAAATTACGGCAAAATAAAAGTGAGTAAAATCGTGATTTAATAGAAAAATATAGAATACCATTTATTGAGCATAGGGAGTAATCAAAGAATAGTCACACAAAAAGTTTAAGTAGGTAGCTAAGTATGCTCAGTACCTATAAGATGTAGGCCCGTTTTCTGAATTGAGAATTATACTAAGTAAATACTTAACTATCGTTCTGTCACGTTCTTTTGTGAGAAATTCGCAGAGGCAGAACGATATTAAAGTGCTTGCTTAGCGAATTTCTCAAATCAGAAATCAGCAGGTAGTGTATTAAATCCAAAGCTCTTACATAGCCCTGATCCCTTTATACCTAACAGTGTTTTTCAATCTTTTTCATGTTTTACTGTGGAAAAACCTTTCACGACCCCCTACCAGGTTTTTGTCTATAAAGTTAAGTTGGTACACCAACTTTAGAACATAAACGTGACCCTAACAGGGGGTCGCCACCCAGTTTGAAAAACACTGCTTTATAATAATGCTTACCGGAGTGTATACTCAGCGGTGTCAAAAAATTGTAAGCTAATAAACATGAAATCAATTGTTCTAGCATTCGTCTAAAAACAACAGGGTTAACACGCTAATACGCAAACAAACATCTTCGCAACTTTACACGTTCACTTTAAGTTGCCCCTTTACAATCAGCTCATACTCATTTAGTGGTAATTCACCCTTACCTATAGGTACCTACTCTTCTCTTCCTCGCCAGTATCGAGGCTTTACAAATCAGTGCTACCGAAAACTCTTAGAATTGTTCGTTTTAGTTCCGTCCGCTTCTCTGATAGATTTCCTTGGCGTCATGGTTTCCAAACCACACTGACTTTGCTGGCGCCATTCAAATGCTATAGGAAACGGAGCCTACCACCCTGGCACTAAAGTCCAACCTTAAACGAAGCTGTACTGGTTATCAAAGGCGCGGTTGACGTAATGCGCCCCTCTGGCCGCGAGTCATTCTTTAATTGACGCGTCACCTTACAACAGGAAACCGTACCTTAGCACCCTGGCACTAAAGTCCAACCTTAAACGAAGCTGTACTGGTTATCGACAGCGCGGTTGTGGTGATGCATCCCTCTGGCCGGTCCCCTTGCAATAGGAAACTGGAGCTTAGCACCCTGGCACTAAAGTCCAACCTTAAACGGAGCTGTACTGGTTATCGACAGCGCGGTTGTGGTGATGCGTCCCTCTGGCCGGTCCCCTTGCAATAGGAAACTGGAGCTTACCACCCTGGCACTAAAGTCCAACCTTAAACGAAGCTGTACCTACTGGTTATCGATGGCGCGGTTGTCGTAATGCGCCCCTCTGGCCGCGAGTCATTCTTTGATTGACGCGTCACTTTGCAAAAGGAAACCGGAGCGTCGCGAGTTATTCTTTTATAGACGTCCCCTTGCAATAGGAAACTGGCGCTTACCACCCTGGCACTAAAGTCCAACCTTAAACGAAGCTGTACTGGTTATCGACGGCGCAGTTGTCGTAATGCGCCCCTCTGGCCGCGAGTTATTCTTTGATTGACGCGTCACCTTGCAAAAGGAAACCGGAGCGCCGCGAGTTATTCTCTTATAGACGTCCCCTTGAAATGGGAAACTGGCGCTTACCACCCTGGCACTAAAGTCCAACCTTAAACGAAGCTGTACTGGTTATCGACGGCGCGGTTGTCGTGACGCGCCCCTCTGGCCGCGAGTTATTCTTAGACGTCACCTTGCAATAGGAAACTGGAGCTTAGCACTCTGGTACTAAAGTCCAACCTTAAACGAAGCTGTACAGCTGTACTGGTTATCGACGGCGCGGTTGTGTTGATGCGCCCCTTTGGCCGCGAGTTATTCTTTTATAGACGTCACATTGCAATAGGATTCTGGAGCTTACCACCCTGGCACTAAAGTCCAACCTTAAACGAAGCTGTACTGGTTATCAAAGGCGCGGTTGACGTAATGCGCCCCTCTGGCCGCGAGTCATTCTTTGATTGACGCGTCACCTTACAACAGGAAACCGTACCTTAGCACCCTGGCACTAAAGTCCAACCTTACACGAAGCTGTACTGGTTATCGACAGCGCGGTTGTGGTGATGCATCCCTCTGGCCGGTCCCCTTGCAATAGGAAACTGGAGCTTAGCACCCTGGCACTAAAGTCCAACCTTACACGAAGCTGTACTGGTTATCGACGGCGCGGTTGTCGTGACGCGCCCCTCTGGCCGCGAGTTATTCTTTTATAGACGTCACATTGCAATAGGAAACTGGAGCTTACCACCCTGGCACTAAAGTCCAACCTTACACGAAGCTGTACTGGTTATCGACGGCGCGGTTGTCGTGACGCGCCCCTCTGGCCGCGACTTATTCTTTTATAGACGTCACATTGCAATAGGAAACTGGAGCTTACCACCCTGGCACTAAAGTCCAACCTTAAACGAAGCTGTACAGCTGTACTGGTTATCGACGGCACGGTTGTGTTGATGCGCCCCTTTGGCCGCGAGTTATTCTTTTATAGACGTCACATTGCACTAGGATTCTGGAGCTTAGCACCCTGGCACTAAAGTCCAACCTTACACGAAGCTGTACTGGTTATCAAAGGCGCGGTTGTAGTAATGCGCCCCTCTAGCCGAGAGTCATTCTTTGATTGACGCGTCACCTTACAACAGGAAACCGTACCTTAGCACCCTGGCACTAAAGTCCAACCTTACACGAAGCTGTACTGGTTATCGACACCGCGGTTGTGGTGATGCGTTCCTCTGGCCGGTCCCCTTGCAATAGGAAACTGGAGCTTAGCACCCTGGCACTAAAGTCCAACCTTACACGAAGCTGTACTGGTTATCGACAGCGCGGTTGTGGTGATGCATCCCTCTGGCCGGTCCCCTTGCAATAGGAAACTGGAGCTTAGCACCCTGGCACTAAAGTCCAACCTTACACGAAGCTGTACTGGTTATCGACGGCGCGGTTGTCGTGACGCGCCCCTCTGGCCGCGAGTTATTCTTTTATAGACGTCACATTGCAATAGGAAACTGGAGCTTACCACCCTGGCACTAAAGTCCAACCTTACACGAAGCTGTACTGGTTATCGACGGCGCGGTTGTCGTGACGCGCCCCTCTGGCCGCGACTTATTCTTTTATAGACGTCACATTGCAATAGGAAACTGGAGCTTACCACCCTGGCACTAAAGTCCAACCTTAAACGAAGCTGTACAGCTGTACTGGTTATCGACGGCACGGTTGTGTTGATGCGCCCCTCTGGCCGCGAGTTATTCTTAGACGTCACCTTGCAATAGGAAACCGTACCTTAGCACCCTGGCACTAAAGTCCAACCTTACACGAAGCTGTACTGGTTATCGACGGCGCGGTTGTCGTGGTGCGCGCCGCTGGCCGCGAAGAGAGCCTCGAGCTCGGCGCGGCGCATGCGCACGTCGCTGCCGTGCGTCACGCCCAGCTGGAAACAAGAGCCCGGGTGTAATGTTGGTGTCTCTCGCTTTTAGGGGTCGACCATTAATCACGTGATGTTTTTTTGCCATTTTTAACCCCCACCCTCCCCCCTGGTGCACGTTTCATATAACTGACATACATATTTTATTATGACTGCGTAGTCGATTTGACATGAGGTTACAAAAAAGGTTTGTTTACAAACCGACCTATCAATGAACATCGAATTGTCATAATAAAATATTTATGTCAGTTATATGAAACGCGAGCCTGGTGATACGTGGTGAGGTTCAGGCCCACCCCTCTCCCATCTAACGTGTAGTTTTTCGGTACAAAGCGTCTTATAATTTTTCCAGAGTAGGTATCTTTAAAATCTAATTTAACTCTGGAGAAATAATCACCGCGATCAAAATGTCTAGTCATACATTTAGGTTTCAGGTTGTTATTGGTTGCCAGAAAATTTATAAAGGAAATGTGCAATCAACATACCTACAGGTGGTCCAATTTTTTTTCCCTCCGGTCCGTAAGGACCGAAACTCAAAATGCCCTGATTTCATTGTGCCTAAATTTCAATTTGCCTTTGTCCCATAATGCCTGAAATCCGTAATGACTTAATTTTAGTTTGTCTAAATCTCAATGACTGAAATTCAGTATGTTTTTTTTTTTGGCTAGAGCGCATTCGCTTTTCGAGTTACAAATTGCGTGTTCAACAAAAAAAAAAAAACCTACACGTGATATCTCACTTTACCCCCCCTCACCCCTCGTGATATTTAGTGACTTTCGGAACTCCCCCCTTTCGAGCCTCACGTGATTGATGGACGACCCCTTACCAGTCAGGGATAACGCATAAGGAAGATGCACAGACATTGAAGATATCTCTTTTTGACTAGTGTGCCTACGACAAATGGGCCCTGATTGTTAAGATGAAATACGTCTCACAACTAGCGCCGCCACTGGAAAAAAAACCATATCTTTTTTTTAATGCGTTTTTAGCAAAAAACACTCCTGCGATTTCTCAACGCGAGGCTTAACTATTTTTAGGTACTAAGGTTTGATTCCAGATCCTAGAACTTAAGAATGTAATCGATTCTCGCCAAAAGTGGCCACTTTTGGCGAGAATCGATTGCATTCGTAGGAAATCCAATCCTGGAATCCAAACCTTAGGTCCTAAAAATAGTTAAGCCTCGCGTTGAGAAATCGCAGGAGCGTTTTTTGCTAAAACGCATCCAAAAAAAAGATATGATTTTTTTTCCATTGGCGGCGCTAGTTGTGAGACGTATGGCGTCTTAACAGAGAAAGGAAAAAAGTTTTTCCCTCATTGCAGATGATTGTGACCATCGCTTGAAGGTACTCCTAGCAAGGTAGAAGCCACGCGCGCTTGTCAAGTATCTTATTCTATCTTCCACTTGACATTATGGTTCACCATCATGTCAAGTGGAAGATAAAAAAGGATATCTAAAATGATATAAAATCATTGAAAGCATTTTCTTTACTATTTTCTTAGGTTTGCGCAAGCACATTTTGGTTTGCATTTTCCTTCTTCTTTAAATAAGTTCAGCGCCATCTGTCGAGAATTTGAAAGTGAGTTTTAATTAAAACTTCATCAAGGTAAATGGACAGAAAAAAATATACGCCTCGTTGAGATCCCAAAGTAGGGCTAGAGTCGTAGTTATGGGTAGAGTTAGTATTCTGCATTCAGTATACTTTTTGAACAAGGCATAGGTATTAAGATAAACAAGATAGAAGTACTTACCAATGCAACTATTTACAGCACAATATTTACACAACATCAACAATAAACGCACACACTGTATACAGCCTCAACAAAAATCCAATGAAAAAATGCAAAATAAAATTTAAAGAAAAAAAAACAAAGCCATTCCAAAGAAAAAAAAAAGTTTAATAATAAAATGTACAACCAAATAACTATGATTAAAGCTGAGAAGAACGAATAAGTTCGATTTGTACAAAATACACTTTAAATAATAGCGTTTGCGATGCACAGATGTGAAGAAAGACGTGAAGTTAAATAAAAATCGACCTTATTTGAAAGCAATAATTTAGAAAATACAATGTAATTTCTACATCTTGCATCTTTGCATCGCAAAAAATACAGCCAGGCAGTCTCATGGTCATTGTATGTATGTCAAATTGAGTAGCCTGGCCATAGAAAGTTACCTAAGATGATAAATTAATCACGAATACCTAGAGAGTGATAGTTTAACAAAGAGTTTATAATAAACCACCTACCTCTAAATGTGTACTATATACAGGCTTTACATACTTACCTAATTAATTATAATTACATAGTACCTTAAAAAAATGGCAAGCAGCTTTGTTCTGCCATAAGCTGTTTTTTTTTGTACCTAAAGTATCAAATAATATCGACGCCAAAAATAGTTACACACGAAACCTACACATAGGTACAGCTAGGTTATATTTAGTAACAATAGTTTACAAACATTGTCATTTCAATAAATAAATAAATGCAATATCAGGAATCAAAATTTAAATCTTAATATACAAGGTGTTGTAAAAGTACCTAACTCTTTTTACAGGGTAATAGCACCCGGTGATAGGGATGTCAACTTAATTTTTTTTTTGCTCTATGACGCTCCGTTGATTTTTAAATTAATAAAATGTGAACATGGCGGGAGAAAAGTATTTTTTTAAATATTGTTTCCATTGATTTTCAGAATGTTTTAACAACTCAAAGCTATGTAAATGCACCTACACACTTAAAAATATTTTAAAATTTGAGCTAATACCAAAAACAAAAAAGTTATGATTTTTTTCATTCAATTTTGAGGTTATAAAATAAAAATTGTTTTTTTTAAACTTTTTTTTACAGATTTGACATCCTGTTGACCACTAGGTTACACCCTGTAAAAAGAGTTAGGATGTTTTGTAACACGTTGTATAAAACAAAGTCGTGTTAGTTACACCATTTATAACTCGAGAACGGGTGGACCGCTTTTTATGATTTTTGATTTGTTGTATTTCTCTCCGCCCCGAATAGCAGAATAACCATTAAAACAACGGAAAAACTCACGAGAAAAAAAAAACAAGTCTGCGCGGACGAAGTCGCGGACAAAAGCTAGTATCTTATAAAAGTTACGTCTAAAATGAACACTAGTATCATCTGTACTAGTAAATCTAATTATTCATAAGACATCTAGTTTAAGTGTAAAAAATAAGAAAATATTATTTTTCTTTTGATATGTCCGCGATTTCGTAGTGAAATCGTAAAAGGTCATTTTATTTCCTGAGGTCGCTACACCGTCGAAAATCCATGCATCTGACAAGCGGAATTGGTGCGAAACGCGTAAAAAAACTCAAAGATACGAATAAAGAAACCTGAGCGTGTGAGGCATTATACCCTCAACGCAAAAATCTCCAACCCGCATTGAGCACGCGTGGTGATTAAGCTCGAACTCTCTCTGAGAGAAGGCCTTTGCCCAGCTAGTGGGACATGTACAGGCTACTTCTTACTTACATTTTTTTACAAATAAAATATTTGAATATAACTAGCATGATACGCTCGATAAGTGGTAGTTAGATAGAGCAGCGCGAGGCGAGCATAAGACAGATTGTTTACAAAAACAAACATATTTTGTTTTTTTCTAAAGCACTAACCGAACATTATAAAGATTTTTGTAAGCTAAAAAAATCGCTATTGGTAGAGCGCCTGCACGGGCTGCACGGTATGCAAGAGGTTGCTTGTACAAATCTTTAAAATCAAACATATTAAATTAAAACAAATAGCATCTCTATATCTCGGTGGGCTATGCTAAAAGGCCGTGATGAATGTTGTTACGCTGACGTTACAGTGATATTACATTCAGAAAGTGCATTTGTTATGAATGGCCCGTTTTCAATCAAAGCACATATTCAGCACTTCATAGATGGCACTTATAGGCTGCCCATACAAGAACTGGGACACGTCTTGTAAAATTTCGCTTAGCACAGATTAATTTTGACAGTTGCGTTCCGGTTCTTCTATGGCCACGCCTGTAAGCGCCATTTATGAACTGCTTTGAATTTTTGCATTGAAAACGACTCATTGTTTCAAAAATAATAATGTAAGTTTAGCAACCCAGACAAAACAACACTACACGTACGGACGAAACTATATCTACATATTATGAAACTTATTTTGAGAACAGTGGGCTTATCCTGTAAAAAATCCGGACAGTTCCTAGTTCTCAAAACTGGTTTATTTGCCGGATAATTGCTCTTATCGAAATAAACAATCGTTTTTTAATTAATATTTCCCGTAAATAAACCAGTTTTGGCAACTGTGCGTCTTTTTTTACAGAATAAGATCTCAGGTCCGGATTGAGGACGCCATGTGAACCCAGGTATGAATTTTGTAAGGTTGTTGTTTTTCGATAGGACAAACGTAAAAAAAAAAACTTTTTACTAATTAAAATGCTGCCCCGGTACGACACATTTTTTTTTATCACGCTTGCTTGTACACACGACAGCACGTTGACCCTTACACGCTAGCACTCTATTCGCTTACGTTACGGGCGACTTTACAACAAAAGTGTACACTCAGACGTGATGTCGTGTGTACTTTAAGGAAGGCCGGCCACATGCGGACGGAAAAAAATCGAATCAGGATTCCGAACGCAGTAACTGCGTACAAATCTATGGAGCTACCACACACATACAGTTTTCCGTCCGTAATTCCGTCCGTATGTGGCCGGCCTAAGGGTTATAGTATAGGCACGCACGATGCGTAGTGCTTTGCACGGCTCTTATCTTAGTCGCTTACGCTTCTAACTACTTCTAAACGTGGCGACATGGCGATAAACGTACGAAGTAAACTACTCGATAGCACGATTATACTGAACCGGATCGAATGAGAAGTAATTCAGTGGTGATTCGTAAAAATTCGCACGAAAACAGATGTGAGAAAATGTTGAGTGCCGGGCCGCTATTTTGTGTTTCTATCTAGCACACCAACTTCTTCTTTCGCGTACGCTACAAATTATTACTAGTTACTACAAATTATTACTAGCTGGACAATATGGCGGGGAAATTGCGTCACTCTCTAATCTGAATGCTAAGACACCGCGACGAACGTTTCGTTGACTAGCGTAACGCCATCTCGCTTTATTTCACTATGCAAAGCAAGATAAAAAGGTTTGACGCGGTTTCGTGCCGCTGGGGCTAGAGATAATTCTGAATTGGTCATAGAAAGTTACGTCGCGCCGATCCGCTGTTAAAATTCGCCCACGACGAGAGCAATGAAAACGTTGTGCCGGCCGCCATTTTGTTTCTCTAGTCATTCTCTATCTAGCACACCAACTAGTCTGTGCAGTGGCTCACTTGTTGCCGCGCCGCGTCCTGGCTCACCACGTACTCTGTGAGCGTGACGTCAGCGGCGCCGCCAGACTCCAGCGGTATGGGGTGCGCTCGGAAATGCTCCAACATGTCGTGAACGTTCGGGAACCAAAGGTGCTGCACGCGACATTGGCCCATCTCGCTCAGTGTCATACGGAGGTGTTTCGCTCGGCCCTGCGCAGAAGGGAGATAGAGAGGGTTAATAACGCTCGCTGGAAATTGTTCTAACACCTTATACAGGGTGGCCCAAACATAGACGTCAAGCGAGAAAATCTAGATAGCTGACACTGAGGGCTACCCGAATCACCCCCATGTATGTTCAGCCATTTTTTGTCGTTTAGAAGTTATGAGGCTTTTAAGGTTTTTTTGAAAAAAATTACCTAGCATTCGATTTAATTTTGTAACTTTTTTTTCTTTTGTCTTTTCAGCAATATTTTTTATTCTTCAGAGTCTCAGATAAATTATCTATCACCGAAAAAATAATGATCAGCTATGGACTTTTAGAAGATACCGCAATTTGGAGCCAAAGTACAAAAATGTTGTTTTCGAGAAAACATCACTGAAATAGTTAGTATGGGGAAAAAAATAGGTAGAGGTCTGAAGGACTTTTTATTGATTTCAAAAACTTTCCCAAAGCCTCATTCTTCAGAATAATACAAAAAACTTGTCACTTTATGGGACTTTTATTCAAGTAATTTGCGATCAAAGTCGAAAAACTGGAGTTGGAAGAAATTTTATTTTAATCAATTTTCATTTATTTTGGTCGATTCGGACAAAAAACATTGCGGATCGGTTTAAAATCATCTGTCAGTAGGATCTGCATTAGAATTTCACGAAAAAATAAAAAAATAAAGTCATTTCATTTTCAGACTTTTTTTTATTTTTTTTCTTTAAATTTATTTTTTTCTTCATGTTTTGAAAGTAAATGCGATAATAAAATAATTTAAAAATCAAATAATGAAAAAAAAAGAACAAAAAAAATAAAATATTTGATGGTATTTTTTTTTATTTTTTCGTTAATTTCCAATGCAGACCGTGCTGACAGCCAATATTAAGCCTACCTGCAATTTGTTTTGTCCGAATCAACAAAAATAAATGAAAATCGATTGAAATAAAATTTCTGCCAACTCCAGTTTTTCGACTTTGATCGCAAATTACTTGAATAAAAGTCCCATAAAGTGACAGGTTTTTTGTATTATTCTGAAGAATGAGGCTTTGGAAAAGTTTTTGAAATCAATAAAAAGTCCTTCAGACCTCTACTTATTTTTTTCCCCATACTAACTATTTCAGTGATGTTTTCTTGAAAACAACATTTTTGGACTTTGGATCAAAATTGCGGTATCTTCTAAAAGTCCATAGCTGATCATTATTTTTTTGGTGATAGATAATTTATCTGAGACTCTAAATAATAAAAAATATTGCTGAAAATATAAAAGAAAAAAAAGTTATAAAATAAAATTGAATGCTAGGTAATTTTTTTCAAAAAAACCTTAAAAGCCTCATAACTTCTAAACGACAAAAAATGGTTGAACATACATGGGGGTGATTCGGGTAGCCCTCGGTGTCAGCTATCTAGATTTTCTCGCTTGACGTCTATGTTTGGGCCACCCTGTATAGTCCGGATACTTTGTTACACCTTCATAAACCAAAATAGGTAGGGCCGGCCACAGTCTAGGATATCCCATATAGCTCTTACCGCGCGCTGCATAAGGGCGCCAATCGAACAAAAAGAGGTAACTAGGTATCCTAGCGTGTTGTATGAAAGAAGCGTTTACTCTTGCATGTTAAATCGATATCAACCGAGTGTTAACTGGACATAGGTTTCTTCTAAGGGGTGTTCTCCTAGCCGACGACGCTCGATAAACATGGCACTAGGACATAGAGTTTTTCGAACTGATTTATAGATTTATAATCCATGCGCAGTCAGAATGGGATAAAACCTTTTGGAACTGAACAGAAAATGACAGTTCTCGAGGAGCGTCAGTAAAAAAAATTTTGTTCTATCTTCTATCTTAAGGTTATGAAATATAAAATACACAAAAATGTTTAATGGTTGTAATCTAAAAGGATTAAATGTTATTGCATTCATTGAATAAAACGTGATAAAACTCGAGCAGACACCCACGCGCACAGAAAACACAAGCAAGTTTCGACGCGAGTTTGCCATAGACAACTAGAGTTTGCCGAAATGCTGATGCTGACGCTACGGCTGACAGGCGGACCGTGAGCGTTTAGTTCCAAAAGGTATTATCCCATTCTGATGCCGCACGGATTATACTCGGAATCATTTTGGCGGACACTAAAGCCTTTCCCGAGCGCGCATTTTAAGAGTCGGTAGTTACCTGAAAGTTGCAGGTACCAGGTAGCAACCGTGCGCTGTGGGTCCTCCCGCCAGCACTAAGCTCGCAGCCGCCGCTTGCGCCAGCGTCCCGTGGAACCACGGCCATTCCACGAGCGAGATCCAGCCGTGGAACCACATACACAAGGCTAGCGAGAACCGCCCAGAGTGCGCTCAGAGCTCTGGACTAGATCTAGAGCCACTTAGGGATTAGATGTTCTTGGGGTGCGTTTTCTACTACTAAGTTTCTAGCTGCGCAGCGCGAGAAAAAAACTACCGAGAAAAACATACCAGTAAAAATTCCTTAGCAGAACTCATACAAGGTCTCTAGCTGTGCTCAGAGTTCTGGACTAGATCTAGAGCCACTCAGGGATTCGATGTTCTTGGAGTGTGTTTACGACTTTTCGTGTCTAGCCGCGCAGCGCGAGAAAAAACTACCGAGAAAAACTTACCAGTCAAAATTCCTTAGCAGAACTCATACAAGGTCTCTTAGCTGCGCAGCACCATTCAAAACCATTTTGTACGAATCAGAATCGTCGATCAATTGATCTAAAAGGTGAGTGGCCTTTTAATAGTGACATAAGTTACCTGGAAGTTGAAAGTGAGCACGTATTCTCCGCGCCTGGTCTCGCTCTGTCGCACCAGGTAGCACCCGTGCGCTGTGGGTCCTCCCGCAAGCACTAAGCTCGCAGCCGTCGTGCGCGCCAGCGTCCCATGGAACCAGGGCCATTCTACGAGTGAGATCCGGGACGAGCCCTCGCAGACCTCCTCTGCTATCGAGCCTGAAAGTCAAAGGAGTACCGGTGATATTGTTAGTCAAGGTTTTTAAGGGCATGTCCTGTAAAACATGGTTCAAAACATGGGAAATCCACTCAACCTTTGAGTGTCAAAATATAGAAAATAGCCCTTAATGAAATGAACAATTTTTTTTTTCACTTTTAAAAACTATTATTTATACAGGGTGGATTTTTGAGACTGGCCAATAAGGGCAAGTACCTATAGTTACAGGAAAACATTCTTAGGAGACCTTCCATTACTTTTTGAGACATTATAAATTGCATTCACAGATTTTGGAAAAATGTACATCAGTGAAAAAAGCGTTTTCCTGTAACTATAACGGTTAAGGTACCTGCCCTTACTGCCCCGTCTCAAAAATCCACCCTGTATGTTTTGGCTCTTATTATATACTCACAATTATGTATCAGTTTTGATGAGGCACATGTCTTGCTCTTTGACATCACCAGACTGGGCAGTAGCTACTACCCACATCTGTCACTACATTATTCACGTATGATAACTACCCCAAGTCCAATACACAACATGCCTTTCCTTCGGGATAGTCCACACTATTGTCTTATTGTACTTCACTTACACTATTTTATTCACTTTAATAATTCACTCACTATGAGTCCTAACCTAACATGCTTTTCTTTATCTTCATGCTTTTAAATATATTCTATATCACTCCCCATAATCTCTTCCAGATCTTCATCATCATCATCCTCATCTTGTGTGCTATTGCCTTGTTCTTCTGCTAAGGCGATTCTCTTTTGTTGTGGAGATGGTGATGTAGGCGACAGGGAGCGCGGTCTCTTATTTCGGATATCTGTTGATTCCTCTTGACAATTCTGATGAATGATCAGATCTTCGGGCCCTGACACGCCAATGATCTCTGCCCATTCCTGTGGTGGTGGAATAATAATTCCATCAACTTCTTTCTCCACTCTTTCTTTCTGATTTGTATCGGACTTCTCTTCCTCCACCCCAGTATTTTTCATCTGATTTATATGCCTCGTTAGTAATTTCCCGTTCCATTTGACTAAATATCTACTTATTCCAACTCTTTTCTCTACAACACCTTTCAACCAACGCGGATTCCCACAGTAGTTCCTCACATAGACTACTTGACCTATTGCAAACTCTCGTACGCTTGTCCTTGCGTTATTTTCTACTGTCTCTGATGCCTCGGTCTCTTTGTGTGACAAAGGATTGAGATGATCAAACTTTGTTCTGAATCTTCGATTGTTCAAAAGCTCTGCTGGAGTTGATCCTGTAACACTGCTGGGAGTTGACCGTAAATTGTAAAGTATCATCGGTAGTCTGATGTGCCATGGTTCTGACGAAAGTTTCTTCAACTTCTTTTTCACTGTCTGAACGGTGCGTTCGGCTTGCCCATTGGACGCTGGGTGATATGGTGGTACCAAAACTTGTTTAATTCCATTTGATGCCAAATACTGTTTGAATTCTTCAGAAACAAAACTCCTTCCATTATCGCTTACGATTGTATCAGGTAATCCTTGCTCTGCAAAAATCTCTCTCAAAGTTTTGATAAGCATATCACTGCTCATGTTTGGCATAACCTTTACTTCAGGCCATTTCGAAAAAGAGTCTATCAATATGAGAAAAACTTTTCCCTGGAATGGTCCAGCGTAATCAATATGTAGCCTAGACCACGCCTTATCTGGTCTTATCCATTGGTGAGTTACTTTAGCTGGCATGTTTTGGTTCTCTGAACAGACCTCGCATTTTTTAATCATCTCTTCAATTTGCTTATCGATAGATGACCACCAGAAGTAACTTCGAGCCAAAGCTTTAGTAATCACAATACCGTCATGACTACCGTGTAGTTCTTGTAAAACGAGAGGCGTCATTTTCTGTGGCAACACAACTCTACTGCCCCACAGAATGCAATCTTTATACACTGATAGTTCTTCTCGCTTTTGCCAAAACGTCTTAAATTCTTCAGCCACTTTAACTGGCCAACCATTACGAATCCAGTACATCACTTTACTCAGTAAATTATCTTTCTTTGTTAAATTCGCAACTTCTTTAGCCGAAAAGTCCAATTCTATTGGAGTCTCTTCAATCAGTAGAACCCCTAGATAGTCATCCTCTTTCGACTCTTCGCTTGATGGCCAACGACTCAACGCATCAGCGTTTCCTAACTTTTTTCCTTCTACGTATTCTATTTGATAGTCATAGGAACTTAGTAGCAATGCCCATCTCAGCATTCTTGGCGATATTATATTTGGAATCGGCTTTTTCGGGTCAAATATGCCCAGCAAAGGTTTGTGATCTGTTTTAATTGTAACTTTTCTGCCACTTATAAACTGGTGGAATTTTTTCAAGCCAAATATTATCGCCGCAGCTTCTTTGTCTATTTGTGCATAGTTCCGTTCATGTGTGTTCATTGTTCGTGATGCGAACATCACTGGTCTTATGGTGCCATCATCCATCACATGCTCTAGCACAGCTCCAAGCCCATACTGTGAAGCATCACATGACAAAATCAATTTTCTCTGTACATCGTAATGTACTAATGTGTCTTTACTCGACAACATCTCTCTCAATTTCACAAATGCCTGTTGATGTACACGGTTCCACTGCCATTTTGCTTCTTTGTCCAATAAGCGATACAATGGTTCTGCCACTGTTGCTTTATGCGGTATGAATCTGTCATAGAAGTTGAGTAGTCCTAGAAACGCTTGTAGTTCCTTTACATTACGTGGTGCTTGGGTTTTTTCAATCGAATGAATTTTCTCTTCGCATGGGTGAATACCAAATTCATCGATGATGAATCCCAAAAACTCTACGCTTCTTTGAGCAAATTTGCATTTATTTTTGTTGACTCTGAGTCCAGCATTATGTAACCTCTGTAAAACTTTATTTAAACGCTCATTGTGTTGCTGTTCGTTTTTACCACTGACAACAATGTCATCTAGTAGTATCGCTACGCCGCTGATACCTGCCATCAACGATGCCATCAATCTTTGGAAAATTCCTGGGCATGCCTTAACACCGAAAGCCAAGCGTTTCATTTTGTAAAGTCCTTTAGGGGTGTTGAGGGTCAGTAGTTCAGAAGTAGCTTCATCAACAACTAATTGTGTGTACGCCCTTTCTAAGTCAATTTTTGTAAATAGGACTCCTCCTTGTAATTCCACGAAAGCCTCGTTCAGAGTCGGGAGTGGGTATGTGTCAGTGTCAGTGGCAGCATTCACTGTGGACCTGTAGTCACCACATAAGCGCACCCCTCCATCAGCCTTCAGCACTGGCACTATAGGCGTTGCCCACACTGAGTGAGGAGTCGATTCTAGAACACCGTCCTTGACCAGTCTATCGAGCTCTTTATAAACTCGTTCTTTTATTGCAAATGGTATCGGCCGGCTCTTCAAAAACTTTGGTGGTGCTCCTTCTCTAGGCGCGATACTCACAACTGGTCCTGTATATTTCCCTAAACCTCCTTTAAACAATTCTTTATATTTCTGAAGTAATCTGGTTACCTGACTCAAGTCCAGTCGAGCGCTATAAACACCTTGCAACTGGATCTTTAGCTCTCCGAACCAATTGCGACCAATCAAACTTGGACCACTCCCTTCAGCAATCAATACCATCAATTTTTTATCAATATTTTTATACCGCACTTGGATGATAGCTTTACCTAGTATTTTCAGCATATTATCCGTCCATGTTGTCAATGCTATGTCTACTGCTTCCAATTTTGGCAGTTTTCCATTCCGTATGAGTCTGGCTGTCCTTTCACTAATTAATGTATATGCGCAGCCGGAGTCTACCTCCATTTCTACCTCTTCATTGTTCAGAACTACCTTTACTAAAAAAGCCGGTACTCTTTCTTGTCTAACATTGTTGCACTCCTCATACAAGCCATTCAAATTGGAAAACTCATTGTTTTGTTGGGAGTGCTGAGGCCTACTCATGCAGACTGCTTCTATATGACCCATCTTGCCACAGCCGTTACATTTGCTAAATCTGAATCGACAGTTGCCACCATGTTTCTTGCCGCAGCGGAAACAACCACCCTTTTCTGGTTGTTTAAAAGGTTTTTGCTTATTGGAGACCCTGTTGACCTCCATCGTTTCTTCAAAATCTCCATTTGGTCTATTTTGCCCTACCGTTAGGATATCGGCATCAACATTAGCCGTTTCATGCGATACCGCTATTCCACAAGCTTGTTCAAAAGTTAGCCTACTTTGTTGCAATAATTTCTTCTGTATTTCTTTATCTAGAATACCACATACCAAGCGATCACGCAATGTTCGATCTAAATCCGAAAAATAACAATTAATGCTTAATTTCCTTAGTTGTGCAATGTAATCTCTCATCATCTCTCCCTCACGTTGATTCCTTGTATGAAATTTGTATGATTGCACAATTTCATTAGGTGTTGGGTTGAAATGGTTGTCTAATTTCGATGTAATAAGTGAGAAAGTAACCGCACTAACCTCTAACGGGGAAATCAGTGATACAATCAGATCATACAAGTCAGGGCCGCATACAGCTAATAAATTAGCTTTTTTAAGTGCATCATCTGCAATTGCATTTGCTTGCAAACCATAGCAAAACCTCTCTTTATAGCTCTTCCAGCAACCATGTGCTATGTCAAACTCACCAAACTTTAAACTCATTTTTATACTGTTTTTAGTATAATTTTTTATTTAGGAACACTACAACAGCACTACACTAGCACTACACTGCAAAATCCACTTGTTTTCTCTCGTCGCCACTATTATATACTCACAATTATGTATCAGTTTTGATGAGGCACATGTCTTGCTCTTTGACATCACCAGACTGGGCAGTAGCTACTACCCACATCTGTCACTACATTATTCACGTATGATAACTACCCCAAGTCCAATACACAACAGCTCTCAAATAAACAAGATCTGTCCATCTCGCGAGCCAACACAAAATAGGCTCATCAGCAGTCGAGTTGCGGAAACATTTACCGTCACATATACGAATATGAGCCAACGTGTAAAGAAAAGAAAATTATGTACAGTAAGTTTACCTAGTTCAGCCTCCTCAGGTGTGTCGGTAGTCAAATCTGCGTTGCTGGAGCTCGCTGGCAGATCTCTCCTCGGTGGTAAGTCTGGAGGGGCAGGCTCAGGTGCACCGGGTAGCGCATCGGGGGGTGGCTGAGACGTGGGCGGTGACCGCATGCAGTATTTAATAGTGGCTAGCCAGGACTTCATGTCGTCTACGTCTGCGGCCTCGATTACATATTCCATATTGTTGTCCGCCTGAAAAGGTTGTGATGGGGTGGTTTATTAATTTTGTTATATTCTAAATCACTAATATTTGCAAAGATGTGCAAACACTCCAATCCATATCTAGTGGTTGTTAGCAATTTATTAATTAGGGGAAAATTTTGAGTAAGTAGCATGAAGATTGTACAGATTTTTTTTTCGATACTCAACCACTTAACTGTTTGGATGCAAATTAAGCAGTTGATAGGTTGAAGGTATGAGTAGGACTGAAAATAACCAACTTGACCCACCAACCCACATTGTGGTTCATTATAAGATCTAAATACCTCGTATAAGATAGATAGATAAACAAGTAAGTTCTGTGGCATCTACAAATAGTAGAATAAAGCATACAAACACTTACTTTCAATACAAACGTATTCTCATGGTCAGGCATCTCCAGAGCCGTTGTTTCCCTCGCTTCCGTTATCAAGAAGCAGAAAACTCCACTTCTAGGCTTCTGCGCCTTCGGTGGCGAATAGAATTCCAACATGTAGCCTCCCACAGTCTTGACTAGCGCTAGTCGGCACCTCTCCCACTTTTGAGGGCCCCCTGGCTGTTCCAAGCTCTCCGGAGTCAAATAGTTAACTAATCCTTCCTTCCTACACTCTACAACTATTTTAGCTAGCTTAGTCTTGTTGTGTTTGTTCAAATTGGACGACAGTTCCACCTCGTCCGAATTCTGCTTATGGAACAAACCTTTGCCGCGTCTAAGACCTTTGAAGGACAGTCTACGGAAAAAGGGCTTGTGTTGGGTCTTCGGAGAGTCCGTGTCCTCCGAATAGTCACTCTCGTCGTGCAGTCCGTGCGTTCCGTTCGGGACTTTCTGCTGTATCTTCAACTTGCAAAAGTCTGCCTCGAAATGTTCCGAAAAGCATTCGACGAATTTCTTCAGGAGGTCCTTGTGTGGGACGGCGGGCCGCGTGGTGTCCGTAGTCGAGTTCACGTACTGCAGGCAGGCCTTGGCAAAGTCCTGCGCGGAGGCTTTGGCCTGACGCTCGCAAAACTCGACCCATCCGTCTGGGTCGCCGTCGGATGGGCCTGCCATGGCGAGCAGTTTCCTTAGCAGCTCCACTGGAAGGCGTTTGGTATCACGTTTCACATTTATGCCGCCCCTCGAGGATTGTTTACCGTGGCGGAATTACACGTTTTTGTTCAGTTGCATGTTAATTTTGCAGCCGAAATTGTCACAAACACAACATGCACCTCATCTCGCGAAAACAAGTGTTGGTTGGAGTTGCCATATATATATAAATAAATTTTGAACTAAAGCCTCTCTACACTCAAGCTGTGAAGCTCTGCGAAACAAAGGTGATAACCGAGTTTTCACGCTCACACGCGTTTGATTCGCGTGGGGTGGCGTTGATTGTAGTGAAGTGTGGGCACAGTTATAACACTACGTTTAATCTGTGGTATTTTGATTGATTTGGTTTTGGTGGTCATCCTTTTTGTTTGTTTACAAAATAATTACTTTTAGACGCCGTGAACGCCACCGGAAACCCATCAAGCCATGGCTGATCGACTTACCCAACTGCAGGACACAATAAACCAGGTACAAACGCTGCGCCACGTCGAAAAAACGCCACGAAAAATCCCATCAAATCGGACTCCCATTCATGTAATGTTTCTTCAATTTCCAGCAAGCGGAACACTTCTGCAACAGCATCGGCATCCTCCAACAGTTCTCGACGCCGAGTAAATTCCCTGGCTTCGACCGCAGTGGCTCCCAGACGCCGCAGCAGCAGCAAAGCCAAGAGGATTATGCGGTGCTGTTTGCAACGCTGATCTCTCGCTGTGCTAAAGACATTGATACATTGATCGAGTCGTTGCCGAGCGAGGAGAGCTCCACGGAGCTGCAAGTGCAGAGCTTGAGGCGACTTGAGACTGAAAATAAAGAGGCTGCTGAACAGTTGGAAGAGGTTGGTTGATTCGCATTCTCTTGTCTCGGTTGGGCTGTAGTGTTGGGGCGGTATTGCCCTAGAACTTAAAAATACTAGGCCCTGGGGAGCAAAAAAGTCATGAGACTTGGCACCATGAAACGCACCGCTTTCGAGTTGGGAGGCTTTTTTTTCTCTTTTTTTGTTCAAGATTTTTCTATAAAGGTAAAATATATTTTTATAAGAAATGTTGCTGTTATGCGTATACCCCAACGCAAACTGGGCCCCCAACTTGACCCAACAACCCTTCTCTCTGTTCTATCTTCAAACTATCGCCAGCCAATGCTGAGCGTAGGCCTCTTTTTTGTAATTTTTCTGGCGATGGGTAACAAATAGGAGCACGCAAACTGGGCCCCCAACTTGACCCAACAACCCTTCTCTCTGTTCTCTCTTCTTTAAACTATCTCCAGCCAATGCTGAGTGTCAGCCTCTTTTTTGTAATTTTTCTGGCGATAGGTAACAAATACGAGCAGGAGAGGCTGAAAAGATGGCAGCAAGTGGACGGGTATGAAAACGCTGAATCCTGGACATATGCCTCTTTATGTTTCTTCAAATCAAATCAAATCAAATCAAATATTTTTATTGTGTCAGAAAAGATATAAAAATAGCTAGAGTCAACTCTGAACCCCAAACTAAAATAATTTGTGTCTTGGGGAACAGTAATTAAAAAATAACTAGCATGGCTCGTTTTAAAATAATAGATAAATATACCTACATAACTTTTTACACATAGTACAAACGAGAATATATGTATTATTACATACCTAAAATCATTATCTATCTAATAAATACACAGGACTCTTATAATATCATAGATAAACTAATAGACATACATATACATTTTATATATCGATGGCTCCTACGTAAACTACCGTATGTTCAAAAAGCTAACTTTCCAGGAGAGCCATTTAAAGATGTTTTCTTTAACCGTTCTTTTGATTTTAGAGATTTTGGTCTGAAATTTTTACCATAAGTAGGTTATTTTGGGTTCGATTTTTATGTGCTAAAGTAAAAGCTGTATTTTGAATGCTTTTGGAGATATAGTTGTTACGATTATTTACGACGGGGTAACGAAGTAAGAAAATATCGTATGTTAATCTTACCATTTTTTACGGCGTGGATGAGGTGACTGAAAATATCGTATGTTTCACATACCATGTTTTACATGGATAAATCGCAGGTAAAATTACATGTATGTGGCACTTACAGTTTTTTACTTTGTAAATCATATGAAAAATAGTATGGTATGTAACATTAATTCAGTAAATACATGGGGAAATATTAAAATTTTAGATGGGACCAGAGGGTTATCTAAGTGATAATTAATAATTACTTCATTCGTTATATTTAGTAGAACCTAAACCTAAATTTTAAAGAAACATTTATATGAAATAACTTTTCATACTTTCTTATGTTCCATTCCACTAATCAATTTGTATAATAGTTTTCCTATTATCCCAACTGTCCCCTTCGAAACTGCCACTGGGGTGGGGACTTGGGGAAAATTAGTGGCGTTTATCACCCGGCAAATAGTAATTATTTTAATTTTTTACAGTTCCCTTGAAGCTCACAACCGAATCAACTATTTATTCTTTCCAATTACTTCAAGATATTTAATGAAAAAGACTTACACAGACTAGACTAGACTTACTAGACTTACATAAAGTAGTAGTAGCCAATTGTAGACTCTCTGCCTCAGTGCTTTTCTCATTACTTGGGTTTTTTTTAAAGGCTTGCATAAACTCTAAAGAGGCCTACTTTAGGCTAACCAACCCCGATATTATCCGTTGATGAGCTCGAAAAGGACGGTTGGGAAATAAAATTCATGCCACTGAGGTGGTAAACGCAGATATTTTTCCCAAACACCATGGCGGTTACAGTTTTGAAGAGGACAGTTGGAAATAAAGACTGTAAATTAGTAAGATATTAACATCTTAAGAATTCCTGTAAATTTTAACGAATCTGTATTGGAAATTCGTATTTGGAAATTTAGGATGACGTTGTCACATAGTTATTCTTCAGTGCCGTGTTTCGGGATAACTTTTATCAGTCATTTTTCTATTCTTACTCAGGACATGCAAAAGGCTAAGAGCTAAACTTTACCTAAACTTTCAAGCTTAGGTGTCCATGATAGTTATCCTAAGAAGACTGCAGCAGTCACTCAGACGCAGACGTGTATTTTCTCTGGCGTAGATTGACAGATAAAATACTCTTTGGTTGTGGTGGTTGTTGGTTACTTTGTGATCCAAAGATGAGTCAGACATTTCACCTATTATTATCCAGACTTAGTAAAAGAAGCCAAGCCAAACCTGTAGGTACCATACGCACCAATGAAAGTTTTAGAATATACAATACACCACGCAGATCGGAGTTTCAGTTTGGCTTACTATTGTGTTCATACTTAGAAGCGTTCATACACTGTCTATATAAAGGCCACTGATCCATTAACATCTTCTCGCACATCAACACTGCGTGTCTAGGAACTAGATCAAATGAAATTAATGGTGACGGCTGAGCTTGTCAAGCATACAGACACAGTTCTTAACAAGTATTGAGTCCATCCAACTGGCTAAAAGAATTCATTCCGAATAAATACAGATTTATCTATGATTTTAATAATTGAATTTATTAACTTACAGGCTATGAACAGATTTTCAGTCTAAAATTCTATTGCAAAATACCTCAAGATTGGGCCTTTTTAAATCTTTAGGATCTAAGTTTGTGAGTATTTGATGAACCAAATGAGGATCTCTTAATCTTCGTTTTGAAGCTCCTTTGTGGAGAATGTTTGATGTTTAGTCAAAAATATATTTTATAAATGAATTTCTTGTTACCTTCATGTGTTTGGTGATCAGCTTCTACGCCGAGTTGAGCCTCGGAAATTTAGAACCCGGGTAAGTGAAATTTCATCGTCAACCAAAGCGTATCTCAAGCATGCATGCAAAAAAGGTTGGTCAGTCTATAAGAAACCGCATCCGTGTTTCATTTCAAATCTTTGTTAAAAATTACTCTAGTGAAAGTGAAGGTCCAAACAGTAGTGTGTAATTTACCATCATGAAGTAAGTATATTAGTTTTTACCATACGATACACAAAGCGAAAACTTTTATGTTATGGTTTTGTTTTGATTTTTAGTTTGTTCCATCCGTTTAATAAGTACTCAATTTCAGTGATGGTTTTGTACTAAAAATATTTTTCTAAAATAAAAAAGACGTTATTAATAATCAAAATTGCTTTATGTGGTATAAACAATTTGAATTATTTGAATAAACGATCAATTTTTTTTTGTTCAACCTCCATGCAAACTATCGTATCTGTGAGATATTTTCATAAGCTCAGCCTAATATTGCAACGTAAATAAATCTAAGTGACACATACAATAGTTAACATGTACATATAAACCAAGTAAATAATCGTACGTGTTACATACGATACAACATCACTTTTTATCGACGTCGTACAAAATGGTATGTCTAACATACCATAGCATACCCCCTCGGAAAATCAACGTACGTAATCGTATGTTTTACATACTATAGTTTTGAACAAAACTGATAGAAAACGCAGTAAAACTAACAAAACTGAATACTTAACATGTTTACTAAGAACATGCCTCATCACAAAACACAAGCTCAGGTCTACGTACTTCCCACGTAGAGTATGGTAAGATATACTTACGATAGGCGTAGCATGCAATGTGTCCCACGTAAACTACCGCAAGAGGTCAATACGATAGTTTACGGCGCGCCCGTGATCAACATACAATAATTTACGTCTGAAAAAATCTTCATTTTTGAATATTATTAAGTTTTTGTTTTTGGGATACATGCGAAATAATCATCTAATGACAAAACACGAAAAACATGAAAATCGCCATTTTGTGGGATACGGTAGTTTACGTAGGAGCCATCGATATTATAAATACATTTTATAGTTTTATATGTACATACATTATTGAGTTGTATGGTTTGTAATAGCTTCCATTTTAGCCGGTCTGCAGCTATTGTGGGCGAGGCTGCTCTATCTGACTATTAACCAAATACTTTTTGCTCCAGGTAGTTCGCCAAGGTGAGATCCTGTTAGAGAAGATCCAAGGGGCCCTCAGCGACATAGCGCAGTGCCAACTCGATATGCAAAACCCCACGCTCATCCTCAACAACAAAGATAGCAGGACACCATTATAGGGATGGACGAAACTTCAAATTCGGCACCGCAACTGGTTATAGTTATCGGTTAGTAATAAGAATTTTTCACTATACATAATTAAGTTAAAAAATAAGTTTATGAGGCCCATAAATTAAATTAAAAATGTGTAATGAATGATGTCACAGATTTTTTGTCTCAAATAACAGTGTGGTTTGATTGATGATTAAAATTAAACTAAAACTTAAAATATAATATTTAATTTTACTTAACAAGCATTTTAAGACTGGAAAACACGAATTACATGGTGATTTAGAAGGGGCTACGCTAAAGCTAGTCCCTGCATAAGTAGCTACGCAAAAGGTAGCATACAGGGTGGAAATTTGCTTCCAGATTTTGAAAACAAACCACATACTTACAGGGTGCGGTTTTTTTAAAAACTAAGTTTTCCCATGTTTAATTCAACGCAAAATTTACTCAAAAATTTTGATATTTTTTTAAATGTTATAAAAAGTCTTTTAATGAATGTAAGTAGGACCTACATTAGGTATAGGGGAGAGGCGCTTGGCAGTTTTAGTGGCAGGCCAATCTATGTAATCGTATATTGCGCGATATTTTGTGTAAGCCCAATCATGTTGACGTATTTTGAAGCGTGAAAACTGGTCATATCGCGGGCGGGACACCGATTTCGCCGCGGCTCAACAAGTCCACTCAAAATGCCGTAACCACCAAGTACCGGCTCATTCAAGAAACCGGCTAGATATTAGCACTTCGGAAAGAGTCTCAAACATTCACATGGCCCGGCCCGCTCAAAAACATACCAAGCACCTCTCTCTCGGTCGCAAGCCTCACCTGCGACTGGCAGTTGATAACCGACCACCTCGCGGCAAGCACGCGATCCGTGCCACCCGGTTTTCTTTTTACGAACGCATTCAGTGAAGTGACTTTTTAAAAGTTTAAGCGCGATTTCTGAACTGTTCGAATTTCGAAAGTGATGTTTTGTTGGGACGCTTTTCTTTCCTTTTAAAAAATAATAATTTTGCTCCGCCAAAAAGTTTTTGGACTCTTTAGTGTTGTTTCTGGTGCATGTGAAAACTGGATAAGGCTGCCCGGAAAGACGGGTTGGCTCTAAGACACTTCCGCAACAGGTATGTAATGTCTGCTCGGTGAAATTGTTAATTTTCAGCTGAGTTGCGACGCCGCTTTTACTTTGCCGGCTTTTATTACCCTTTCATGTTTATTTGCTTGAGGCTGACGGATGTTTTCTTCTGTGCACATAAAGGAACCAGCCTATTTGTTTGAGACGTCGAAAGTTTGAGATATTTATTGTCCTCTACTTTTATCGATTCCTACGGTTTTTTATGAAGCTCAAATTATGTACAGGTTCTCTGGGTATTATATTTCTTTCACGCGTCATCCATTATTCCAGTATGCATTTAACAGCGTAATAAACGCTATTCTAAAGAGCTCGATAAACACCGATAATTAACGCTACATAATAATAAGTAACCAACCACCAGCACGCCACCCTCCGTCAGTGTTGTTAGAAAAATATGGATATTGATAAAAAAAATGTATGGATAGGTCGGGTAAATGCTTTTCTCCTGCCACAGCGCCTACTTTTAATTAATTTAAAAATCAACGGAACATCATGGAGAAAAAAAAAATGGGATATGATGTCACCGGGTGCTATGCCTATAACCCTGTAAAAAGAGTTAGGATCTTTTGTAACACCTTGTATTTATTGGTACCTACTTATGATCTAAGGCTTCGAATTTTTGCTCAGCTCAACCCCTTTTCGCCGCGGTCTCCGCTTTAAAAGTGGGCTAATATTATGCTCTATCAATAACAAGCTAAATATCTTGGCAGGAGTAGAAATCGACTGGCCAAACGGGTCATCTAAGTACAAACTTCACGTCTAGCATAAAGGATTGTATCGAGCTCAATACTCTATACTTCTACCGAAGAGCGGGATAAATAGAGAGGTGTATCGACTTGCCAAAGCTCGGTTTGGCTCATGCTAGCCCATGCTAGACGTGCTGGGTAACTTAAGGGTCGTTAACCTATTGAGGCCCTAGGCAGTTTAGGGTGGAGGGTCGCAAGCAGCCCAAGATTTTGCGGGCTGAAAATTCACCGGTTTTAACTTCTAGTTTACAAACAAGATCGTGGAGACTCCCATCTGCAATGTCTGTAATACCTGTAGGTTTTGATATTGGGCAGCCGAGCTGTTTTATACATTGATCAGCATGGAACAGCTGATATATTTTTGCTCCGATTCAATTGGCCCCATACAATAAGTTGTTTAGAGTTTTATTTTTGAGTAGAAAGACCATTCGAGAAGTTTAGTTGGTGTCTAATGGACAAAGCTCATGCGACTCGAAAAAGTTTTAAGATGAGAGTCCAAGCTTCTGGGCAGTGGTACGGTCAGCCACAGTCACAGATACCCCATGGCAGTTCTTACCACGCGCGGCATAAGGGCGCCAATCGAACAAAAATGGGTATCCAAGCTTGTGGCCGACTGTACCTACCTAATGACCACCGCACCGCTTTGAGCACGCTAAATAGATAGGACAAATAATCCGCATGTGACAAGGTGTTAACTGTAGAAGCCGTCGATTTGAAATGTTCACAACAACTGTTGGATCTACGCATGTAATGTTGTTACTTACATTTAATTTATAAGTTTAGACTAAAATTGGCGATGCTCTATGGGTTTTCTCATAGACAACACTAATTAATTTAGACTTTTTGTTACGTTTTTGACATTTTGACGCGCCATTTAGGTGTAAGGTATTTTAATTATTTACTTTAAGATTCAGAAATAAAAACTATCGATCTCTTCGAAAAATCGTAGAAAAAAAAGTTGTTGGAAACCAGAAGTTGACGTGTTTCAGGAATGAGCTACCTATTAAAAAAATACCCTGGAGATGCAAAAGGCCCAAGTTTATCTCGATACAATCTTGATTGTCGAGTTATCGGTAAAATACCACGCATCTGATAACTAATGAAAATTCCAAAATGTGTTTTTGATTACACCAGCCGCAGTTCTGTGGTACAGTCAGCCACACGCTAGGTTACCCCTTTTTGTTTGATTGGCGCCCTTATGCCGCGCGCGGTAAGAGCTACCATATCCTAGACTTTGGCCGACCGTACATACTATCTATCTGCAGTACAGTTGTGTTATTTGTCTGCGGTGTAGAACTAATTATTAATTGATTGCTAAAGGCGGGCAAATTGATTTTCTTGGAGCCATTGAGGTATCTTTTCCGTCTATCAAGATAGAGATAGCTGATTGGAATTGTGCTAACCGATCCGACACGTTCGTTGATTGTCGGTAGTTTGATAGATATGAAAATTAGGTGCAATAATCGGTTTTAATGGAAGGGATTGGATGCAGTTTCTCCAACTGAGCTACTACGGGTCTTTATTTCCCTCCGTCGGTGTACGGCAGAATCTGTTTTCGGCAGATTCTTGATTGGACAGAATCGGCTTTCGACAGAATCATCTTATGGCAGAAAATGTACTTTTGCTCTACCAATTGTGATTTTTTTTGTAGCTCCCTTTATGAAAGTCGGTACGTACCTACTAAAAACAAAAGAAAACAGGCGTAGTAGCATCTCACTTTGTATGATATCGACAAAAAACACCGGCATTCCTCGTGAAAGTTTAGTTTGACCCATCGGAACCGGCTTGTGGCGGGTCTAGACGTAGGTAGGTACCTACCTAACGACGTATGTATGAATATTTTATTACAAGACACGAGTATATAAATGCAGACTTGTTTTCGCCATCGATTTCTGTTCGACACCGCGTGAAAAGTCCATAGATTTTACAAGTTTTATTAGCCGGATACTTCGTAGATATTTTGGGAGAAATTAACACATGCCACATAAGATATTGTAGAAAGTTCGTTGCGTACTTACTTAATAGTTTTACGAAGTTTTTTAATGAGACCCATATTCAATGCATACCTAATTATTCAATAGGGGAAGGGGCTTTTTTGTAGAAGAAGAAAATCGTAGCTCAGAAATATCAGGAATTGACGAATGCAGCCAGCGTTCAAGAACTGTTTCGCTAGGCAAGAAGTACAGAATCGCATGGAAATCTAACGCTTTTTGGTAGAAGAAGAAAGTCGTAGCTCAGAAATATCAGGAATTGACGAATGCAGCCAGCGTTGAAGAACTGTTTGACTAGGCAAGAAGGACAGAATCGCATGGAAATCTAACGCTTTTTGGTAGAAGAAGAAAATCGTAGCTCAGAAATATCAGGAATTGACGAATGCAGCCAGCGTTGAAGTACTGTTTCGCTAGGCAAGAAGGACAGAATCGCATGGAGATCTAACGCTTTTTGGTAGAAGAAGAAAATCGCAGCTCAGAAATATCAGGAATTGACGAATGCAGCCAGCGTTGAAGAACTGTTTCGCTAGGCAAGAAGGACAGAATCGCATGGAGATCTAACTGCCAACCTCCATTATTGGAGTGGCGTAGGCTTCGATCAAGGATAAAACTAGATACAACATAGAACTCTGAAATGTGTCTGGAAAAATAGATGTCCAAACTGCCTTTGGGAGCTTATTTGCTCGTAGTCTATGCAATTAAAGTAAAACTGTACACTAATTCAATAAGGTTGACATTCGAATATTAGACGTATGGTCGAAATGATGTTTCGTATTGTTCTATTGCTGATATCATTTGTTTCTGTGGGGACAAGTTTTTATTGTGATTTTATACGTAATGCGGATTCTATAGGATTTAGTTCGGTGGGCGTAGGTCTAATAACAAGAAGAAGTTATTCAATAGATAAGATGGACCAATATGCACAACAAACAAAACTTACTTCAGTTAGTCGTGAAAACTCCTCAAAATGGCAATGGACACTTGACTCCAAAGTTAGGTCACTTGGACAGGTTTTAGATCCGCGAAGAGTGTGTAAATCAGACCCTAGATTAAAATAATAAATTATCTAAACTGGGCACGTGGGCTAACCAGACTAAATTATTTCTTTTGCCGCCTTGGACTGGCCTCCGTATTATGATAATATAGCCGATACATACCTAACAGGTAAAGGCTATAATAACTCCACTTATTCGACGCCTTATTTCGTAGATTCAACTATTATATCATATTAATATGGAAACGCGACGATCAAAATGCCTACAAATTAATCAAGAGTATTAAAGAAGCAGAGGAATAAAAAAAAAAGTTTGTTCTACAAAAAGGGGATTATTTTCCAGTTTTTAAAAAGGAATGATAAAACGTTAATTATACACTATCGATTGCAATGCAGTATAAAATTTAATTCAGCATTGAAGACCAAAATAAATGCATGCAATCAGCAGGAGATATTTTTAAGATTGTTTTTATTTCTCAGACTATGTATGTAGTTTGGCGCCACTTCTCGTCCGCCATATTGATTTTTATTTATTTTTTAAAGCCTGACCAGTTTACCTTGACATTTAGCGTATTTATCGGATTGGAGTGTGTGCATCATACAGTGCATCTTCAGTTAAGTTAATTTTCTTAGCTTATTCCCTTGTATTTTTCTTTGTAAAACACAGTGTTAATTTGAAGATTTCTACATGAGGGACGCGATGGCAGAAAACAAGTTCTTTATTTAACGCTTCTGAAGGTCAAATGTCAAGCAGAAAATGAAGCTGACACCACCTTCATAAGTTCGTGTAAACACAACTTTACTGCAAACCCAATGTTTTACAAAAAAAAACGAGTAAGTAAGTACTTAGGTAGTGAGCAAATAAGTATAAATTCTATCATCTAATTTGCGTAGAAGCTGGCATCAATTATAATTGGTGGGCCTTGGAAATTGGACTAGACCGACTACTGACTATCCAATGCACTGCATTCAACACCGAACTAATCCCATAGAATCCGCATTACGTTTAAAATCACAATAAAAACTTGTCCCCACAGAAACAAAAGATATCAGAAATAGAACAATACGAAACATAATTTCGACCATACGTCTAATATTCGAATGTCAACCTTATTGCATTAGTGTACAATTTTACTTTAATTGCATGGACTACGAGCAAATAAGCAATTTGGGCATCTATTTTTCCAGACACATTTCAGAGTTCTATGTTGTATCTAGTTTTATCCTTGATCGAAGGCATTCAAGCCTTTTGTTAGACGGGTTTTAGTTTTTTTACTTCTATTTACACCTGTAGATACCGGATGATTTCTTCTTCGTTAACAAGTGGGTTAGAGATAGTAGAGTCTACTGATGATTCGGAAAAGCTTTTGTTTCGATACTTACCTACCTACGAGGCATTACTGAAAAAAAAAAAACTGTAAACTTGTAAAATCTACAGGGTGTTACAGACCCTGAAGAGGGTCGATTCTCTCATCAATACAATTTACTATTGGACCAAGTGCGAAAGATCGAAAAAAATATCAGCTGCTCCAATGCTAAAATTCGATATCTTCAGTACCAAATGTATGGAGTAGCTGAATTTTCTTCGAGATATTGCAGTTAGTTCTATATTAAAAATGGCTTGCTTTATCAGTATCATTGTACCTTTCTGAAATACTCTGTATATCTATTCATATTCATATACATTTATTGTGTATCTTGTAACAGTTTATTTACAGGTGGTAAGTATTTGTAATTAATTATATAAGTGAATTAGCCTCGGTGTTAGTGTCCCACTGCTGGGCAAAGGCCTCCCCCACTTTAGTCCAGACTTTTCGGTCCTGGGCTACCTCAGACCACTCCGGCATGTATTTGACGAGATCGTCCCGCCAGCGGCCTCCCTCGACTTCGATGTCCATCTGCTGGCACCCATTCCGTGGCGATTCTTGCCCACCTGTCCGGGTGCATGCGGCTGATATGTCCGGCCCAGCTCCACTTCAACTTTGCTGTTTGGACCCCTACGTCGGCTATGCGCGTCTTGGAGCGCAGTGTGGTATTTCGGACATGATCTGTCCTCTTGACGCCGAGTATGCTGCGCTCCATAGCTCTTTGGCAAATCTTGAGTTTGGACTTTTGCTCTTCAGTCAGTGACCAAGTCTGGGAGCCGTAAGTACACGACACCCAGTTAAGGCACTACAATATAACAAAATTGTCTGATACAATTACTTATTATTTAATTTTGTTCTCTGTATCGTTATAAAACTCCTGCAGCGAATAAAATAATTTTTTGCTATTGCATCTACGTCGATAGTAAAGTGTGTTGGTAAGTGTTTCTTCAACATTTGATATCGCTTTTCCACCGGTCGGGTCGGACGTTTCATTCAACACGCCACATTTCGTGTGCTAAAGCATTTTGAGATGAATTCCGTTTTCCAAAGGTGCGACTTGAAGCGAAAATTATTGCCCTGGTGTTGGTCGTAAAACGAACATCGGTTGTTTATCATCTTTGTATTTGGCGACACCGCGCTTGCAACAACATGCATCACCACAACATGCATTTTAGGTTATTTTTCTTTTGCCCAATGGACTTGTTTTTTAGTTTTCGTTGTTTGCTATTGATTTCTGGGCGTTCGTTGTATCTATGCCCATCGTCGCCAGCTCGGTATTCAATGTTCATCTTCGCTAGTTCGGTATTCAATAGGTACAGTCGGCCACACGCTAGGATACCCCTTTTTGTTCGATTGGTGCCCTTATGCCGCGCGCGGTAAGAGTTGCCATGGGGTATCTGTGACTGAGGCCGACCGTACAAGCATTCGCTGCAAACAATAATTTTGCATCCTTGCATAGCAAATAACATTTTTTTTTGTCTCAATTCGTTTAATTGCAAGGGAACAAAATCTACTTAAGTCAAAGTTGATTTCGCAACTTCTCACGGGCAAACTTCGCATTGGCATAAATTAAATCACTATTGGGCAATATCACAAGAATGATATGTGCACAAAATGTGTTTGCACTTCAATGTCGCAATGATGTGATGCTATAACGTATGATGACGGCTATGCTAGATTTTAATGTTGTGATCTAATTCTTGTAAGTCTGACACATAATACTTACATGCAAACATCTTTAACGATACGATAATTTAATAACGCCATGATAATAATTTAATTACAAACCCCAAAAAGCCATAATATTCGATTATGGAAGCTATTTTTAGAAGCCTCTAAAACAGCCGCCATAATCTATGCATCTATGCAAGCCTACCATTTCTCCGGGCAAAAAGAACTCGCCATTTGGCCCACATTTCACTTTCGATGGCGGCACGAACAAGCCACCACACCAGATGCACGGAATATATGTTAGGAGAAGGTTAACTCGGGTTCTGAGATTGCAGAGTGACAAAATAGCTTGCCAATGCTCCTTATAGAGGGTGAGAGAATGAGATAGAGAAAGAGAGAGAAAGATAAATCTCACTCGAAACGATTTTTTTATCTCCACATAAGTACTTACATATTGGGGTAGCGAACAGAAAACAGGGTTTGGTTCGTTGAATCTTTCCAAAAGTACATAATCTACACCTATGGAAGGTATCTTAATATAATAAACGGGTCGGTCGATTCTCTAAAAAAAACTCACGTGTCGACCGTCCAAACACTGGAAAACTGCCTTTTTTGAAATGAACAATATTCTTTTTGACATTTAAAAACGTGATTTTTTTCGGGGCTATTATTTTAGGGAATACAGTGTCTGACCGTACCTATGGAAAAATAGGAGGCCACCTTATCGATAAACTTACTTACTCAGAAAGGGTGGGCCACCACGAAGGAAAAATCTCATGTCATTTCGATCTCGACTGCTCCCGACCACTCGAGTCATGTCGAGCGAAAAACACAAACATGTCGCAGAAATCTCGTGCCTTATGTCGAGGATGACTTCGTGAGAATAGAAGATGTGACATTTGCCGCAAAATTAGATTTTTTTTTTCGAGATGTGTCGAATGCGAGATGCCCGAGAATTTTTTTTCTTTTGGTTTCACCGCCGTTGAAAAACCTACGAAAGGTACTGAGTTGACATACTGAAAGCGTGTATCTTCCGCCAGATGTGCCGTAGTAGTAATAGATGGACATAAAACAATTACTCTAATACACGGTTGTAGTGGATCTAATGGCCCGTGACCAAACCGCTCTAAAATGCTGTATTTTACTTTAGGAAGACACGAGGTTCCATTTAAAGGTCAAGAAATGGGTGGGAGAGGCTTTGTAGGCCTTTTTATTTCGACTCTGTTACAGTAGCCTACGCGAGTTTGTGATGGAAAACCTCGTGAGGAAATATGCATTCTGCCATTGTCCATAATTAAATTAACGCCAAACTAGGATTAGGCTAATACCCTATCACAATCTTTTTTTTTTTATCAGCATGTTACACCCTGCAAAAATGGTTAGGACCTTTTTTAACAACCTATAAAGGTATGTCATTAGACATTTATTTTATGACACTTTGTAGATAATAGTAGATTGTTACCCGAGGGACTAAAACACAATTTTTAAGGCGAGAGAGTTTCTTTGAATCCTGAGCGCAGCAAGGGATTCAAAGTACTCGAGCTTTAAAAAGTGTTGTTCCCGAGGTGAACACTCTACTTTTTATCACCCTCTATGAGAAAATAAGTGACTGGAACTTACGAATACTTAGCGTCGGCTCGGCTTCCGACACACTGTTCTATGGAGTTAATATTATAACGCGAATATCGCGAAATAGAAGAAACGCTTTTATTTTATGGAAGTAAGTAAAATCCAAATTTTAGTACACAAATAAACGATACGAACGAAGACTGAATACATTTCTGACGTTTTTATTTTTCTACAAACTTTTTTTTATTTGGCTTGCGCCGCGCGGTATATTTTTTCATACTGCCAGTTTCTTGTCCATACATTGTTCGTGATTGATCTCTTTCAATGTTATCTATAAACTCTTTAGTCATTTGAACTTTTATTATACTTACAGATCCATATTCCAAATTCAAATCACTTTTTGTCCCTCCGGGATTAAAAAGCTATTTTTCATCTCCCATGCTCGGAAAGTTTGCTGTTACTAGCAACTTACAACCGTGTAAAACCCGAATTTAACCAATCTGCATTTTTGTGCGCTTCGAAATTTAAACGCCCTTGTTCTGCACGCCCCGTGATGTAGAAAAAGAACAAACACTGGCCGTTTCACTAGATGCCATATAATTTCATAAAAGCTTCAGAAAGAAGAGCCTTGTTTGGACGCGGCTCTCCACGACAGTGCCCATTTTCTATACAAAACTGCTAATGCAAATGAGGCATAGATATCTAAAGTCACGGAATAGAACATTCAGAAACGCGGTTTCTTCTTACAGTCTTTTTAATATTTTGTACACTATATTTATTTTTAATTACAGTACATTAAAAAAATGCTCCGCTTCTGTTTTATCAATTAGATAATTATGGGTTGGTTTGTTAAATACATTTTTTCAACCGATATAATTGAATTTACTTTTTACCTCTAGAAATTTTAAATTTATAAATTTATATGGTAAAAGTTCAGAATGCACCCGGAAAAAAAAACATTATTTTAATTTTCATTATTTTTGTGTCTGGATAAATAAACTTCAGGAAATTATTAATAAAACTAATGGTTTTAATACCAACGAAGCTGGAAACTTTAGTGCGGCAGCCGTAACTACAGTGAATTATGCTTTTAAAAGGAACTTTTTGACTCACCTGTTTTGACTGTAAGTTGTTGTCTACTTTGTTTGTCCCGCTTGGCTAACAAAATGATTTCCTCGCTTCTGTGAGATGAAAAGTTTTGTGTTTCGCACGAATGCAATATTACTTGCGTCTCGTGCTTCTGAATACCTCGCTACGCTCAGGTTTCTTTTTTTGAACCACTCGCTACGCTCGTGGCTCAATTTTAGAAACCTTCGCTGGCTCGGTATTCAATACAAGCACTCGCCGCAAACAATAATTTTGCATTCTTGCATAACAAATAACTATTAGTCCCTGTTTGCGGGGAACGAGCTAGGTCTTTTCGAATAGATGTGATAAAAAAGATAATAGATGCCACGGCCTCTAAGCTGTCTCAATGACAATGTATCACACTCATATCGTACTCGTAGCGCGTGCGCATCTCACATATTGTACGATTGCGAGCGTGAAATTTGGAACGAAAATCTAGATTTTTATCACAGATGTGAAGAACACGGTCGACGGTATAATCCGTTATTCTCCGTTTGCTACAAACTATGTGTTGATGATGGATAAAATAATTGAAACGCATCTAAGAGCGGATAGGCATGGGTAGGTGTATCGAGCTATACAGGGTGTTGGAAGGGGTCCTGTTATACTGAAGGGGGTCGATTAACAATACAATAATACAATCAACATTTACTACCTATGGGACCAAATGAAAAATTAAAAAAAATATCAGCTACTCGATACATATGAATTGTATCGAATTTTATATGGAACAGCCTTCGTGGGAACAGCAGATTACTTTTTTTCAAGGTTTCTTTTTTAAAAGTTGCTAGTACACACGACAGCACGTAAGTCTGTACACTTTTGTCGAAAAGTCGCCCATAACGCAACCGAGTAGAGTGCTAGCGTGTAAACGTCGACGTGCTGTCGTGTGTACCTATTGATACCTATTGATTATAATCGACCTCCTTCGGTATCACAGGACCTTCCTGTAACACCCTGTAGACTTCGATGTAGCACTCTGAAAGCCATAAAATAACTGATAAAAATTATGAATAATTATTTAGTAGCGACAATGATTTGCATAGTAGACGCCCGTATTTAGTGATTAAGGTGCGACCGAGTGACCACTGTGAAGTAAAGATGATCTAATGATGTTAAAATTAGCACTGCGCAGAGGTCACTGCTTATGTTTTTAGAGAACTCCTATAATGTTATGTCAGTCACATCTTCGTTGATTTGATAAGTGTATCTAGATCGCTACACTTCATGAAATAAAATTGGATGTAGATCGATTTATATTCTGAGGTAAAGAAAATTTGCCCGGAAAATTCTGGAAAAGCTCATTGGACAGGTCAGCGTGTGTTGGGTTGGGGGGGCAGCTATTTTGTATGTACCATTCGATTATGTTAGCCAACAACAGTGAGGTAAATGTCCACAGCAACAATAGACGTAACTCGATCCGTATATTGCTCAATTCAGCGCGAGTTCAAATTCAAGGGCGTGTCATCGGTTTCCCGTGAATAAATAGGCTCCATTGTTAAATTTTCGACGGTCGGATTTCCGATTGGACATCCGCGCTCTGCATGGCAACAGGGTTTTTGTTGCTCTACGTCATCATCATCCTCATCATTCATTCAGCTTTCATTCGTTCACCCCTTTCCAGGGCCTCAAGCGTAAAATAGAGACTTGTAATAAATGGTGCCTGTTGTGGCATTTTCGGAAGAACTACCTAGGTGTGTTGGCAATCAGTGGTGTCCACTGGACACCATTGTTTGCCAACATACCAATGAACCGCGCAGTTTCTAGTCGTCAATACCGCTTTATTTGCGAGAAAATAAAAATGATTGTTTATTTCGATAAGAGCTTCCCGAAAATAAACCGGTTTTGAGGACTATCAACAGTGCGATTTTTTTTTCCAGAATTTGCACACAGATCCTGCACAAACGCCTGCCTCAGAAAGGTCAGAAAAGAAAAATCCCTCGTCATAATAGTCGCCCTGGGGGCAAATTCTCGGCAGTCTCGAATGTGACTTCTTACTAAGGTTTTCTTCGTAGAATCTCGAATGCGAGATACCCGAGAATTCGCCCCCTGGAGTATAACGATAGGAGAAAGAATAGTTAGTATTCACTGTTGCAATAATGTCTACGATAGCAAAGCAATTAGTAATACACGACTAGGCCCATAAAGTAAACACGCATAACGTAAGAACCTTGCATAGGTCCTACAGTCAGCGCCAGCCAACACAGCTACCCTATGGTAGCTCCTATCACGCGTCGCGTAAGTGCGTAAGTCAAACAAATACGGATATCTCTGCGTGTCGCTAACCGTACATACCTACTACGAACAATACTTTGCAGCTATTTGCATAATCACGGTGTTCCCATGAGAGCGCATATCTCCCTATTGTACCATCAATAGGCGGAACCTCTGATTGTTAAAAAAACGTGTCTAATTTATTCGATAGGTTGTCTAAGTACTTCTATTCGTTTCCTGCCTGTCTAGCATGAAGGGTCTGGAGATGTTTTTTTTTTTGTTCTGTGGACCATAAAGGGTCTGAAAGTTTTAACATGAATTCGCACTTGGTCCCATAGTACCTAAATATTATTACCCTTTCTGAATCAACCTGTATGCACTTAAGTCTGTACTGCTCTATGCAGTTCAAAAGAGTGGGATAGAGATATCGTGTAGCGTCTAGCTATGTGATGATGATGATGATGATGATTGTTTCCTGGCCGGTTTTGGCCACGGCGACTGCTTCAACTCCGGCTAGCTAGGTATCAGGTGCTAATAGAAGCAAGTGTTTGGACTAATGATTAGCAGCTTCACTTGGTGGAAAACACGACGTGTTTATTACCTGGTAACTACGTAATCCTTTACGAGTTTCGTGAAGTTAAAAACCGACGTATGTTTGTTTCATCGTAGGTGTAGGCAGAGGCACCAAACTGCACACACCTTCAAAGCTCTACCTCTCTTTTTTTTTTTGCGAAAATAGAATTTTAACTAGAAACTGCTCACTTATTCTCCGCAGTTTTAAAGTGTTTGCTACATCTCTATTTGCAATCATTAATTTAGCAAAACGAAGACAATAACGTCCGGAACGTCTATTAAAGCTTACCCAAACTCACTGGGTCATCAGCTCTTTCTTAACCGTCAATTTCTATAAGGTTAACATTAACCACCTACATGCAAACATACATGCTTACATATACAATATTATAAACAACCAATTACGCCAAACCGGTATAATTTCGCTTGCGATTTCGTAGAGCAAAACTTTTTTTGCCAACGTATAATTTCACACAACTCCACTTTTATTCCCAAGGTGGTAGAGGTCACATTGGCCAAATGAAAGTCATGTTTGTAAGCTGGCATAACAATATTATCACTCAGAAACTATAGCCCACTTTCTCCCAAACTTTAGATTAGGTTATAAGCCATTTGCTATGGAAATAGAATCGCCTTGTTTTCGCAATTTAATTCTGAATGCGACCTTTCTTTATTCATAGCTTTATTTATACAAAATACGAAGCTATTTACATGGGCATTAGGTCTAGGTCGTTGTAGAAAATAGTTTGATAACCGTTTGTCTTTGCAAAACTTATTAATGTAAAAGGAAAATTGAGGTTACTAATGTACCTGCTTACGTTAATTCCTTCTTTGACGAATAACTAGAGTGATTTGTGAACGTACCCCCAAAGGCGTTGCAACTTTCAGTTTTCGCAACTATCTAAACCGAGGCTTATACGTACGCCAAAAGCCCCAAAATCAGTTATACATAGTTAACCACGTCATGGTTGAAAAACCAAGTAAATTGAGCCGTCATATTTTGTCTAATGATTTATGTAAGCCAGGTGAGTACTGGGTCTGATGATATCGCAGCGGCTAGTACACGTATCAATTAGATTATGTAACAATGAGGTGCTTTTTTGGTTGCTTTGGTAACATTCTTACCGAGTCGTGGTCTTATCTTTGTACCTAAATTTAAATCTAAGCTGTTACTTTGTTTTTGTTAAGGCTCCGTATAAGGCTAACTAGCGCCACCAATGTTGAAAAAATCATATCTTCCTTCAGAAGAAATTTCTGAAAAATCCTAAAATGAGCCTACAAATACATTTTTGAATAAAAGCAGTTTGTAAGATTAGATGAGAGCGCGAAGCGCGCCCGGAAAATTTAGCGCTTTTTCTGTGCGGAAATAAGTAAAGGCTGGTCACGTCCGGCTTTAGCCGATCTCACACAGATGCAGATCTCACGCTTGCGGGCCGCACCGAGATTGTTCGCGGGCTGCCGGTGGCCGACCTCTGCTCTATACAAAACGGACATCGAATCGAGACATCGCTTGTGTTTTGACTAAGTAGAAGATCCGTCCGAAACTTAAGGCAGTTGAATCAGTTTCTCTCAGACTTGGTCAGCCCATAGATTTTAGGTGGTCTAAAACATTTTTTGACGAAAAAATGTTTTTAAGAAAAAATATTCGGTAAGTAGCTAATTTACTAATACCGAGCCAAATGTAGGTAACCACTCTCAATTTTTTAATCACTTTCCTTCAACGAATAAGAAGGTTCCATCGAAACCTGTGTCAAAAGAATCGAAGTACTTACTCCACCAAAAAGACCTCTTTGCTTACTGATAATAACCAACTATTACGACTAAAGACACCTTATTAACAGCACCACACGCCACCATTGCAACTATAGTCAGTCAGTCACAATTTAATAGATATTCATAGATTTACACAGAAAGTCAAAGCATTTGGTCTTTCATGGTCTCAAAATAATATTTTTGTGCTTTTACATATAACACTATAGGTATCGTTTATATTTTATGTATTGCTGATTCATCCAATGGCAGACAATAATTAGTTCGCTAGTTGAAGGAGAAAAACGAGAAATCCCGGTATTTTCCTTCTATTGGAATGCCATCGACACGCCATTGTGTTTCAGACTTAAGCTCCTGCAAGCGTAGCATAATGCTGGGTTAGAGCGTATCTATGGGTTTATAACTTTGTCCATCCCGCTCTACGTCAAACAAAAGAGTGAGATACATAGTTAAACCCATAGATACGTTCTAACCCGGCTACATGCTATGCTTGTAGCCCCCTTAGCATGCTGACGTTTTGCCTACTCTCAACTGTCACCTTAGCCACTTAAGGCTCGGTAAAAGGCTAACTAGCGCCACCAATGTTGAAAAAATCATATGTCTCTTCAGAGGAAGTTTCTGACAAAATCCTAAGATGAGCTCATGCGCCATGCTTTTCTAGATTTTTAAGTGTAGGTACCCAACTCAATTTCTAGTCTTAAGCTAAAAAAATTTCGATAACCGAAAATTTTTTAGCTTAAAAGTAAATTTCGAAGATTAAAAATCTAGAAAAGCATGGCGCATAGGCTCATCTTAGGATTTTTTCAGAAACTTCTTCTAAAGGAAGATATGATTTTTTTAACATTGGTAGCGCTAGTTAGCCTTATACCGAGCCTTAACACTACTGAGGTGACAGTTAACAGTGGCTAAGGTGACAGTTGAGAGTAGACAAAAGGCCAGCGTGCTAAGGGGGTAGGACTTAGCCCGAATCAGTACTCTAGCCCTCTTTAGTTTGTAGCTAGCGTGTTGCCGGGCTGCGCCTGAGTGGATCCGCCTCTATGATTTACTGCCGAAACGTTGCGCCCGCAACAAGCAACAATGGGCGAGTAAAAATGGAAATTCCACATCATTTCTATTCAAATTGATAAGTTGCCGTTTTGTATTTTTAATTGGGTAATTGATTTGTTTTCCCGTATTGTGTGATTATGATTAGCAGTGATGGACGAAAAGTCTCTTGTTACTAGGGGTAGTTTTATATCGATTCAAATCTGCTGAAAATAATATCTTCTTCTTGTTTATCAACCCATAGACAACAAACCTACATACATTATCATCAGCACACCTCTGCCCACTGTTGCCTTTTTCCCCTCG
Organism: Zelleria hepariella; assembly: GCA_949319315.1. Taxonomy (NCBI): domain Eukaryota; kingdom Metazoa; phylum Arthropoda; class Insecta; order Lepidoptera; family Yponomeutidae; genus Zelleria; species Zelleria hepariella. The sequence continues at coordinate 3,602,052 of OX439396.1, read as the reverse complement.
TGACATATCTACAATACCGATGTAGTTTTTTTCCAATGAATGTCGTTATCAAAACAGGCGGTACATAGGTAACTAAAGCTTTGGACAGCAGATTCCTACCCGGTAGTTTAGTGACCACATCTTCTCAGTTTTTGAAAGACCTTTTAGTTCATGAAAGAAACACCAATGCGATGCTTACGTACCCCCTCGGGTAAAGTCCGTTCGCTATCATAGTGTCACTTAAAAGAAAGTAAAGGAAGCCGACGCGGCGCAAACACGCCAGTGAATTTCTAGTCATTCTATAAAGAAGCATCGTCGTATCGAGAAGTTGTGCTTGTGACTTTTGACTTAGTATTTTGTATTGAGTGTCGATCGCTGCGTGTAGATAAAATGTTTTTTCGTCCGTGGGAGGATAGCGAGGTGCCTCTAGACAAAACTTCGAATGACCCAAAAATTAAAAGACGAAGGTTTTGTAAAACATGTTAGCAAACTCTAGTTAATGTACATCAGCATTGTGTTGAAATGATTTGTCTACGCCCATCACAGATACTTCAAAAATAGTTGGTATCCCAAGAACCAAGATTGCCGTCGTGTGCACCGACACTATCTAAGCGAACGGACTTTAGCAGACCGACCAAATTACGGGTCTGACCTTACAGCTCATAAGGCCTTACTGGCTACGAGGGGCTACGAGGTATAGGCGCTCTGAAAAAACTAGACTAGGTTTAAGATAGTTAACCCCTTTTGGTTCAATATTCGCACTAATGTTGCGTGCGCTAAGAGCAACCGCCGCATCGCGACCTGCTGTCGACTGTACCTGCAGAATAATTTACGTGTGGAATTAAATTGTATTCATATCATCAATCATGGTCTGGCAGTAGGGAATGAAAGGTAGCACAGTACTTTGCTACCTGTAGGTTAAAATGTAGAGAGAGTTTTCAATTTGGGTTTTTTTCTGAAGCCTGTTTTGCGATATCCCATTGCAGGGCAAATATCTCCGGGGGGAGATATTCGAAACATCTGGGCTGAGAGGGGTCTCAGCCCAGATGTTTCGGTCCTGAACCTCGTTCTTGTGGCCGAAAAAAAATTTTGTCATTGGGTACAAGTAGAACTTTACCTACGTCTTCTCGATCAATGACATTCTTGGAACTATAAACCAATGACATTCCACTATATTGGACTAAAGAAAATGCCTCTATGAAGGGCGTCCAAAAAAAACGGCATTTTTTTTTGTCAATTTTGACCCTGCAGACTTGAAGTAACACAGAATTTTTTGAATTTTTTAACGCGCGATTGAAGCGAGCGAAGTTCTCCGAGTCTACTGGAACAATCTGGCGTTGTATGTATGTTTTTATGTATGTATGTTTGTATGTATGTATGTTTGTCTGTATGATTGTTCGTTCGACGATAACTTGAGTAAATTTGGTCGGATCGTTATGAAATTTGGTAGGCAGGTAAATGAGGCAAAGATAATTTTTAAGTTCGAACATGAGCCAAATCGGTCGAGGGGTTGCTGAGAGATGGGGTCGCGAGTTCACAGTTCGGGGCAAACCTCTAGTAAAAAAAGTAACACATGAATGACGAAGTGTTTTTTTCGGGAAATCAATAATTAGGCAACTACCTAAATAAATTGGATTAGGTACTCGTGACTCTCCTTTGTTGACTTTCTTTTCACATCATCGGACGTGTGGTCTCGATTCCGTCAACACAATCCAGTTTGCCTATAGACTGACGCATGTTAGCTTTTGTGTGGTACGTACAAAAGGCGTAACAATCAGACAGGTACAAAAGTTGTTTGCAATCGATACCCATGTAATGTGGGTACGTAGACTTGTGAGTCTAGTGACGTAATGGATTATTATCGTTGAGACAAAAATCTATGTTATTTTTGGACAGCTACACTTAACTTGAAGGGGTGAAGTGCCGTTTGTATGTTTTTTCAGCAGTATTTTTCACTAATATTCGTTTGGGATGAATACAACTTTTGACTTGACACGGAATTCTGATTTTGCGTTCGCGAAGAAGAACCAAGAAATAATTTTAAGTGCAAGTTCTGTTTAAGTTAATTGACGTTTACTTAAATCCTGTTAACTTTGACTCTACATAAAGCTTCAGTAGTTTGACACCCGAATTAGATTTGACACTCATTTGTGGTGATAGAGAGAAAGCGCGGTAAAATCTCTCGATGCATAATACAAATCCATAAATGTAGAGACGGGAATGTTAGGCATCATTAATAATTATAGGCTAGAAAAAAATGAGATTTTCCTGAAGCGGGGTTTTCCATTAACTTCGACTTCGACTGCTTAAATATTTCCAAAATCAAAGTGGGCAAAGTCACAACTTTCCACTAGTATATCTGTAGCAAAAGAATCCAAGCTATTTCAGTACTCAGTTGGACTGTAAGTATGGTTGCGTCATTTAAGTTCGTCAGACATGGATATGTTGTGGTAAGGAAATTGTTTGATTGGCAACTCATAACGTGCAATTTTGGGTTATCATTGGTCATTTTAATCCGATGTGATGTTATGTAGGTAGAGATTTGTTAACATAAATGACATAATATCTCAAACTTAAATTATTTTCGCACAAATCGTTGAACTTTAGTTATGAAGCAATACAGGGTGTTAAAAGACCGCCAACAAAGCGGGAAACCACGTATTGTCCTCATCATAATGAACATTTTTGCCCAAGGAACTATGCCTGGGAAATCAACGGTTTCCGAGATAATGAGGTTCAAAGTCGGACTTTTCAAAACTTTTTTTTTGCAGAAATGTATTCAGTATCTAGTTTTTAACATACCTTCTCATGAAGCCATATCAAAATTATGAATATTTCTTACAAAAAACGACGTTAAAATTGCAACCCGCAATGTATTCTAAACATCGGCACTTCAAGCTTAAGTAACATAAACTTATACCTACGCTTGCGCAATATGACTTCCGTGCGTTACACGTCCATTGCGTAATAAAATATTTTTCAAAATTATAACCTAAAAAACCAAAATCATTTCCCAGCAATAATTTATCGAAAAAGTACTTTCTTTTGGTGTCCAGTATGCGTGGCTTTCGGGTCTGTTGGCGGTCTTTTAACACCCTGTAGTTGGTTCATGTAGGCACATTAAAACTAAACGGTTGGTTGCTAAGTGCATAGGTACTAATTCTTGCTTCACACACGTCATATCCACTTTATGTGTGATAATATCATCCAGATGATGCGTGCGGCTAGAGACCCAGCAGTGGGCAAATGTGGGCTGAAAATGATGATGATGATGTCAAAACATACAGGCCCGGTTTGTGAGTTGAGAATTTTGCTAAGCAAATGGGTAAGTATCGTCCTGTCTCTGCAGATTTCTCACAAAAGAGCGTGACAGAGCGATACGTAAGTATGTGCTTAGTAAAATTCTCAACTCAAAAACCGGGCCACTCTGTCTTAATGCTAGCTTAGCATGATGTAAATTAAAAAGAGTAGTAGAGCGATATCATATCCATGTAGATATCGCACGTGCTGGCTGCCGGGTTAAGAAGTTAACCATATCAGCGTTTTTAGGCCGCCCAACCATTTAAATCCTTCTACAGTCTTTATTTTGTGGAGCTGGAATTTTTTTTGTGATGTTAAAAGGCATTTAGGTACCCACTTGTTGAACCAACAGGCATTTGGTATACGCTATACCACATGTCAGTGTCGAAACGGCCGAAGCAAGCAAGAATTTATTGTTATAATAAAATGCTCTATCTAAAAGGTGTTACAAAAGTACCTAACTCTTTTTACAGGGTAATAGCACCCGGTGATAGGGATCACAACCTAAATATTTTTTTTTTTGCTCTATGACGTTCCGTTGATTTTTAAATTAATAAAATGGGAACGCTGTGGCGGGAGAAAAGTATTTTTTAAATATTGTTTTCATTGACTTTCACAATGTTTTAACAACTTAAAGCTATGTTAATGCGCCTACACACACAAACATATTTTTAAATTTGAGCTAATACCAAAAACAAAAAAGTTATGATTTTTTTTTCAATTTTGATGTTATAAAATATTTTTTTTTTTTTACAGATTTGACATCCTGTTGACCACTAGGTTACACCGTGTAAAAAGAGTTAGGATGTTTTGTAACACGTTGTATAATAGGTCATACGCTAATAAAGACTGCCGTTTGAGCAGGTGAAATTATAACTGCGCACGTTCGTTGAAAACTAAGGTCCGTCACACACGGAGATTGCTGATGCTGCTGGTCTATGTCTAGCATGATACTTGTCCGAGAACTTAATGGCCCTTCATGCTAGAAATGCAGTAAGCAGGTACCTACCTACTGTTAGCATATACCTACCTAATATATCGAGCTTTGAAGCACAAATTTACTAGCTTTTACCCGTGACTTCTTCCGCAAAGACTCAGATTCAAAAGTTTCTTAAGTTATTTTTCCTCGTTACACAGTCAGTCCGGATGTAGTCACAGGATAAGCTTAGTTATTTATAGCCTGTTTAAGGGTAGCATTAAAAGTCATCATCTCAAGCTCGAGCTCAAGTAGGTGAACCCAGAAAACAAAATCACCGACTTGAGACCTTGGTTAATGTCAATGTCAAGCTCAAGCTATAATGCTGACAGTTACTCAAGCTTGACATTAGCCAAGGCTTGACATTAGCATTTTTGTTCTCTGAGATCACCTACTTGAGCTCGAGCTTGAGCTGATGACTATTAATGCCACCCTTGGTTTTTAAGCTATCTCCATTCCAAATTTCACCCAAATCCAGCTAGCTGTCCAACCATTCAGCGTAAAATGAGTAACAAACAATCGTTTCAGTACCTGTAGCATGCTTTAGCAACTGTACCCATACCTACTGTTTAGTCACCGTGTGCAAAGACCCTAAAGTAGAAAGGAAACGCGCAATAAATGTCAAATAGGTGGATTGGGAAACGCAATTTTAGGTTTTACGGCGTCATTAAACATTTGTCTTTAGTGAAACATTCCTTCTCGGACATCTGTATTTCGACACCTCGATAAACGAAGATGAGGTACGGTCAGCCACACAAGAGATTTACCATTTTATTCGAAATTTTCACTGCTTCTTAGATTCTATTCTGTATTCAATAAGATATCCTGGGAAAGGGACATCCTGGGTAAGGGAAATTTTAGGTAATTAAGCTAGGAAAGGTACTATTTTGTAGACTTTCCTATTGTACCCATTGTCATGAGTTCATGAGGTTTTCTCAGTTTTCTTGTCTTAAGTTACTTCGGCTTATTTTGGATAAGAATAGAAAAAAAGAAGTGATTGCCATTTGATTTGAAATAAAATAAAATAAATTTTTCTAGTGTAATGTACCTTTAGCACGATTACTGGTAAAATTTTACAATAAGTAAGTAGGTAATAATACCCACAAACTTGCATCAACTAACTTATTGGATAATTGACGTGACTGACAAACTTACGTATACGTATAGGTACGAACTTCAATTATAACAGCATTAAGTTAGGTAAGTACCACCTACCTATTTCATAAGAGTAAACTATCCACTTATGGACTGATATTGATCTTCTACAATCATTGTGCTATTATAAGTAGGTAAGCAGTCTTAGTGAAGCGCCAACCATGAGAAAATAAACACAGGTGTAGAGTTGGCTTCCGCACAATTTAGAGCCGGATCTGGTAAAGCAATAAGGGCTAAGTTTCTTTGACTGTTTGTTGCCTCTCACGATGTTTTTCTTCACCGTTAGCGAGTGGTATTGCTACTACAAATTCACAAATGTACGTAACTTTGAAATTAAACAAAGTCATAGATACATGCCCGCACTGGGAATCGAATCGGGTACCTCTTGCTTCAGAGTCCACTGTTCTACCCACCAGACCACCACCGCCTTTTAAGAAGAAGGAAAACATCGTGAGGAAACCCGCGGCTCAGTTGGCTCCACACGTATTGACCTGTCTTTCCTGTGGGCTAGGTCGACTAAGCTGTCAGGATGATATAGGTGCTGGGCAAGCCTACTCCATGTAAAACAATGTCCCAGGCACTGCAGCGCCGAGTGGTCTCTTCACCCATCTAGTGTGAGTGAAGGTGCCACTGGACGCTGCATAAATCATCTCATTACGTAGATGCAAAGGCCTTCGTTTTGTTGTCTCTACAGAAGTAAAGTTGTGCTTGTGACGTGTCTACACTCATCCACTTTATACTTCCTCGCAAACTCAGTTCCGGTCCGGTCATCTGTAGAATTACCTTGTACAGGGTGATAAGATTGATCATCCATCATCATCATCATCATCATCAGCCCACCTCTGCCGAATTTTGGGTATAGGCCTTTTCCCCCTCGCCTCTCATGGTCCCTCGCCATCCGCATCCATGGACCCTCTGCCGAAACAACGATACGATCGATCCGATCATCGAGTTGCTGGGGGTCAACCGGCTAAGACGAAGCCGATTACCATTGGCGAAAAACGAAGTAAACGTACTAGAGGACTCTTATCGTCCGTCCATTCATCCCGTTGTCACCCGCGTACAATGAGAAACAGCGAACTTTTATCGCGCAACTTATCGCGCTCTTGTCTACAATTAAAAGCCTTCGAATTTATCTACATTTTTAATCGTCTCATTGTGAGTGAACTCTCATAATCTTGTTAATTAATTTTAATTTGCCGTCGGAGACAGTTTGTCGGTGATATCGTCGCGGATCCAAAGTCATTTTGCCGTTTTGCCATGGGAAATCCAACTCTAATGACTTCTAATAAAGGTCTCGCGAGGTGAATGTCTAGGTTGGTGTAAAGACGGTGCTTCCAGTGTATTGTGGCTGGTTCTCACACAGGGAGAAAGCTTGAGATGCGTTCTCGGAAAATATGAAGTCAAGGTGCGCTTACACTGGTCGTCGCATTGATGAAAAGTCGACCCTTAATGTTGTGTTGTGAGTTTTCTTAACTTTGAATAAAGTGACATACTTTGGCCCTCCGATCAACAAACCACTTTTCCACAGGCGATGATTTGGCTGAAAAAAAAACAAAAGATATCCCTTCCACCACCATCATCTTTTAAGGACCCCCTAGTGTTTTTGTTTAAAAGTATGAAGAGTCGTAAAGGAAAGCTTTTACTGGAAGAAGTTGAGAAATTAATAAACCTCTAAATTAATTAATAATTACTAATTAAAATAACGAGAAATCAATAAACGTAAATACACAAGCGAGCCATTAGCTAATACAATGTACAAAGACATAAACTTACATCAGAAGCTACAGAGCCTAGCCTACATAACCTAGCTTTTCCTAGTAGTAAAAAACCTAGATAATAAAGTTAAATAATGAAGGAATGCAGGCAACAGGTCCGCCATAAAATATCTAATCAAAATAATTGACATAGCTTTGTAGAGCAATAAAATGTCTGAACTAAATAAAGCCATTTCCTTGTTTTAAAGAAATCTACCTAGAGGGAGAATAGCTAAAGGAGCATTGCTAAGGGAGCTTCCAATAGGCTCCAAAAATATTGTTTTGGAAAAATTACCGTTTTGGTAGTACGGTCGGCCCCAGTCACAGATACCCCTTATCAGTTCTTACCGCGCGCGGCATAAGGTTGCAAATCGAACAAAAAACGGTATCCCAGACTGTGGCCGACCGTACGTTTGCAAATGGTTTAGCAAATAACTATTTATGATGTTTTTATTATACCGATGTTAAAGTTTGATAGTCAAACAAGTCCGTAAATTAAGTCAAATAAAACCTGGCCTAATGAAATGACTTATGTTATGTCACAATATTGTTATCTTCTCTGGTTAAAATATCTTCACTCACACTAGATGGGTGAGGCGACCACTCGGACGGCGAAAAAAAACATCGTGAGGAAACCCGTGGCTTAGTTGGCTCGCACGTAGGTATTGACTGAAAAAAAAAACAACACTTACCAAAGCGTTTATTTGATACTTACAAAATATAGTAATTGAATTTTAAATGATGTCAATCAGCATATAACACAGATAAAAACCCTCAATTCACTCACAAATTGAATGCCGTTAAGGATTAAAATAAGACCCCGGTTTCTTAATTGAAGACGACGTGTCAAACATTGCCTCATTGATCGTCAAGGCAGTTTGGGTAATTTGCCAATTTAAGATGAATGGGGATACATCAAAGTTATTGGACAAGTCTGTTTAGAAAGATAAAGTGACACAATGTTTGATCCATGATTTATAGCTTAGCCAATCAATTTTTAAATAACTGCGTCCAACTTTATGCTAGGTATTAGATATTTACGTTTGTTTGTACAAGTGTTTCTCTATCTTATTACATTTGACTTGAATTAACCCAATTTTTATTTCCAATCACCAATATTTTAGATTTCACTTTATTTTGTATGTTGGGATAGCCGACTAGTTTTGACCTCGTCTGAAAGTCTTACGTAGAGCCCACTGCTCTACATAAGCTTCCTTTTCACGCCAATCCCGAGGTCAAATGTTATTCCGAACTTTATCTACCTACTACCTAGCTACATCTACTTCCTGATTTTCTTCGGCTTAGTCTGAACACGCCTTTAGCAGTCTCATCATATGTGGTGTTAGAAACGAGACTCGTTTCCGTCCCCACCTTCGCACAAAACACAGAACCAGACAGACAGACAGACAGACGCACCACTATTTTATAGCCATACGTGAACGTGTGGCACACTTTTCTTTTCCCCGTTTAGGAGTTGAGAAAAGTTATCGAGTAAAAAGCTTGTCGAATGAAACGGAGCTACGAATGTAGAGAGTTTTAAAGGTTAGTTTTTTTTTATTTTGGATTCAAGCAGGGTTAGGCGGACTTGCGTGAGTCAGAAGTAAATCTGAGTTAATTTGACACTTCCATACAATTATTGACGTTAACTCAGAGTTAATTGGCTAAACCTGGTTGACACAAGTGGACCTTAGGTAGGTAAACCTCGTAGACAAACGGTTAATACGGGTCAAATTAGCGCTATCATATAAAATAAATCACAGACTTACCTAATCTAGAGCCAAAAACCTAGGACGGGTGTCCAAAAACGCCAATAACGGCTTTTTTAAAACGGTCGTAAATAAACTGTTTACAAAATACAAAACCCACTAAGTACGAGTATGTTTTGTATTTCGTAAACGGTTAAACTTACTTGTATTATGTCGGTGTAGCCGACTAGTTTCGGTTCTCATTCGGAGACCTTAATCATGGAGTATGTTAGTATCGTATGTTAGTATCGTGTAAGATACTATCGAAGTATTGTCTGTATACAGTATGAAAATTGGTTCGGTTGGGATTACAATCAGAAACCAGCCGAAAATCTCACATATGTGGTGGGGTATAGGTATTGTTTTATTTCATTGAAATTAAACAAAGTCATAGATACATGCCCGCACTGGGAATCGAACCGGGTACCTCTTGCTTCAGAGTCCACTGTTCTACCCACCAGACCACCACCGCCTTTTAAGAAGAAGGAAAACATCGTGAGGAAACCCGCGGCTCAGTTGGCTCCACACGTATTGACCTGTCTTTCCTGTGGGCTAGGTCGACTAAGCTGTCAGGATGGTATAGGTGCTGGGCAAGCCTACTCCATCTAAAACAATATCCCAGGCACTGCAGCGCCGAGTGGTCTCTTCACCCATCTAGTGTGAGTGAAGGTGCCACTGGACGCTGTATAAATCATCAGATTCTCATTACGTAGATGCAAAGGCCTTAGTTTTTTTTATTTTATTACTAGCACCTAGTACCAAGTTTTCTCATTGCGTCTATCAGCTATCGAAATTCGTTCCAGCAGAGCACTTACGGCATCAGTGAAAGTGACACACACAGCCTCTGTCTCAACAGCATTATTTTTATTATTATTTTGTTTTCGAACCATCCGACAGCGATGCACTGGGCCCTTATATTAGCCTGTAACACAATGGTGCCAAAATGGGCGTCCGGTTGACGATTTTAATTACGATTTATTGATACTGTCAGGCCAGTGTCGGTCCTTTTAATGTTATTGTAGTACAGCAAAGAATATTATGAGTCTAATCCTAGAGGATTAGTTCGCTGGTTGTAGGAGAACAACGAAAAAATCCCGGTTTTGTCCTTCTACCTAGGACGTCATTGATACGCCATTGTGTTACAGGCTAAGGCCCCTGGTTTGGTTTTTGGGACGAGTTAGAGTTAGCATCTCGGGCAAGAGTTTTGAGGTAATTTGAAAGAAAGAAAGAAAGAAAGAAAATACATAGGTACTCCGTGCAATTTTAGTGGTTTTAAAGCCGAAGGTATTTTGTTGCACTGGTGATTCTGAGCCAAATTACAAAATTTCATTCCAAAACGCGCGAAAAAAAAATTCACTTCTCCATACAAATGGTGTCGATTGGCGATAGCCGTTTGTATTGGGAAGTGTTTATTTTTTTCGCTCGTTTTGAAGTAAAATTTTGGAATTTGGCTCAGAATCACGAGTGCATCTAAATACCTTCGGCTTTAAAACCACTAAAATTCCACGGTGTATTTACGACACAATACTGAAAACATAACATCAAAACAATAAAAAATCAAAACATAAAATTTAAACATGACCTTAAAATAGGTAAGGCAATACATTGATATCATTATAATTCGTTTTTAGTATTGAGCTCCTAAAATGATCGAGCTCAGTAGTGTTTTAAGAAGCACCTCCTTACAACCTGATTTTCAGTCGGGACCATGCTGCGGTCGGAAACGGCAATTTGACAGGAACTTGACAAATCACCGAGGTCGTCGACCTAGCCTTGAGCCTTGAGAAGCCGCAACAGTGACTTTTTTCAAGCTTGAGCTTTTGAGAGCGATACAAAACAAAATCTGACCCGCTCTATGTAGTTGATAATAGGAAGACAGAGCTTTTCATTAAGTATACAGGGTGATAAAAGACCGCCAACAAAGCGGGAAACCACGTATTGTCCTCATCATAATGAACATTTTTGCCCAAGGAACTATGCCTGGGAAATCAACGGTTTCCGAGATAATGGGGTTCAAAGACGGACTTTTCAAAACTTTTTTTTTTGCATCAATGTTTTGAGTATCTAGTTTTTAACAAACCTTCTCAAGAAGCCATATCAAAATTATGAATATTTCTTACAAAAAATGACGTTAAAATTGCAACCCGCAATGTATTCTAAACATCGGCACTTCAATATTAAGTAACATAAACTTATACCTATGCTTGCGCAATATGACTTCCGTGCGTCACACGTCCATTGCGTAATAAAATATTTTTCAAAATTATAACCTAAAAAACCAAAATCATTTCCCAGCAATAATTTATCGAAAAAGTACTTTTTTTTGGTGTCTAGTATACGTGGCTTTCAGGTCTGTTGGCGGTCTTTTAACACCCTGTATATTCTTGATATGGGCTATCATCCTGCTATTCGTACAAACCGGTGCTTAAGTTTTCCTTGAGAAAAGTACGTATAATAAATCACCGCACAAATGAATCATGCGTATCGGCTGCGTATGTGTCTATGACCCAGATGTTTTACTTTTCTAATAACACACAACTATTAAGGCGCTGTACATAGTGAATAGCCCGCGCGCCAAGAAAAAAGCACAAAATCGAGTCCTGTATCAAATACACTAAACAAATCGAAAATTTTCACATATCAAACCCTAGAATTAGGTGAGACCTATCTAAAACAGCCAGTTTCGTGTTGATATTCATAAACGTTTTGAAGATATTTTTGATGAAAAAAAATAGGCGGCGCACTTTTTTTCAAACAAAATATCTTGCAATCTGTTATGGGTATGAACACAAAACTGGCTGTTTTAGATAGCTCTGACTTAATTCTAGGGTTTGATATGGGAACATTTTCGTTTTTTTTAGTGTCTTTGATACAGGAATCGTTTTTGTGCATTTATTTTGCGCGCGGGCTAATTCACTATGCCCAGCGCCTCAAGTTTATCCAGTTTAACTTGACACTCATTGAGAAAAAGGCCTTATAATTTGTGTCAATAAACACCTCTACTCACACTATAGGTAGATGGGTGAAGCGACCACTCGGACACTGTAGTGCCTAGGACTAGTTAAATAGAGTAGCTCGCGTAGCATAAGGCTGGGTAAGAGCGTATCCATGGGTTTATGACTCTAGCTATCCCGCTCTGCGTCAAACAAAAAAAGAGATGCATAGAGTCCCAACCCCCTTATGTTCTGCCTAACCCAGCCTTATGCTACGCTTGCAGGCTTGCCTAGCACCTATACCTATCTTCTAAGGTTGGGGGGCCTGAGTCGTCAGAAAAACGAAGTCAATACGAATGGAAAACTTAGTTTCCTCAAGATGTTTTCCTTCACAATTACTTAGAAGGACTTGTCTTGTACGATCGGCCACAGTCACAGATACCCCATGGCCATGGCAGCTGTTACTGCGCGCGGCATAAGGGCGCCATCGAACAAAAAGAGGTGTGGCCGACTGTACAACATTTGGTATCTAGTATTCAACGTCATAGAGTTATTTTTTCTTCGATAGCTTTCAACATAGTATAGTATTCAATCGAGAGTACGAAGGTGGCACGTCTCGGGAAATGTTCATTATTAAATTGTCTGAGAAAATCCTTTATTTTCTTCGAGTTTTCTTACACTCTCTATAATTGGCTACGCAAAGTTTTTTGTTCGAAAGTCCGTTATTGGCTTAAACTTATCTTTAGACAATATTGAGAAACTTATTTAAATATTTTTTATTTTGGTCCAGTCAGTTCGCTGGGTCCAGTAGTTTTGTTTTTATGCGCTAAAATGTTTTGTTCCTATGACCGCCAACAGTATGCAGACCGTCGCGTGAAGGTCATAAAACCGTATCTTTGAAACGTTGTAAAATCCAAACTACTGAAACAAAATAAAAAATATTGAAATTGGTTTCTCAATATTGTCTAAAGATAAGATTAAGCCAATAACGGACTTTCGAACAAAAAACTTTGCATACCGAATTGGCCCCCAGAAAACGTGTCTCAATTTTGACCAGCAAACGAGTTTGTTGTGCTGACGCTACACACTTGCTTGAATTACCTCTTTAGGGTTACGTAACGTACGTTTAATGAGGTAAACATTGATTTTAATTGTAACAAAAAGACCCACATTATGCGCAATGACATAATGCCATTCAACGTAAGATATTTCGAAAGTGGCTGAAAAAAAAAAGTTAGTACAAATTGAAACCAGCCGTGCTAAGATGCCGCCAGTAAACTCGACTTTTGACTGCATTTTCATACAACAAGCATAGACAGTTTGAAAGTAAAACCACGAAATAAAACAAACACTTAAAAACCATATTACGAAGTCTGAAAAGTGATTCCATGAAGTGAAGCCACCGTAAAAAAATAGACCGCAAAATGTTGCGTGCGTCCAACCATCATAGATAAGGATTGCTATCCACCACTGCGAATTTATTCTATTCGTACCTTTCAAGGCAATTTCCACTCTATGTTCCGCGAGCTAAGGCTATTATAAGTTGATGTAATCTAGCTTCGCCTTGACATCGGCCTTTGCTAGTTTGACTTCTATCAAGATCTTGTCAACAGCTGTTTTGATTGTAGATGGTGCTAGGATAAAGAAACGACGAAGTTTTAGGGAAATAAAGTAGTGTCTCATAGTTTTGACAAAGGTTGTATGATAGCTATCTTAAGGGTCATAAAACTTATTGCTGAGTATAATTCAGAGAAGATATATGTATAAATCGTTGGTCCATAATAGGGACATTATTAAGGGCATATCAAAGTTTTACTGAATAAAAACTATAATTAAAATTATTCACTTAACCTTTATGCACCTGCATGAGCGCCATCTCGATATGGATACGAAATCTCTATCCCTCTCGTTCGATCTACAATTCTACACAGAAAAGTACAGACATAAGTGTATCGAGCTATAAACCCATCTATGAAGCGTTGTTATAAAGGATGAAGCATTTTTTTATTATAATTTAGGGTGGTATTCTAGAACGCTACTTAAACTCAGTTTAAACAGAGTTCGGGTGCACGTTTCATATAACTGACATAAATATTTTATTATGACAATTTCATATAGATTGCGTAGTCGATTTGACATGAGGTTACAAAAAAGGTTTGTTTACAAACCGACCTATCAATGAACATCGAATTGTCATAATAAAATATGTATGTCAGTTATATGAAACGCGGGCCTGACAGTCGATAAAACAGTGCATGTTTTGATACGAAGGGAGGGATATTCAAATCAAAACATGCACTGTTTTATCGACAGTCGACACTACTAAACTCTACTTAACCTGAGTTTAAACAGAGTTCAAGGAGCGTTCTAGTTTGAACTGAGTTTAAACAGAGTTCAGACTGTCGATAAACCAGTGCATGTTTTGATTTGAAGGGAGGGATATTCAAATCAAAACATGCACTGTTTTATCGACAGTCGACACTACTAAACTCTACGTAACCTGAGTTTAAACAGAGTTCAAGGAGCGTTCTAGTTTGAACTGAGTTTATACAGAGTTCAGACTGTCGATAAAACAGTGCATGTTTTGATATGAAGGGAGGGATATTCAAATCAAAACATGCACTGTTTTATCGACAGTCGACACTACTAAACTCTACGTAACCTGAGTTTAAACAGAGTTCAAGGAGCGTTCTAGTTTGAACTGAGTTTAAACAGAGTTTAAGTAGCGTTCTAGAATACCACCCTAATGCCCGTTTTCACCAACGACCCCTAATTTTAAAAGGCCTTTTAACGAAAGTTATTTGCACCTCTGCAAGTCTATGGGGCATGGATGAAGGATCATACACACTCAACTCATAACGCTTGTGAGTGGAATTCGTATGGTCCTTCATCCATGACCCCTAGACTTGCAGAGGCGCAGATAATTTTCGTTAAAAGGTCTTTTAAAATTAGGGGTGGTTGGTGAAAACGGGCATTAGTCTTTAACCAAGAACAACGAACGCCGCATATAAAAGAGATAAACGCGCTGCCGAAACTTACAAAAAAGAAATATCGAAAATTTACACAACTATCATGCATAATGTGTATGCCATACCACCACCTTAACATTGACGTAAGGTTTTATAGGCGCCTAGCAGTCAAGGTGATAGTTCGCGCCTATGCGGCTCGTTATCAGTTGAAACTGTGAGGTATTTTCGTCGAACGTTGGTGAAGTCACGCGACTATTACAATAGGGGGCTTTTGAAGGATTCTCAGCAGCTTTTTGGCAATAAAAGACTATTAGGGGGGTTTTATGCTACCAGACTATAAGTTTAATCGCTAGGAAAGATCTTTAAGTTTTGTAACTAATTTGTAATTTTGTAACCACGTCACCAACTGGTGTTTTTAGACCAACAATATTGTTCTACTTATCAGACTTATTTAGACCAAAATGTTACGTATACGGCTTTTGCGAGTCGAAGCATTAATAGTGTCCAGTATAATATCGTAAACAGGGATACAGGTTAAATAATAGAATTACCTCAGTAGGCCAATGACTGCCTACTAAGGTAATTCTATTATTGAACGAGCGAGCGAAGCGAGCGAAGTTCTCCGAGTCTACTTGAACAATCCGGCGTTTGTATGTTTGTATGTATGTAAATATGTATGAATGTTTGTATGTATGTATGAATGTTCGTTCGACGATAACTTGGGTAAATTTAGTATTATATAAAATTTAATAAATAATTAAATATGAAATTTGGTATGCAGGTAAATGAGGCCAAGAGAATTTTTAAGTTCGAACTTGAGCCAAATCGGTCGAGGGGTTGCTGAGATATGGGGTCGCGAGTTCATAGTTCGGGGCGAACCACTAGTTATTTGGAGTACATTTCATCCATGTATATTACATGGATGAAATGTACTAGAATCTTCACTGGACGCTGTATTAACCATCTAAAAAGGTTTTTAGTTGTAAAAGTAAGTAGGTAAGTAAGATGTAGCCTGAACAATATTGTACAGGTCCCACTAGCTGGGCAAAGGCCTTCTCCCAGAGAGAGAGTTCGAGCTTAATCACGTAGTTCGCTTTTAGTAGTAATTAACATTTATGTTAAAATGATGTATCAGGTAGTACTTAATGATAAATAGCTCGTAAGCACGTGTCGGGCTGAATGCACAACAATCATTACAAAATGCCAAACAAACTGGGTGTAATTACGGATTATGAAAGTGTTTCGTTAGAACGAAATACGAGTAATATGCTCTACAGAAGATGTTCTTTCACGAAATAAAATTAAAACTAGTGGTTCGCCCCGAACTATGAACTCGCGACCCCATATCTCAGCAACCCCTCGACCGATTTGGCTCATCTTCGAACTTAAAAATTCTCTTTGCCTCATTTACCCGCCTACCAAATTTCATGACGATCCGACTTAATTTACTCAAGTTATCGTCGAACGAACATTCATACATACAAACATAAAAACATACAAACATACATACATACATACAAACGCCGGATTGCTCAAGTAGACTCGGAGAACTTCGCTCGCTTCGCTCGCTCGTTCAATTATGCCCAGTCTCACAGTGACTGTGGATGAGAGTCTCACTGATGTCTCATCGACATTTACTTACTCTAGATAAAAATAAAAATATCTTTCTTTTACTTTTTATTTTATTAGTATTTTGTTAATAGGTACCCACTACTTATACTCTCTAAACACTACATACTAGTGGTTCGCCCCGAACTATGAACTCGCGACCCCATATCTCAGCAACCCATCGACCGATTTGGCTCATGTTCGAACTTAAAAATTCTCTTGGCCTCATTTACCTGCCTACCAAATTTTATAACGATTCGAACAAATTTACTCAAGTTATCGTCGAACGAACATTCATACATACATACATACATACATACATACATACATACATACATACATACATACATACATACATACAAACGCCGGATTGTTCCAGTAGACTCGGAGAACTTCGCTCGCTTCGCTCGCTCGTTCAATTATTGTGATTTTTTCAAATGGGTTACTGTTTGTAAAAACAAGTATTTCTCTGGAAGTTTGAAAGCTTGCATTCTGTCTATCAACAGCACGTAATTTTTTCCAGACTCGGCGAAGTCTTCTCTATCAGCCTACCAATTTCTAGCCTTGTACGATAAAATAAGTCGAATGTTCACCAGCTCTCCAGCAATGGGCATTGATCAGTGAGGCATCGATTTTCGTAAATTGAAAACCATTTCGAGGATTAGGCATACTGATTACTATTAGGGGTTTAAATAAGTAAAATTAAAACGGATTATTAATATTTATGGCCAAAAATTTTTACTTCATTTTTCTTTCGATGAATCATCATAGCCTCTAATGCGGTAGTTTGTGGGTAGTTACATTGCCTACAAAGAGGTATTTAAAAAAATACATTCGTCAACAACAACTGTCAAAAGTGTCAAATAACTGAGAAAATAACCTTCTTGTTGACTTGACACTGACGTTTGTCAAACGTCAACATATTTTTATTTTTTACAAGCATGAATGAATGCAATGAATTTAGTACATAATGCCATTGGTGACCTCATACACAAAACTTTTAGAAATTTTAAATAATTAATAAAAAAAATATTTACATAAAAAAATAAGAAAATATTCAATATATTTGTCTATATTTTCGATTTATAGAATAAAAAATAGGATTTGACGGTGCCCATTGGCCTATTCAAATAAAGGGGATCTTCTGCAGTCATATTTCTACTTTCGCGGTGTTAGTTCAGTTCTCGAACGAAACACGCGGAAAGCATCGGCATTAAAGTTGTAATACACGCGATATCGTGATATCCCTGCGGTCAGGGGGCTAAAGTGCATGCTGCAGTGAAGCAGCGATTCAGGCCGCCCGCCAGAGTGTCTAGGTACAGTTTTAAGTGGGCCGGCTTTGCATAAGTCTTTGACCGAGTTAAAAACTAGAGCCCAAAGTACCTACTGTCAAATATGTAGATTATGCCTTGGCAAGGAACTGTTTCTTTATGGTTACCGGGTTTTTATACGTAAGGATGTCTAGATAAACATTTAGGGTGGCATTAATAGTCGATGACTCAAGATCGAACTCAAGTAGGTGATCTCTGAAAAGTCAAATGCTAATGTCAAGCCTTGGCTAATGTCAATGTCAATCTCAAGATAGTGTCTATTAATATCCTGACAGTAACTCAAGTTTGACATTAGCCAAGGCTTGACATTAGCATTTGACTTTTCTGAGTTCACCTACTTGAGATCGATCTCAAGTAGGTGATCTCAGCCGACTATTAATACCACCCTAACTGCCGATTTCTGAATTGAGAAATTCGCTAAGCAAATGGGTAAGTATCGTCCGTCTCTGCAGATTTCTCACAAAAGAGCGTGACAGAACGATAGTTAAGTATTTGCTTAGTAGTAAAAGTATTTCTCAGTTCAGAAACCGGGCCTTAGTGACCCATGCCCCAAAAGATTATTTTACTTTTTTTTTACATCAATGTCAAAGTTACGAAAGTAAAAATGTTTTATTTATCAAAACGGAAACTTCGTAGAAATTCTGATTTATCAACGTATTTGTAACCACGCGTACATTACCCAGCTACATACGTAGCTTTGCACCATATATCCAGTTTGCCGCAGTGTACACGTAAATGCCTTGGCGAAGATTAGCCACGATTTGTAGATAAGTTAGCTTCAGTTGGGCAATAGTTTGCTGCTCCGTTGCTAAGACTGGTAGTGTAATTACCATAATGTATGTTTTTGCCTAGAGTTTCCTTTTACCAGCCATTTCAGTCCCACATTGTCCCTTCTCTATGGCCATCTTGGAAAGCAGGGGGCTAATTCTCCTGGAATCTCGCATTCGACACATCTCGAAGGAAAAATCTCATTTTGCGGCAAATGTCACATCTCCTATTCTCACGAAGTCATCCTCGACATATTTCTGCGAGATATTTGCCTTTTTTGCTCGACATGCATGACTCGAGTGATCGGGACTCGGGAGCAATCGAGATCGAAGTGACATGAGATTGTAGGAGGAGCGGGTGATCATGCCCCTCACTATCAAAGGGAAATTTCCCGCCAAGCAGATGTTGTGCTTGGGGACCGGCCGGGTCCAACTGAACATAGTTGGACGTTCTATATACAGGGTGTTAAAAGACCACCAACAAAGCGGGAAACCACGTATGCCCAAGGAACTATGCCTGGGAAATCAACGGTTTCCGAGATAAATGAGGTTCAAAGTCGGACTTTTCAAAAATTTTATTTTGCATAAATGTGTTCAGTATTAAGTCCTTAACATTTCTTCTCAAGAAAACATATCATAATTTTGAATATTTCTTACAAAAAACGACGCTGAAAATGCAACCCGCAATGTATTCTAAACATCGACACCTCGAGCGTAAGTAACCTAAGTTTATGTCAAAGCTTGCGCAATATGACTTCTCTGCGTTACACTTCCATTATGCAATAAAATATTTTCCAAAATTACAACCTAAAAAACCAAAATTATTTCCCAGCAATAATTTATCGAAAAAGTACTTTGTTTTTGTGTCTAGTATGCGTACCTTTCGGCTCTGTTGGCAGTCTTTTAACACCCTGTATACTCAGCCACGAAAGATATTTTGCTGGCGCGATGCAGGATTGTAGCGAGTAGCGATTGACAGCTCCAGTATGTAGCAGTTTCCTGAGCGCCCGACAGGGGTCGCTACAAGATTTTTCCTTTCGAGATGTGTCGAATGCGAGATTCCCGAAAATTAGCCCCAAGGCATGCATGCTCAAGAAATGCCGAGAAATGCCTTTTCACAAAATAAATTCGTAAAACTGTCATTTCGGCGTCGTCGTCGAGTAATGCTGTTATGGAGCACAGGATAGTTGATGTACACACGACAGCACGTCAGACTGTACAATTTTGTTGCAAAGTCGCCCGTAACGTAAGCGAATAGAGTGCACGCGTGTAAAGGTCGACGTGCTGTCGTGTGTACCTAATTTTGTATCCGATTCGTCTCGCATTCCTTGTCGATGAAGTCGTAGTATTGATATTGTCGATGATGGTGTACCTACTGATATACTACAATATAAAAAAAACTTATCAAACCGCTCTGAGAGATATCCGACCCAAAGGTCTACACAGCGAGGGAGATCCAAAAAGAAAAGAAAACAATCAAGTTTCTATTAGTTTTAAAGGCCTTAACAAACGCCAATGCCCATCCAGTCAATCCAGACGAAACCTGGCATCGACTAGTTCCACAGTATAAGTATAAAATCTCGGTAAGATCGGCCAGATTGGAAAACTGTTTTGATAACCTTATGCCCGTAATTAGGGATGAAAAAGGAATCAACTTATTTATTTTAAATTAGAGCGGTTATCAACATGAGTGGAAGAAAGGTTTTTATCCAGGAACGGCATTTTGTTTTTAAGATGACGAATCCAGTCAAAATAACATTGGTAAAACGCAAGCTCCCAAAGTGACCCTAGCTCATCAAACAACATTACTCGTTACGTGAGCAATCACCCCGTGGTTATCCGGAGGAGATGAGCACTGCGAACCGATCACGACTCTCACCCGCGCGGTCATCTCTCGCCGTGATCGCTTGTGTGATCGCTCGGTGCCACGCCCAGAGCGGGAGGATACGCTGAAGAGGGGGCGGAAATTATTTCTGATAAATCTTCTATTGGCCATCGGCGTCTTAGCCGCTAAAATAGATGAAGGAACAAAGATTTTCCATCTCAGTGAGCAAAATGCTTAGAAAGATGTTTTGTCCTTTAAATAAGGGATCCAGCGCCTCTATTCGCTTAAAAAAACACTCAACCGACGAGCGTCAAAATACTCGAAAATAGCCCTTATTGAAATGTAAAATCATTTTTGTTTAAATTTTACGTTTATTTTTACGGTTATTTGTACGGTGGATATTTTAGAGAATACAGGGGCAATTCGGCTTGAATACCAGCTTGATGAGCTTCATCAGCAGATGAATTACACGAGATGGGTGAGACTCTACCGAGTCTTGTGGAAACCGAATGACCAGAAGAGGCTACAATTTCTCGCTTTTCATGAATAAAATCATCATATATACTGTATCCAAAAATAAAAGTCTTATTGTGTAAACAAATATGGCGGAATGGTTAACCATAGACTACTATAGCTGTGATGAGTGAAGAGACCATTCGGCGCTGCAGTGCCTGGGACATTATTTCAGACAAAGCATGTTAGAAAACAATGTTTGATACCTTTTGGCGACTTATGGAAATGTCACTTGTAAGTTTGAGGTTACAGAGAATTCGGTTTTCTGTAAAATAATATTAGTTTTACGATGAAATGGACGCATTATTACAAAAATAATGGTATTGCATGTGATTACCCAGATGCTACAATAATGATCTACTAGCTATTGTGTGTGATTACACAGAGAATGCGTATTTTTCTTCCGGTAAGTGGTTTGTTTACTTACACAATAAGACTTTTATTTTTGGATACAGTATAGGACCGCGCTTTATTAAAGTTCGTGGCACCGGCATCCGATGTCGGCGATGGGTCCACTTCACAGGCCCTTTCACTTTCCACCGACTCCTCCTGAGCCAGTGTCCCTTGTCAGACACGATAAGTTTTACATTTCAGACTAGGTACACACGTCACTTTTTTTTTTTTCATAATTTTTTTTTTGGACTTTGAACCTCGAACCGCATTTACTGCTTCAAGTTTTGGCTGAAACAATATGGAAGATTGAACGAATTTTTGTCTATTATTGTACACCACTTGGCTCCGAATTATGAACTCTCGATGTAACCGACAGCACGTCAGGGGGCTAATACTCGGGTATGTCACATTCGAGATTCTACGAAGAAAACCTTAGTAACAAGTCACATTCGAGATTGCCCAGAATTAGCCCCCCAGAGTGTACACTTTTGTTGTAAAGTAACCGAGTAGAGTGCTAGCGTGTAAGGGTCGACGTGCTGTCGTGGTATAAAGCACAACACCGTGGCAAACGTTTTAATTCCGCGCTCTCGACCTTCTCGGTTTATTTCTCTACAATGTAGAGTCTACAATGTATGTAGATGCTGGGCAAGCCTACTCCATCTAAAACAATGTCCCAGGCACGGCAGCGCCGAGTGGTCTCTTCACTCATCTAGTGTGAGTGAAGGTGCCACTGGACGCTGTATAAATCATCTCATTACGTAGATGTTTGCATCTTGGCCTTAGAGTCTACGAAGGTATAGCAAGGTGCTGGCGCTATTTGAACGAGCGAGCGAAGCGACCGAAGTTCTCTGAGTCTACTGGAACAATCCGGCGTTTGTATGTATGTATGTATGAATGTTCGTTCGACGATAACTTGAGTAAATGTAGTCGGATCGTCATGAAATTTGGTAGGCAGGTAAATAAGGCAAAGAGCATTTTTAAGTTCGAACATGAGCCAAATCGGTCGAGGGGTTGCTGAGATATGGGGACGCGAGTTCATAGTTCGGGGCGAACCACTAGTTAATAGCACGATAACACTGTTTGTCGGATTATAGTACCAACGCTAGGGGCTGAGTGGCACGGATTGTAAAATGTATAGTGACTGATACCACCTCTTTCGAAATCTTGAAAAAAATATCAGCTGATCCATCACTATTTTGAGATTTCGCAGTTCGCCTCATAGTAAAAGTTGCTTGTATGAGTATTTTGGTATGTCAGAACCTTTCTGAAATACCCTGTGTAGTCAAGCACTTCACATGACAGTGGAAACGAGCGCACTGCACCTCCCGGGAGATGCAGCCACCAGCCCGGTTCCGCATGTTTTTGCACCTCTCGGGCGGCGGCGGCGGCGACGGCGGCGGCGAGCCGAGGGCCTAATTGTCTAACTTTTGACACACAATTTATTCACTGCCCCTGTGAAGGCCATGTAAATTTTCCCTGAAATGATACCTATACATTATTTATACAATAAACAATATTATTATTTTATTATTTTTTATAAACAATATATATAACAATATATTCTATTCTATATTCTATTCTATTATAAATTTTGAATATGTCGTAATCCCTTTCAATGGCCCGTTTTCAACTGACAGTTAAAAGCTGAATTCAATTTTTAGATTAATTTGTAGATGGCGCTCATAGGCTTGGCCATACAATAACCGGGATGTGGCTGTCAAATTTCGCTTACACAGATTAATAATATCTTCAGAAAAAGGGAAATTTGACAGCCGTGAAAACGGCGCATTGTCTAACTTTCGAATCTATCGCGATCCCTTTCAATTTGTCGTTTGAAGGGTGCTGACGAAGTTCATTTATTTGACACGAACTGACATTGAAAGCGATTAAGATGGGGATAGGGATTGCGACTCAATTAATTTTAAAGGATATTGCGTGAAAAAAATAGCAAAATCTTTCACTCAATAACATTCAATTTGTATGGCGTTTTGACTCCTTCGTTCTGTTGGCGATTGTGATTAAAAACTTAGACAGTTCCATTCTAAAGTCGTAATCACGATAAAATTGAAAGAGACCGCGATTGATTTAACAGTTACACAATTAAGCCCCCGTGAGGAAACGAAAGCTCTCGGGCTTGGCACACCCGCAGGCGAAGTTGTCTGCAGCGCTTCCGTTCAAATATGTATTGTGAAACTAAAAAGCTCGCTCGAATCGCGACTTGAATCCGCGACTGTGTTGATTATTTCGATGAAATGCTCCATCCCGAGTGCAAGAATTCTAATGTAGAGGCCTTTGCAAACTTGGTGAGACGGCCACATTGGGCATTTTGCCATCCAGTTGAATTTTTACTCGTGTACTCGGTTACTCGTGATTAGTATCGGCTCGGGCAGGTGTTTTGCGTAGCTTTGGTAATATTATGTAGTCCTAATCTAGTCCTCCACCTTTCCAGTCATAATAAGTTTATTTATGCTCCCATTTTTTTTTCAACGCTAATAGCCAAATAAACCGGCGTGCGTACACCTGCGTACTTGGACAACGGTATCGAAAGTGACAGCGAATGATTAACGATTCGATTCGGGCACCGACCAGCGACCACCGCAGATGCACGCCCTTTGCTTTCGACCATTCATGTTTACAGCCAACTTTTTAACGTTTTGCCATAATTGGACGCCTTTATTGACAACCGCGTCGGACCTTTATGAAGGCGATTTATCTTATATCTCGATTTCAAAAAGAAACAGCGGGAGGACGAGTAGGCGACATCTCGGAAAAATATTTTCGGACACTTTGTCCGAAATGTCGCTTTGTATTTTTAATATTTTTGAGGCGACATCTCGGACACTCTCAAAATATTGAACCTGTATCGTACAGTCAGACACTAAAGTATTAAAATATAATACACAGAGAAAGAGCGTTACCACAGCTGCTTATTTTAGGATAGCTAAAGCGGCTTAAATGAGCCGTTTTCCTTGACAGTTAAAGCCTGAATTTAAGTACTGATTGAGATCTCGTTCGGCTCATTTCTGATTTAAAAGTACTAGGCTTACATAAGGTGCTAGGAGGATAATCACCTCAGTTCTCACATCATTTTGTTCCTAACTAACCCCGCGTAATGATGTGAGAACTGAGGTGGTGATCCTCCTACCACCTTATGTAAGCCTAGTACTTTTTCATCAAAAATGAATTGATTTAACGCTACCCTACGCTACGTCTTGATAAAACACTATAACTAGTGGGACTTATTAGCTGTGCTTAGCCTTTGTTACCTGCGCAGTGCCCAGTGACAATTGCCAAACGTTGGTACACGAGGCAAAACATTGAAATATTGTCAACATAATATAGTTAAGATATGCTTATATAAATTCGATAAAATAAAATATGTGTCGCGAGCGACACACTTGCGGGGGAGAGCAAATGTTGAAGACTGCATGATGATTGATGAGTACACAAGATATTATTTGCATGTGGGTATGTAACATTTTTATTAGTCTCCTTATAAATAAGATCGTAGGGACTTTTTTATCAGACTGTACAAAACAGCTTTATTTGTTAGTGTCCGAGATGTCGCCTCAAAAATATTAAAATAATAAAGCGACATTTCGGACAAAGTGTCCGAAAATATTTTGTCCGAGATGTCGCCTACTCGGGAGGACAATGGACGAAATTTGCTTTAGACCGGGGTTGGCGTGAAAAGGAAGAGGCCTATGCCCAGCAGTGGGCTTTATTTATAGACTGGATAGATAGATAGATAGATCTCGATTTCGGTTGGAGAGTTCTTTCAGAACTAAATCCGGATCAACGCGCTGCGGCAAAAAGCTGGCTCTTTTCAGCAGGTTCCTAGTACACACGACAGCACGTCGACCCTTACACGCTATCACTCTACTCAGTTACGTTACGGGCGACTTTACAACCAAAGTATACACTTTGACGAGCTGTCGTGTGTACTTACTATTGATTCAGCGACCATTCGGTTGTACGTCGGCCACAATCTCAGATACCCCATGGCAGCTCTTACCGCGCGCGGCATAAGGGCGCCAATCGAACAAAAAGGGGTATCTGAGACTATGGCCAACTGTACCTTGGGGTTTCGAAGAGTTTAAATTGGTATTGCATAATGTCTCCTTAGGTTTGCACGAGCACCGATACATAATCACGGAAGTAAATAAAACGGTTCCGTTACAAGTGTAGTTCAAATAGTTTGGTACCTATTAGTTTTATTTCAAATATCCTATTAATTTTACTTATAGAATATTCGTATAGAAAGAAATATTTCCACTTTATTTTATGTATGGAGACATTTGCGTAGTCAAATTATAATGCCGCAGCGCGTAACGGGCATTCCAAACATTTGCATTCAATCTACTATTAGCTCCAATTAAATTAATTGGAATGCCAAACGATTATATTTGTCTTTCTTGTTTTCATTCGGTGATAGAACTGTGTTCATAATTGGCCGTGAATTCTTCTAATTGAATAAAAATTGCGTAACAATGTCATTAAGCGGGCATCCGACCATTGACCGCGGTCAGTGTTGCTAAACCAGCGCGATCGATTATTGAACGAGCGAGCGAAGCGAGCGAAGTTCTCCGAGTCTACTGGAACAATCCGGCGTTTGTATGTATGTATGTATGTATGTATGTTTGTATGTATGAATGTTCGTTCGACGATAACTTGAGTAAATTTAGTCGGATCGTCATGAAATAGGCAGGTAAATGAGGGCAAGAGAATTTTTAAGTTCGAACATGAGCCAAATCGGTCGAGGGGTTGCTGAGATATGGGGTCGCGAGTTCATAGTTCGGGGCGAACCACTAGTAATGTAAACGATACTGGACACTAGATGACGGAGAGAATTGAGAATCTCTCTCTCTTCCAGCTTTAAATCAAATTAACTAGTGGTTCGCCCCGAACTATGAACCCTATATCCCAGTAAGCCCTCGACCGATTTGGCTCATGTTCGAACTTAAAAATTTTCTTTGACTCATTTACCTGCCTACCAAATTTCATGACGATCCGACTAAATTTACTCAAGTTATCGTCGAACGAACATTCATACATACATACATACAAACGCCGGATTGTTCCAGTAGACTCGGAGAACTTCGCTCGCTTCGCTCGCTCGTTCAAATATGGTGGTGAGCTGAGCTTTCTTTATTGTCTTCGGAGGCTACGCATTCTATGAGATCTTTCTTTCCGTCCATTTATTTAATTTTGGTCTTCCCCTGGATCTCCGCCCGGGTAACTATGACGCAATACCTATCTATAAGCTACCAATGGCAGTAAGGTGGCTTCTGTTTTACGTGCCTAAACTCTCTTGCACTTTATCGGCGATGTCACGGGTTACTCCAGAAATCCCCCCTAAAATCCCGGGGGGAGGGAAGTGGAATGCAAGGTGTTACAAAAGTACCTAACTCTTTTTACGTAATAGCACCCGGTGATAGGGATCACAACCTAAATATTTTTTTACTCTACAGGGTGTTAAAAGACCGCCAACAAAGCGGGAAACCACGTATTGTCCTCATCATAAGGAACATTTTTGCCCAAAGAACTATGCCTGGAAAATCAACGGTTTCCGAGATAATGAGGTTCAAAGACGGACTTTTCAAAACTTTTTTTGTGCAGAAATGCATTCAGTATCTAGTTCTTAACATACCGTCTCAAGAAGCCATATCAAAATTATGAATATTTCTTGCAAAAAAAGACGTTAAAATTGCAACCCGCAATGTATTCTAAACATCGGCACTTCCAGCTTAAGTTACACTAGTGGTTCGCCCCGAACTATGAACTCGCGACCCCATATCTCAGTAACCCCTCGACCGATTTGGCTCATGTTCGAACTTAAAAATTATCTTGGCCTCATTTACCTGCCTACCAAATTTCATTACGATCCGACTAAATTTACTCAAGTTATCGTCGAACGAACATTCATACATACAAACATACAAACATACAAACATACAAACATACATACATACATACATACATACATACATACAAACGCCGAATTGTTCCAGTAGACTCGGAGAACTTCGCTCGCTCCGCTCGCTCGTTCAATAATAAACTGATACCTACCTACGCTTGTGCATCAATGTTTTGAGTATCTAGTTTTTAACAAACCTTCTCAAGAAGCCATATCAAAATTATGAATATTTCTTACAAAAAATGACGTTAAAATTGCAACCCGCAATGTATTCTAAACATCGGCACTTCAATATTAAGTAACATAAACTTATACCTATGCTTGCGCAATATGACTTATGTGCGTTACACGTCCATTGCGTGACAAAATATTTTTCAAAATTATAACCTAAAAAACCAAAATCATTTCCCAGCAACAATTTATCGAAAAAGTACTTTGTTTTGGTGTCTAGTATGCGTGCCTTTCGGGTCTGTCGGCGGTCTTTTAACACCCTGTATGTCGTTCCGTTAATTTTTAAATTAATAAAATGTGAACGATTGACTTTCACAATGTTTTAACAACTCAAAGCTATGTAAATGCACCTACACGCATAACATATTTTTAAATTTGAGCTAATAACAAAAACAAAAAAGTAATGTTTTTTTTTTCAATTTTGAGGTTATAAAATAAAAATTGATTTTTCCAACTTTTTTTTACAGATTTGACATCCTATTGACCAGTAGGTTACACCCTGTTAAAGAGTTAGGTACTTTTGTAACACCTTGTATAAAAAAACAAAGTCTGCGTTCCTAGGCTACAAGAAAGAATTTGCTAGGGCCACTTTGTAGAAAACAGAAGTAGAGTCACGGAAAAGCAATTTCGAACAAATTAAAGAAAATGTTACAAGACCTTTTTCAGGCTGTGAAAAAACTGTCCTTCGAGCCTGACTTACAGGGTGTTTCAGGACGGTTCTGTGACACTAAAAAGGGTCGCATAAGTCATGAATACAAGCAACTTTTACTAGGGACCAAGTGAGAAATCTCGAAAAAAATATCAGTTGCTTCTGCATACATTTGGTATAGATATAAAATTCAATATGGAACACCTAATATTTTGTTCAAGATTTCGATGGATACTTTGGACTAACCGACCAAAGAATAACAAATTCCGGCCCCGATAGACGAATTCTTGAGCTACCTGAGCGAGATAAACATGTGAAATAAATAGAGTGGCATTGAAAGTCGTCATCTAAAGATCAAATTCAAGTAGGTGATCTAAGAAAAGTCAAATGGCTAATGTCAATCTCAAGATAGTGTCTATTAATATGCTGACAGCTACTTAAGTTTAACATTAGCCAAGGCTTGACTTGAGTTTACCTACTTGAGATCAAGCTCAATTAGGTGATCTCAGACGACTATTAATACCACCCTAGTGTGTAGGCATTTATTGTCTTCGTAACGGATTATGTGCGTGTTAATTTAGCTTGCTGAAGTTTTATTTCCATCATATATTTTTTCATGTTCACAAACTTGAGTGATATTATAAAATACTCTATACAGGGTGTTAAAAGACCGTCAACAAAGCGGAAAACCACGTATTGTCCTCATCATATCGAACATTTTTGCCCAAGGAACTATGCCTGGGAAATCAACGGTTTCCGAGATAATGAGGATCAAAGTTGAACTTTTCAAATTTTTTTTTTGCCTTTGGCTCAGTGTCTAGTACTTAACATTTCTTTTCAACAAGCCCTATCAAAATTTTGAATATTTCTTGCATAAAATGACGTTAAAATTGCAACCCGCAATGTATTCTTAACATCGGCACCTCGAGCGTAAGTAACAAAAGTTTATGTCAACGCTTGCGCAATATGACTTCTCTGCGTTACACTTCCATTGCGTGATAAAATATTTTTCAAAATTATAACCTAAAAAACCAAAATCATATCCAAGCAATAATTTATCGAAAAAGTACTTTATTTTGGTGTCTAGGATGTGTACCTTTCGGGTCTTTTAACACCCTGTATATACTCTATTATAACTATTCTATTTTACGTTGATCTAGCTAGCATAAAAACTAAAAACCTCTTGTAGGTTACCAAAAAAACATTTCAGTATGTGTAGGCATTTATAGTTTGCGTAACTGATGATGTGCGTGTCATAATCACTTGCTGAAAGTGCTGATCGATGTTTTTTTTCTGTCCATCATTATTTTTTATTCTTTAACAATCAACAACTCGATGGATATTATTAAAATAACTATCCTATTTACGTTGATTTAGCGAAAAAACCTCGGAAGCAGAAAGAAACAGTGCTAGTAGGTTACCCAACTATATATTGCCATTCTGACTCATTAGCACAACGTTTTTTGCATGCTAGCGGCATAACACACGGAACATCCTCAAACTTAGGATATTATTCTTTTGCTAATCTAATTAATATTGTGTTGTAAGAATTACGCAGCTATTCCTGCTAAAATTTGTAGGTAACTGTTTAGGTTAGGCACGTCTAGCATAAAGGACCGTATCGATATTTTTCTGTATCAATGTCGATGGCGCCCGATGCAGTAGAAAGAAAGAAAGAAAGCCACACGGACACAGACAAACGATTTACATAATATACATATTCAGCTTGTTGTGTTGTCAAGTAGACAATTTTGACTTCTCTGCCGAACACCCAGCGAACGAAAAAAAAAACCACTCTCTTCATCGTTATTTTCATCTCACAGGCTCGGAAAGGATGTTGTTATTATAGTAACACACGATCGGGGAAACCCCTATTTTAAACTATATCAGCATCTCTAAATTTAACACGACGCCCCTTATTGTTAAAAAGAAATAAAGGAACTCGTTTGACTCATTTGTCAAAGCAAAGAAGAAGGAAACTCATTTCACTAATCTTTATGTACATAAGTAGGTACATATTGTTTTTCTTGCATCTAACATAATCATCTCCTCGCTTAAAAAGATTTCTGTTTCGCACGTAGGTATGCAATATTATTTGCGTCTCACGCTTCCGAATTACCTCGCTATGCTCGTGGGTCAATTTTAGAAATCTTCGCTAGCTCGGTATTCAATACAAGCACTCGCTGCAAACAATAATTTTGCACTTAAACTTTCGCGAGCACTGAAATTTTTTCTATTAAATCACCGTTTTACTTACTACAGGGTGCACTCTAAGTCGATAGCGGAACTTTAAATAGGTTGTCTACTGATCACTACAAACAACTTGTACCAAGTGGCAAAAAAAATGGAGCTAAAAAAATATCAGCTGTTCCATACAAAAGGTTGACTCAGTACTGCGCCAAATGTATGTAACAGCAGACATTTTTTTCGCTCCATTTTTTTCGCCACCTCGTACAAGTTGTTTGTAGTGATCAGTAGACACCCTACTTAAAGTTCCGCTATCGACTTGGAGTGCACCCTGTAGTCATTTGTCAGTGTAGCCGACTAGTTTCGGTTCTCAATCGGAGACCTTCTTCATGGCGAACGAGACGGCCTTCGCGACGCCGCGGCTAGTCCGAACAAATTACTAGTGAGTAAAACCGTGATTTAGTAGAAAAATAATTTTGCATCCTTGCCTAACAAATAATTTCATTATCATTCTAATTTCCGTGGCCTTCTTCTGTCTTTCTTTCCTTCTACCTTTCCTTCAATAAATTCGTATAATACGGTGCCGGTTTTCCTGGTATAAGGCAGGTGTTCTCCGTGGTTTCATTTACAAGGCTTAGCCCTGGCTCATTCATGCTTTTCACTTTCCTTTCCTACGGAGCGTTACGTTTCCCGTCACATTTCTGTCGTGTGATTTCCGGCTTTAGGTCTCGGAATCTATGGTTTTCCTTTTCATATGTTGGCACCGGTTTTTGAGGCAGTTGGAAGGCAGTGCTAAAAGAGAGGGGCTTATGGGAAAGTGAAGTTATTTCTCCTAGCGATCTGCTGATCTGTAAGTTTTTGATTGGTTCAAAATTTTTCGGAAAATGCAGCTTATTCCCTTGCAACTTTGAACTTATTGCTTCATACATCATAAATAATTAAGATCAATTGCAATTTGTGTTTGGGTCAATTTGTTATTTATCTTTGTTTATATAAAGCATCGACTGCTGTTGCGGTTACTTTCACTAGCTTAGGTCATAAAAGGATAAAAAAACAGAAGACACACTTCAAATCACGTTTAGCTTGGCAGGCAAGCCTTTATAAAACAAACAAACTACTGCAGACCCGGCGATACGGTCATTTTTATCAAGCTCAAGCGCGCTGATTTTTATCAAGCTCAAATACGATGATTTTTATCATATATAATATCTCCCTGAAGCGGTTCAGAACTTCACACTGTGTTTTGTTGGGCTCTGGAGCTTGTTGAGGCATCCGGCTGTACAATGATATTTTATGAGTATCTCCAGGGAGAGCTTTGCTCCCACTAGATCATCACTTAGAATCCTCCCGATTCTTTAGAGTTAGGCGGGAACACTTTATACTAATTTTACCTACTGAATACTGAATGACTTTCGTGCTTCACTACAGTCGGGTCACAAATAATACGTGCCTGTATAGATGGAGTTTACGAGCGAAGTAAATACAAACCATCCTCTACCTAACCTGTACATCTTTGAGTTAAGGCTTCAAACAGACAGGCAGACGGCCCGAGGCTATAATTTTTCAGGCGGACCTTTCGTCCATCTCTATTTTGTGTTGTCTTGATGGATGAGCTCTAACACACTCGCTAAGGTTTAATAAACCGGCCGCTTCCGGCCTTTATTTCGCTCTTTGTTATGTAATTGAGTAATTTGATGCAGTCGGATATGTGGTGTGGTGAGATAATAATAGGCGAATCTTGTGGTCATGCTACAGCTGCTGTTCACTGTAGAAATGAAAAAAGTGTAAAGAAAAATAAGAGTTATTGATAACTTTACTTACCCATTGAAGATGTTACGTGGAGAATAGTGGAGATCCCCTACTACGCACTAGTACCTACTTACCGATATAAAAATCGATGTCTCTGGCATATCGGAACATA
Organism: Zelleria hepariella; assembly: GCA_949319315.1. Taxonomy (NCBI): domain Eukaryota; kingdom Metazoa; phylum Arthropoda; class Insecta; order Lepidoptera; family Yponomeutidae; genus Zelleria; species Zelleria hepariella. Next base: position 3,569,896 of record OX439396.1, on the reverse strand, counting down.
ATTATCAAGATCTGTAACGCGTTATACATAATCTCCGTCTCACTGCCTTTTGATCTGCCGTAATATCAATCACAGTTTAAACTGAGGCTGTAGCTTAACTCGCATTTTTTAAAAGAACTGCGCTTGAGGCCAGATCAATAGCACCCAACTTCCTGCAGTGCCCATATTCTCCATTCAGTTTAAAGCAACGCCCAGAGTCATAGCTTGCCTTATAATTTGACACTCACGCGAATAAGAAGTAATTAGTAAGATAATTAATCGGCAGAAAGGTTTTAAGATGAAATACGACGCACAACTAGCGCCGCCAATGAAAATAAAATCTTCCATTTGGCTTCGTTTTTAGCAAAAAACGCTTCTGCGATCCCTCGACGCGAGGCTTAACTATTTTTAGGACCTATTTTCCTTCCAGATCGTCAATCGATTCACCCCGCAGGGGATCGCATCACAAGAGCGTTTTTTTGCTAAAAACGCTTCCAAAAAGAAGCTAGTTGTGAGACCTATTGCATCTTTACGGTCAAAGTAAGTAGCGTGGCGGGAGAGCCCTTTTCAAATTGAGAAATTTTTGTTCAGCGAATTTTGTTTTACGACAATAAAATGGTAGTATTTTCATCATTCTAAAGTATTCTCGATAATTAAGCTGGTAGGTTTTTCTGGTCGACAAAACAGCGGTACTGAGTAGCTACCACGAGTGCGAAAAAGCTGTGCCGGACTTCTGCCGGACGTCTGTCATGTATCCTAATTCTACAGGGTGTTAAAAGACCGCCAACAAAGCGGGAAACCACGTATTGTCCTCATCATAAGGAACATTTTTGCCCAAGGAACTATGCCTGGGAAATCAACGGTTTCCGAGATAATGAGGTTCAAAGTCGGACTTTTCAAAACTTTTTTTTTGCAGAAATGCATTCAGTATCTGCTTCTTAACATACCTTTTCAAGAAGCCATATCAAAATTATGAATATTTTTTGCAAAAATCAAAGTTAAAATTGCAACCCAATGTATTCTAAACATCGGCACTTCAAGCTTAAGTAACATGAACTGATACCTACGCTTGCGCAATATGACTTCTGTGCATTACACGTCCATTCAGTAATAAAATATTTTTCAAAATTATAACTTAGAAAACCAAAATCATTTCCCAGCAATAATTTATCGAAAAAGTACTTTATTTTGGTGTCTAGTATGCGTGGCTTTCGGGTCTGTTGGCGGTCTTTTAACACCCTGTATAGTAGTAAGGTTGTATATCGAACTTATCACTTTCAGTGACAGTGACAGTAAGCACTCGTGGCAGCTGATTTGCCCAAAAAACTAGAAGTTCGAGCGATATGAATTCACCCGAATTATAATAAAATTGTTGTTTTGTTGTTTAGAACAATGAAAACCATACTACGAGTATTTTAACGTCGTGAAACAAAAATCTTTGAACAAAAATTGCTCAGTTTGACAAAACAATTAAAAAACATTTTTTTTTACATTTCACGCCACGCTAGTTTTAGTGACCCTAAAACTAGAAAACTTGAGAAAAAACCGTTCGACACAATGGACTACCACTTCATTCACCTTTGTCATTTTAGCGAAGAGGCGGTGAACGTAAGCATTGTGTTAATTTGATTGTTCCATTTATCAGATCAAGATGATCTGTTGCTGTCGAGATAAGACTCCAAATGTTAACGTTGATAAGTTAAGTAATACTTAAGTTGTGTTTGGCAGTTTTTTTTTATGTTGTGCATTTGTTTGTTTCAGGTCAGTTGGAGAAAGAAATACATTCATGATAATGTTCGAGATACTTATGCGTAAGTGTCTAATTTGGTTTTTGTACGATACTTATCCAGGTCGTGGATGAGGGACCATACGAACTGAACTCACAACGCTTGTGAGTTGAGTTCTTATGGTCCTTCGTCATTTTAACCGCCAGACTTGCGGAGGTGCAGATAATTTGCGTTAAAAGATCCCCTAAAATTAGGGGTAGTTGGTGAAAACGGGCATTACTTAGCAACGGTAAAATATCCTGATAGCTGTACAAGCTTTAGAACAAAACTCTAAGTAAAATAACGTGCTTGCTGTGCTATCCTTTACTCAGTACTTTACAATATAAAACAACCGTTAGATCGATATATAAACTTTATAATTTGTATGAATAAAACATTGATTTATCAATTGTTACACATAGATACCTCTGTTGATCTACTTACGAACCGTATTATCGTTGAAATGCCGAGCTTTGAAAGCTCAACAGCTCACTTTTGATCTGTTTTGATTCGCCAACCGTATCTATACTGAATCTACAACATTTGCAGCAATGTTATAAAAATGAAAACTTGATATCTTTTGTATGGATTATCAAAACTGCAACTGGTGTTGAATAATTGTATTTCGAACTATTACAAAGTATTGACAATAAAACTCGTGACCAAAAGACACGAAGTTTTTTCAAAAGAGCACTGATAAGGGTCTGTTGGCAAACCAATTGTGTTTATCGGGAAAATATTAGGAAATCGCATGGACAAAGGCGTATTACAATAATTTCACTGGACAATCTTTTGAATCGACATTCCTTTTATGGTGTAGACTCCATAGCATTGGTACCTACTATTGAAGAATGGTTTTGAAGTGTTTCTATAATTGCAACAGAACTCTCTAGAAACAACGCAACGTACATACACAAACATACCTACATAAACCCACGCCTGTATCGCAGAGAGATAGGCAGAGACGATAGTTTTCCTCTAGGTAGATAGAAACGTTACCGTAGCTCTTACTTTATCCACATTCATTCAACGTTTTCTTTTATGACTGCAAATATGGGTCAAGAGAGCATTTACACTAGCAACGTCCATTTTTGCATTTATTGCGTCGTTTTTGCATGTTTGCAATCTGAGTGAAGGCTATATTAGTACAGGGATTTAAAAACTATTTTTGCGACAACTTCTTCTTCATCAACTTCATTTCTTCTTAATAAAAGAAGATATGCTATTCTTCAGGTTGCGTTGCTTAGCCTTTGATAAAAAAAACTAAAAAATAGGCGCCAAAGCTTAAAGTCATCAAGGCTAAGTTAAGTCGATTTAGCGCGTCTATTTCACAATAACATAACCTCTGTCCGATTCCCATAGTAAAGTTCATGCAGACCAGTGATACATAGAGCCCATAGCATAATAGTTTGCATCAAGACAAAGCAATCAAATGTAATTGACCTCACATTACATGTTTATTGCAAAACGTTACCCCTCGGAGCTCTACTGCTACTCAGTACAGAAAGTCGGGTACGAATAAAAGCGGCTTAGCTATCGTGACCTTATTATTAAAAGTAAATAGATACTTATGACACGTTTTAAGACGCCACCACTTTTGGCGAGAATCGATTGCATTCGTAGGAAATCCAATCCTGGAATCCAAACCTTAGGTCCTAAAAATACTTAAGCCTCGCGTTGAGAAATCGCAGGAGCGTTTTTTGCTAAAAAAGATATGATTTTTTTTTTCACTGGCGGCGCTAGTTGTGAGTCGGAGAAATAAACGTTACCAGCTGCTACACACCATAGAGATGGGCAAAATAGAGGGAAAAAGAAGGAGAGGAAGGAGGAAAATGACATGGCTGCGTAAAATAAAGGAATGGACCGGCATAAAACCGTAGAACAATGAAATTATTCAGGACAGCCATGAACAGAGAGCGGTGCAGGGAGCTGAGTGCCAACCTCCAGTGATGGAGAGACACTTCAAGAAGAAGAGGTACTTATGCGACCAAAAAATGTGTTCTGATTAATTTCTCAGAAGGTAGAATGAAGATCTACGCTTAAAACAAGCTGGACTCAAAAGAAAATAACCACCAATATATTGAGGTGTCATTACTACTTAAGCAAAATATATTTTTTATGAGGGTAGAGCTTTTCGATCATATAAAGTCGTTTTCTGCGGTGGAGAAATCACCAAAGTCTTGTGTCTGATTATAAAACATACGTTGGCCTTTTGTAACTATCTAAGCAACTATTTAGTGCCCCGTAGTTCATACAAAATAATAACACTTTATTCGAAAACAATAGTGGTTATGAAATAATCGATTTTTTCTTTTCAACACAGACCGATATAATCATCGCAGTTTGAAGTTCAAAGCGTGTCACATGGTGTTTGCAATCCTCACTTATCATCACGTTTGGTTCGATTATTATTAGTAACACATACCTATAAATTGCACTTATTTATCAACGAGTTTGTATTCTAAGCTGTGAGGATGGTGCAAGAGCTGGCCATGGTAAATACATCTTAACATCTTCACCCACCTGTGCGAGTGACGGTGCCACTGGACACTTCATAAATCATCTCATTACGTAGATGCAAAGCCCTAAATTTTGTATGGTAATAATGATGGTCCGAAGACATAGCCCGAGAAGCCGAAATGGTTGCGTCTGGGATGACTAAACATTTGGATGAGAGATAGCATCAGTAAGGGTGGAATTAATAGTCGTCGAATCAAGATCGAACTCAAGTAGGTGATCTCAGAAAAGTCTAATGCTAATGTCAAGCCTTGGCTAATCCAACAAAGGACATCATTACTTTCATGATAATTATTATAAACGTTGAATCTGTCAAACCAGCCAGTAGGTACCGGGGTTCAAAGTAAAATCACTACCATTCCACCGTATTACTCGCACAAATGATGCATGTCTTCAGGCGATTTGCCAATCAGCCGCAACTGCTGCACTTTCAATTAATTTTCCAATAATTGCTACGCATTAACTTTAACAGGCACACATTTTCCTGTCATGCATGTCTTGTTGAGAACTGGCAATGTTTTAGTAGACAGCCCGTATCTATATTTTACTCTAAAGAGCGAAATAATGCTCTATGTATCATGTACAAAACTATTACTGGACTGAAATTATTTTGTGACAGCTGTAAAAAAAAAGAAAAATGAAGGGTGGCATTAATAGTTGTCGACTCAAGATCGAACTCAAGTAGGTGATCTCAGAAAAGTCAAATGCTAATGTCAAGCCTTGGCTAATGTCAATGTCAATCTCAAGGACACCTACTCAAGTTTGACATTAGCCAAGGCTTGACATTAGCATTTGACTTTTCTGAGTTAACCTACTTGAGATCGAGCTAAGTAGGTGATCTCAGACGACTATTAATACCACCCTTAGGCCCGGTTTCTGAGTTGAGAATTTTGCTAAGCAAATGGGTAAGTATCGTCCTGTCTCTGCAGATTTCTCACAAAAGAGCGTGACAGAGCGATACGTAAGTATGTGCTTAGTAAAATTCTCAACTCAGAAACCGGTCCTTAGTTTGCAAAATATCCGTGTATGAATGAATCTTGAGCGTTCTTACGTTACAGTTTTGCTTGATCTGAAGCTAGGTAAACCACAGATTGTATAAAAGTTACTAAGTACGTCTGAACCCAAATAATGGTTTTGCTTTTTAGCTGTTACAGGTACACACGACAGCACGTCAGAGTGTACACTTTTGTTGTAAAGTCGCCCGTAACGTAACCGAGTAGAGTGATAGCGTGTGAGGGTCGATGTGCTGTCGTGTGTACGCAAAGAGAGTAAAAATAAGTCTGTATGTCCATTTTCTCTACTAACTACTGTATTATCACCTTGACAGTGTGACTCCACTGTATACTAAACAGTTGACCTTAGCGCTGGTTTATTATGCCACTTAATGCTTGTTTAGGTCATTATGACCATAACCCTAAGACACATAGGAGGTTAATTGCACACCTACATTTAAATACATACGAGGGGGGATCAAAAAGTAGTGAGAACGACATACTCCTTGGTAAGAAAAAAAAAACACTTCGTTTTTCTCCATTTTCGAGAACACGTTCCGACACAAAGCAAACAAATGACTACATTCAGAAAAAAACGAAAGAGAATCGAAGATTTTTTTCTTTAATAATATTACAAATAATGTCTGAGCTATGCCTGCCAGTATTTTTTTTTTCTTACCAAGGAGTATGTTGTTCTCACTACTTTTTGATCCCCCCTCGTACTTAAACTTAAAAGGTTGACGTGCGGCGCAGTTAAAATTGTCACAGTTTATGAAGTTTGTTCGACTTTTCTCTCTGAACATGCCTCTCCGACTCAGTGAAGGTTGGCAGCTAGCTTTGTATAGTTTTCTTCATACATCGCTCATGTGGCATGGAGCGCTCACAGCCTAGTTGGATCACTACTTAGCCATTCTTACTGCCGGTTTCTGATTTGAGAAATTCGCTAAGCAAGTACTTAAATATCGTTCTGCCTCTGTGGATTTCTCACAAAAGTACGTGACAGAACGATAGTTAAGTTTTTACTTAGTTAAATTCTCAATTCAGAAACCGGGCCTTAATCGATTGGGGAAGTTAAGCAACATCGGGCGCGGTTAGTCCATGGATGGGTGACTGCTAGGGGCAATAATATCTGAGCGCTTCGGTGCTTCGGAAGGCACGTTAAATTGTTGGTCGCGGTTATTGTTGATTAGTAACAATCGTTAAGCCACGTCATAGGCCCTTTAGGCGGCCTAAAAACTCTGACACCAGGGGTGGCCACTACCTCATACGATAACCTAACCTTCATACATCGCGAGGCGAAATATCTGGCCATTAATACAGAGTCCCACCAAGAACTAAAAGCACTCGCAAATCTATACTCTATGACGTTAGATAGAGACGATATCTCGAGAAACTGACATTTCGGCGTCGACTCAAGTCATTCTCGGCAATTTTTTTCTTGTCTAAGGTCTTTCCAGAAGCCAGTATTTATTTTGCTAAGCACAATAATTGAGTAGACCGTATGTAAGGGTTTAATTAAAACTCTGCCCATCCCACTCTACGTAAATCAAAAGAGATATTGTCATAAACCGGTGATGATATCAAGACATAGGTATCCTTCGGAGGATTTCTATAGAGCAATTTGGCCGAAATTAATTATAGGTAGGTACTACCAAGTAGTGATGAGCCCTGCACAATAACTCCATTTAAGAAAGGATCATCCATATATTGTTATCAATAGATCCAAACTGAAAATACTAACACAATGTTTAATGCCGTTAAACAGATATATGAATGTTTATTACATATCATGTTATGGGTTATTTACATTTAACTACTGCAGCTTGATCTGCTGAACTCGACCGAACAAGGATACTGTCCGTGGCCCATACGGCCTAACCCATTCTTGGGCTAAGCCAGTAGGAGATCTAAAAACATGAGCGTTGCATTGACTCACTGCTGATTGTCACTGATGACCGTAGTTCTGTTAATAGGCCAAAGCGAAGCGTTTTCCATCAATGATGATTGATTTGCCATTGTTTCTTGTAACGAGAAAAACCCAATTGTTTTGTAGAGCTAGAAACAATAAGTACAATGGGTTTGTTCTGAATTGCACCTGTTTCAAGCCGGATATTCACTTATTTGCAAATGTTCACTGAAATTGATCAATTTGATCATGTAGAGTACTGTGATTTTAGAACGCTTCGTCCAAGTCTGTTTTGTCCTTTTCGGCGCGAGAAGCACAGTTTACAACGGTCCATATTGAATTGCAAACAATTTTTCGCTAATGATTTCTTTCTCAGATCATAGGACATAACATGCCAGTAAAGACAAGTACTTTGACACCATAATTACTATAAATTACTAAGTAAGTACCCTCATTTGAAATGATCAACGAGATATCATCTTTCTTCAGCTCACTAGTGTCAACCGATAGAATTATTTAGAAGGTTCAGTTGGCCTTTGAAATGAAACTTCAAGTGATTTATAAACTGCTTTATTTTCATCTAAAAACTTATAGTCTTTCTATGCTGCATGAATCTCTTCCCTACCGTAAATGTGTAGAGATTCTTTGTTATCGATGATGTCCATTCAACTTGTTAAATGAACTACTAAATAAAAATAAAAAAATACTCCCGACATTTTAGCTTCTTATAAGCACGTCTCACAAACGGCTTAACCGATTTTGATAAAACCTACTTTCAAAACGCGTCCAAATAGGTTCATGCGTTTAAGAGCTACGGTGCCACAGACAGACACAGACACACATAGCAGTCAAACTTATAATAGCTCTCTTTTTTGGTCGGGGGTTAATTAAATGTTAATAAAGTCGTGTTTAATCCATCCATGGACTAATTGAACGAGCGAGCGAAGCGAGCGAAGTTCTCCGAGTCTACTGGAACAATCCGGCGTTTGTATGTATGTATGTATGTATGTATGTATGTATGTATGTATGTATGTATGTATGTATGTATGTATGTATGTATGTATGTATGAATGTTCGTTCGACGATAACTTGAGTAAATTTAGTCGGATCGTCATGAAATTTGGTAGGCAGGTTAATGAGGCCAAGAGAATTTTTAAGTTCGAACATGAGCTAAATCGGTCGAGGGGTTGCTGAGATATTGGGTTGTTAAGTTTATATGGGGTCGCGAGTTCATAGTTCGGGGCGAACAACTAGTATTTAAAACTGTAGTACTTATACATATATGTATATACCTATCTAAGATGTATCTAAAGTGCTTCTGTATCGAACTATGTACCTATTTCATCCCAGTACTGAGCTAAGAAAGTGAACGATAGCAAAAAGTAATCGAAACTTTCCATTTCACCGTATTGTATCAGCTGACAGATACTGGCTGCAAAGACAAAAAAAAGTATTATCATCTCCTCTTGAGAACAGGCAAAGAAACTGTTTCTATTGTGCCAGTGCGCTCGTGCTGGCAGCTTCGTTTTTCTTTTCTTTTCTTATATTTTTTTGAATTTGGAATCTTACGTCAGTGGATTTGGTCGTGAATTTATGATTTCGTGCTTTCATTGTGTCTAATCCATTTCGTTTGGTAACATTTTAGTCATTGTTATGAAATAAATTTCCTTGTTTGATTTACTTTTTTGGTTTGGATACCTACTCTTCTCAGAACTGACTCACGGTACTGGTAATAAAATCATCAGACAATCAGAACGACTAGTACGCCAAGCTGTAATTATCTACTGAGAAAGAAAACCAATAATTTATTAGTAGTCGTCAATAATCCTTCGCCACAAACAAAAAGGACGACAGAAAGACGATGTAATGCACTGTCACCTGATTTTTCTGAACATTATACCATACAGGAATGTTTCTTAATATTATACCATACAGGAATGATCAGAAACAGATTTCGAAGATACATTTCAAAACTCCCATATGCAAAGTCGCTCGAAGAGTACACGTGCAAAGGTTGGGGTGCTATCGGTTGTATTTGAAGAGTCCAAAAACTGACAACCAGAAAAACAATCTTCTTCTAGATCGATCCCTTAATTCTGAGGATCGTGACCCTATACAATGGTTCCCCACTCATCAAGGTCATGGGCGCGATGGGATGCGTGCTGGATCCTCCTGCTGCCTTCTTTAGGGCATCGGACCAGCGCATTGGTGTTCTGCCTCCCGCCCGTCTGCCTTCCATCGGGCCTAAAATAATAAACGAAACCCGCTGTTAAAGTTAATAATAATAATAAAGCCCTTTTATTCCGAATTTGCTACAATTTTGGTACTACATATTTCAAGTTGATTATATTTATAGTATGTCTCGTAAATTGGCGTGCCGCTTGGCATAGGCCTCCAGCTCTCTCCACTGAGCTCTATATTCTGGTCCAGTATGGTCCCAAGGCTAGGCGGATATCGTCTTTCCATCTTGTTTTCGGACGCCCCTTTCTTCTAGTGTCCTCTTGGGTACCATATACGCTGTTAAAGTTATGGTCATGTAAAAGAAAAAGTGGTTTATTTGACAACAAAACTGTGATGACACGGGGCTATGCTAGGCTATGCACCATTTTCCCAGTTCAGGTTTTATTTCTAAACTACAAGCTGGATTTTGCTAAAACTTGGTTTATATCAGAAGATGATCAATACGGAGGTTTGCAAATAGTTTTTTAATAAAAAAAATAGCCTGAAAGAAATTAGAGCGATGCGTTTTTCGCGCCAAAAAGGGGTTACTTTCAGCTGTTATTTATTTACATTATTACACTGTCTATTGAAGTCTAACAGCTATACTACAATGCAAACCTCAATAATGTATTGTACTTGTATGAAAAAAAAAACATTTTTTGAAATTGCTAATAAAATTTAGAAATGACAGCTGAACTACGAAAACGTTTGGGAAAATAGATCAATTACATTATAACTACAACTAGATACTCGCGAAAGGACACGCACACCAGGTAGACTCATACAGCCGCATTGCCTCTCACTTTTCCCGCGCCCCGTCTGGCTCTGGGTGAAAAAGCTATAGAAAACAGTGTTTCACGCGCTTGGCCATCGCTGAGATCCCACGCTGGTTCAGGGAACTCTTAAATGGAACATTAGTGTTCTAGTACCTACCTACTAGTTGGAGAGCTGGTGACCAATCGAGATATTTTTTCGTACAAGGCTGGGAGTTGGTAGGCTGATAGAGTAGACTTCGCTGAGTCTGGGAAAAATATTTTTTTGGCTCGGTCGCGGTTGAAAGTTAGATTTTTTCGACTTTGAAAGTTTATTTTTTATACAGTATATTTTTTTCGTCGTTCTCGTACAAGGCTGGGAACTTCTAGGTAGTTGTTAAGACTCCGTTGAACAAAAAAGAAATGACTCAACTCATACATAATTTAAACTTTCAAAGTCAAAAAAATCTAACTTTCAACCGCGACCGGGCCAAAAAAAATATTTTTCTCAGACTCAGCAAAGTCTACTCTATCAGCTTACCAACACCCAGCCTTGTACAAAAAAATATCTCGATTGGTCACCAGCTCTCCAATTATACCTACTACTCGTAGGTACTATGCTACTTGAGCGCCGATTCTTCTGCATAATCCTAACCTAGCTGGGACTAGCCTTAGCTCCTTGACCAACATGGTTACTACTAATTTTCGCCCATTGTTATCGATCGCGGTTCCCATAAAACACAATGGAGACGCTTTTTTGTCGCTCCATCGCTCGTCGCATTGTAGCAAACAGCCTTTCAATCGCAGACGTCATAATAACTTTTTATTGGTACAGTTGGCGTCAAAAGTCATTACACGGAGCGGTGGATTTACCAATAGGTTTATTAGCCTGGAGCCTACGGCGGCAGATTTTAGGGGCGGCAGATTTTGGTCATCTTTTTAGACTTTAGGTACATGAAATAAAAATATTCATATTTAAGTAAATAAGTAACTAAATAAGTTCCACACAAACAATTTTCAACACGTAGGTACTTAATATTTCAACCTACATACAACCATATTCTTTTAGAAAAGGTTAGGAATTGGTCGGTCGGTAGAGGCGGCAAAATTTTAAAACCCTACTGGCGGCAAATGTGTAAATCCGCCATGACGGGCGTCTACCTTCATGGTCGTCAGGCAGTCAGGTCTTTCACCATGTTCAGCCCACCTCAGCCCACTGTTGGGTATAGTCTAGTTTAATAACTCTACATTATTAAAATCACATAAAATATCCTATCGTCCCCATCGGATTCCTGACGAAGTTTTTCATCACAGTTTTCAGCATATCTGCTTTTATCGTTGTTGATTGTACCTATCGACAATGTGGGAAGGTGAAATTCTAATTACAATAATTGCTTCATGTGACGTCTCTTTTGAGCACCTGACATTGTATGGAAATTTCTAAAAATGTTCGTTCATAACAATATAATGGGCAGGAATCTGCTTGCCTAACATGACATGGCAGGATGAGATAGGTATTGTATTCTTGATTCTTGACCAAGAAAGTCTTTTTAATGCCATCTTCATAATTTTCGTATCATCAGCATCATCATTTCCTGTTATCCCTAATCAGGGACATAGAGCTTTAAAAAAGTTTCCCAATATAGCCGATTTTGCGCCTTCATCGTAAGATGAAATACGACTCACAACTAGCGCCGCCAATGAAAAAAAAATCATATCTTTTTTTTTGATGATTTTTTAGCAAAAAACGCTCCTGAAATTTCTCAACGCGTGGCTTAACTATTTTTAGGACCTAAGGATTGGATTCCAGATCCTAGAACTTAAGAATGCAATCGATTCTCGCCAAAAGTGGCCACTTTTAGTGAGAATCGATTGCATTCGTAGGAAATCAAATCCTGGAATCCAAACCTTAGGTCCTAAAAATTGTTAAGCCTCGCGTTGAGAAATCACAGGAGCGTTTTTTGGTAAAAACGCATCCAAAAAAGATATGATTTTTTTTCCATTGGCGGCGCTAGTTGTGAGACGTACGACGTCTTAAGCTCGGATATGCTCATCCCGAGACTGTTAGAAAAGACGTGTGCCTTTGGCATAATGCCATATTTGTATTCATGACAGACGTCTTAGATTTCAGATGTCTTTGACGGTGAATTCGGTTGCGAATTTGCAATGCATGACGGCCAGCCCTTGTATTCTCCAAAAAAAAACACCCTAAATTATTGACAGTGAAAAAAAAAGATTATTGCTTTCAATAAGGAGCTATTTGATTTATTTGAGCAAAGAATAGATTTTAAAAGAATAGACGACCAGGCCCGCGTTTCATATAACTGACATTAATATTTTAGTATGACAATTCGATGTTCATTGATAGATCGGTTTGTAAACAAACCTTTTTGGTAACCTCATGTCAAATCGACTACGCAATATACATAGAATTGTCATAATAAAATATTAATGTCAATTATATGAAACGTGCACCTGGACACAACATTAAAATCAGGATATCTCAAAATTTTTGTTTCTTGACAACCATGACTTCGCCGAGGCGTCCAAATGTATTTCTAACTTTCTATCTATATCTATCAACCATTATGCAACGGGCATTCGGCACGCATCTCCTGGGAAACGCATGGAGTGGCCACACAGGCACACAATGATGGCGACAGTGTATTATTGTTGTTACGTGTAGATCAGCACTTCCCAACCTTTTTCAAGGGCGGACACCTGGCTGTTCTACGGTTCGCAGACTCCTAAAAAACTTACACTTTATTTATGTAAGTCTATTTTACACTTAAAATGTCAATAAAAAATCAAAATATGCAATGTTTTGTGCTTGAAAGGCTAGCTTATTACGCTTGATACATCAATCCATTCTGTAACCGAAAAATAAATAACTGTGATCATCGCTACAACAAATTTGGTTCAAAACAGGTTGATTCGTGTTTTTTATTGGTGTAATAAATATTAATTATTTTTGTTTTTCCTAAAGTACTAACCCGTGCGTGGGAAGTCCTGTCCCGAGCAAATATTTAAACTTATAATAAATCTTTAAATATTAATTACCTTTTGTATCCCAACGTTTTGGCCGTGCTTCAGCAGCCATGGTCACGGGCAGACTGGTGATTATTTATTACCTACCTTTAATAATAATTAATTAATTACCTGCAAAAATAACAGCCAATCGACCCATTTCGCTATAACTAAAATTTCAGATCATCGCATTTGGTCTGCAGACCCCCCAGAACTAGGACTACGGTCCGCGGACCTCTGGTTGGGTAACTCTGGTCCAGATAGTGGCAGCTTCCTGCCGATTTGCATCGCTGTAGATAAGAGGCGTGGATAACAGTTCCGTGTGATCGTTGGAGATGGAGGTTTATGATGCGATCTTACGCCCGGTAGAGCTATGAGTTATGCACTTATGTATCGACATCTTAATATTTATCGATACTACAGGGTGCAATCTAAGTCGATAGCGGAACTTTAAGCAGGCTGTCTACTGATCAATACAAACAACTTGTACTAGGTGGCGACAAAAATGGAGCGAAAAAAATATCAGCTGTTTCATACATTTGGCGCAGTACTGAGTCGACCTTTTGTATGGAACAGTTGATATTTTTTTCACTCCATTTTTTTCACCACCTAGTACAAGTTGTTTGTATTGATCAGTAGATAGCCTAATTAAAGTTTCGCTATCGACTTAGAGTGCACCCTGTAGATATGCCTTTTTTTCAAAATCTCGCATTGAAAATTCCAGACCTTCGGGGTTTTATTAAATTAAACTACTTAGTTCGAGTGATACTGTGATTAAAAAAATCGATAGGGTACATGAGTAGAAAGCCTGCTTAAAACGCCAAGAATTCCTTTCGAAGAAAATCACAGAAAATAGGGAAATGCCAGCCTCCACTGACAATAAACCTTTTGAAAATGCACGGAATAGCTTCCATATACAAATCATGTCGCGTTAGACACACATAGTTTCGATGGTGCTAAAAGTGTGAAGACCATGAGCGAGGTAATGTACTTGATCATATTATTATATCCTATTTTCCCGGGAGGTTTTCTTGCCAGTTCTTTCCTACTGGGTATTTGTTACTGAACTGGTGGAGGCATGATCATCAATAAAGCTGGACATGACCAACAGCAATGTGTTTTCTTGTCTCATCTCCCTGTAGTAGTATCCCATACTAGGCCAACGCCTAGCTATCCTGATACCCCAGAGAAGCCCATTTATCTCACTTCGATATGTGAAACCAAAATTTTGTCTCCGTATTATATTACGAGTATAGCAGCTGTAGCATTTTTGTAAACTTTACCAACCATAACCTAAACGATAAAGTCATTCACTTTCTTTTACGACTTCCGTCACTGTCGACGAGTATTTTCCGATTTTATCGCGGAAACAAACAAGCAATTTTCGGCACACACAAAGGCAAACTCTACATTGTCTTGTACTTGCAGGTTACATCTCTCTTTCCCACTCCCATCCTCACATCACACTCTCGAGTTAATATTTGTCATTATATTCAAAACTTTTCACACATTACCGCTGTCTCCGTGATGATGGCTGGTTCCCACATCACAATTTGCATGGGGACACTTCCTCGTATCCACGTCCGTTCACACCCTGTCTCGCTATTACAATGGGCATCGTCAAATCCAATGTTTTATTCTATAAATCGGAAATATAGACAAATATAAGAAACTAATTTGAATATTTTGTAAATTTTTTATGTAAATATATTTTTATTAATTATTTAAAATTTCTAAAAGTTTTGTGTATGACGTCACCACTGGCATTATGTACTAAGTTCATTGCATTCATTCATGCTTTTAAAAAATAAAAATATGTTGACGTTTGACAAATGTCAGTGTCAAGTCAACAAGAAGGTTTTTTTTTTTTTTTTTCCTTAATGGCAAAACAAGAAGGTTATTTTCTCAGTTATTTGAAACTTTTGACAGTTGTTGTTGACGAATGTATTTTTTTAAATATTTGTAGGCAATGGAACTACCGCATTAGAGGCTATGATGACGTCATCGAAAGAAAAATTAAGACAACATTTTTGGCGATAAATATTCAGAATCCGTTTTAATTTTACTTATTTAAACCCCTAATAGTAATCAGTATCCCTATTCCTCGAAATGGTTTTCAATTTACGACAATCGATGCCTCACAGATCAATGCCCATTGGTTGGAGACTGTTGGCCTTAGTAAAGCCAACATTTCTTATGGGCTCCTCTAATCACGTGTTGATCTTGTTTTTTTTTGTGCATTGGATTTTGTCTGCTTTGTCTTTTTCAGCAGTTATTTATGCACTGTCTTAAGTCTGTAATGCGTGCCTCAATGTGGTCTCGATAAGTTTAGCATTGTATAAGAAAAAACAAGGAACAACTGTGAGCCTATCTGAGACCTATTGAAACTCAACTGCGATATAGATTTGAGACCCGGGACGTATGATGAAATATCATGGCATACCCTATTTTCATTTCTTCTTGTTATTTCCCTCTCATTATATGAATATTGAAATCCAGGTTGATTCTGCTGCCTGCTGCAGCCTTGATGTCATCAGACTATTGCTCAGCTGGTCTGCCTACAATGAAATGAAATAAAGTATGTAAAAAACTAACAAAGAAACGATCGTACGGAAATTGTAGGGAATCTATTGAATTGAGAAGTCAGTTGTCAAGAAAATGTCTACTATTCGATTTTACTTTCACGTTAGCTAACTATAAATCTATTGTAACTAAAGTAAGGTCGACCACGGTCTACGATACCCCATGGTAGCTCCTACAGCGCTCGGTATAAGGGCGCCAATCGAACAGAGTAACGTGTGGCCGACTGTACAGTAAAGACTCTTAATTAGTTAACAACGTTCAAAGTGCACCCAATAAGCTAGTTTGATCACAGTCCCCAATAAAACGAGGCGGTCTTTCTACTTTTACTTTACGCCATTTGGAAAGTAAGTGTGGGTGATAGATAAATGTTCTCACTATATGACAACAATGTAACGCGAGAGGCGAAAATGCATCTTATCGTCCAGTTAGAAGAATCCACTTTCAAATGCCAAGTGAAGCTGTTGACAGCGTTAAGTAATAAACATTTTATATGATCGAGTGCAGACAAATTTACTTTAGAACGGAAATTGAAAGTCAACGGCTAGTGGTCGAGTAATTTATAATTAAAACCTGTGATATGCAAGATCGTAGCCTAGTTTTGCTAGGAAACTTTGAATTGAGACATCTACATGCGTTTTGACAGCATCAGCCTAGTTATGTATGATTGTTGATTAATTAGTGACGATCTAATTATGGCTGTCAGTACAATCTGCAAAGATCCTTTATAGATTACAAAGGTGTTCGCTTGAGTGCAACTTCTGATTTCCGTTTTCAGCGCTCTACTATTAATAGAGCAGGGTTGGTAAGTGTCCCCAATCGAGCAAACATTTTTAATTCGTCAATACATCTTTGCATGAGTCTATATAAAAAAAAGTGTTAACATGGTTCCTATAGAAAAACAACTTGAGGCCTGGGGGGCAACTGGCGAAAGAAATCTCGAAGCCACGAACCAACTGATCTCGAACTAGCAACTGTCCAACGAAAGTGTTCCCCAGTTTCGTTCGATAGTTGCTGGTTCGATATTCCCAGAATCAGCTCCCAGGAAGCTCCTGTGTTGGAGCGGCTAGACAATGGCCGCAGGTGTGTGGATTGCGTGAGATTACGCGCGGCGGGCTCGCTCCCACGGGCTGCGCAGGCGCCTGTGGTGCGTTGCGCTCTGGTGCAATTTCTTGTCACTTCAAGCTGGACATTACGGAGATAAATGTGTTAATCTCCGTAATGTATCGAAGAGCAACAGCTCTACTAACTTGAGACTCAGAAAACTTCCGCGTTGGGACTGCGCGTTGTTTTGAAAATATTCCCTTTTCTTTCTTCGTTATTTCATAATTATTACCTAATCATCATAACGACCTAAAAAGTTTTCGACGCTACGCTCTCTCCCATTCTTTAGATCTACATAGTAGAGCGAGTATGTAAGCTGACCATAGTCGTATGGAGCTGTAAACCTCAATATAACCGGCCAGCTCTGTCATCTATCATGCATTTTACTATCGAATTTTTCAGATGATATTAAAATTCTTTGTTACCTAATCATAGATTTTTTTTAAACATTTATAATAAGTTGAAAAAATTCACTCGGGACAGGACTTGAACCCGCAACCATTTTATTTGGAGATTTTTTTTATTTGAAGTAATTAACTGACATACGGCACGGAAAATTTTAGTGCGATTTATATGGATGACTGTGCCGCTCCCAAGTCCCAAATGGGTTTATTTAAGCTACAACAAAAAGTGCCAAAACGCAAAGATGGATCATTGTGGAGTATGCCGCCGCATCGATGCCAGCTCCCGATGTTCCGCATTTATTTACGAGGTAGCCCGTCCAATGGCTATGTTCATTGGCTGCTCTTAGTTTATAGGTTATTCAGTTCCTTCCAGAGATAATGCCGTTTGTTGAGCGGAGGTCAGAGGGTGTGCGAAGCGGGCAATGGGATGGGACTGCAATGAAGGTGATTCGAGTATATGAACACGTGCGTTATCTAAAGTTCAGTTGTCTTAGGCCCGGTTTCTGAGTTGATAAATTCACTAAGCAAATGGGTAAGTATCGTCCTGTCTCAGCAGATTTCTCACAAAAGAGCGTGACAGAACGATACTTACCCATTTGCTTAGTGAATTTCTCAACTCAGAAACCGGGCCTTAGGGCGGCATTAACAGTCATCATCTCAAGCTCGAGCTCAAGTAGGTGAAGTCAGAAAACAAAATCACCGACTTGAGACCTTGGCTATGTCAATGTCAAGCTCAAGCTATTGTCTATTAACCACACGGTTAGTATACTTTTTTTCCAATACCCTCAGGGCGCCTATGAGCCGAACCAATTAGCTGAATGAGCGAGCGAAGTTCTCCGAGTCTACTGGAACAATCCGGCATTTGTATGTATGTATGTATGTATGTATGTATGTATGAATGTTCTTTCGACGATAACTTGAGTAAATTTAGTCGGATCTTCATGTTTGGTAGGCGGGTAAAGGAGGTAAAGAGAATTTTTAAGTTCGAACACGAGCCAAATCGGTCGAGGGTTTGCTGAGATATGGGGTCGCGAGTTCGAAGTTCGGGGCGAACCACTAGTTAATATGCTGACAGCTACCTACTCAAGCTTGACATGAGCATTTTTGTTTTCTGAGATCACTTACTTTAGCTCGAGCTTGAGTTGACGACTATTAATGCGACCCTTAATCTACTTTTATGTTGCTCTAGCTATTCTATGTTAGTTCAAAGAAAAAATAGGTAAAATAAACCCTCCCAAGGTTGTCTGGAAGAGATAGCTTTTAGCTATAAGGCCGCCATTTGTACAAAATTTTGTTGAAAAAGTTATCTGTAATATTCTTTCTGTTGTGAAATAAAGAGTTCTCTATCTATCTATCTACCCTCCGGTCTGTAAATGTTTATTTACCCACTTAAATCCCTGATAAATTCATGTTGTGTGTGCATCCTGTTTTTTTTTTGTCAGCAGCGGTAGTGGCGTAGCTAGTAACCAAGGGCCCTGGGGCAAAAAACAAACTGGGGCCCTAACTTAAGAATAAAAAACTACTAGGTATTGAACACATAAAGGGCCCTTAAAAAAACTGTCTAAAACGGAGAAATTAACTCTTGAATGTTTCCGTAGAGAATTTTTAGCTTGTTCAATACGGTTTGGTGTCAGGGTCCGAGGGGGCCCCCTGAGCTTGGGGGCCCCGGGACATTGCCCCTCCTTGCCCCTATGTAGCTACGCCACTGAGCAGTGGGCTCCAATATAATTTTTAATTGTTAATTGCCTTAGGTACTTGTAGGTATAGTATAATCCGAACAAAACTTGCGCACGCTTGCTTCAATTATGTTAGACATTTAGCACAGGAAAAGCTCGACTTTCTATTTAATTTTGTTTCGACGCAAAACGTAAATGTCTTGGAGCAATTAAAAATACTTAAGAGAATGTCGCCGGTTATGCTTGTAGTAAAATGTGTAGAAGGACGATCCAAACATTTACAGCACTAAGTAATGCCCTTATGTTACTACAAGGTATCAAAATTGAGAAAATATATATATCGGAAAGCAGGGAAAAATACCACATTTTGGTTCTAAGCTTTTCCGCTTTGATGTATCATACTTTTCAACTTGCTTGAGCGTTTCTAATAAAATGTATCGGGTTTTGAGCGCGTTACTGTTTCCAGCCAAGGCCTCAACACTGTAATGTACATTTTTGTTGTAAAGTCGCCCGTAACGTAACCAAGTAGAGTGCTAGCATGTAAGGGTCGACGTGCTGTCTTGTGTTCCTAGCTGTTTGTTAAAGTTAAAACAATTATCATTGCATTCAATTAAAAATAGAGGCATTTTTTTATTGGTCGAGGAAATTTCATCCAAACCAGCGTTCTTGGATCGCGGCGCGATGGGAAACGGAGGGATGGTATTGATAAAATATGTAGACGAATTTTTACAATCTTGAAACCGTGAACTCTATCACTGACGATAACTACCTTTATTCATGGGTATAACGAAAGGACCACGGGCACATTAGTATGAAGTCTGGGCCCACTGACAGTGACACTTGATAAAAAAGTTTAACTGTAAAAAATTTCATCAAATGTCAACTGTCAGTGGGCCCAATATGCCCATGGTCTTCTGATAGTTCTCGGCCTATAAAGAGTCTATCCTTCTGTGGTACTCTTGGTTTGGTTCTCAAGAAATTGTTGGCGTTGACAATAATTCTTCGGAGCGTAATTTTACACAAAAACGTCCAATGGAAACGAAAGTTACGGCAATTTAAGTTATGTTTGTTTTGTAGCTCTAGCATTACGTCTGTTTTGCAAGAAAATAACGTAATAATACTTAAGCAAATCTAAAATATAGCGTAACATTTATGTGCAGTTAGGTGTAGGTATATTTATTTCTTTGGGCATCCGCAAGGATAAGATATAAGTATTAAAAAAATCACCATTCCATCAAAGTGCGAAAGAAAAGCGGATAGGCATTTTGCAACACATATTTTGAACCTAGCCCCACTCTGATACCGTTTCAATTCTCCCGTCTCCCCTTTGAATGAGCCGTTTCAGAGCACAAATGCATAGCAGTTCATAGATGCCGCTTACAGGCGTGGCCATAAAAGAACCAGAACGCGACCGTCAAAATTAATCTGTCCTTAACGTTTGACAGCCGTGTCCCGGTTCTTGTAAGGGCAAGCCATGGTAAGCGCCATATAGGAACTATGTATGTAAGTATATTTAATTTTAATATTTACGTATGTTTATTATTATCTAGGTAATTATGGTTTAGTCTGTTATTATTTTTGTATTGCTTAGGTCACTATTTTATGTATTCGGGTTAAAATAATTTTGAAAGTAGGTATATTTTACTGTAAGTAATTTTTGTGATGTGTTTGCTGGTGCTTTATTTGCCGTGTCCCGCTCTCAATTTAACTTTCAACATAATCTGGGCTGTCTGGAAGAAATTTCTATAGTAATAACTATACATACATATCTATAGACCTTGTACATAATGTCTCACATTTCTGAGTATATGTATTTTGTTCTTGTGCAATAAAGTGTAACAAACTGCTTTGAAAACGTTTCATTATCCCGCCTGCATATGGATGCACAAAGCATATGAAATAAAATACTGTCTAGAGATTTTATACTTTCTGATAGGAAAGTCATTCTCAGGTCAGAGTTATAATCATGGTCACCCGTCGATACAAAAAAAGTAAGGTGCAAGATTATAATATCCACTTGAAACTAGGCTTTATTACAAGATACTGAAGTACGTAGAGCATAGAGTTGGTAGGGATACATAACTTTTTACTCGATAAATCTGATTGAAATCCCAACAGCACCATTTGGGGAAAACCTTTTAGGTACTACTAGCTGACCCGGTGAACTTCGTATCACCTGAAATAGTTTGACTCTCCGCGTTAAAAATGGCGATTCCAATACAAAATTACCAATTTATATTTCTTCCGTTTTTCAGCCAATCCTTTAACTTTTCCCATATTTCTTTGCTTTTAAACCTACCCTGAACTATGGTGAACTAAACAAAACAGTAAATATGCAAATCGGTCAAGCCGTTTTTTAGTTTTAGCGAGACTAATGCACGGCGATTCATTTTTATATATATAGATTAGTAAAAATAGCAAATAAACAAAAGACTACTTTATAAAGATAAGTAACTTCCCAGCTTTACACCAACTTTATAGCATTGTCGTAAATTCACTTTTACTTTAACAATGATACACTCCGTGGGATGCGATTGTATAATCCCAAACTGCATTTACTTTTCCATAATAACTACCGCGTTGAAGGAAATCCAGGTATTTAATGAGGTAAAAATTGAAAGTAGAGTAGGCGAGATTGCGTATCTTACTCTACACGTTACAAGTAATATCGTACACTTGACGGGAAAAAGGCTATTTAAGAGGACAACAACTTTACTTACATTGGTATCTGTTCCACTTATTACTCTGTGTAAGAAGAGACTAAAATAACCAACGTGTGTTACAGATGTGTCGTAAGATTTTTTTTTGTGATTCCAATTTCCAATCTAGTAGGTTAGCTAATGTTTTTCCAGTAGACTCCAAAATGCAGTTTTTTTTAAACGGTTTTTTTTAAACGGTTTTATTTAGCTCACCCCGTTTGTTTTATTTATTCTTGGGTCAAATTTAGTAATTCAAATTTCACCCTCTTCCTGTCAACCGATTAATCTGAAATTTTGTATACACTTTGGATTTTGGTGACAATACAATTAGGTTTATTCATTATCATTATAAATTCAAGATGGCCGCCGCTACAAAATGGCGGATAATTTATGTTTTATTAATCCCATCAATATGGGTATCAAATGAAAGGGCCCAACAAGCAGAATACAATATACTATAAAAAATTGAAATACAAGATGGCGGCCGCTACAAAATGGCGGATAACGTAGGTTTTATCGATCCCATCAATATGGGTATCAAATGAAAGTGCTCAACCAGTATAATACAATGTACTATATAAATTAAACAGAATGCGAAATAAAAACTAAAAACTAGAAAATAAAAATAGGTAAAAAAACTTTTTAAGTTAAACGGTTTTATGTTAAACATACATTGCAATGTTTAAGATAAATGTACTAAAAACCAAAAAATAATAAAATAGATACAGTCGTGGGAATTATAAACATATGCATAGACTAGACTAAAATAAAACCGTGGGGCACGTCAACTGCCTAATTATAGTGTAACATTACAAAACAAACATTTTAATCAACGATTGTAGACAATTGACGTGCCCCACGGTTTTATTTTAGTCTAGTCTATGCATATGTTTATAATTCCCACGATTGTATCTATTTTATTATTTTTTGGTTTTTAGTACATTTATCTTAAACATTGCAATGTATGTTTAACATAAAACCGTTTAGGTTAAAAAGTTTTTTTACCTATTTTTTTTCTTATAATTACTGTCCATCCCGCAGAATTTTTTGGTGCTCTATTTACATTAGTGCTAGCGGGTTCCAAAAAAACATGACATATCGTACACACATCGGCACGTCGACCCTTACACGCTAGCACTACCCAGTTACATTTGGGCAACTTTACAATAAAAGTGTACACTCTGACGTGCTGTCGATTGTATTTGATTCAAAATATTTGGCTTTGAAATAAGACTGCGTTGCAGTTTTTCCACAAATTCGTGAATTACGAAAATGTAAAGAGAGTCCGCGCACATGATGGCAAAAAAATCCAGTGAGAGCGGAAAAAATGTAGAGCGCGCCCGTCTTACAAATCTCGAGGTCATCGTCAACCTGTGTCGACAACCTTTTATTGTGATTCGATATATTTTTTTACATTGTCAGAGATTGTTACAACCTCCTTGTTGGGTCGTCACAAGTAATCTAGGCCAGTGTCACCGTCTCTCCAATGCCTGGCTTCCGGTCTTGGACTCGTATCTCTTCCTATCTGACCAAAAACTGAAGGCAATGCCTTGAATGTCCTAGTAAGAACCATTTTATGTGCAGCGCGCAATGCGTCTGCGCCTTATTTAGACGGAGGCCTGTTACATGTAAGGTATTTTCCTGTAAGATGCTTATTTACTTCCGCTTACGAGCTTCAAATGGTAGACAGAACGGAAGTAAATAAGCACTTATTTGGATGTAGTGTGGTGACACCTTACCTATACATGTGTGCCTCCACCGTCAGTTTAATATAGAACCTTATACTAAACACACGTGTATTCAATCAATCTACCCAAATAAGTACAACATCACTACATGGCGACCCTGCCAGGATGGAGCTCGTAACTAATACCTTTTTTTTATCCTAACTCATCCAGTCATATCCTGCCTGTTCCAAGATGGAGTTACCTAAGTACTTATGTGGTGTGTACTTATGTAGCGGTGGTGGTCTAGTGGGTAGAACAGTGGACTCTGAAGTAAGAGGTACCCGGTTCGATTCCCAGTGCGGGCATGTATCTATGACTTTGTTTAATTTCAAAGTTACGTACATTTGTGAATTTGTAGTAGCAATACCACTCGCTAACGGTGAAGGAAAACATCGTGAGGAAACCCGCGGCTCAGTTGGCTCCACACGTATTGACCTGTCTTTCCTGTGGGCTTGGTCGACTAAGCTGTCAGGATGGTATAGGTGCTGGGCAAGCCTACTCCATCTAAAACAATGTCCCAGGCACTGCAGCGCCGAGTGGTCTCTTCACCTATCTAGTGTGAGTGAAGGTGCCACTGGACGCTGTATAAATCATCTCATTACGTAGATGCAAAGGCCTTAGTTATGTGGTGTCTTTGCCCATAGTATAGGTACTGCCGGTTATAAAAAAGTTGATCAACACAGTAAGGGCTAACAATGGTTAAGAAAACTCCGAAGCAAAACAGATGTCCATAATCAAAGCGTGTAATTGTATAATGCATGCCTTTGATCGTAACTCTATCATTATTGTGTCTAGACGCCATGGACGTTCGAAGAGAAGTTGAATAAATATGGATGTGCTTTAATAAACATGTGGTTTAACAAGTATGATCAGATTGATCAGGCATCTAAGGAGTTTAATTTAAGCTGATCCTGGAATAATGAAATGGCCACATATTAGTAGAAATTGAAAATAGAGGCATTTTTATTAGTCGAATGCAATGATGTTTAATGCCGTAAAGTGCTTTTTATACGCAATGAAAACTGCCTTAGTCGTACAATTTTAAGACTTTCAACACACGTTACAGACTTGAGGGCTAGTGTTTAAATTTTCGGATATGTCGCAATCGAAATTCTGCAAAGAAATCATAATTAACAAGTCGCATAATATATTTGAGATTCTCGAGAATAATCGCTGAGGTAGTAAACGTTGTCCAGCTACTTATAAAACTCTACAGGGTGCAATCGAATTCGATAGCGGAATTTTAAGTAGGCTGTCTACCGATCACTACATACAGTCATCTTGTCACTAGGTGGCAAAAAAATGGAGCGAAACAAATATCAGCTGTTGCATACATATTTTGGTGCAGTACTGAGTCTGCCTTATGTATCTATGGTACAGCAGATATTTGTTTCACTCCATTTTTTTGCCACGTTTGTGACAAGTTGTTTGTAGTGATCGGTAGACAGCCTATTTAAAGTTAGGCTATCGAATTCGATTGCACCCTGTAGATAAATCTTACAGTTTCTTCACGGAGCGAAGTTGCGTCTACGCTGCAATATTGATTACGTACGAGTACGTACGTTACGTAAATGTGTAATAAAAATTACGTATCAACGTCTTCGGCACGTCTTTCCTGCTTAATTTCCTTTCTTTTTCTCTTCTCGGAGTGCATTGCAATCGATTGGTTGTATTGTTGCGTAAGGAGCATTATATTTTGCTGTTATGGTCCTCTCTGGTACATAATCGAACTGTTTTTGGCGGGCAATCTGCATGAGATCGATTATGCAAAGTTGTGTTTGGGTGGCCCAGACCAATTTTGTTGCCATCTAAAAATGCAGTTTCATTTTGACACCCATTAACATTGTTTTAGGGCAAGGAACCGAATAATAAATTACGCGCACACGTATGTCAGAGGAGTAGGCAGAGAAAAAATACTTGGCACTTGCCTCGATCCTGATACACCTCTTTCGCTCATCGCTTCAAAGTTCTTTGACTTCTTTGCATGCACTTTTGAGTTCTTTCGAGAACCCACAATCGTTGGGGAAAAAAGGTTCTTGAGGGAATATCAAGATCACAAATCAGTAGGAATTATTGCCGGAAATATTGGCTATTATTCTCCATAGCGAACATTTTGGCTGATGGGCGGTAGAAATATCTATTGCCGCGCATCAGTGGATAAAACATACTGTGAAAACACGTGAGCGAACGCACAATAACGCGTCTCTTTCAAATATGAACAGCGTAAGACAAGACAAAACGTATCAACAGTAGGTACGTAGTGTGAAAATCACCATCTGAAATCTGTTAGAAAGGCGAACTTTCGCGCGGAGAAGGGTCGTCACTCTGGGAGCTAGAGACAATGCGGTGAAGATGTATTGTCTCATTCGTATGGGATAATGATGTAGATGACGCGTCTTGGGTGCATGTTAAATAGGTACGGTGCCCAGGTACGGTACAAACTACTATACAAAAACGCCTTAGTAGTTTGTCGGAATTACTGTACTTGGTGGCGGAA
Source organism: Zelleria hepariella (assembly GCA_949319315.1). Classification (NCBI taxonomy): domain Eukaryota; kingdom Metazoa; phylum Arthropoda; class Insecta; order Lepidoptera; family Yponomeutidae; genus Zelleria; species Zelleria hepariella. The sequence goes on along the minus strand of OX439396.1, from coordinate 3,544,050 downwards.
CGAAAAAATACCTAACCTAACGTTTTTTGACCGCTAAAAGGCGCTCAATCCTCAATAAACCTTTAGTTACTTACAAATGTAATTGCTTTTGTCTAATTTAGGGTGGCCTTAATAATCGTCGTCTCAAGCTCAATCTCAAGTAGGTGTCGCTTTTAGGATTTATATTCGCGCGTAATGAGTGCGTGTGAAGCAATCAATACAATGTTTTAATCGATGACCAAGATTTTATAACCTCTGCTACTATTTTGATGCAGTATTGACACAATTTTTAGGCCAGACTGAAGAAAACAATAAAATATTCCATATGAATAACTCAAAATATGACGTCCACGTTTATTTCCACCTCGAGTAAACCCGACTTTATTTCCACTCTATTGTTACTCCGACAATATATTCATAATTACAAGTAGTAAGCAGCACTGATGTGACTAGCCTTTCTCTTACTACAACATAGAATGGTATGAAACGTTCGCCCGTAAAGGCGCGTACTAGTTCCCCGTCGGAACTTATGTTAAAAACTACTCAAATTTTCCATATTTAATTTAAAAACGAATTGAAAAATCTATTGAAAGATAAACCATATAAAATTTTGCTCTAATAAAAATCTAGAATGTTAGTAGTGATTGTGTGAAAAAACTTTAACCTTAAAACCTTAAGCCCCTATAAGAATAAACCTTCTATCTGTTTCTATGTTGTCGTCTCTGTAGAGATGAGAGTGCACCTAGATATTAATTTAAATACATTAACACAAATTACAAGTGAAATACAACATTATCGCAAGAGACCTACATTTTAATTAAACTGTGTTACTAACAAACATAAAATGATAGGATTTGTCCAAAAAATCGGGTCTATAATTTTATTGCATTACCTCTCATACTGATGGGGTAATCAGCGGCACCAAGTAATCTTAATCAAACCGGTGACAACTCTAACTAAGGACTTTGCATCTACTTAATGAGATGATCTATACAGCGTTTTGTGCTCTATACACCTTCACTCACACTATAGAGACCACGGAGTAGGCAACTCTAGAACTACAGTTTAAAACCTCGATTTCATTTACCTGCACGGTTAACTGCACGGTGGCTGTAAATTTGTATGTGACAAGTTAAAGTTCATACCTACCAATGGGGCCGATTCTGGCATTGTAAAGCCGGGTGTGAGGCAGATTGGCTTTGGAAAACCAGACTAGGCATAGTAACTATAATATAATATACAAAGCCGAAAGTTCGAAAGGTGATCTAGCCTAAGAAATATTGTTTTACCAGTAATTGTGCAACCCTGACTGTGTCTTGTGAAATGTATTGTATCTAAATTATGTTTAATAAAGACTTTTGAAAAACAAAACAAAACGGTTAACGCCTCATAATACTGGCTATTTATTTATGTTATTTTTCTTTCGACAGTTAGGATCTTGTACACAAGACAGCACGTCAACGCTTACACGCTATACTAGCACTCTAGTCGATTACGTTACGGGCGACTTTACAACAAAAGTGTACGCTCTGACGTGCTGTCGTGTGTACCTACCAGCCAATTCGTATAGATAAATTATAAACGATATTTTAAAAATAACACACTATTATACTATTATTTAAGCTTTTTAGAATATAAAAAATAATGAGGTAATTTCCCAGCTCTGATTCATGTAGGTACTTACCTAATAGTTGTTCAGAAACTAAATTATTTTTCTCCTCTTGTTCCAGGTCTCCAATGACCGTGAAAAAGGGGACCCGGTGCGGCGGGTTCGCTGGCGTCGTTGCTAGGCAACGACTCCTGAACACCAATCAACAAATTGACTTCAGCTCCATCACCAAGCCAACATCACCACCAACATTTAATATCATCGTTGGGTTCAATGAGAAAGACCAACTACAGCTTCTGACGAAGGAAGAAGCCTCCAAGAATGAAAACGACGATAAGTCGAAACTGTTGAAAGATTACAGCGAGTTAAAAACTAGTAAATGTGAAAATATCCCAATTGATGATATAAACAACTGTATCAATGTCGAAAACTATCCAAATTGCGACAACACTCTAGTCTTCTATGTCACCAAAAACTTCGTCAAAGAAGCGATAGCGCTGAAGTTCGAAAACAACCAAGATTTCAAGCGAATATACTTCACGTACAAATACTTTAAAATGCGGAACCGACTCACGAACAACACTTCAAACTACGCCAGTACCGATAACTTGTTTTCCAAAAAGTCTTATAATAACACTATGAATAGTAAAAACAGAAAGAACAGCATTGAAGACTACTTCGATAAGGCCAAAGCTGACTTTGATTTAGCTTCTGATTACGATGGCTTAACTAATATAATACATCAAAGGGGCAGAGATCAACCAATGAGCTTAATTGGCATTAGAAGTGAATACGGAGACGCGTCTGAAATAGACAGCATTATCTACACAGACGTGGACATACCCGCAAAACCGGAAAGGAAAAGGCTGTTCCAAAGAATAAAAACGAAAGCGCCTGCACCTCCTTCTAACAAAGAAAATAAGGTCCTAAAGGGAGAGTTCGTAAGGGTGAATGTAGAACGGAGTCCAGATATAATTCCTAAAGACAACAGGACCAACAAGGTCCCGGATATACTGATGTTCCGAGATGGGAAGAATAAGGCTAGGACAAGTCCGACTAGAAACGTATGGTCCGGAAATAATAAAGGTAAGACTCCTTTTTTCTCATAGAACTCATCAAGTTCATGTTCAAGGCGTCCGAGTGGACACTTCATACATTTAGTGTGAGGGAAGGTGCCACTGAATGCTCTGTTTAAATCATCTCATCATGTAGATGCTAGGTCTAAGTTTTTTTTTCGTAGTTTTGCAGCAATAGGCTGGTTTTTTTACCCCTATATCACATCACAGATTCTAGAAACTCATTTGGAGCTATTAAACGTTCTAATAGAGATGTTACTGAACCGGCACTATAAGGTAGCGCACCTTATAGTTGTAGGTTATTTCTAACATCCTAACGGTTGTTTCAGCAATAAATCCGATACCTGTTCTGTTTCATGTCCTCCACTGGTCTAATCCACCTATAATAGGTGGCATTATAGACATTTTGCCGAAGATTGATCTTTGCATCAATTTAAGGCTGGAAGATAACAGCTTGGCGGAAAATTCAAATTTTTCAGAGTTTTTAAAATTTTGTAGCTAAACTGAGCTATTTTTGTTCAGTGATTTTTCGTTCGCGGCAATAACATAGTATTCTTTTCATTATTGTAAACAACAGAACAACAATAATAATTCAGCCCATTATGTGTTCTGTTCTACAACAAGTTTTTTGAGCAGTGCCACTGCTTCGTAGACCAGAACACATAATCGGCTGAATTATTGTTGTTCTGTTGTTTACAATAATTAAAGGAATACTGTTTTATTGCCGCGAACGAAAAATCGCTGAACAAAAATAGTTCAATTTAGCTACAAAATGTAAAAAACTGTGAAAATTTTGAATTTTCCGCCACGTTGCTTTCGTCCACCATTAATGGAACTAAATCTACATCAACTTGAATACTCTTTTCTATTAGTGATTTCTGTATACTACCCCTATAAGCTTGACTATTGCAAGTATGCTTTTTATTTTCTTGTTGCCTCTAAAAGTCTAGTGTCCCACAGCTTGGCTAAGGCCTCCCCTTTTTATGACCACACCTCTCTATTTCCCAGCTTCTTGCCACCACAGCAAAAAGGTTGTGAGGTTGACCCGCCATCTCCGTTTTAGTCTATCGCGGCACTGGTGCCCATCATGTGAGATCCAGTCGGTGACTATTATCGCCCACCTGAAATTATTTATTTATACTAACGTTCGGTGTCTGCAAATCGATATTCTATATTCTATTCTATTCTTTTCTTTAGTGATAACCCAGATAGATTCAGGGTAATCGTTTTGCCTTCTCCAATCCCCTAAGATACAAAAGCCAACTTCTCAACAAAACGTCCACAATTCCACATATACCTATTATTATTGATCGAAGATACGAAGCAGCCTCCCAAAGGTCAACAGAACCATTAAGTGAGGCTCTAACTTACGCAACGATTCAGGAAGAGGCTGCCGATTGATTACTCCAATTTGGCATTACATGAGAGAAGAAAGTTGCTTGGAAAACAGTGATTTATAAATGTGTGAATTTCTCTATCTGATCGCGATTTGTTTACAATTTGAGCACGTAATTAATCGTCGTTTTGGACGGCGCTACACATAAGAACAACCTACATTCAGCGTCAGAAAAATCACAGCTTTTGAAACAATGACTTCGAAAAACTTTCATTCCTTCAAATGAAACCAATTGAGATGGGAATATTTAGGTATAAATTTAATGGTAATAAAATAGAAATAGAAATAATTAAATTAATTTAATTTTTTCTTATCAGGGCAGAAAAAAGGACAAATTATAGAAGGAAAAGAACCGATGCAATCAAGCAGATTTTTTAGTACAATGTCATCCAATCAAATTATATCTCTACTTGAACTTATAGGCACGGAAATGGAAACTTCTTTCTAAGTACATGTTTCAATATCAGACATTAATCATGTAACGTAATTTACGAGATGAGCATCTCTCTCTTCATTCTATAATCATCTCTATAGGTAACGTAATAAGAACTATAATAGAAATCCGTGATGGTTCACTGTATATTAGATTAATTTATTTTCCAAAGATGATGACTCTGCCATCATTAATTTGAATGAAGCAAGCAACTTTGACCTTAGTTTCAATGGAAATATTGATTTAAAATTTATTTAGTAGCCTAGCTCAGTAGGTAGACCAATGGCTCTACAATGGAGTGAGCACGGGTTCGATCCCCAAGGTAGCGTGTACCTTATATATATTTTTGGTATAATAAGGTTTCCTTGTTTTCATAAATCATGTGGAAATCCTTCAATGGTATAAATTGCCAAAGAGGAAAAAAAATAAAACAGCTGTTATTGAACACTTTTTCATACATTTTGTATGGGAAAAAGTTCTGGTCTTGCACAATTTTCTAATAAGTATAATATTTGTATGAGGAATCGGTTGACTGACTAAGAAGAACTATTAGAATTTTACATAACTGCCAACCCTAATAAAATTTATTTCCAAGTGGACATAGGCGCCTGACATTTATTTATTTATTTTTGTCTTTGAAAGGGCCTGCTCACTAATATAGATCTTACTTGTTCACCCTTCATTCCTTCGAAATTGAATGGAGCAATAGTCAACGAGAAACAATGGTATAAAGTATTGTCTTGTAAAACATGGTGGGAAAAGAAATTCCCTATTGTAAACCTACGCACATTAGTGTCTCAGTTGGTTGAAAAAAAAACGGTTGTAACTTGGATGGAGAGCTGGGTGACAAATCAACTTATTTTATCGTACAAGGCTGGAAGTTTCTAGGCTGGTTGTATAGACTCCGCTGATTACTGACAAACATCATCACCACTTTATTATTAAAAATATCGCATTTTTAGTCACAGCTCCCCGTGACTAATTTTAGACTTGTACTTGTATGTATTCCTGTAGGGTTTTTTCGTTTTAAAGTAGATGGCCAATTCGGTACGCAAAGTTTTTTGTTCGAATGTCCATTATTGGCTTAATCTTATCTTTAAACAATATTAAGAAACTAATTTCAATATTTTTTATTTTGGTTCAGTAGTTTGGATTTTACAACGTTTCAAAGATACGGTTTTATGACCTTCACGCGACGGTCTGCATACTGTTGGCGGTCATAGGAACAAAAGAGTTTAGCGCATAAAAACAAAACTACTGGACCAAAATAAAAAATATTTAAATTAGTTTCTCAATATTGTGTAAAGATAAGTTTAAGCCAAAAACGTTTCGAACAAAAAACTTTGCGTACCCAATTCCCGTTACCCAGGTAGAAATGTATTTGCCTGAGAACCATTCTTAAGCGTCTGGTTTCCTGACGAGGCCTTCCGTGTTTTCATAGCAATTTTAACAACAAGGTGCATTTTCCTTGTACGTACTAAAATCCTCTCCGAGGCTAGTAATTGTGTTTTAAGTCTGACATAACAGTAAAGTACGCCTGTTAACACCTATTCTTGTTCTGGAGTGGGCGACTAGCTTTTGCTCCCAGCTTCGCTCGCGCGTCGAGCGTGAGATCCTGGTTTCTTCATGACGTTATCTCCATTTAAAATAAACTACCTACTAAGGCCTTTGCATCTACGTAACGAGATGATTTAAACAGCGTCCAGTGGCACCTTCACTCACACTAGATTTATTTATTTTATTTTATTTTTTATAATAAGGTGCTGTTACACACAACAGAATATAACATTTAAGCACTTATAGGCTATTATTACAGTACTAAAACTGCTATGCAATTACAACTGCACACAACATTCAAAATATATATAAAGTTGATAAATACCTACATAAAATCAGTTTATAAAAGCTAACATGCAAATAGCATAGAAAAGAGAAAAACTCATTTTGAAAAAAAATTAACAAAAAATCTAAACATTGGCAAAATATATAAGAACATGCTTTTTAAATGTACATAAACTATTACAAAAAAGGTCCATTTCGTGAGAGTCACACTCATTATACATTCGACACATTCGGCATAACGGGCTATTAGATGTGACGTTATTAGTAGATGTCGGTACATTAAATAAAATTGGTGTGCGCATTGAACGCGTAGGAACCTTAAATTCGAGCTTCTTTAACAGCTGGTACACGTTTCCGTTTGCTATTTTATACAGATTGGTCAGGTCAGTCACTGAACGCCTTTTTTCAAGACTACTCATGCCGAATTTGCGCAGCCTGTCATCATACTCAGGTATTTTTCGTCTAGAACCAATTCTGCTGCACAACGTACGTAAGAATCGACGCTGAATAGACTCTATACGGCCTATATGGTTTTGGTATATAGGAGACCACACAGACGAGCAATATTCAAGTATACTTCGCACGAGTGAGTTGTACAGCAAAATCCAGGTGCTATGGTTTTTGAAGGGCTTTGCAGTGCGAAGTAGAAATCCTAGCATCCGTTTGGCTTTAAGTGTGATAAAGTCATAGTGTGGTCTAAACGATAGCTCCGAATCAAAAATTACGCCTAGATCACGGACCCTATCAACGCGACCAAGCGCAACTCCAGAAATATGATACGAAAACATGATGGGCGTTTTATTTTTAGTGAAGCTCATGACCTGACACTTTTTGACATTTAGCGACATGCTGTTATCACGACACCAGAGATCAATCACTTCCAAATCTTTCTGAAGAGCTTCACAGTCGGAAATATCCGTAATCTTACGAAATATTTTTATATCATCTGCATATGCCAAGTATTCGCAACTAAGCAGGTCCAAGAGGTCGTTGATAAATGCCAAAAAAAGGAGTGGTCCTAAATATGGATGGGTGAAGAGACCACTCGGCGCTGCAGTGCCTGGGACATTGTTTTTAGATGGAGTAGGCTTGCCCAGCACCTATACCATCCTGACAGCTTAGTCGACCAAGCCCACAGGAAAGACAGGTCAATACGTGTGGAGCCAACTGAGCCGCGGGTTTCCTCACGATGTTTTCCTTCACGGTTAGCGAGTGGTATTGCTACTACAAATTCACAAATGTACGTAACTTTGAAATTAAACAAAGTCATAGATACACGCCCGCACTGGGAATCGAACCGGGTACCTCTTGCTTCAGAGTCCACTGTTCTACCCACTAGACCACCACCGCTCTAAATAAACTATTTCCATTTAAAATAACAGTAAAAGAACGTATGTAGAGGGCTACCGCGCTTGGATTGAACTTGCCGTTAGGTGCGCTAGTGTTGCGTAAGGTCAGAAAAGTCACTGTTTGCTCCGCGGGTTTATTTCTAATTAGAGTAATAGTTGGAGAGCTGGTGACCAATCGAGATATTTTTTCGTACAAGGCCGGGAGTTAGTAGGCTGATAGAGTAGACTTCGCTGAGTCTGGGAAAAATATTTTTTTGGTCCGGTCGCGGTTGAAAGTTAGATTTTTTCGACTTTGAAAGTTTAAATGTATGGGTTGAGTCATTTCTTTTTTGTCTAAAAGGCTGGGAGTTTTTGCCTACCAACTCCTAGCCTTGTACGAAAAAATATCTCGATTGGTCACCAGCTCTCTAACTATAATGTTGTGAATATTTTGAAATGCCTGGGATTAATTATGGCAAATTTTAGTTGTCCCCCTGCTAACCACTGCTTTGAAACAGTTTTTGTATGAAATAATAAAATTGCGCTTTCACCAACGTCGTAGAACAAAAGTCATTGGAAAACACATTATAAGTTTTCAGAAATAAAGTATTAAAAAATTACCCCGTATAGAGTTTCCGGTTTAAGAAAAATAAGCTGCGCAAATACTTAAGTCTCCATAGATAGATAGAATACACTTTATTGTACATCAAAAAAATCAGGTATCAAAAAAATCTGGTAATATCATAGGTGATCTCCATAGGTGAGGGTATGGCCGAAAATCTAGTAGAAAAACATAACCCTCCCGTTGGCTTTGCCGTGGTCGGGTAGAATGTGAACAGACAGACAGGGACATTGCGTTGTGTAAATATTGCAAAGGGACAAACGAATGGCCCATTGTCCTTACGGTACCGACTACTGTTAAAGTTAACGACAAGTTGCCAGTCACTTACGCCCTGTTACTGAAACGTAGCTAATATTCAGCCCGGAGAAGTACGGACAATGGCTTCGAGAAATACCGTATTTTGAAAATGCGTACCTAAACTTTAATGTGAACACTTTTTTTGTAAAGCTGTGCTCATAGGAAAGACGACTTATACTCGTTAAAGTCCTGCGTCACATTTTGCTCTTCTGATCGCCGGTTTCTGATTTGAGAAATTCGCTATGCAAGTACCTACTTTAATATCGTCTGCCTCTGCGGATTTCTCACTAAAGAATGTGACATAACGATAGTTAAGTATTTACTTAGTAAAATTCTCAATTCAGAGGGCCTGAAATTATAAAACTGACGGACGAACAAGCGTTGTGTGTGAGTTGAGTTTGTATGGTATGGTCTCCCAAAATTAGGGGTGGTTGATGAAAACGGGCATTAGACCGCTACCGCTGGGGAGAGTTCCCAGAATGGATTAATTGAAATATCAATTTTGTTTTTTCTAAAGCACTAACCGTGCTAGGAAATATTTTAAACATTTAATAAATATTATGTTGAAAAAATTCACTCGGGACAGGACTTGAACGGAGACTAGTTGAAGAAATTCGCATCGATAGTTACTTGACTCGGTAGCTCAATTGGTAGAGCGCCTGCACGGTATACGAGAGGTTGCGGGTTCAAGCCCTGTCCCGAGTGAATTTTTTCAACATAATATAAATGTTTAAAATTTCAATGTTGGCTCCATATTACAATATATTTTGTCCGTCAGTTTTGTAGTTTCAGAAGAGCAAATGTCACAGAACTTTTACTAGTAAAAGTCGTCCCACTTTTGTAACTCTGTTATGTCACTGACATTGTGTAAACTAACTGACAGAGTGTCAAATTAATTAGTCAACTTGTCAGCTAACAACTAATTGTCAACTATTACCAAACAAAAACTACAGGCATCACAAAAAAGAGATCAAACACTGAATACGATACGATTTATTATGATGTATTGGTTTTAGCCACTTCTTGAGAAATAAGGTTACCCGACTGCGCGGTGGGGCAAATGTTTTCTTTTTATGCAAAGGCTTGCTAATTTTGGTTTAGGTAGTCTTTGTTTCATTCAAACATTGCAATCCTGAGTGCAGTTAAGCAGTCAATACTTAGTTGCAATCTGTTTATTCTAACCACTTTCGATTTCAATACGTCTCCAATTGCAGAAGCGCCGTCCCAGTTAAGTCACTTGTTTGAACGATTCGCAAGCATTTTCAAACAAGGTAGACGCCTTGTAGCGTTAGCAACGGCTGAAGAAATGAGTTTACTGTATGAAAACACGATACAAAAATAAATTGGAAGTGAGAGTTTTCTCTAACCCAAAAGCAATTTTTGAACGTGTTTTCAGCTTTGTCATATTAAAAATTAAAATTATTTTAGTAAGTGCAAAAAGTTTTTGCCCGGAACGCAACACATTCTCCACAAATAACCTTTATTCTTCCGTTCAAGGATAGATCATAGACCGTATATTTGTTACACTTTATCATCACAGGATATAAAAAAATTGATCAAACTAAGGGTGGTATTCTAGAACGCTGCTTAAACTCAGTTCAAACTAGAACGCTACTTAAACTCTGTTTAAACTCAGTTCAAACTAGAAAGCTCCTTGAGTTTAGTAGTGGCGACTGTCGTTAAAACAGTGCATGTTTTGATTTGAATATCCCTCCCTTCATATCAAAACATGCACTGCTTTATCGACAGTCTCTGAACTCTGTTTAAACTGAGTTTAAGTAGCGTTCTAGAATACCACCCTAAGGCCCGGCTTCTGAGTTGAGAATTTTACTAAGCAAATGGGTAAGTATGGTCCTGTCTCTGCAGATTTCTCGCAAAAGAGCGTGACAGAGCGATACGTAAGTATGTGCTTAGTTAAAATTCTCAACTCAGAAGCCGGGCCTAAGTGTACAAGGGATGACTTTTTTTCAAGAATTTTCTTCTAGCTGGCCCTGGATACTAAGTATGATAGATTTTTTGAGAGTCTCTTTTCCATAGACTGGCGTTACAGGCTCTTGAGGGAGTTAAGAAAACCGTTGTCAAGTTTCTTCTTCTTAATCATCGGTGTTTGGCAATCAGCTGCCAAACGAGACAAGGGGCTCGTGGTTTGGGGCCTACAAAGTGCACTTCCGTTGCGGACGCTCCTCTCGTGACGCAAGTCCCTCGTGACGTCAGATCGGTCGTGAACACCCCGTGATTAGGGTCAGAGTGCCCGCGACTCTATGCCGCGTCGATTCCGTGACGGCTGCCGATTGCGCCTGCCTGGCTAATTGTTTACATTATCAATGTGCCTAGGGAGTGTTGGGTAACTTCATTTGCCTTTATGCTGTTGACCCACCTGGCTGATCCACCTGCATGTTAACTAGAGTGCTAGGTCGGGCATCGCGCAGATGTGGCCAAAAGTTAGCAATGGTTTCGCGTGTTTCGCGCGCTTATTTGCTCAAATCGAGGAGTTCGCGGCAGAGCAGTTGATGATGATGATGATGATATCCTTTTATCCCTTATCAGGGTCATAGGGCTCGAAGGAAACCCGCGGCTCAGTTGGCTCCACACGTATTGATCTGTCTTTCCTGTGGGCTAGGTCGACTAAGCTGTCAGGATGGTATAGGTGCTGAGCAAGCCTACTCCATCTAAAAGAATGTCCCAGGCACTGCAGCGCCGAGTGGTCTCTTCACCCATCTAGTGTGAGTGAAGGTGCCACTGGACGCTGTATAAATCATCTCATTACGTAGATGCAAAGGCCTTAGTAGGGCTCGAAGAAGCGATCTCCATTTTTCGAGATCTTGCGCGGCAGTCTCTACCTCCTTCCAGCCGCGTCCAGTTGATGCAGCCTCTCACTCAACGAAGCGCCTCCAGATCTGTCTATTTTCTTTCTAGCTAAAACATCGTAAGAACCTTAATTTACCCTATCTTACCTGTGGTAAGTTACTTGTGGATTAGGTCAATCAAGACCATAAACCACTGAAATAAATGCTAAATTTCCGAAACCGCTTAACTTCTCATCACGTTAAAAAAACAACCAATTTGTAACTCCTAACACGTTTACCACTATTGTTTTGGCAAGGCTGCAGCCAAGGGTTTTACTCCGAAAGTAGATTTAAAGTTATATATTTTTATCTTTTAATGGTGACATATTATTGGATTGGCAAATTTGCATTCCAAGGGAAAGAAATGCACCATCAAGGACCATGACTGATACACTGTATTCTGTGTGTATCTTATTGGTGAATAAAAATAATGAGAGAGATAACTATATCGCGTGTTATGGATTTCTTACTGGTTCTTTACACTAGACGTGTGAAGAGCCAATAAGATCTCGGTAGGATACTAGAATGTATAAAGACCAAAGCATAACTTATTAAAACAAAGTTTTAAGTACGCTTGTGTATATACAGCTGATTAAGAAAAAATACGAAGTTTACGTTCTTTCAGGACGTAAGACTTTCACAACGCGTTGATGTCTTCGATACGTAAATGGCGTTTGGCTGAATCGGACACGATGTCGCATAATATTTTATTTTAACACTACCATGAATGGATATTATCAATGAATGATGAAAATCATTTTGTGCATCATCACATAAAAAAAAAAGAAAACTGTAAGGAAACTTATTAATCTTCCAGTGGCACCCCCTTTTGCCTGGCGCCACACGAAGAGACGTGGGACTAGGACGCGGCGCGGACGTGACATTTTGCTTTGTCCACGCCCCGTCTCTTCTGTGTGTATTGCATCGCGTCACTTCTATACATTTTGTATGACAGTGACATCAAACTGACGTGGCGTCCACGCCGCCGCGTCTTTGTCCCATGTCTTTTCTGTATTTCTGGCGTCTTAGTGACTTTCTAGATGCTGTAGTCTATTAAACATTTCAGCTTTACTACTTCTACTTCTGACTAATACTTGTGACTTCAACTACTAAAGACTATCGTCCTTTCGAACTTTATTAAGGACTACCTTTTGCCCGCGACGTCGTCCGCGCGGACATAGTTTCCGCTATCACAATAAAAAATAGCCTATTATTATAGGACTCAGCGATAACGTAGCTTCCCATTAGTGAAAGAATTTTTTAAATCGTATGAGTAGTTTTCGAGATTACCCCCTCTATACATACATACATACTTACAAGCTTTTCCTCTTTATAATTCGCCCCAAACTCTGAACTCGCGACCCCATATCTCAGCAACCCCTCGACCGATTTAGCTCATGTTCAAATTTAAAAATTCTGTTTGCCTTATTTACCCGCCTACCAAATTTCATGAAGATCCGACTAAATTTACTCAAGTTATCGTCAAACGAACATTCATACATACAATACAAACGCCGGATTGTTCAAGTAGACTAGGAGAACTTCGCTCGCTTAGCTCGCTCGTTCAATTAGTGTAGATTTTCCTGGAGTCACCTCGTGAAAAAATATAATCGAAAATTTTCGGAGTAAACGCCCGATGTGAATGACCGCTCGCTGCGTAAAGACAGACCGAATTTGACCTTGACTCCAATGCATTTTACGGCGATTGCCGTCTTCACAGTTCGACAATGGCATGACAAAATGTGTTTAGCCAGATCGTACAGCGAGCCTTTGAGCGTTAACGGCTTGGTAACAAGAGGCTTTATTGCTACAACGCGTCTCGTGAGAGATTTTAGAACTGGGGGTCTACTGGCTAAGACGAAGCCGATTACCATTGGCGAAAATAGCAGTTCGATTTATGATAAATGCACTGCCATCCAGTTCATTTTACTGCCACCCAGTTAATTTTTCATAAATCGAACTTCGATTTTCGCCAATGGTAATCGGCTTCGCTTTAGCCGGTAGACCCCCTGTATTTGACTTATACTTGTAAACAAAGAAAAGAGGATACAATGAAAAGATTTATGTTTGAGATAATTATTGTTCTCAGGTGTTTAGTTTCTTAGATAAATATGATTGATTGAGTGATTGAATCGTAAGCGGTAGTGGTTAGAAACTTTTGCAGATTATTCAACGAATAAAATCATTATTAGTAAGGTTGCTAATGTAGACCAGACATATCATGTTTTTGAACTCGATATGGTATTTTAAGCTAGGCGTTTACTTAGCCGAACCTAAGTTATTTACAAATCAATCAAGGCACTACCAGGCTTACACACCCTAGCTTGTGCAACAACGGTACACACGCCCGAAGGAAAGGAGCTAGGCTGCGCCAACGCAAATATATTGCGAATTATTTACCTCTATTTGTCTACTTCACCCTAAGTCACAGAGTAGATAACTGGGCAGAAGACCAACTGCTGTAACATTAGTTAGACACACTATTTGTGTGTGTTGTGGCTGTCTGTCTATGTGTATAAATATTGTAATTGTATATAATTTTATTTTATTGTCATTATATGTAATTTTATTGTAATTGAATGTAATTTTATTATCATAATTTTATAATTTTATTATAAACGTGTTAAATATGGATGAATATCCATTTGCCGGGGGTCTATCGGCTAAGACGAAGGCGATTGCCATTGGCGAAAATCGAAGTTCGATTTATGAAAAATGAACTGCAATAAACTGCCAGCCAGTTCATGCCAGCCCGTTCATGCGTGCCAGGCAGACCAGTTTTGGCCTTCTGTCTAGTGTGTCTACGTTGAGACTTGTTCGCGGATGTTTGTTCTGCAATCTCTTTTTGCTTTCTGTCGGTTGAATCAACATCGCCGTCGTCTGTACTGCTGCAGGTACCGTAGTTTGAACCGATATTCAATTTCACTTCACATTGTTTATACACGTAATTGCTCGGGACACGATTTACAGGGTATTGTAGAAAGGTACAAAGTAAAAGCTTCGTGGTGGCATTTATATCTAAAATTATGAATCCGTGACTGCGTTTTCTCAAAATAACAAAAATAAAATACCTACCTACTATAACTATAACTACTAAATTTAAAATACCCCCGACATTTTATTGTATGTGGCACCGGAGCTCTTAAACTGGTGAACCAATTTGGATGCGGTTTTTTAGTTTGAAAGCAGGTTTTCTAGCGAGTGTTCTTAAATAAATTTTATCAAAATCGGATCAGCCGTTTAAGAGATATGCAGTATGCTGATTTCAAGCTTAGATGTCGGGGGTAATTATTTTATTTTATTTTGCAACTATATTTTCAGAGTTTATGTTGTAAAACTGTAACAAAAAAAATAATTATCCTGCACATAAGTTTTGTTTCAAAAATGCCGTCAATTCGGTAAAGCGATGCATGACACAAATTAGACACGACATCCTTCACGGATCTCTTGTGGCGTTGCGACATGTTGTGTGTGGGCGTAGAGAGTGCCGCTTTTAGGAGTCGCATCCTAATTGGTGATGGTCAGTTGTAGCTCTTATTCTAACAATTTTAATACCTCAGACCCTCCTGCTCAATTATTTTTGCCGAGTTTAAGAGTGCGAATTCAAGCTCTTTTTTTCAATATTCTTTGACACTACTTAATTAAAATAATATTAACTAAACCAAATTAAATTGTATAACATTACAGTAATAAATACTAATGCGTTATGCAAGTAGGTACACACGACAGCACGTAGACGCTTACACGCTAGCACTCTACTCGCTTACGTTACGGGCGACTTTACAACAAAAGTGACGTGCTGTCTTGTGTACTAAAATGTAAAAATGTTGAGGGTTCTTCTCGCAAACTTCCTTAAATTTAACGGCTGAGTATTTAGTAAGTAATAGAAGGTGACGATGTGAGCAATGTAAGAAAAATAATTATAATAAAAATGTATTGTAACCGGCCAAAAGATAGAGTATATCGCGAGTGTTGCGAGTGTTGCTAGCGGACGCTGTGGTTTCGGGCACTTTGTCTTTGTTAGAAGCGAGCGATTGGGAAATAGCGGTGTAATCAAATTTGAAATCTCTTGAGGTACACACAAACTTAGTTTTCAAAGTTATCCATTAACCCAATCAATTATTAATCAATATCAATTATTAGTTATACACCATGTATAATAATAATAATGTATAAAAGTATGTATAAAAGCATGTATAAAAGCGGTGGTGGTCTAGTCGGTAGAACAGTGGACTCTGAAGCGAAAGGTCCTAGGTTCGATTCCCGGTGCGGGCATGTATCTATGACTTTGTTTAATTTCAAAGTTACGTACATTTGTGAATTTTTAGTAGCAATACCACTCGCTGACGGTGAAGGAAAACATCGTAAGGAAACCTGAGCGTATGAGGCACTGTACCCTCAACGTAAAAATCGCCAACCCGCATTGAGCACGCGTGGTGATTAAGCTCCAACTCTCTCTCTGAGAGAAGGCCTTTGCCCAGCTAGTGGGACATGTACAATTGTACAGGCTACATCTAAATACGTTAGATCAACTGGCCGCAGTGTATCCAAAATTATGAATACATCATCAACGCAGAGTAACAATTGACTACAAGTTTAATAATGGAATAAATCCCGCACAAGAAAAAAACGGTCACTTTTGTTTAGTGCTAAGTTATGTTAGTTATTTGACGGCTCGTTTTTTGCAGAAAACGCATCCAAAAATAAGATAACTACCTATCTAATCAATCAAATCCAAACATTTAGTTACTATAGTCCGTTTCCAGGGCAGGCGGAAAAGCGGTCATTGATACGAAGTACTATGTTACCGTAAAAATATAACGATTCGTGTCGCACTCCGTCACTTTCCTTACATTTCTGTATCGTTTGCATATCGAAGCGTGTTTTTAGGTACGGGGTGGGGTGAGAGTTCCGGTCAGTCAGAGATAAAAAACCTGTTTCAACGTGCTACAGGTAGCGTCACGAGTTAGGAGCGCTCGACGAAACTTGTGGGTATTTCTGCGCAAGTGTGTACAATCGCACATCCTCATCATCAGAAAACCATTGTGAAACTGACACTGATGAACGTGAAATCCCTGTTTAATATACTTAATGTATACTCATACCAACCTGTATACTCTTAATGTATACTCGTAGTAAACTTGTCAAAAATTCGAAAAACCTTTGGCATAAAAAATGTTGTTTATTTCTGTGATCCGCTCAAAGGTTAATGATCGCTTTTCCGCCTGCCCTGGAAACGGACTATACCACGTGTTAGAACCCTACACCTTAACGAAGAAGTTGCAGGCAAAAGTTGGTTAATAACAAATGTGAAGTCTAACAATACATTCTTCGTTGCGTAACCCTAAAACCGCAGACTAGAAATGAGTTTCAAAATGAGGTTTACACCATTTTCATCACGAGGAGACGCGTCTGATTTATTTCATTGGCTTTTAAATTAGGTACCTACTTCCTAAGTAAGCCAAGAGATAGGAATGAATTCGGTCTTTTGAGAGAGTTCTTTCACTTTTTGTTTTTTCTAAAGCACTAACCCGTGCTAGGGAATAATTTAAACATTTATAATAAGTTGAAAAAATTCACTCGGGACAGAACTTGAACCCAATAGCTCAATTGGTAGAGCGCCTGCAAGGTATGCGAGAGGTTGCGGGTTCAAGTCCTGTCCAGAGTTTTCAACTTATTATAAATCATATATAATATATAATAAATATAAATCACCTAGCATCTGCACTAGTAGTAATTTGTGCCAGCTTAGATTTGCCAAGTGCTTTTGGGTTTCATAAAATGTTTATGTGACTTAAACTGATGAATTCAAGCAATTTTCTCAAGGTGATACATTTCATTTCATTTCATTTCAACCATAAACATAAGAAAAAAACATTTTTAGAGCTATCTACAGAACCTTTCTATGTATAAAACACCGAAGACATGATTATTAAGCCTAATAGATCGATATAACACAACGAAATATTAAACACGTCCATAAAATACAGCCTACTTAGCATAGCTAGAGAAGGTCAAACTTTAAAGACTAGATTCAGCCAACACCCACATTTAAAATAAAACAAGGAAGTCCTATTGCGGAATTCATTTGTTGCTGAGACAAAAATATTATCTGAAATCCATTCTGCAAATTTCTCTTTATATACTTTGTTAATTAATATGGAAAATTTACGTAGTCTATAAGCCTAAACCTGCCTAAACCGTGAAGCATCGTTAAATTCATACATGAATGGGCATCGTAATTTTTTTTTTATTCTATAAATCTAAAATAAAGACAAATATAAGAAACTAATTTGAATATTTTCTTATTTTTTTATGTAATTTTTTTTTATAATAATTATTTAAAATTTCTAAAAGTTTTGTGTATGACGTCACCACTGGCATTATGTACTAAGTTCATTGCCTTCATTCATGCTTTTAAAAATAAAAATAGTTTTGACAAATGTCAGTGTCAAGTCAACAAGAAGGTTATTTTCTCAGTTATTTTTATAATTTGACACTTTTGACAGTTGTTTTTTTTAATATTTGTAGGCAATGGAACTACCGCATTAGAGGCTATGATGACGTCATCGAAAGAAAAATGAAGTAAACATTTTTGACGATAAATATTAATAATCCGTTTTAATTTTACTTATGTACCCCTAATCAGTATCCCTATTCCTCGAAATGGTTTTCAATTCGGAAGGCAAAGTTTTTTGTTCGAAAGTCCGTTATTGGCTTAATCTTATCTTTAGACAATATTGAGAAACTAATTTCAATATTTTTTATTTTGGTTCAGTAGTTTGGATTTTACAACGTTTCAAAGATACGGTTTTATGACGTCACGCGACGGTCTGCATACTGTTGGCGGTCAATGCGGTCATAGGAACAAAACATTTTAGCACATAAAAACAAAACTTCTGGACCAAAATAAAAAATATTGAAATTAGTTTCTCAATATTGTCTAAAGATAAGATTAAGCCAATAACGGACTTTCGAACAAAAAACTTTGCCTTCCGAATTTACGGCAATCGATGCCTCACTGATCAATGCCCATTACATCTACAATTACACTGCATATTAGTATAACAAGCAAACGGACAGACAGAGTACAAGATACATTATTGAGAAACCTAGGTGCGTGCAAGCCGTAACATTACCGTACCTTTACATTCAGCTACGTTACAAACTTACTCGTACAAACATTGCTGACGCTGTTCAGTATTTTTATCTAGCTAGCCGTCTCGCTCGGAATCCGGACTACCTAATTCGTTCGGACACATTTTTTTCGGAAAATTCGGAAAATTTGTTCGGATCGGTTGCACTCGCTTTTTATCGCCTACAAAATTAGAGCAACTTATTGGTATCGTGCTAAGGACACATGTGTCTCTATTCCGAGTGAAAAGTAGGCTCATGTGGCTCTATATGGACGAGGCAAAGGGCTAGCATAGTTACGCAACCGATAGGGGTCACTAAAAAGGTATCCCAATCAGGAAGACGCAGTTGTTACTCGAGAAGCCCGAGAACTGAACCTCGCCCTTCATGGTTGAATAGTGTCGCAGGTGTATTCAGTTACGGTAGCACTATAGGACCTAGATAATGTGATACTCAAGTAGTAAGCAAGTAACTTTATATTGGGGCTAGTAATAAAAAAAATTGTGACATTATTATTTGCATAGGTAAATAGGTACCTACTTTTAATTGTCGTAGGCGGCCATTTTTCCGCGACCTTCATAAAATTAATAAATAAATAACCGATAAATCTACAGGTTACCGTGCAAGTTCAGCTTGATATTGTTTTGATATCACTAACAATGTTTTGACGTTACTAAGCATATTATTAGTTTCTTAAGGTGCAATATCATATAGTATTATGTCACAGTAAACGGACCTAAATGGCTAATACATCGTATGTCCCCTTAACTTAAAACGATGATAATATTGAAAATTAAACAAAAACATTCGGCTACAATCAAGGTTAAAGTTTAGCAAATGCGATAGGTCAACCGACGTGTTGAAATTAAAACAACAATTTAAACCAGACCTACAACGTAGAGCATATACAACTGCGAAAAGGATCATGATAAAATTGTCATGTCCATTGTAAAAACAGTGACCTATAGCGGACCCTTGGGGTACGCCATTAATGAGCGTCCTATAGATTCTATCGAACGAATAGAAAGTGAAATCACAACATTAGAAGATACAGAACGTTTGTTTCTTTGTATAAGTGAAGAGTGCAGGAACGCTAAGTTGCAACCAGCCCCTGTATTATCTAAAATATCCACCGTAAAAATAACGGTTTTTAAATGTCAAAAAAAGGATTGTTTATTTCAATAAGGGTTATTTTCTTGTGTTTTGACGCCCAAAGGTTGAGTGTTTTTTTTACATAATAGACCTACAGGTATATTTTTCCCTCTTCGATTTTTATTAATGGATTTTCCTACTTAAGGGTAGACGATAGCAAAGTGGCGGGAAATTCAAAATTTTCACAGACTTTTACATTTTTTAGCTAAACTGAACTATTTTTGTTCAAAGATTTTTCGTTCGCGAGAATAAAACCGTATTCTTTTCATTATTGTAAACAACAGAACAACAATAATTCAGCCGATTATGTGTTCTGGTCTACGAAGCAGTGGTACTGCCCCAAAAACTTATCGTAGACCAGAACACATAATCGGCTGAATTATTGTTGTTCTGTTGTTTACAATAATGAAAAGAATACGGTTTTATTCTCGCGAACGAAAAATCGCTAAACAAAAATAGCTCAGTTTAGCTACAAAATGAAAAAAAAAAACTGCGAAAATTTTGAATTTCCCGCCACGCTACTATCTTCCAGCCTTAAATAAAGTGCAAATTAGACTTGGTTCAAATGAAAATGTATTTTTGAGTGAATATCGCGTAACGTAGGTAGGTTTTAAACTTTTCTTTTTTGGGCGTAGTCTGAAATGACGTGATATCGATAAATCGCCGCAGAATTGATGTACCTACCTTTTTATTTTTTGTGCGTAGTCTGAAATGACGTGATATCGATAAACGGCCGCAGTATTGATGTACCTAAAGAGTTCTATCTAACTATTTATCAAAAGGACAATGAAGGCAGTCTTCTGTAACGTTCTATTGTTGTGGTCGATAGGTCGAATGTAGCTTCTGCCATTTCCACGAACCTGCTTCGTGATTTGACATTTGGACCCCTTCTTTTTATATTCAACTGGAATAGCAACAACAGGTGTCATCAAATTGCGACGCAAAAGTTCAACCTTACATAAGATGAAGAAGATATGACCATTAACACGTCTACCTAGTTTTTTTTGCACGACTTCTTAAATTACCATCCGGTTTTTGTTTTGCACAATTTAGACAAAGTATGTATAAACTGATGCATCATTCCATCGTCTTTATGTAACCTGCAATTTAGGTGTGTACTCAGATCAGATGTAACACGAATCTCTTATGTTGTAATTTTGCAAACATTTTGGAAACACTTGTTTTCAATTCTCTACTCTTTTTCATCATCAAATATTTTTTTAATAGTGGGTCCAAAATGTGCGCAGTTTTATTTCTTAGGTCGGCATAATTTTATATCTATGAAAAGTTAAATCATAATTCTTCTACAGTCGTTAAAATCGATCAGCGTAGAGCCCCACCTTAAAATCAAGTGAAGGATGGAACCTCATCAATTTCTGTATTTTTAGCTCATGCAGTCACAGTATAACTTATTTTGCCCATAAATAAGACGTTTTCAATTAGCCAAGTCACCATAAAACATAGTTATTTACTCCACCTTGGCCATCATTGCCAGTTTCATAAATATCCGCCTCTAATTATCCTTTCCGGATATTGCGAATATCCTTGCAGTTCTTCTGCCTGTCTGTGTACCTATAGTGTGTCAGAAGAACCATTTTATAAACATAACGTGGGGCATTTGTCAAAAACCTTAGTACAAAGCAGTAGGAATAATTGTTAAGGGTGCTATTAATAGTCGTCTGAGATCACCTACTTGAGATCGATCTCAAGTAGGTGAACTCAGAAAAGTCAAAATACTAATTTGAATCCTTGGCTAATGTCAAACTTGAGTAGCTGTCGGCATATTAATAGACTGTATCTTGAGATTGACATTGACATTAGCCAAGGCTTGACATTAGCATTTGACTTTTCTGAGATCACCTACTTAAGTTCGAGTTCGTTCGACCTAAGAGTATAACTGCTGAACTAAGTTTCCTAGAACTAATTTCCTGAACATTTTCATTCCGATAAAATATTATTCCTCCTTCGCCAAGACTGTTCCGCCTTTACATTTTCGAAACTATTTAGAAGGTACGGTAGGCGACAGTCTAGGATATCCCATGGTAGCTCTTACCGCGCGCGGCATAAGGGCGTAAATCGAACAAAAAGGGGTATGCTAGAGTGTGGCCGACTGTATAAATGACTGTTTGCGTTACATTAGTAGGTATCACGTACGGTCGGCCACAATCTCAGATACCCCATGGCAGCTCTTACCGCGCGCGGCATAAGGGCGCCAATCGAACAAAAAGGGGTATCTGAGACTGTGGCCGACTGTACAGTTACAACATTTTGTCTTGTACATTACATACCTATGTGAAGATTGTTAACTTTCTGTGTAATTTAACGCAGCACTGTAGGTCAGTGTAGGTATTCTGTAGGTCATAAATATTATAATAATGTATTTTATGCTCATATATTGAGTCATCTTGTGTCGTTTGTATGATGCTCACGTCAACCGCCGAGATGTGACCGGAATGATAACCAGGTTCTCTTTGAGACTGCAACATTGTAACGTAGTTTTGTGGCAACAACAAGATATTTTTCTCAAATGTAGGACGATATAAGTAGGTTACTTGGGCACAACTTCTACCTAGAATGGAGTAAATGACAGCATAAAATATCTCCCTAAATTCTTCTCAAATCTCGAAGAAATAAATACTCAGTTGTTGTAAGATGCCCGTTTGAATAAAAAAACTAAACTTGCCCTTTTCTTCTTTTCAGTGGCAACAGGCTACGAGTCGGACCGAGAGGAATGGCGGACCAGTCGCTCCCAGTTCTCCACTACCGCCTTCGACAGCCTAGCTCGACCACACAAAATGGCCATGGCACTGACACTGAAGAAGCCTCAGCGACTTGAGCCCATGCCCCAGTACTACAGGCTAGCTGAGCCCAAACAACTCCTCCCGATGCCATTCAGGCCAAACAACTACTTGCAAAGACCCCAAAGAATGCCACGACCCTCCCCAGATATAAAGAGAAACGTCCTAAATACAGAACATAAAAAGTACACCTCACTACAGAACCTGGATATCCCGAAGAAGTTGAGTGAACCGCCGAAAAAGCAGCCTGAAGTCAAGAAGAATAACTACTCGAACATAACGCATAGGATTTCCGGATTGACCAATAAGCTGCGGGATCTGGGCAATCCGACCAATACGATTGGTCGATTTAAGGCACAGTCGCACAACGACGTGGCCAATCTCAAGCCAGTGCTGAAGAGTGTTCCAGATTCAAAAAGGCCAGTTGTCAGGACGTGCAGCGCTGAACCACCAAAGAAAGTCACTTTCAGCGCGTTTGCTACCGTCCAAGTAGTGTAATAGGGGTTTTTAGAAATAATATGTAGCTATAAATTAATGTATGTACCTATATTATGTGAAGACTTCTATTACCTACATATTTTATATTTTACACAATGCTATTTTCGGAATAACCTCTTTGGAAGTAATCGTTTTTACGCACTCAACACAGCGCTTAAACTTCATTTTGTTCTTGCACGCGATTTCCAAATGCTACTATATTATAGTGTACTATGTTAAATCCTAATAAAATATCTTTAGATATTTAAGGTGCAACCTCTAATAAAATGTACGGTCAAGAAAGATGATAATAAAAGAGAGTGTTATGCTCAGTGAAATCGAGATCAATTATTTGAAATATAGATTGACACGTGCTGATTAGTGCGCGAAAGATAAAGCTACCTGATAGGTGTGTTATGAAAGGCACGAGTGTAATTAAAGGAAAATAATGAAATTAGAAAGTACCTACCACTATACATTATAATTAGTTAAAACGGCTTAAAAACAACAAAAAAAAAAGTTTTTGTTCCTCTTAAATGACCATCAATTTGCTTTTACGACGGAATGTCCACCTTTACACGCCTACCCTTCACTCGGTTAAGTTACGGGAAACTATACAATAAAATTTTGCAGTCTGATATGCTGTTGAACATACCTAACATAACTCAGTATATTATTAAGACGTAAGTACTTATCTGAAATATGACAAATATGGCAAGAAGTCTTTTTTTATGTGGATTTTCTGATAACTTCATTTTCTCATTGGTAAAACAACTGACTTTTTTATAGTTTTGTTTGATTTCTTTTGAAATTTTAGATTAAGAAAGCAGAAAGGCCGGGATATGTGTAAATAATTTAACAAAATCTACACTGAATTTTGACTAAATGAGTAGTTTAATTAGTCAGTTTGTGGTATATGAATGATTGCTGATGTGAAAGAAATATCAATATAAATAATAGAAATATAGTTATATAGGTTTCCATAGCATGTATTATTGTGTATATATTTAAAGGTTGAGTAAATATATCATACTATAAGCTTAATAATTTCTCTACATTTTTGATACTTGACTGACACCGGTGGAAAAGATACATGAATTTTTTTTTAAGAACACAAGAAAACTATTTCAGAAAAACTATTACGAAATGCCACCAATCTTGTCGTATAAGATTGTCGTCGGTCAGTTTCAAAAAGGGAATTGGAAATTCAGAGGTTTAAATATATGGTGAAATATGTGAAATAAATATGTATTGTATTATATTTATTCTTGACAAGGATCATATATTTATGACGTAATGAATGAAAATTTATTGGTGTAAAAATGTCGATGTAGTTTCTAAATGTGATTTCTAGTCGGCAATGTAAGTATTCTTATTGTTTATTTATATATCGTGTCACATTTTGGCAATATTAAAAGCTGAATAATGCACTTGTATGTACGTGTGTAACATTATTCTTAGATACCTATTGAAAAATATATAAATAGACTGTAATTAACATTATTTAAATAAATTCATATGTGTGTAGATAGTATTAAAATGTAAATGTAAGTTTTTGTTGTTAATTCTATTTAGTATTTTACAGTTTGTTTTATTAGCATTAAATGTTTGTTGAAAACTAAACACTTTTATTTGAAACCGTTACAGAATTGTATATTTTACAAAGACCAAGTACCTAAGTATTATAATAACAAATTACGTAATAGGTAGGTAAATTGTTAATTAAAATCACTTCAGTATCGCTCAATGTTAATGTCACATCTTTAAAAACAATTTGATACGTTTCTTTTAGAGACATTGCTTGTTGTTGTAACAAAAAATACATGCTAGTTTCCGTCTTCGTTTTCGAATCTTTGTTTCATTATCTTCGGAATAAATAAAGTTTATAGGTGGATAATACAGAGTAGGTACCAACGCCTTATCAGAAATCACGTTCGCATAAAATATAACATGTTGTTGCCAATGGAATATCGACTCTACCATTATTTGAATATAGGTCTTTTTGAGACACGTACCTAAGGGTAAACGAAAAATTTCGCTACTTTTTTTTCAGTTTCGTTTTGCATTGAATTTAGTCAGCTCTTGCAAGTAAAGAGGAAACGTCGTCTGGGATTTTAAGACTCTATTATCAAATATTTGTAAGTATTATTAGAAACTTCTATAAGTATTATTTAGGTATTATTGGCATTTTTTCATTAAAAAAAATACCTGCGATTTAAATACCAAAACCAATGTACCGGTACCTACCTACTTATTTATTTTGTCAAATGAAGTGATATAAACCTAATTAAAATATTTAACATAATTATCGCTTCCAAAACATAAGTAGCTTATTATTAGATACCTACTTAGTACTCGTATTATTAACAAGTTATGTCATTTAACTACATTCTTGCTATTTTGTGCTAGGAAAAAACAAACATCATCTTTATGCATTAGAATTGATTCAATTGATATTCTACTTTATAATAATTGAAAGAAGTAATTTTTTATACCTTAATTCGTGTGAAGCCAAATTTTGGCAGAGTTGTAGAGAAAAGTGTCCTGTCCCCGTAGCATGACTTTTATCGCGGCGGATTTATCCAACAAAATGGCGGTTTATCAGCATTTTTGACGTCTATAGTGGGTTATATATCGCTCTCGACGGTATATAACCCACTATAGACGTCAAAAATGCTGATAAACCGCCATTTTGTTGGATAAATCCGCCTCGATAAAAGTCATGCTCCCTCCGCAGAACAACATACTAAAAGTACTGATGGGTAGGGGAGTAGCTAAGGGGGGAGGGGGGGGTGTAAAGGACCCTTTTTTCAGATTTCGTAAATAAATCTAAAACTGCGGCCTAATTAGTAAAAAACATTTTTTACTGGATCGATATAATAAGGAAAAATGGCGGGGAAATTATTTTGTGTTCGCATTCAGTATAGGCCCAATTTTTTGCGAAAGTGCGACATAATTCATATACAGGGTGCTGTTTTGGTCAGTGACACCCGGGGGTCTACCGGCTAAGACGAAGCCGATTACCATTGGCGAAATTCGAAGTTCGATTTTTGACAAATGTACTGCCACCCAGTTCATTTTACTGCCACCCAGTAAATTTTTCATAAATCGAACTTTGATTTTCGCCAATGGTAATCGGCTTCATCTTAGCCGGTAGATAATAGTTTGAGTAACTCTTGAAACTAAAAATAACATAATTCTTTTTCAAAAAAAATGTTTGATCGACAAATTACGAGTACCTACTTTAAGTTGTGCTATAACAACTGCGACGTGCGGACACCGAATCCGAATCGCCGCCGCAAGCGTTAGCCACAACTTAATGATTTTTCAGTATTATTCACTGACATATTTATTGTGTAAACCCCTGAGTCGGTTGTCACTTTACAAAACAACACCTTGTATAGGGACTAGGCATTCGAGGAATTACAGGGTGGAATTGTATATTTCAGGCAAAATGTCTCTAGTAGCGAAGGCGTTTGAGTCAAGCAAGATTGTGCCCGATGTCATTCCCGTGGCTCCAACATCCACAATCGTTGTAAGTACACTCTACCATCATCTCATTCATAGTTGGGAAAGTCATTATCAATTTCAAAATGAAAATAATCATCGCTTCGAGAGATTGCACAGCCATATCTATCGTTAATTGATTGATTGTAGTGATTATTGTCTATCTAAATCCCCATGTTTTACAAGTTCAGTCAGAACGTTTGCCATTGCTTGTAAGTTCTACCTACCTATAAGGTAAATTACATATTTGGGTAAACGTTGGAGATCCGATGAATCCCAAGGGGGCGTACCTATATCTCTTCTCTCTTCTTCAACCTATAGCCACCCAATGCTGAGTGTAGGTTTCTTCAATTGCACTCCATTCTTTACGGTCTTGGGCTTTTCTCATCCAGTCTTTTCCTGCCACTTTGACCAGGTCGTCGGTCCATCTCATCGGTTGCCTGCCCACATTTCTACGACCTGTTCTGGGTCTCCACTCCAGTACCCTTTTACCCCATCTGTGGTCTTGTCTACGACATATATGCGCCCACTTCCACTTTCTTCGGGCTATAACCTTGCCTATGTCAGTTAGTTTAGTTCTTCTCCGGATTTCTGTATGACTTTAATTGATTTCGAAGTTTAGTACTTTGTGATGTTGTGGCAGCTTACCTTGAAGAAAAACATCATGAGGAATCCTGAGTATCTAACGTGAAAATCGCCGTGGGCAAGAAAAAGTGATGTGATAAGGCCGAACTCTCTCTCTAGGAGAAAATACCTTTGCCCAGCTAGTAGGACATTTAAGATTTGTACAGGCAGGATACATCTTACTTTTTGACCCCCAAAAAGAGGAGTGTTATAAGTTTGACCTCTATGCTATGTATGTAGGAATGAAACGTTAAAAATGAGCGTGGATTGAACGAATGGCAGAGTGAAAGGATTGGTATAGTTTAAAAAAAAAAATATTGTCATTCATTCACTGTGCAATGGAGATTGAATACAGCCACGGTGACAAGCTTATTTTCAAACATAAAAAGTGAGTTTAATTTCTCCGCCCCATAATCCCACATGTATGTGTTTCTGTCTAGGTATATGTCTATGTGTCTGTTTGTGGCACCGTAGCCCGTAGTTCTTAAAAGGGTGAACCACAGCCTTCTTAGAGATAAAAAAGGCTATGGGTGAACCGATTTGGACGCAGTTTTCTTATTTGAAAGCAGAATCATTATTGTTTATGAGGGTTAGTATATACTAGCTTTTGGCCGCGACTTCGTCCGCGTGGACTACAGAAAAAGGATATATGCTTTACTTTGCTCCTAAGTGTAAAAGCGTGATAATATGTAGCCTATGTGTTATTCTGATGTCTAAGCTATCTCTATTCATCCAAATCCGTTCAGCCGTTTCAGCGTGAAAGAGTAACAAAAATCTATCCATCCATCCACCCACACTTACAAACTTTGGCAAATATAATATTAGTAGAATTTGAAGTTTAAATACCAGGGGTTTTTTAAATTTTGACTTTAGTATTTATGTAGCGAAAGTTTTAATTCAAATATTCCTTCTTCATGCCCGATTTCCAGCTGAAATACCCGAGCGGCGTCGAGGCTTCGCAGGGCAACGAGCTGACTCCAACCCAGGTGAAGGACCAGCCTACAGTCTCTTGGGAGGCCGAGCCCGGCGCGTACTATGCTCTAGTCTTCACAGGTAGGCATCTATACCGGCCGTGTTACATGTAAGGCTGAATTCACACTGGCGCAGAGTCGAAGCGAAGCGAACGTTTTTGTAACAGGGCCTTTAGCCTGTAACGCAATGGTGCCAAAATGGGCTGTCAGTTGACGGCTTCAATTATGATTTACTAACGCTGTCTGTCCTTTTAATGTTTTTGTAATAAAGCAAAGCATATTTTAATTCTAATTAAAAACGAGGAAACCCCGGTTTTGTCCTTCTGCCGGGACGCCATCGACCCGCCATTGCGTTACAGGCTAAAGCCCCTGGGCCCTTAGCCTGTAACACAATGGTGCCAAAATGGGCTGTCAGGTGACGACTTCAATTACGATTTGCTAACGCTGTCTGTCCTTTTAATGTTTTTGTAGTACAGCAAAGAATATTTTGATTCTAATTCTAGAGGATTAGTTCTCTGGTTGTAGGAGAAAAACGAGGAGAGCCCGGTTTTGTCCTTCTGCCGGGACGCCATCGACCCGCCATTGCGTTACAGGCTAAGGCCCCTGTTCTCCTGCGCGCGCACGTCTTCGCCTGCAAGGGTCATTCGGGTACGCGCGTCAATGGGGCGTTCGCTTCGCTTCGCTTCGCTTCGCTTCGCTTCGACTCTGCGCCAGTGTGAATTGAGCCTAAGGGCGATCATGTGCGTGAATGGCATTGGTGCATCTGCATCCCGCAATACATATACCAGCTGCCCTCCCCTTTTTTACTCTGTTTATATTAAAATAGGTTCCTACATGATTGTATGTGTAGCTGTGGTGGTAGGTGCATTTAATTGTATGTAAAGTTGATTAATACCATTTCGCGCGTCATAAACCGCGCTTACATTTTATTAAATTCAAAAAATCACGGAATGTCATATAGCAAAAAAAAATTGAGATACGATCCCTATCACTGGCTGCTATTACCTTGTAAAAAAGGGTTAGGAATTATTGTAACACCTTGTATTTACCTACCTCGAACATATACAACGTGTTACAAAACATCCTAACTCTTTTTACAGCGTGTAACCTAGTGGTCAACAGGATGTGAAATCTATAAAAAAAGTTGATTTTATTTTATTTTATTTTATAACCTCAAAATTGAAAAAAAAATCATAACTTTTGTGTTTTTGGTATTAGCTCAAATTTTAAAATATGTTTGTATGTGTTGTTAAAACACTGTGAAAGTCAATGACGACAATATTAAAAAAAAACTTTTCTCCCGCCACAGCGTTCACATTTTATTAATTTAAAAATCAACGGAACGTCATAGAGAAAATAGTACATTACTGCCGCGATCTGTAATGAGTGCGTTTCTGGCGCGCTTTTGATGGCCGACAGAGCGCAGCGTAGCGCAGCTCAAGGCCCTCACAGTGCGGTCAGCATTGCAGCCCTTGATGGACAAGCTGAAATGAAGGCCGAGACCGAAGGTCGAGGCCTTTATAGCGCGGCCAGCAAGGGCTGCAATGATGACCAAGCTTGAGGGCCGAGAGCGTAGCTAAGCTAAGCTCGAGGCAATCATAGCGTGGCCAGAAGCGCACTCATTGCAGACCAAGGCTTGTATAGTGCTTTACTCAAACAATGCGAGCAATTAAAATATTAATTAGAATAGTAATTAAAATAGTAATTTAATTAGCTTACCATTTGTCGTAGATTAAGTACTTTTTGTCGATTTTCCATTCCGCAAACTTTTTGTTGGTAAGCTTGCTTGTATTTTTCTTTTGACTTCGGTGGCAATAAATTTCCAATTACTAATTTCGCTTGATTTTGAATGTCCGGCGGTGTTAAACACATTAAATCCGAGGATTCGTCGCTTTGAGAGTTCACTTTTTCAACAAAAACACAGAAAAAAATCACTTCGAACAACGCGCGAAAAGTCGAAAACAATATGGCCGCGCTTTTTTTTTCTGTGCAATGTGTCGACTGCCAGTACCCATACAGCCCAATTCTAAATAAATACTTTTTGCACCTGATGTTTGAGTTCTATTTATGAAACAAAACTCGACATTAATGGATTTTCATACAGTTTTTCTGGCCGCAAAACACGACATTAATGTAATTCCATACAACTTTTCTGGCGCCTAATCCAAGTAGCCCGCAAGTCCGACTTTGCTCAAAGAAGGTTGTCGAATTAATGTCCACATTACGAGCTTTTTTGAGTAAATATATATTATGTACAGGGTGGCCCAAACATAGACGTCAAGCGAGAAAATCTAGATAGCTGACACCGAGGGCTACCCGAATCACCCCCATGTATGTTTAGCCATTTTTTATCGTTTAGAAGTTATGAGGCTTTCAAGGTTTTTTTGAAAAAAATTACCTAGCATTGGATTTAATTTTGTAACTTTTTTTTCTTTTGTTTTTTCAGAAATATTTTTTATTCTTTAGAGTCTCAGATAAAATATCTATCATCAAAAAAATTATGATCAGCTATGGATTTTTAAAAGATACCGCAATTTCGATCCAAAGTCCAAAAATGTTGTTTTCGAGAAAACATCACTGAAATAGTGAGTATGGGGAAAAAAATAAGTAGAGGTCAGAAGGACTTTTCATTGATTTGAAAAACTCTCCCAAAGCCTCATTCTTCAGAATAGTTAAAAAAACTGGTCACTTTATGGGACTTTTATTCAAGTAATTTGCGATCAAAGTCGAAAAACTGGAGTTGCCGGAAAAAAAATTTCAATCGATTTTCATTTATTTTGGTTGATGAGGACAAAAAACATTGCCGGTAGGCTTAATATTGCCTGTCAGCACGGTCTGCATTAGAAATTCACGGAAAAATTAAAAAAAAACAATAAAATATTTTGATTTTTTTGGTGCTTTTTTTTTTCATTATTTGAATTTAAAATTATTTTATTATCGAATTTACTTACAAAACAATATGAAAAAAAAAAATTTAAAGAAAAAAAAAGAAAAATAGTCCGAAAATTAAATGACTTATTTTTTTATTTTTTTGTGAATTTCTAATGCAGATCCTACTGACATAATATGATTTTAAGCCGATCCGCAATGTTTTTTGTCCGAATCAACCAAAATAAATGAAAATCGATCGAAATAACATTTCTTCCAACCCCAGTTTTTAGACTTTGATCGCAAATTACTTGAATAAAAGTCCCATAAAGTGACAAGTTTTTTGTACTATTCTGAAGAATGAGGCTTTGGGAAAGTTTTTGAAATCAATAAAAAGTCCTTCAAACCTCTACTTATTTTTTTCCCCATACTCACTATTTCAGTGATGTTTTCTCGAAAACAACATTTTTGGACTTTGGATCGAAATTGCAGTATCTTTTACAAGTCCATAGCTAATAATAATTTTTTTGGTGATAGATAATTTATCTGAGACTCTAAAGAATAAAAAATATTTCTAAAAAAACAAAAGAAAAAAAAGTTGCAAAATAAAATCCAATCCTAGGTAATTTTTTTCAAAAAAACCTTAAAAGCCTCATAACTTCTAAACGACAAAAAATGGCTGAACATACATGGGGGTGATTCGGGTAGCCCTCGGTGTCAGCTATCTAGATTTTCTCGCTTGACGTCTATGTTTGGGCCACCCTGTATATAGGTTGTGATCCCTATCACCGGGTGCTATTACCCTGTAAAAAGAGTTAGGTACTTTTGTAAAACCTTGTATTCCATATTGCATAAGGCAGAGGGCATAATAAGACTACATAACGTAGGTAGGTTCAACTAGGCAATTCCTTGATCCTTTAAACGACTCGTCTTGTTATCGCTTCCAGACCCCGACAACTATGACGGCCCCGAACTGGTATACCGCGAGTGGCACCACTGGCTGGTTGTGAACATCCCCGGCAGCTCTCTCTCGCAGGGAGAGGTCCTCTCCGGCTACATCGGCTCCGGCCCGCCTCAGGGCACCGGCATCCATAGATACGTCTACATCCTGTACAAGCAACCCGGCAAGCTTAGCTTCGATGAGCCGAGACTGACTAACAAGTAAGTTCAGTTCTTTAATGTCTTTGTATTGTGTAGGTTGAAGAAGTTAAAAGTAAGTACACATGACAGCACGTCAGAGTGTACACTTTTATTGAAAAATCACCCGTAACGTAATTGCACTCTACTCAGTTACGTTACGGGCGACTTTACAACAAAAATGTACAGTCTGACGTGCTGTCGTGTGTACAAGACATGAGCCTCGTAGAGGCAATGGAATTTGTTGAGCGAAACGAGTTGAAAAGAAACAAGCAAAAGCGCAAGTTAGTAGTTTTACTCTGTGACTATGTGAGTAGTCCTTTCTATAGATAGGTACCCCTACATCCTCTACGCGCAGCCAGGCCAGCTTAGCTTTGATGAGCCGAGGGCCAAGACTGAGTAACTAGTAAGTTTTGGCGCCTTTGTAAAAGTTATGAGCAAAATCGCTAGTTTGCGCAAGTTTTCAATTTTGCTCCATGACTATCCGAGAAGTCTACATCGGATCGAGCCCCCGCAGGCCCGCAGGGCACCTGCATCCATAGATATAATTTAATTAGTAGATGGCAGTTAAGTACATTCCATGGTCTCTCACTATCTTCCAAACTAAAACTAAACAATCTCTTCCATCCGTCAAGCACTACACTCTGTCCAAATCAAAACACTCAAACGCCTGTTCAAACTCTACAAGCAACCAAGGGCGTCGCCAAGGGGGGGCAGGGAGGGGCAGCTGCCCCCCCCCCCTAGAGATTCTAAAAAAGTTGCCAAATATAATGCAACCAAAGTCCTAAGTCTTTGAGTTAATTTGCTTGAAGTTCAAGCCTTGAACAATCATTCTTGTTCCTTGAACCTTGAACAATTATAATTTATTTACAAGTTTTTTATTGCATAGTCAAGAGCTCGTGCTCGTGTAGCTTCACACATTGGACTCTGTACTGTCACAGAATATATTATATGTATATAGTACTAAGATACTGTTGTTATTACAATCGCTGTAGATGTAAGGCTCGTAGTACAAGTGAAAAGCTTCATGTGCTGTCGACTTTACCTACAATTCATACCTACTTTTCTCATTCATAGAGAATGAGAAAAGTATGAATTGTAGTAGGTAAAGTCAACTTGCCCCCCCCTGCGCCATCGGCTGGCGACGCCCTTGCAAGCAACAACACACCCTTATTGCTCTACGTCTTTCCGCAGGTCAGTCGACGGTCGCGCTGCCTTCTCGACAAAGAAGTTTGCTGAGAAGTACAACCTGGGGAGTCCCGTAGCTGGCAACTACTACCGGGCTCAGTTCGATGACTACGTGCCTCAGCTCTACAAGAGTCTTGGAGCGTAATGACATTGATTTGTACTGTAGGTACGGTCAGCCACTGTCACTGATACCCCATAGCAACTCTTACCGCGCGCGGCATAAGGGCGCCAATAGAATAAAAAGGGGTATCATAGCGAGTGGCTGACTGTAACTACCTATATTTATTTCAGACGTTAAGCATTTATTCCTAGTGACCCAAAGTTGTAGAAAGGGCAGATTTCTGTTTGTTGAATAAAATATCGTTTTTTTTAAAGGACTATTGTGTTTACTCCTTGTCTCAGATTCTCATTACTTATTTACCGACTTGTTGAGCTGTCAGGAAAATACTTTAGAAATATAAACTGCGTGACGTAGGCAAGTGACCAAGCGAGGGCGGGTGTGCCAGATGCATCATCTACAGGGAATGGACAATGTAGCTATAATTTATTTTTGATACAGATTTTATTGGTTTTTCAGATTCAAGTTGTCGATTTTCTTTGGAAATACTAGTTATTTTTAAGTTTTAAAGTAGATATTTTTGGGCCGGAAGTGATGTAGCATTTTATGCTTAATAAAAAAATATCTTTGCCACGTAGTCCTGAGAAAAAATGTCACTTATCATGTCATTGTCACTGTGATATTGTTCCCCAAGCGTTTTTCTTTTTTTTTTTGACATTTTGCTTTTTTTGTCTGGAAAAGGCTGAGGGCATTGGTGTATAATCCGTGCGGAATCAGAATGGGATAATACATTTTGGAACTGAATCAAAAATGACAGTTGTGGTTAGCGTCAGTAAAAAAAAATTTTGTTCTACGTTCTATCATAGGGTTATGAAATTGGAAATACACAAAAATGTTTAATGTTTGTAATCTAAAAGGATTCAATGTTATTGTATTAATTGAATAAAACGTGATAAAACTCGAGCAGACACCTACGCGCACAGAAAACACAAGCAAGTTTCGACGCGAGTTTGCCATAGACAACTAGAGTTTGCCGAAATGCTGACGCTACAGGACCGCGAGCTTCTCAGTTCCAAAAGGTATTATCCCATTCTGATCCCGCACGGATTATACACGCAGGTAGAGCCGCGGTGGCAACATTTTTTTTTTAATTTTCCCATTTTCTCTGAAATAACACAGCAGAAAAATCTTTGAGTGTACCTATTTTTCTATTCTTTGAAGCTCAACCTCGAAACGGTTTTTTTATTTCATCTTCAAATTATTTTGATATATGTCCATTGAACCTATGAAAGTCGAATCCTCCGGTCAAGTTTGCTTGAAAGTTCTTTCCGAACTTGAAGGTAAAATATGAGGTGAAATTATTAGCTCGAAATGAGACCGTATGACGTATGAAATCGCCGTAACATTATACAGCCTTAACCACCTTTGTTAATATTTGATCAAAAACCACATTGGCTTGGTGAAATTTTTAGTAAGTAGGTATTTAATTATTTAAGAGAATTTAAAATAACTGAAACCACGCCAAAGGCTATGTCTGAAGCTGCTAAAATTGGGCTATAAAAATAAAATGACGCAAAATAAACGGGGAGCTCGTAAGCCTTTTCAACGGGTTGTTCCTTCTTTGCCACAATTTTGTTTTGCTACACTCTTTTCGCTTTGTTCCTCTTTAACCATAGAGTATAGTCAGGCCGGTCACTGCCGGTTTCTGATTTGAGAAATTCGCTAAGCAAGTACTTAAATATCGTTCTGCCCTGCGGATTTCTCACAAAAGAACGTGACAGAACGATAGTTAAGTATTTGCTTAGTAAAATTCTCAATTCAGAAACTGGGCCTTAGTGATTCGGCAAGCGAGAAAAGATAAGACATTGTCGATATCGAGACTTTCTTGAACACACCAATACTTTTGATTGGTCTCGATCTTGAAAGGCGTCCAGCAGTGGACAGATAAACGTTAAAGAAGAAGAACCTAAAGTAGAATCTACAACGAATCGATTGGTGAAAATTATAATCACACTAATATGACGACTATTTAATGCCACCCTTAGAATGGTTGAATAAGTACATGACTAATATAAATATACGAGCGAGCATTTGGAAGAACAAGCACGCATACAGGATTTTGGTTCGTAGCCTTGCTACGGCGTAGACACAGGACTGGGAAAGGTTCGTAGCCTTGCTAATTTTGGTTCGTAGCCTTGCTACGGCGTAGACACAGGACAGGGAAAGGTTCGTAGCTTTTCTAATTTTGGTTCGTAGCCTTGCTACGGCGTAGACACAGGACAGGGAAAGCTCCTACGCGCATCTGCGTTGCTTTTTTCTGGCAGCATCAAGAACACGGGGTTAGTTTAACATGTTTTGGGATTTTGGCTATCTCTGGTGCCTCTGGTGCCTCTGCCTCCGCTGAGTGGCACCATATCACCTCTATAACAAAATTTGAATTTTCACGGATTTATACGGTACCTATAACTTTTGATATATTTTTTTGTTATCAATAAATATATTTGTGTGTTCGAAAAGTGTATCTTAGTGGTCCAAGTCATCAAATAAAAACATTACGCAATATTTTCTATAGATATTTATTAAATCCTTGTCTATATCGAGCTTCATTAGCGGAATTATAAAAACTATAGCTTTTGGTAACCAAAAGAGAAGTAGGCACCTAATTTTATAGAGATGGAGCACCCAAAACCTGCTCGTAGAAGAAGTTCCCAGCGACGGGTCCCAACAGGTTGTGGTCAGTAGTATACTTCTGGATGTTGAAGAGATCACGTACAGCATTACCCCTGGAGATAAAAATAATAATATACAGGGTGTTAAAAGACCGCCAACAAAGCGGGAAACCACGTATTGTCCTCATCATAATAAACATTTTCGCCAAAGGAACTATGCCTGGGAAATCAACGGTTTACGAGATAATGAGGTTCAAAGTCGGACTTTTCAAAACTTTTTTTTTGCAGAAATGTATTTAGTATCTAGTTCTTAACATATCCTCTTAAGAAGCCATATCAAAATTACGAATATTTCTTATAAAAAACGACGTTAAAATTGCAACCCGCAATGTATTCTAAACATTGGCACTTCAAGGTTAAGTAACATAAACTTATGCCCACGCTTGCGCAATATGACTTCTGTGCGTTACACGTCCATTGCGTAATAAATAATTTTACAAAATTATAACCTAAAAAACCAAAATAATTTCCCAGCAATAATTTATCGAAAAAGTACTTTGTTTTGGTGTCTAGTATACGTGGCTTTCGGGTCTGTTGGCGGTCTTTTAACACCCTGTATAAATTAAATTAAAATTATAACAAAAAAAAGTTGTTATTGAACGAGCGAGCGAAGCGAGCGAAGTTCTCCGAGTCTACTGGAACAATCCGGCATTTGTATGTATGTATGTATGTGTGTTCGTCCGACGATCGTTATGAAATTTGGTAGGCGGGTAAACGAAATTAAAAGAATTTTTAAGTTCGAACATGAGCCAAATCGGTCGAGGGGTTGCCGAGATATGGGGTTGTATAGTTTATATGCAAAGCGCGCGCGCGCCTGCGCGAATGGCGTAAGCAAAGTTACACATCTGTAACTGGGGTCGCGAGTTCATAGTTTGGAGCGAACCACTAGTAATAATATTGTCCATAATAACACATAATCTGTGATTTCAGTCGGCTACCTAATACAGTTCCAAAGATACAGCCCTGGGTAGGACAGACAGACAGACGCACCCTTCCTTGTGTTATATTATAGGTCCGCACGGTAGGTAACGGATCAATGCGATTTTTGCACTAAGTTGCGGGTTATTTACTGAGGTTACAGAAGACTTTAGAAAAGCGAAAATTGCCAAGCAAAAAATGCGAAGATTGCAAATGTGTACACGGTTTTTTGCAGAATGGATTGTTGTCAAATTTTATTGATTTTATTCAATTTTACGAACACCAACTTAGCCGCGTTTTCACAGTCAACTTTAATGAGTAGAACATGTTCATAGTAAATGTTTTAATACCAAAGTGCACTTTTATAAAAACGACCAATCAACTCCTGTATTCTCCAAAATATCCACCGTAAAAATTACCGTTTTTTAATGTCTAAAAAGAGATTGTTCATTTCAATGAGGGCTATTTTCGAGTGTTTTGACGCTCAACGGTTGAGTGGATTTTTTAGAGAAAAGTGGCGCAGAAGCTTTAGCTGACTTTAATTAAAGGCCGACCAGCATAGCTACCACGAGTGCGAAAAAGCTGTGCCGGACGTCTGCCGGACGTCTGTCATGTATCCTTATACCTACTATAGTAGTAATGATGTAGTGATGTATAACGCTGTTGTTGAAGTCAATGTTAGTTTCATGTTTTTGGTCACTAGCTAATGCTGTTGCTTTCATCCAGGGTTTTGATGTGATAATCTTTATTTTTCATAAGGTAGTAAGGTTGTTTATCCAACTTATCACTTTCAGCGACAGCGACAGCAAGCACTCGTGGAAGCTGCTCTGGTCAAAGCGCAATAGGGGATTTTCTGACAGCTCATAAATTGTAGTTCCAAATTTGTAACTAGATGTCGCTGGCAAGACATGTTCCTTTTTTATGCCAGTTCGCGCTCGTTAGCTTTCGTAAGATACGTCCAAACTAATCCAAACACATTTAGGCATTAGTGGTGGAGCAACATTAAGGGTGGTATTCTAGAACGGTACTTAAACTCAGTTTAAACAGAGTTCAGACTGTCGATAAAACAGTGCATGTTTTGATATGAAGGGAGGGATATTGAAATCAAAACATGCACTGTTTTATCGACAGTCGACACTACTAAACTCTACTTAAACTGAGTTTAAACCGAGTTCAAGGAGCGTTCTAGTTTGAACTGAGTTTAAACAGAGTTTAAGTAGCGTTCTAGTCCGAACTGAGTTTAAGTAGCTTTCTAGAATACCACCCTAAGTGTTTCCGGTTTCACCATTCACTCATTCAAGAACAAATAACAAGGTCGTGCACTTTTTCATGTATCAAAATGGAATGACGTCTACGACGATGAAAAATGAAGCAATGGAATGAAGAAGACTTTCTCTTTTGTAAGCACTAATTTACTCTGTGATAGACCCCACATGTCGGGTCAACGCCATCTGTCACAGCTTTTAGAACTATTTTTTTAATTTTGTTAGCTGTCAGAAATTCCCTCATTTGTCCATGAAAACGCGGCTTTAGTTCCACTTACGAGGCGTTCTTAACCAAATCGTTGGCCACTCTCCCACACTGCTTGTAAACAACGAATGCATAGCGATGGGGCGGGCCCACGGGTGCAGGAGGCCGGTACACCACACACGTGTCCCCTCTCGTGACGTCATTTCCGGGAATGTTGTTGACGAGCCATTGGAGTACCGGACTCTCGAGATGTCTGGTTTCAGGCGTTGGCCCATCGAGATCTGCGTAGAAAACCATGATAATCAAGTAAAACCTTAGATCAAGGATAATTTCGGTGAGTAAAACATAAAAAAACTCTATGGGGCCCTAGCTAGTGGGACCAAAGCTGATGCTTTAAGCATACTCGTCCTACATGCTGCGTACAGGCTTACTCTCAGTGAGAGAGAGAGACAACTTGCAAAAAACCAAATCAAACAAATTCAATCTTGGTGATTTTATAAATAAAGATTTTTATAAGGTTAAAAAATTCGCTCGGGACAGGATTTGAACCCGCAACATCTTGCATTCCGTGCAGGCGCTCTACCAATTGAGCTACCGAGTCAGTCAGTCAACTAGATGGATGGATGGATAACTGGCAAAAAAGTAAGATACGATACGATACCGTAGAAAAAATATCAAAAATATCAACAAGAACAAAATCACAACCATCGATAAGATTGCTAATAAATTTTGTTACTAATTTTGAAACCCTAAGCATAAATTGCCCCGAAATAATACAGGGTATTACAGAAAGTTCCTGCTACTTTGAAGGGAGTCGCTTCTCTCATACAAGCAATTTATGGGACCAAGAGCGAAATCTCGAAAAAAGTATCAGTTGTTCCATATTAAAATTCAATGCCTACTGTAGGTACCTTTATCGAGCAGTCATTTCTTTCGAGATTTCGCACTTGAGCTCCATAGTAAAAGTTGCTTGTATTGATAAATTAAGCGACCTCTTTCAGTGCCACAGGACCTTTCTGACACACCCTGTACAAGAGATTAGGTATAATACCTACCGTGCCTCTATTGCGAAATTGACGACACCATGGCTCTACCATAGATTTTCAGTCCGCTTTCATAATAAAATTACTTCAGCACAATTTCTACACGTCATAATCTTTGTCGTAATAGCTGGAGAGCTGGTGACCATTCGACTTAGTTTATCGTTCAACGCCGGGAGTTGGTAGGCTGATACAGTAGACTTCGCTGAGTCTAGGAAAAAAAATATTTTTGACCGTACCCGGTTGAAAGTTAGATTTTGGTCGACTTTGAAAGTGTAATTGTATGGGTTGAGTTTTTTTTTTTGTCGTACAAAGCTGGGAACGTCTAGGTTAGTTGTTTAAACGAAGTCTACTCTATCAGCCTACCAACTCCCAGCCTTGTACGATAAAATACGTCGAATGGTCACCAGCTCTCAAGCTATAACTAATTATGAATTAGAGTCGTGCAAAGCTAACTTTGCAGTAGAGCATCCGAAATAGTAATTTCCGTACGTTGCTTTTGTATGTTTTCACCATATTTTCAATGTATTCCACAAAACAATATTGTAACAGACAATAACTGACGTAACATGTACCACTGAAAAATGGTGAAAACATACAAAAGCAACGTACGGAAATTACTATTTCGGATGCTCCACTGCAAAGTTAGCTTTGCATGACTCTAATTGTTATGTAAAGTAGTATTTCACCCAGACCCACCAAGCATAATGAGTGTGTACAAAGCATCGCTGTCAGCATCCCATTGTACTGCCGGTGCTGTTTTTGTGTCTACGCACTCCAGGTGGTTCCCAAGGTCCACTACACGATTGCCGGAGGCGTAGGTCACCTGTAAATTGTTAAGTTCGTGTTAAGGCTGGAAGATAGCAGCGTGGCGGGAAATTTCGCAATTCGTTCGCATTTTTTTCATTAATTTTTTCATAGTATTTTTTTCATTATTGTAAACAACAGAACAACAATAATTTAGTCGATTATGTTTCTGGTCTACGACAAGTTTTTTAGGCAGTGCCACTGCTTCGTAGACCAGAACACATAATCGGCTGAATTATTGTTGTTCTGTTGCTTACAATAATGAATAGAATACTGTTTTATTGCCGCGAACGAAAAATCGCTGAACAAAAATAGCTCAGTTTAGCTACAAAATGTAAGAAACTGTGAAAATTTTGAATTTCCCGCCATGTTGCTATCGTCCACCCTTAAGAACGAAGTGCAAAAGAGCAAAAATGAAGACACACCACCCACCACCCCCCGCACCGCAACTCTCGGCGCGCGCGCAACGGCTACTCAAACGCAGTTCGAGACTAGCCGCGGCGGCGGCGTCGACGCGAGGGCCGTCTCGTTCTCCATGAAGAAGGTCTCCGAATGAGAACCGAAACTAGTCGGCTACACCGACAAATTACTAGTGTGTAAAACCGTGATTTAATAGAAAAATGTGCAGTGCTCACGAAAGTTTAAGTTTAAAAATGAAGACACAAATTAAATCGTGGCATTAATATTCGTGAGTTCAGGCTCGAGCTCAATTTTGATCTCAGTAATTTTGATCTCAGAAAACAAAATTACCGACTTGAGAACTTGGCTAATGTCCTTGTCTATTAGTATTTTGGACGTCCTTTTTTGGACCGCCCTGTACCTATAGGTACCTATCCATATTTCGTCTTGATAAAACCTAGATAGTTTAGTCGGGACCCCAGTTTGTTTTTTGCCCCCGGTTACACGACAAAATTAAATTGAATGATATCGTACCTTCGATCAAGGATAAAACTAGATACAACATAGAACTCTGAAATGTGTCTGTAAAAATAGATGCCCAATTATTGTCTTTGGGAGCTTATTTGCTCGTAGTGGGGACAAGTTTTTATTGTGATTTTATACGTAATGCGGATTCTTTCGTACTTACAAAGGCGGTGGACTCAGGACCCGTATGTATAAAATCTCGCGTCAAATTGTATTGTTCAAATGCTTCTTTGGCACTCAAGCCATGGACTTCCTCGAAGGCTCCATTTAAAAGTGCTATGGACACAATTAGCAGTAAATTTAGTGGACGTGACATTTTGAGGTAACCTAATTATTTGACGATATTACCACCACTAACCACCTAACACAGGGAGAACGTAAGACGGCACTGAACCGTAGATGATGTATTGAAATCTTTTTAAAGAAAAAATCGACCAACAGATGTCACTCTGCTTTGGTTCCCATTGTCACAAGATCTTCTATTATTTAAATTTTCCATGAATAATAATCATCGAAATATTGTTTTTCCAGATTGGTCCATACAGTCGACATCAGATCCACCGTGACGAATAAGCACACGTGTATAGGTTGACTAGCTTTCCGCCCGCGACTTCATCCGCGCAGACTTAAATAAGTAGTTGTTTCAAATTAGCATGATTATAGTCATTGGGTGTGTAAGCTATTCAGTTTCAGCGTGGAAGTGTGTGTGTTTGTGACCAAATTGATAAAATATCAAGTGAATCCAACAAAGTTTTCTTCATGCTTGGTAGGTAGTTTTGCTATACAACACAACAGTAGTAATAATTTCATAGTTGTGTATATGTTGATGATCAAGTGGTGGTGGCCTAGTGGTAAGAACTTTGGACTCGGAAGCGAGAGACCCAGGTTCGATTCCCGGTGCTAGCATGTACCTATGCTATGACTGTTTCTTTTCAAAGTTACGAGTACCTACATACATTTATGAGTCTGAAGTAGCAAAACCACTCGCTAACGGTGAAGGAAAAACATCGTAAGGAAACCCGTGGCTTAGTTGGCTCCACATGTATTGACCCGTCTTTTTAGGCTTTTCTAGGCTAACTTAGCTGTCAGGATGTTATAGGTGCTGGGCAAGCCTACTCAATCTAACTCAATGTCCCAGGCACAGCAGCGCCGAGTGGCCTCTTCACCCATATACTCGTAGTGTGAGTGAAGGTATCACTGAACTCTGTATGTATAAATCATCTCATTACGTAGATGCAAAGGCCTTTATTATAGGTTGATGTGCCATCGGCTTTAATGAAGATACTAAATTCCTTATGTTGCTCCCCGGTAAGTAGGTAATCTAGGGCTGACTCCATCTTTTACATAGACTCCTGGGTCATAGATTGCAAGAGATGAGTGGCTATATCGAGGTTTATAGCTCGATATACCTACCTGAGTCTTTCTCGATCTTCTTTTTTTTCTTCCGTGTGTTCTTTATAAGTGCTTTTTTTAGACTATTATTAAATTAAATGTTCCGCATTGAGCACGAGTGGTGATTAAGCTCTCTCTCTCTCTCTCTCTCTGGGAGAACGCCTTTGCCCAGCTAGGAGGACGTGTACAATATTATTGTTCAGGCTACATAAAAAAAGAACATAAAATATTTTCAATATTTAATTTATTTCATTAAATAGATGGAACATCCACAGTCACCTCGTAGAAGAAATTGCCAGCAACAGGTCCTGACAGGTTGTGTTCAGTAGTAAACTTCTGGACGGAGAAGAGTTGACGAACCACATTCCCCCTGTGGGCGAAAAAATCGTTATGAAAAAATGCTAAATTGGTAAAATAAAATACTGATAATTGAACGAGCGAGCGAAGTTCTCCGAGTCTACTGGAACAATCCGGCGTTTGTATGTATGTATGTACGTATGTATGAATGTTCGTTCGACGATAACTTGAGTAAATGTAGTCGGATCGTCATGAAATTTGGTGGGCGGGTAAATGAGGCAAAGAGAATTTTTAAGTTCGAACATGAGCCAAATCGGTTGAGGGGTTACTGAGATAGAAGGTCGCGAATTCAAAGTTCGGGGCGAACCACTAGTTATTGGTTCGAGAGATAATACTCGTATATCTATCGCTCAAGAAAGGACTTGAACCAGCAACTTCTGGCTAGCGGACCTGTCGATGCAATACTGAATCGTCTAAATCTGTGTGACAAGCTTAAGTACACACGACAGCACGTCGACCCTTACACGCTAGCACTCTACTCGGTTACGTTATGGGCAACTTTACAAGAAAACTGTACACTCTGACGTGCTGTCGTGTGTACTACCCCTACTTTTAGGTTCAAAACCGTTAACTTTTACAAGAAACGATGTTGGATGCATCGGTAACGAATCTGGGTATGCCATGTAGTTAAGGCTGTTGGTCCACCGCACCGTCACTGTCACTACCACTGAGAACGAGATGACGGCGCCGAAGTAGCGGTACCTATACACATTTTAATATTAGGCCACTTTCCATTGCGCGGCCGTCGCCCGTATAAATAATATCCAAAATAGTGATCTCGTTCTCGGTGATGTCCCGGGGCAAGTAAAGCAATTGTGCCTCGATAGGCTCCCAGTTGTAGGTTTCAATTACTATTAGTGGTTCGCCCCGAACTATGAACTCGCGACCCCATATCTCAGCAACCCCTCGACCGATTTGGCTCATGTTCGAAGTTAAAAATTCTCTTGGCCTCATTTACCTGCCTACTAAATTTCATGACGATCCGACTAAATTTACTCAAGTTATCGTTG
This sequence comes from Zelleria hepariella, assembly GCA_949319315.1. Classification (NCBI taxonomy): domain Eukaryota; kingdom Metazoa; phylum Arthropoda; class Insecta; order Lepidoptera; family Yponomeutidae; genus Zelleria; species Zelleria hepariella. The sequence goes on along the minus strand of OX439396.1, from coordinate 3,500,061 downwards.
AACGAACATTCATACATACATACATACATACAAACGCCGGATTGTTCCAGTAGACTCGGAGAACTTCGCTCGCTCGTTCAATTAATTCCGTCGGTTTTTCTAGTACCTACAGTAAAGAATATTCTGGCTATAATTCTAGAGGATTAGTTTACTGGTTGTAGGAGAAAAACGAGGAAAACCTGGTTTTTTCCGTCTACTGGGAATATATCGATGGGCTGCGGTAGATAAACGGCCTAAAGGTTTTGTACGAACTTCGTTTCTACTTACGAGGCGCTCGTAACCAGATCGTTTGCTATTCTCCCACACTGCTTGTAAATAACGAAAACGTAACGATGAGCTGGCCCGGGTGTGGGTGAGGGAGTCACGTATGCCGCGTAAGTATCTCCTCCCTTCAAGTCGTTGTTCGAAATGTTGGTGACCATCCAATGAAGATACGGACTTAATGTGGCTCTGGTTTGGGGCGTTGGTGCGTCTACATCTGTAGAGTGGTAGACAACAGTAAGTACCTACGTTCTGCTTCGAAATCATCATCACCGGGAATCCCGCATTCGAGACATGCCATCTCGAAGGAAAAATCTTTGTTTGCGGCAAATGTCACATCAATCACGAATTTATACAAAGTGTTACAAAAGTACCTAACTCTTTTTACAGGATAATAGCACCCGGTTATAGGGATCACAACCTAAATATTTTTTTTGCTCTATGACATTCCGTTGATTTTTAAATTAATAAATTGTGAACGCTGTGGAGAAAAGTATTTTATAAATATTGTTATCATTGACTTTCACAATGTTTTAACAACTCAAAGCTATGTAAATGCACCTACACACACAAACATATTTTAAAATTTGAGCTAATACCAAAAACAAAAAAGTTATGATTTTTTTTCAATTTTAAGGTTATTAAATAAAAATTGTCAAATTTTTTTTACAGATTTGACAGCCTGTTGACCACTAGGGTACACCCTGTAAAAAGAGTTAGGATGTTTTGTAACACGTTGTATAAATAAATAACTAAGTACAAACTACTACCAAATAAATAAATATTTATGGCACGAGATTTCTGCGAGATGTTTGCCTTTTTCGCTCGTCATGACTCGCGTGGTCGGGACCTTCGATATCGAAATGGCATGAGATTTTTCCTTCGAGATTTGTCGAATGCGAGATTCCTGAGAATTAGCCCCTCAGATGGAGTAGGCACAATGTCCCAGGCACTGCAGCGTCGAGTGGTCTCTACACCCATCTACAGGGTGCACTCTAAGTCGATAGCGAAACTTTAAGTATGCTGTCTACTGATCAATACAAACAACTTGTACTAGGAGGCGAAAAAAATGGAGCTAAAAAAATATCAGCTGTTCTATACAAAAGGTCGACTCAGTACTGCACCAAATGTATGAAACAGCAGATTTTTTTTTCGCTTAATTTTTTTCGCCACCTAGTACATGTTATTTGTATTGATCAGTAGACATTCTACAGGGCAATTTTTAAATAGCTTTTTTCCTCAAACTTTTTTCCCCAACATCTAAATGTGATTTCCAACAACTTTTGTTCAACTTTTGGTGTGTGGCCTTTGCCTAACCTTTGCCCTGGCAAAGGCCTTTTAACAAAGATAGAGTAAGGGCTTAATCACCACTCGAGCCCACTGCGGATCCTAGCTGATGAAGTGATGACTTACCAAGTATAGGTATTTATTCTGAATTTTCGCGGTGACGTGGGCATGAAAAGGTCTGGGGGGCTAAAAAACGAATGCCTTTGCATCTTCGTAATGAGATGATTCATAAAGCGTCCAGTGGCACCTTCACTAACACTACAGGGTGCACTCTAAGTCGATAGCGGAACTTTAAGTAGGCTGTCTTGTAGATATATGCTACATCTTTTCCAGTTCGCTGGCTACATCTTACTTCTTACCAATCATAATAAGCGTGTATAGAGCACCGCTATCAGCGTTCCATTCTACTGTCGTCGGTTGGATTTTGGTGTCTCCAACCTCCAAGTGGTTTCCAAGGTCTACCTTACGACAGCTGCCATAGCTCACCTGGAAATTAGTAATAATTAGGATTAATCACACTCTCAATGAAGGATATCCAGTGCAATCCCCAGGTCTCCATGATTTTATTAGAAGCCCGCTTTTGCCCACGACTTCGTCCGCGTTGAATGCAGAAAAAGGATAAATAGCAGCGATTTCTGTGCTTTGCTTTGCTCCTGTATAGAAAAGCATGATAATATGTAGAGGGTGTGTTATTCTGATGTTTAATTAAGCCGTTTCATAACTCACACTCACTCACTCAGCCAATCAATAACAAATTTTCGCAGTTATAATTGACCGAGAGCAAACGAAGTTAGAAGTGAGAATATTGGCGGAAAAACAGGTAGTACCTACGATGGATAACTCTTTAGGGTACGATCAGGGTACGATATACATACATACATAGGACCTACCCTCAATAAAGGTTATTAATTTACCTACTAAACTAACCGGGATTCGACCCGTTTCGAACCAAAATAATATGTATTTGGTTCGAAACTGATTGTACTCACATAGGCAGTTGACTCAGGACCGGTTGGTATAAAATCTGGTGTCAAACCGTACTGCACAAATGCATCATTGGCACTTAATCCATGGACTTCTACAAAAGCTACATTTAAAAGTGTTAGAAGCACACCGCTAAGTAGTACGTGTGTCATACTTAAAAAACCTACTTCCGAAAAGAGACCTCAAATCTCTAATAACTCTTCTATTACAACGCGTCGCGTAAAGAGGAACTCCAGCCAGCACTAAACCTTGGGTATAAATGGTATGAAAATGGTCTCCTTGAAGCAAAGAAAACACAGAACAGAAAAACTGTATTTAAAGGTGGTCCCTCACTTGGACCATTCGCCTGTAATGTAACGTTACAGAGTCGAGCATTACATGCGTGAGCAAGGAGTATTACATTGCGCAACCTGTAGTGTTACAGATTCGAGCATTACATTGGTGAGGGAAGAGAATCGAGCATTACAGTGGGCATCTCGATACAATTGTAATATTTTGTAACAAGTACCTATAATTTTTGTTTTGTATTGGGTTCAAGTCCTGTCCCGAGTGAATTTTTTCAACTTATTATACATGTTTAAATTATTCCCTAGCACGGGTTAGTGCTTGAGAAAAAACAAAAAGTGATTTTGTAACAAATTGTAACGACTGAACGTCTGTCATTGTGGAATCAACTAAATGCTCAAAATTTAATCGAATGTTACATTATAGGCAAATGAGGGAGCACCTTAAAGCAAAGCAGGTGTAACAGCTCTCCTTTTGTTTAATTAAAGTTTCCTAATGACATCACGTTCTATTTTTAAAATCAAAACCAAATATCGATTTTTTTTTTGGACGACTGACTCTCAAACTGCTCTCGAATGACAGATATACAATCCGAATCGCGGTTGTACTTGACTTTTTGGCTATTTTTTAAGTTAGAGATCATCTACGATTACGGAACGGAAACCTAGCGAATGATCGTTGCAGTATTTCGTGTTTTATGAACGGTTTCCACCGAACTAAACCCCCGGTTTCACTTACTTTTTTTCTGTCGGGATTAGCCGAGTGGAGCAAAGACGTGCCTCGTGACACTGCGCGCGCAGTCAGAGTCAGAGCACGAGAGTTCCGGTTCGGGGATAAGTGCTTATAAAAGTTTTAATAGTGTAAAAATAGTACTTAGAGATATTTCGTTGCACAAAATTTTAAATGTTACTAAAAGATTTAGACGTTTAGACGAGGATTTGAAAGAACAAACATGCAAAACTGGATTTTCTCGTAGCCCTTGCTACGCCGTAGACACAGGACAGGGAATTATGTCGTAGAGGTCTACGCGCGCCTGCGTAGCTCTTGTAGCAACGCTGGAGTGCAAGTTGATTGGCTGGTAATATCAGGAATCATAGGTTATTATAATGGATTCGATCATAAACATCAAAATATGGGTAACAATGTCTAGTCTCGTTTCACCGTAAAATGTTGTGAGCTTAAATAAAAAATATTCTAATTTGGGGATGGAAGTACTTTAGTACGGTTCAGTGAGTACTCTCTAAAACTAAGATTTCAGACTTCTTTAACCAATTTTATTATATTTAACAACTGCAGTAAGGCCGACTTACATCACTTTCTTAAATGTGGTTTAAACAGCATTTAACTAAAATCTTCATACAAAAGTCGATTTAAATGGCGAATTAAGTGGCATTTAAGAAGTGGTGCAAGAAGGCCTAAAGATAACAAATCTAGGTTTATCTTCAGGTGAAACGATTTCCCAAACTCTGCTCAAAGAAGAAGTTCCCAGCGACAGGACCCGATATGTTGTGCTGGCTGGTATACTTCGCGATGGAGAAGTGATTGCGGATCACGGAGCCACTGGTAATACAAAAAATATTAAGGATAATTACTTAGTAGTAGGATAATATAAGATTCACAGCCACTAGATGGACCACGTTCAGATTAGCCTGTCAGATACCAAATTTCATCCAAATCCGTCCAGTCAGTTCAGCGTGAAAAAGTAACATCACAAATATTATAATATAGGTAGGTACCACTTGGCTCGGGGCAGAGACAAAAGTCTTTTTAGGCTATCGTTCACCAAACTTTATAAAAATTGAAAAAACAAGAAGCTACTTACAATGAGTCAGTAGACAGATCATTGGCGACCTTCCGGCTCTGCTTGTAAATGACGAAAGTATACCGATGTACTTGACCAGGTGATGGGTTGGGGTGCAGATAGGATGCCCAGGTCTCTCCAGCCTTCGGGTCGTTGCCGGGGATGTTAGCGATGAGCCAGTGGAGCCTTGGACTCTCTAAGTACCTCGTCTCAGGTGTCGGTACGTCGGGGTCTGGGTGAACAAAATGGCGGTACAATGAGCCGTTTTCAAAGAACAAATTTTAAGCCGTTCAGTTCAGTTCAGATCGCGCTTACAGGTGTGGCCATAGAAGAACCGGAATATGACTGTCAAAATTAATCTGTGATAGGCAAAATTTGACAGGCGTATTCCGATTCTTATATTGCCACGCCTGTAAACGTTTGATTTGAATTTGTTCTTTGAAAACGGCTCAGTATTTAGCTCACTAAATCGGCACACAGCTGAGCATGAGTCCATTTGCCCAACTAAAGCTTAGCTCTAAGTATTACCTACCCTACTAAATCTATACATATAGCTCGGAATTTTGTTACAAAAATTTTATTTTATGTGTTCTCGGCAATAAAGTTTTTTTTCACTTTCACTTTCACTTTCACTTTCACTTTCTAAACGAACAAGATAGAGAACAAATAAACCTGCAGCTGATTCGTATTGGGAATCTAGACTTACCAGTTAGACTAATAAAGTAGATAAACAAAGTCGAAGTTCTCAGATGACTACATAAAAGTATAAATAGCGTACATTACCTATCAAGCGTAAAGTTGCTTATATAAAGTAGTGGCCACCCCTGGTGTCAGAGTTATTAGGCCGCCCAAAAGGCCTCTGACGTGTTTAGGGGTGGTATTAATAGTCGTCTGAGATCACCTACTTGAGCCCGATCTCAAGTAGACTTGAGATTAACATTGACATTAGCCAAAAGCATTTGACTTTTCTGAGATCACCTACTTGAGTTCGATCTTGAGTTGACGACTATTAATGCCACCATAAATGATGGTCACGTTTTGAGACAACCAATATCAGCTGCTACACACGATAATGATGGGCAAGATAGAAGAAAAAATTAACCCGAAAAATGAAAAAAAAAAAAACATGACTGTCCAACATCAAAACTAACATCGAGTGATGGGAAAACTTCTTCTTCTTGGCGTGCCTCTCCACTAATGGAGATTGGCAGTCAGCTCTTCATATTCTTTTCTATTCCTTGCCAAGCGAAACAGTTGTTGTACGCTGGATATCTCCGTCCATTCCCTGATGTTTCTCAGCCACGACTTTCTTCTTCTACCATCGCTCCGTTTCCCCTCAATCTTACCCATCATGACCAATTGAAGAGGTCGGTACCTGTAATGGCGAAACACATGTCCCAGGTAGCTAAAGACTTACCAAACATAATGAGCGTATACAGAGCATTGCTATCGGCGTCCCAATCAACAGTCGGCGGTATCACCGTGTCTTCGAACTCCATCTGGTTCCCAAGGTCTACACGATGGATGCCGAATGGATAGGAGACCTGAAAATTGTATGGAATGTCAGTTAATCGACTGTCCTTTATCAAAATTGACGAGACTTGACTGAAGATTGAACTGGAGAAACCAGATAAAATAAGTTATACAAAGGGGAACATAGGAGTAAAACGAAAATTACGCTTTGCTTTCACCAAATAGATAGGTATGTATATTTTGTTGATCCTTACATTCTATTTGCATTCTATACCTAATTCTGTAATAAAATAATGGCTCGTTTTCAAAGCACAATTATTTCAAAGGACTTCATAGATGGCGCTTATAGGCGTGGCCTTAGAAGAATCGGGACGTGATATTGTCAAGATAGCAGCGTGGCGGGAAATTCATAATTTTCGCAGTTTTTTACATTTTGTAGCTAAACTGAGCTATTTTTGTTCAGCGATTTTTCGTTCGCGGCAATAACATAGTATTCTTTTCATTATTGTTAACAACAGAACAACAATAATTCAGCCGATTATGTGTTCTGGTCTACGACAAGTTTTTTGGGCAGTACCACTGCTTCGTAGACCAGAACACATAATTTCCCGCCACGTTGCTATCGTCTACCCTTAAGGCCCATATTTAGGCACAACTAGGGCCGCCAATGAAATCCAATGAAATCTGGAATCCTAGAACCTACGAATGAAAACTTTAGGTCCTAAAGTTGTAAAGTAGTTGCTGTTGCTCGGTATAAGGCTAACTAGCGCCACCAATGTTGAAAAAATCATATGTCCCTTCAGAAGAAGTTTCTGACAAAATCCTAAGATGAGCTCATGCGCAGAAACTTCTTCTAAAGGAAGATATGATTTTTTTAACATTGGTGGCGCTAGTTAGCCTTATACGGAGCCTTAAAAGTTAATTTCGAAGAGGGTATCTACACTTAAAAATCTAGAAAAGCATTGCGCATAGGCTCATCTTAGGATTTTTAAACTTCTTCTAAAGGAAGATATGATTTTTTTAACATTGGTGGCGCTAGTTAGCCTTATACCGAGCCTTAAGTCTCGCGTTGAGAACTTACTGAAGAGTTTTTAGCAAAAAACGCATCCAAAAAGAAGATATGTTTTTTTTTCATTGGCGGCGCTAGTGTTGTGCCTACAAAACTTAACACGTCATATTAATTTTGATTGTCATGTCCCGGTTCTTCTATGGCCACCTTCGATCAAGGATAAAACTAGATACGACATAGAACTCTGAAATGTGTCTGGAAAAATAGATGCCCAAATTGCCTTTGGGAGCTTATTTGCTCGTAGTTTATGCAATTAAAGTAAAACTGTACACTAATGCAATAAGGTTGACATTCGAATATTAGACGTATGGTCGAAATGATGTTTCGTATTGTTCTATTGCTGATATCATTTGTTTCTGTGGGGACAACTTTTTATTGTGATTTTATACGTAATGCGGATTCTATGGGATTTAGTTCGGTGATGGCCACGCTATAAAGTGCTTTGGATTGAGCTTTTAATGTCAGTTAAAATGAGTAGAGCTTTATGTAATTATTTTTCTAAATATGAAAATAATAGTTTATCGCTTCAGTTTCAGGTAGGTTTAATTTCAAAGTTACGTACATTTGTGAATTTTTAGTAGCAATACCACTCGCTAACGGTGAAGGAAAACATCGTGAGGAAACCCGCAGCTCAGTTGGCTCCACACGTATTGACCTGTCTTTCCTGTGGGCTTGGTCGACTAAGCTGTCAGGATGGTATAGGTACTGGGCAAGCCTACTCCATCTAAAACAATGTCCCAGGCACTGCAGCGCCGAGTGGTCTCTTCACCCATCTAGTGTGAGTGAAGGTGCCACTGGACGCTGTATAAATCATCTCATCACGTAGATGCAAAGGCCTTAGTTTTTTTTTCAGGTAGGTAAACTAAAAGTAACGTTTTCAAATAAATTGCCAACTTAAGTCTACACTCTGGTAATAGACCAACACGAAGTATAAACTCCCATTTATTAAAAAATCCCGTTCACATCACTGGAGCCTATGAAAACTCATTTACGGTTCAGTCGGTCAGGCTGTGGAATGCCTTGCCACAGAGTATCTGCACCAGTCCAACTGTCGGTATCTTTAAAAAGCGGTTGAAAGAGCACTTTCTTTCTCTATCGTAACTCCAAGTATTTATATTTCTGTATATTTTATGTATTTTTACGAAATAGGTATTTAGTTTATGTAGTTTATATTATTATTGTATATAGCAATTTTATTATGAGTAGGTATTTGTTTAATACATTGTTTAAGTAGTATATTTGTGCACATCATGCACGCCCATTTTTCACACCGGTTTCGATCCCCCAAGGTTTGCTGGAAGAAATCTCTTACAGAGATAAGCTTTCCTTTGTACATGTGTTTTCTTATGTATTGTCCTCTATTTTTGTTTGTGTGTGCAATAAAGTATAATAATAATATATTTTTTTTGATATTTCTAGTCGCCTAACTTGGCAACATAGCTAATCATTTTAAAAAAAATGTACTTACCGAAGCAGTTGACTCTGGAGCCTTTGGTACGAAATCTGGCGTCAAACCGTTCTGCTCAAAAGCATCTTTGGCACTTATCTCTGTTTCACCGTATGGATAATAGTATTGTGCTTCCACGAAAGCTGAATTTAAAATTACAATAAGCGCATTAGTCAGCAGTAAAGCAATCATGCTGTATGTTGTAGGTACACTTTCAGTAAAGGAAATGTAAGTCCCTTTAATGATTTTTGGTCAGTTAATAAGTTTGACTGTGTAATGATTTTTGGTCAGTTAATAATTTTGACTGTGTAGGTACGTTATTTTCAACAGACCGAAAAGGTAACTAAAGAAGTGGCAAAAAACCTAAAATACCGAGAACAATTGAGGCATATAGAATCAAAGGCTGCAAGGTGCTATTGTCTTCACACGCCTAAATAAAAATTTAAGCGGCTATTACATTATCCAATTTGCCGAGTGCTAACTTAGCGCTGTAGTTAGATATGAAAAAGAGCTTCCAAATTAGGTACTGCCCCTCTAACCTTGCCGCATTTTTCCAACACGGCCGCAATATGGCGCGATTTACTAAATTTAATATTTAACAAATTGAGACGCATTTTGTGTTTTTATTGAATAAAACAGCCTTACCTTTGAATAAACATTACAAAGTATTTAAAATCAAAGCATTACTATGCGAATTCAAAGAGAAATTAATTTTAAAACTTTTTCAATTTGATCGCAATAGCGTCAAGGGTAACCCCTCTGTATACAATCGGCGATGCCAGTTAGTCATAAGTAATACTTATTCATTTCGGTAGCGATCGCATCTTCTAGAGAGCCGAAGAAATAAAAAAATATGGCTCCATAAAAATCATAAAGTTGGCATTGGTGTAGAGTTCAATAATTTAGGATGCAGAAAATACTTAATATTTTTCTGATAAAAAAAGTGACATTTTGAATACATTAATTTTTTATTATTGGGTTAATAATAAGCACCACCGCACGCGCACAGACTGACTGACCTAGAACAGCTAGCACTAAGCACGCTAGATCCATTTACAATTTTACACCATTCAATTTGGTGTGCTAGCTAGCACAATGGTAAAGTTAGCGCGGCAGAGCCCGACAATCGTGCTACATTGGGTGCTGACTGTCTAACTGCCATTACACCAACATATTGAAGCATGCTAACTCACTTAGTTTAGCGTTCGGAAAATTGGATAGTGTAATGCCAGCTTTAAAATTAGAGGCGCTAAACAGATGTTTCTCGCTCTGCTTTTGTTTCGATTGACGTCACCTTGAACCAATGAAATCGTTTACTCAACCAAAGCCCGGGTAAAGGAATTCTGCACGCATTCTGATTGTAATTTGGAACAACTATTCAACAATTTATCAAAGGGAAAGTAGTAGTAGTAAATCGAGCTTTCGTATTCCTCTCCAAAACTGTGTGTCTAATATTATTGTCATCAACGATCGAAACAAAAGGAAATTTTATATTAATTTCATGTCAGTATTAGAACCGTACTTTCTCAAAAGTGACATTGTGTTACCGCCAAAAGCTGCCGTTTTTGACTTGTGCAGGTTTTTTCTAGGATGTGCGATTTACTTTTTTTTGGCGACGTGATGTAGCTGAAAAGCAAAAAAGTGTGGAGGGGTAGAGTCAAGGTAGAAACCAACATTTCCGTCTTTCCAACAACAAAAATAATATTTATTCAAATATTTTTTCTTTTATAGGTAACAGAATCATATTCTTATTGCTTTCAGAATAAAGGTGGAAATGGAAACTGAATGGCAGAATTCTATTTGAGTACGTAGAAGTTGCCGGCGACCGGTCCGATGAGGCTGTGCTCCTTCACATAGTCCTTCAGGGAGAAGTGGATGCGGGAGTCGCTGTGGACAGAAAAAAAAAACCTTTTAATTTATCATCAGGGGCTCTGACATGAGCCGCAAAGGTAATGAGCAAATTGAAACCACAGCAGAAGAGAGCAAGACGCAGGCCCAAAAAACGTTGGATCGACTGCATAGAAGAAGACCTCAGGAAGATGGGCAAATATACCCAACTGGTGAAAAGAGGCAAGGGCCAGAGACAAATGGAGATCTACTGTGGAGGAGGCCAAGACCCACAAAGGGTTGTAGCGCCAAAGGAAGTAAGAAGTAAGTAAGAGGCTCTGACATAGGTGAGGTGAGGATAAAGACGCAGAAAATATTAGCTGGACGGTCCTAATAGCCTAATAGCATGTATGAATGTTCGTTCGACGATAACTTGAGTACAATTTTGATCGGATCTTTATGAAATTTTGTAGGTGGGTAAATGAAATTAAAAGAATTCTTAAGTTCGAACATGAGCCAAATCGGTCGAGGGGTTGCCGAGATATGGGGTATTTAAGTTTATATGGGGTCGCAAGGTCACAGTTCGGGGCGAACCACTAGCATATTAAGGACGCCGTTTGGGGTCGAGACGATGGGTCCGTGGGGCCCAGAGGCGCAGATACTCTTCAAAGAGATATCAACGCGCCTCATTGACTCGTCCGGTGACCCCAGGGCTGGCAGCTACCTTGGCCAGCGCATCAGCCTGGCCATTCAAAGGGGCAATGCTGCCAGCATTCTGGGGACTCTCCCCAGCGGCAGCGGTCTCGAATTTTTGTTTACTAATTTAGTTTTATTTTAGGTATATTTAAGGATTATTTTACGTTAATTTTAGGTTTATTTTAGATTTAGTGTAGTTTTTATTATAATATTATTAAAAAAAAATCAATTATACATGCGTTAAAAAAAAAATTAAATAAAAAATCATAACTATAAAAAGTTTCTGTTATTTTTTATTGATTGAGTGATGAGTTGATTGATTCATTGAGTGAGTGTTAGATTGATTGATTTATTTAAGAATTCTTGATTGATTATAAAGGAAAAAACAAACTTCTCAACGCTGAACAGGCCCAGCTTCAGCCGGCTCTGCTTGTAGACCAGCTGGATGAGCCGGTGCGGCTTCTCAGCTGTAGGGACCGGGCTCAGGTACTCGGCGTGGGCGTCGCCGGAGAGGACCTGGTCTTCGGGGATGTTGGACACCAGCCAGTGGAAGAAGATGCCGTCGGGCGTCACTACTGACTTCTCCTCAATTCATTGAAGGATTGATTTAAACAGTCAATTCATTGAAGGATTGATTTATGCTTGATTGATTTATGGATTGATTTATTGATTGATTAACAGACTGATTGACTATTGATGATTAATTGACTGACTGAGTCACTGACTGTCTGACTAACGGATAATTAATTGATTGATTGATTTAATGACTGATTGATAGATTGATGAGTTGATTGAGCGTTTGATTGATTGATTGATTGAAATATTTGTTGATTGATTTCTTGATTAATTACAAAGGGAAACACAAACTTCTCAACGCTGAACAGGCCCAGCTTCGGCCAGCTCTGCTTGTAGACCAGCTGGATGAGCCAGTGCGGCTTCTCAGCTGTAGGGACAGGGCTCAGGTACTCGGCGTGGGCGTCGCCCGAGAGGACCTGGTCTCCGGGGATGTTGGACACCAGCCAGTGGAAGAAAATGCCGTCGGGCGTCACTACTGACTTCTCCTCAATTCATTGAAGGATTGATTTAAACAGTCAATTCATTGAAGGATTGATTTAAACAGTCAATTCATTGAAGGATTGATTTATGCTTGATTGATTTATTGATTGATTTATTGATTGATTGATTGATTGATTAACAGACTGATTGACTATTGATGATTAATTGACTGACTGAGTCACTGACTGACTGACTAACGGATAATTAATTGATTGATTGATTTAATTACTGATTGATCAATTGATGAGTTGATTGAGTGTTTGATTGATTGAAATATTTGTTGATTGATTTCTTGATTAATTATAAAGGGAAACACAAACTTCTCAACGCTGAACAGGCCCAGCTTCGGCCAGCTCTGCTTGTAGACCAGCTGGATGAGCCGGTGCGGCTTCTCAGCTGTTGGGACGGGGCTCAGGTACTCGGCGTGGGCGTCGCCTGAGAGAACCTGGTCGCCGGGGATGTTAGACACCAGCCAGTGGAGGAAGATGCCGTCGGGCGTCACTACTGACTTCTCGTCCGCGTCTGGAAAGGATAGAAGGGACATGAGTCGTTTTCACGGTGTAAAATTTCGCTTTTTCTGAAGAAATTATTAATCTTTAGTCAGGCACTGCAGCGCCGAGTGATCTCTTCACCCATCTAGTGTGAGTGACGGTGCCACTTGACGCTGCATAAATTATCTCATTACATAATTATCTTTGCCTTTGTTTCTTTTTTTCTTTTGTAAATACCCGACTACCCAATTTCATGACGAGTTACCGTTGAACGAACATTCATACATACAAACATACATACATACATACAAACGCCGGATCCAGTAGACTCAGAGATTTTCTCTCGCTTTGCTCGCTCGGTCAATAGCCGTCAAATCAATATGTGCAAAGCTTGAATTGTAAGCTGTGTTGAAAACAGATTATTTTTTATCCAATCTAATCTAATTCTTGTTGATTAATTTCTGGTGTACAATAAAGTGTTCCATCTCTCTCTCTCTCTCTCTCTCTCTCTCTCTCTCTTACCGAGCATTATGAGTGTGTAGAGTGAGAAAGGGTCAGTATCCCATGACATGTTAGGAACATGCTCCGTGTCTTCTCGCTTCAGGGTGTTGCCAAGCTCCGCCGATGCCTCGGGGGTGTATTGGACCTGAAAATAAACATCAGAATACCTTCAATCATAAACTTGATTATACGACCAAAAGTGATTTGAACCCGTTCAATGAGTCGTTTCACAGATCCACAAAGCATTACCTAAGTACATGGCACATACCCTACGGGCGTGGCTATAGAAGAAACGGAATACGGCTGTCAAAATAAATATGTGCTAACTTGCTACGCGAAAGTTGTCAGCCGTATTCCGGTTCCTCTACGGCCACGCCTGTAGGCACTATCTTTGAAATGCCTTGTGAATTTGTGCTGAAAACGGCTCATTATCTACAGGGTGCACTCTAAGTCGATAGCGAAACTTTAAGTAGGCTGTCTACTGATCAATACAAACAACTTGTACTAGGTGGCAAAAAAAATGGAGCGGTAAAAATATCAGCTGTTCCATACAAAAGGTCGACTCAGTACTGCGCCAAATGTATGAAACAGCTGACATTTTTTTCGCACCATTTTTTTCGCCACCTAGTACAAGTTCTTTGTATTGATCAGTGGACAGCCTACTTAAAGTTCCGCTATCGACTTAGAGTGCACCCTGTAGAGCGCTGACACAGATAGCCGGCCAGAGAGCGAATGTGCGTTAATTGTTTAAAGAAGGGAAAAATGTAAATATTAACATTTTGATTAGTTTAGACCTCATAGGTAGGAGCGATATACCTACTAAGTAGTTTTAGTTTTTAACCCTCGATATAAAAAGAAGGGTATTATAGGTTTGACCGCTAAGTGAGTGAGTTTGTCTGTCTGTGGCACCGTAGACCGTAGCTCTTAAAGGAGTCAACAGATTAGGAGACGATTAAAAAAAAAAACCTGATTTTGTAGCAAGTTTTCTTAGATATTTTTAATCAAAATCGGTTCAGCCGTTTATTTGAAGCTAAAAATGTCATTGGTATTTAAAAAAAACTAAGGCCTTTGCATCTACGTAATGAGATGATTTATACAGCGTCCAGTGGCACCTTCACCTAGATGGGTGAAGAGACCACTCGGCGCTGCAGTGCCTGGGACATTGTTTTTAGATGGACGGTAAAGGAAAACATCGTGAGGAAACCCGCGGCTCAGTTGGCTCCACACGTATTGACTTTGTCTTTCCTGTGGGCTAGGCCGACTAAGCTGTCAGGATGGTATAGGTGCTGGGCAACCCTACTCCATCTAAAATGTCCCAGGTATTTTAAATGATCTGAACTAAACATGCTCCAGTCATTGTAGAGCCTTTTTAAACGGTTTTATTTAGCTCACCCCGTTTGTTTTATTTATTCTTGGGTCAAATTTAGTAATTCAAATTTCACCCTCTTCCTGTCAACCGATTAATCTGAAATTTTGTATACACTTTGGATTTTGGTGACAATACAATTATGTTTATTCATTATCATTATAAATTCAAGATGGCCGCCGCTACAAAATGGCGGATAATTTATGTTTCATTAATCCCATCAATATGGGTATCAAATGAAAGGGCTCAACAAGCAGAATACAACATACTATAAAAAATTGAAATCCAAGATGGCGGCCGCTACAAAATGGCGGATAACGTAGGTTTTATCAATCCCATCAATATGGGTATCAAATGAAAGGGCTCAGCAAGCAGAATACAATATACTATAAAAAATTGAAATACAAGATGGCGGCCGCTACAAAATGGCGGATAACGTAGGTTTTATCGATCCCATCAATATGGGTATCAAATGAAAGTGCTCAACCAGTATAATACAATGTACTAGGTATATGAATTAAACAGAATGCGAAATAAAAACTAAAAACTAGAAAATAAAAATAGGTAAAAAAACTTTTTAAGTTAAACGGTTTTATGTTAAACATACATTGCAATGTTTAAGATAAATGTACTAAAAACCAAAAAATAATAAAATAGATATAGTCGTGGGAATTATAAACATATGCATAGACTAGACTAAAATAAAACCGTGGGGCACGTCAACTGCCTAATTATAGTGTAACATTACAAAACAAACATTTTAATCAACGATTGTAGACAAATGACGTGCCCCACGGTTTTATTTTAGTCTAGTCTATGCATATGTTTATAATTCCCACGACTATATCTATTTTATTATTTTTTGGTTTTTAGTACATTTATCTTAAACATTGCAATGTATGTTTAACATAAAACCGTTTAACTTAAAAAGTTTTTTTACCTATTTTTATTTAGCAGTCACTTCAATAAGATTGCCTCTAGCTAGATGATTATCGACCCATTATTTTTCGACTTCTGGTGCCTCTCTACTGTTAGAGGTTGGTAGTCAGCTAAGTTACTCTATGGTCAGATCTATAGCCACTTTGGGCTGAAGAGCTCACAGTTGCGAGTTCACACTTTGGGGCGAACCACTAGTAATCATTTGAAGAGGTCTCTAACATGTCTAAGCGCATGCCCTAAAGTTTAGACAACTTGTTTTCTTCTTTTGGATCTTCTTTTG
Source organism: Zelleria hepariella (assembly GCA_949319315.1). Classification (NCBI taxonomy): domain Eukaryota; kingdom Metazoa; phylum Arthropoda; class Insecta; order Lepidoptera; family Yponomeutidae; genus Zelleria; species Zelleria hepariella. Next base: position 3,484,298 of record OX439396.1, on the reverse strand, counting down.
TAGGTAACATCTAGGAGCAGCATGAACTTTCGGGACGATTGTGAATAGAACTTACTCGTTGCAGATTTAAATCTCTACTAACAACAAACCATATTCTAAAAAATATCTAGTACCTATTTAGAAACTTACTTCACATTTGGAATCTGGAGCAGTTGATAAGACATCAGGAACGATTTCACTGCTTCTAAATGCGTCTTCCACTTCTGATGCATTATTTAATGCCACACAACTGGCTATGAATAAATATCTGAGGCACAACATGAATATTGTCTGCATTTTGTTTTGATCAATTTGAAAAAATCATTAAAAGAAACTATACGATGTGAAAGGAAAATCAAACGAAGTAATGTATTTTTATGTATTTTAGTGTAAGCGCAAATTTTCTTTATGGCTACTGCACATAATATAAGAAAATAACTGAACCATCTTCATCGCATTTTCACATTTCGCCGAAACGCTTGACGTAAGTGCAGATGCGCTTTTATTCTATTTCAAACATAACAGTACAGTTGTTGTGAAAAGTGATAAAAACGATGGCTTTTACTTAAATTTCACTTAAGGTTCAACGAAAGTAACATGGTTCCTGCATGGCCCGCCATTACCTAGCAGCGGTGGGCCAACCGATTTTTTATTTAGTTAACTAGTTGTGCCCGCGACTTCGTATGCGTTTTTACACATTTGACGTTTAATTTAAATTCGACTGTGGAGGAAAACTCAAAAGAAAGGTTTTTTTTAACCCCCGACCAAAAAAGAGAGGTGTCATAAGTTTGATAGCTTTGTGTGTGTGTCTGTTTATGAGGGTGTGCCTGTCTGTGTGTCTGTCTGTGTGTGTGTGCCCTAATCTAAACAATACATTTATGATAAAATATGTTTTGTTTACATTAGGTATCGCCCGTGTAACATACCAGGAAGCTTAGCATAAGAATTGCCTGGGAAGTATGGGGGTTTATTATGTATCTCCCTCGACGTAGAGTGGGATAGATAAAGTTATAAGCCCATAGATAAGGTCTTACCCATTCTCATGGTAAGCCAGCAAGCAAAGCATAAGGTTGGGTTAGAGCGTATCTACCGCAAATAACTCTGTCTATCCCGCTCTACGGCAAACAAAATATATTTTTTAATATCAAGTTGGGCTCAGTAAAGTAAATATTTAAAAAAAGGCACAAAAAAAAAATTCAACCTCGCGTGGGTTCAAACCCAGAACATTTCGACCGCGACGCAACAGTACTACATTTCTAACATCGATAAACTTTGTCCGACCTCCACCGAAAACCACTCACAATTCCCTCCAGCAAGCATCATAAGGCTGGGTTAGAGCGTATCTATGGCTGTGTCCATCTCGCTCTACGTCAAACAAAAGAGTGAGATACCTATTGTTTTAAACCCATAGATACGCTCTAACCCGGCCTTATGCTACGCTTGTAGAACTAAGATTTTCCGCCAAAATAAAATAAAAACAAATGCCGATTCATCATTTACAATATGCGCCCCAAATGCCAAAAGTCGGAGCGTGCTATTATACAGAGTGTTAAAAGACCGCCAACAAAGCGGGAGACCACGTATACGTACATATACGTATAGTCCTCATCATAACGAACATTTTTGCCCAAGTAACTAAGCCTGGGAAATCAACGGTTTCCGAGATAATAAAGTCGGACTTAAAATTTTTTTTCTTCAGAAATGTGTTCAGTATCACGTTCTTAACATACCTTCTCAAGAAGCCATGTCAAAATTATGGATATTTCTTACAGAAAAATCAAGTTAAAATTGCATCCCGCAATGTAGGTTTTCAAGAGAATGTCGTTCAAAGTCGGACTTAATTTTTTTTTTTTTGCAGAAATATGTTCAGTATCACGTTCTTAACATACCTTCTCAAGAAGCCATATCCAAATTATGAATATTTCTTACAAAAAACGAAGTTAAAATTGCAACCCGCAATGTATTCTAAACATCGGATAGCCTAAGTTACTCCCAGAAACGTGAGTAACGACCATGTTAAGTTTGGTTGAAAACTATTCAGCGGTGTTCGCGTTTATCGTGTTCATACAGACAGACAGACAGACAGACAGACAGACAGACAGACAGACAGAAATGAACCGTTTTTTTTGCATTTTTGGATTCAGTATAGTTTACTTAGTAACCCCTGCTAGTTTTTTTCTAAAAATATTCAATGTACAGAATTGACTTCGCTAGAGTTTTATTATAAGTATAGATTTGAGATATTTTTGTGCAGCTGAATTATGTTTGTTTTGTTGTTAAAAATAATAAAAACAATGCTATTTTACTGCCGTGAAACAAAAATCGTTGACAAAAATTGCTGTTTAGCCACAATATTACTAGACCCTTAAGGCCCCATAAGGGCTAACTAGCGCCACCAATGATAAAAAAATCATGGCTTTCTTTATAACCCCCTTTTTGAAAAAGTAATACAACAGAGTTTTCTTTATTACTAATAATAATAAAAACGGCCGCTTCTGCCCAAAGTTAAATTGTAGCCTAGATTCCTGGGTCTCAGCTTTGGGCTGATGGTTCTAAAAATTGCTGTTAGTAATATAGAAAACTCTGTTGTATTACTTTTTCAAAAAGGGAGTTATAAAAAAGCCATGATTTTTTTATCATTGGTGGCGCTAGTTAGCCCTTATTAAAGCCTTAAGGCTGGAAGAGAGCAGCGTGGCGGGAAATTAAAAATTTTCACAGTTTTTTACATTTTGTAGCTAAACTGAGCTATTTTTGTTCAGCGATTTTTCGTTCGCGGCATTAACATAGTATTCTTTTCATTATTGTATACAACAGAACAACAATAATTCAGCCGATTATGTGTTCTGGTCTACGACAAGTTTTTTGGGCAGTGCCACTGCTTCGTAGACCAGAACACATACCTAATCGACTGAATTATTGTTGTTCTGTTGTTTACAATAATGAAATAAATACTGTTTTATTACCGCGAACGAAAAATGGCTGAACAAAAATTGCTCAATTTAGCTACAAAATGTAAAAAAACTGTGAAAATTGTTAATTTCCCGCCACGTTGCTATCTTCCACCCTTAAGGTGAAAACTTAGGCACAACGAGCGCCACCAATGGAAAAAAAACATAAAATTTTCTTTTTGGATGCGTTTTTTGGTGAAAACTCTTCATTAGGTTATCAACGCGAGGCTTAACAATATTTAGCTACCTAAGGTTTAGATTCTAGATCCTAGAACCTACGAATAAAATCTTTTAGATTTGAAACACATCTCGTCTCGCATGTACTATGTCACGCTTGATGGAAGTAATTTCGTGTTATGTACAATTATTGAAACAGATGCCTTGTGTAATGAGCACCTATCATACGGCATGATTGTCTAAAAATACAAGGATAAGTGTACCGACACTAGCTGAGAAACGGTAGAGTCAGAGTTATTTTTTTCTTATTATTTAGATGTAAGTGACAGTACCGTCTTGTTTAGAATATTACTACTAATATACAGTAATACACACAGTTACATAATACACAGTAGGTAAATCAAACTGTTTCGGTTGCTTTAAACATGTGATTTTAAAGAAACACGCAGAGTACCACCTACTCCCTTAAGTGATTTCCTTTCTTTCCAGTAGACAATCAATGTTGAAAATATGGCTAGTTGCTGGGTGAGTTCCCCTGCTAAATAAAGGATGGAATTCAAAACTAGCGTTGTCTCGCTTTGATTGTATTAATTAGAGCGAGAGGGCGAGTTTTCTGAAGTTCATTCTAAGGTTAGGTATACTTATTGATGTACCGTTCCCGGGAACATTGCCAATCGCTGGAAACATTCCCGGCAACATTGCCGGCAATGTTCCCCAACTGGGAATTTACTGGGAACTTTGCTCAAATCTTGAGATATTCCAATATTTGTTTGCTGAATTGTACATGATTTTGGATTCTCTATACACCAGGTAATGAATTATCAATAAAAACCCCATAACTTTGAAAACTGCCAGCCCATTGGGAATGTTTCCGGCAATGTTTCCAGTTTATTTCCGGCAATGTTTCCCATTGGGAATGTTCCCGGCAATGTTCCTGGCAATGTTTCCAGTTTATTTCCGGCAAAGTTTCCAAGCAATCTTTCTCGGGATATTTGTTGGTAAACTTTACCATTATTTATGCAAATATCGATGATTTTGTATAGTACTGTGATGAATTTTATGATAAAGTTAATGGAGCAGTCGCCCGCAACGTTTTAACAACTAAAAAGGTTACAGTTTCCCTTTAAGATATGTCATAAAGTACGAAATTCTGGATTTAAACAGCTAAAACTTAAAGTCCTAACCAACCACACACTACCATAACCTGCCAAGGTCGAGTCGGATTCGCGCAGCGTTGGTTCCGTAGCATACATGCATAACATGAACTTAGAAGAAAAAAAATGTTTTATTTTTTATTTTTCCTCATAAATCGAAAATTATACAGGTGGCATGTGTGTTCAGCCATTTTATGTCGTTTATAAGAAATGAGGGTTTCACGGTGGTATTACAGAACGCTCATTGATAACACAGTTTAAACTCTTCCCGCACAGTCGGAGTTTAAACATGGTTTAAACTCTTCTCACTAACAGTTTAGTAGAGCTTATTCATTAATCTTAGAGATTCCTTTATTAGGCTAACCAAATCGGTGACAGTGATCATGATGCTCGCTCAATGAGATCTACCCGATAAAAGTATCAAAACTTTAATTGCTCATATCTCTTAAACAGCTAATGCTAGACCCATGTTCATGTTACTCTAAGAAAAGGGCTCGACGAGATCTACCCGATAAAAGTATCAAAACTTTAACTGTCCATATCTCCTAAACGGCTAATGCTAGACCCATGTTCATGGTACTCTAAGAAAAGGGCTCGACGAGATCTACCCGATAAAAGTATCAAAACTGTAACTGTCCATATCTCCTAAACGGCTAATGCTAGACCCATGTTCATGGTACTCTAAGAAAAGGGCTCGACGAGATCTACTCGATAAAAGTATCAAAACTTTAACTGCCCATATCTCCTAAACGGCTAATGCTAGACCCATGTTCATGGTACTCTAAGAAAAGGGCTCGACGAGATCTACCCGATAAAAGTATCAAAACTTTAAGTGCCCATATCTCCTAAACAGCTAATGCTAGACCCATGTTCATGGTACTCTATGGGCAGTTAAAGTTTTGATACTTTTATCGGGTAGATCTCGTCGAGCCCTTTTTTTAGAGTACCATGAACATGGGTCTAGCATTAGCCGTTTAGGAGATATGGGCAGTTAAAGTTTTGATACTTTTATTGGGTAGATCTCGTCAAGCCCTTTTCTTAGAGTACCATGAACATGGGTCTAGCATTAGCCGTTTAGGAGATATGGGCAATTAAAGTTTTGTTACTTTTATAGGTTAGATCTCGTCGAGCCCTTTTCTTAGAGTACCATGAACATGGGTCTAGCATTAGCCGTTTAGGAGATATGGACAGTTAAAGTTTTGATACTTTTATCGGGTAGATCTCGTCGAGCCTTTTTCTTAGAGTACCCCGTCGTCTAATTCATTCATCTACCAAGTTTCATGGCTTACCTGGGGAAATGTACTTAGACATCCCGAATTTACAGTTCGGGGCGAACTACTAGTATTATTAATTTGGAATATCATAGATACCCGCGATCAGTCAATCAATTCAGCCCACTGTTGACCATTGTCAAGGAGCATAACATCGGTAGCCAATGGTTGAAGACAAAAAAACACAATAACATTGAAGATTGACTTCACTAATATATGTAAATCATATGAATAATTCACTTTTATTGGCAATAAGTAGGGATTTCATGGAATTTTTAAAGAAAATACCGATTTTATGCAGTTTCTATATGGCAACACTGTAAGGAAAGACGCTTATGAATTGTCGCGTGATTAACGAACGCGATATTTCAAGAATCAGCATGATTGACTTCACTAATATATGTAAATCATATGAATAATTCACTTTTATTGGCAATAAGTAGGGATTTCATGGATTTTTTAAAGAAAATACCGATTTTATGCAGTTTCTATATGGCAACAGTGTAAGGAAAGACGCTTATGCATTGTCACGTGACTAACGAACGCGATATTTCAAGAATAAGCATGAATTATAAACAAAAAAACTACTGGGAATTTATGGGAACATTGGGAAAGTTTCGGAAACTTTCCGGCAATGTTTCCAGTGGAAACATTGCCGGGAGTGGCAATGTTTCCAAGCGTACATCACTAGGTATACTAATATTACACATGCCACTTCAGCGTATGTGGATGAATAAATCATTTTCGATGGAAAATAAATACCTATGTAATACAAACACACGGTACTTTCAATTGGCATAATTTTAAGACATGCTGTGAATAAAAAACAAGATTTATTTTATTATTTAACAATTAGGTACCGTAAACTGGGGTGAATAACAACATGTTTCAAGGTTTAATGCCATATATTTTTGCAAACCCGAGCTGAATCCTTCAAGTAATAACTTATAGATGCGAGTCTTGGATAGTTCTTTCGTTTCTAGTGACCCCAATACGTTAAACAATTTGTTTGAATAAATTGTCCATTAAAAGATTGCGTGTTGCAATTCAGACTTTGACCGGGGTCAATAAAAACGAGATATGGGGTCATTAGCAACAGTTTTAAAATGTATGAGATGTGTTGTTATTGACCCCATAAGTCGTTGGTATTCACCCCACATGTCGTTGTTAGTGACCCCACATGTCGTTGTTAGTGACCCCATAGCGCGTTGTTAATCACCCTTTTGGCAATAAAATACTACCCTCTAATTTTAAGTGTACAGAAACTCCTAAAATACTCAATGTAAAGCTTATCTCTTTGTCGTATCCTGTTAACGATGAACAAAAGCCATAGAATACCACAGAAAAACTGATCTTGTTGCCCTTTTTCCTGCCGAAAATAATAAAGTTTTTTTCCACAAAATTTCGTTAGCAAACTGTCAGTTTCAAAATGGCCATTTTTTTTTACTTACTTTGACAGCTGTCATCAAGTAGTGTTGTCAGAATAAATAAAAAAAGTATTGACCATAGACACGTAACTTTTTTATTGAACAATAGGCATTAGATTTTGCTTAAAAGTATTTCTTTACTTTATTCTTGAAAGTGTTGTTAAACACCCCTGTAGTTGCAAAACACCCCAGATTACGGTACCAGCTGTTTAAAAACAGCAGTGAATATCTAGCGCCCTCAATACAGTTCATGCTGCTTTAACAATAAGGTTCAATTCCTGGACATTTTTGGCACAGCTTGTGTATGTAGGTACCTCATTTCGGAGTCATTTATGCAAAAGTTGGCAACTGGAAATTTAAGTGTGACTAAGAGCAATGTTTGAGTGAGAATTCTTCATTTTAAGAACGTGCGTCATTAAAAATTCAGCTAAGCGCATGCGCAAGCGGCGTAGTTTCTAGACTGCCGATTTCTGAATAGAGAAATTCGCTACAATAGCAGCGTCGCGGAAAATTCAAAATTTTCAGTTTTTAAAAATTTTAATCTACCTAAATGATTAAGCTATTTTTGTTCAGCTATTTTATTCAGTATTAACAATGGCAAATTTCTAATGGCACAGCCTGCGGCCTTCATGGCTCACTACCGGATTATGTGCATTGTCCGGAATGCCCCCAGCCACGCTTCTTCAAGGGAAGGGCGGGCCTGAATATCCACAAGGCTCGGATGCATCCGCTGCCACAGGCATGCTCACAGCCCGCACCTTCCTCCACCCCACACGCTCCAGGAACAGGAACTGACGAACCCTTTTGGCAAACTATTGGCAAATGCAAAGCAACGGTGAAAATTCTTAAAAGAATACCCCGTGGAGCACGCGTAAGCGTTGCGCAAAATTTACAGTGCACTATAAAGAAGGTAACAGACGAAAATACGAAGCGTGCCTGGGAGGCCCTTTTCACATTTGCCTATAGGACACTGCACGTGAAAGAGGGTGCGAGGAGACGCGGCTCCCTAACGCAATCTATAAAAAATAACTGCAATAACCCTCCCGACATCCCAGTTTCAGGTCAAGTCTTCCACCCCAAAAATAAATATCAACTGGTAGAAAGTAAAATCAGCGATGGAGATATCAGGGGAGCCGCTCAACTCTTGTTCTCGAGTGATGCCATAGCGCCCGACTCCCGCGAAACCGTCTCGGCCCTAGAAGGCAAACATCCGCCACCCCCAGCGGTGGCTAACCTTCCGTCTGCTCCCCAGCCCGACGACGCCAGCATCCAGGTCATCGGGAAAGACGTACTATCGGCCGTGATGTCTTTCAAGGGAGGCTCTGCAGGCGGCCTTGATGGGCTGAGCCCTCAACATTTAAAAAGACCTTCTATGCGGTTCGACGGGCGAGGCCGGGGAGGGCCTCCTTAGAGAGCTCACGGCCCTCGTTAACCTGATGCTGGCAGGGAAGGTGTGTCCTGATGTCACAGACATTTTATACGGTGCCAACCTCTGCGCCCTCATAAAAAAAGATGGCGGCATTAGGCCCATAGCGGTGGGCGCCACGATACGGAGGTTGGCATCGAAAATGTGCTGCAGAGAAATCCTGTCCCCGGTGTCCAAAAAATTCCAACCAATCCAACTAGGTTTTGGCAGCCGGGGGGGATGCGAGGCAGCAGTCCATGCCATGAGGACATACCTGGAGCATGACGGCGGAGAGGTCGTCCTGAAGGTGGACGTGAAGAATGCCTTCAACTCTGTTGACAGAGGCGCTATCCTCTCACAAGTGAAGGAGGTCACTCCGGACATATATAGCTACTTGTGGCAATGCTACAGTACTCCGTCCAAGTTGCTGTATAAGGAGCACCTCCTTCACTCGTCAGTAGGCTGTCAACAAGGAGACCCACTTGGCCCGGCCATTTTCAGTCTCGCCATTCACCCCATCTTATCAACACTTTCGTCCAAATTGAATATCTGGTACCTCGATGACGGTACCCTAGGAGGTGACGCACAAACGGTACTAAATGATCTGACGGTTTTGACTGAAAATTTCAAAAAAATAGGTCTTGAACTTAATTTTGGCAAATGCGAATTATTTTTAAAAGAATCCTTGACCACAGAAACTAAATCCGACATTATAAAAAAATTCAACATCCTGGCCCCCAATATAAAAATTCTAGATAAATACTCCCTCCGCCTCCTAGGGGCACCAGTCCTCAAGGAGGCTATCGAACCGTACATCGGGGACCAGATAGCTAAATTTAAAGAAACTTCATACCATTTGACGAAAATTAAAGCACATATGGCAATCACCATCATACGTTACTGTCTGTTCGTCCCCAAATTCACATACGTTCTAAGATGCACACCGATTTGGAAATTTCAGCCATTGATGGCACCTTTAGATGACCTCATCCACGCAGAATTAACCAAAATTCTAAATTGTCCCATTAATGAGAAATCCTGGTGCCAGGCCACCCTTCCGATAAGGTTCGGTGGACTTGGCATCAGGAAAGTATCAAGCGTGTCATTGCCCGCCTTCCTATCCTCCACCCATAGCACGAACACCTTGTTTAAACTAATTATACACCAATCTCTTGGTGATATCGAGGTGTCGTGCTGTGGGGAGGCTAGGGAGGCATGGAAAATGGCCTGCCCGAGTGGGACTCCACCCCTAAATCCCGGAGTGCAGAGGCAGTGGGACGAGCCGCTCTGCGAGGCTGTCCAATCCAGCTTGCTGGAGTCCAGCGGCAGCACCACGGAGCGTGCTCGCCTACTCGCGAGCTTTGAACCCGAGTCGGGACAGTGGCTGCAGGCGCTTCCATCAGCGAATATAGGCACGCTGATGGATAATATGTCTTTTTCAGCTGCCATTGGTCTGCGACTGGGCTGCAAAATCGTGCAGCCCCACCGCTGCCACTGCGGAGAACACGTGGACGAGTTTGGACACCACGGACTTGCTTGTCAACGCAGCGTAGGTCGTCTATCGCGCCATGCGGCCTTAAATGACATTATCCGGCGGGCCCTTTCCAGCATCGCCGTGCCAGCCATCCTGGAGCCTACTGGCATTGCGCGGGATGATGGAAAGAGGCCCGACGGGATGTCATTGGTGCCGTGGCGGAGTGGGAGGCCGCTGGTGTGGGATGCGACATGCGTCGACACGCTGGCGCCCTCCCACGTCGCACACACTAGCAGGGCTGCTGGCGCGGCGGCGGCCTCGGCGGAAAGCCTCAAGCGGCGCAAGTACGCTGTCCTCGGGGACGGTTACGTATTTGCGCCGTTTGGGGTCGAGACGATGGGTCCGTGGGGCCCTGAGGCGCGGATACTCTTCAAAGAGCTATCAACGCGCCTCATTGACTCGTCCGGTGACCCCAGGGCCGGCAGCTACCTTGGCCAGCGCATCAGCCTGGCCATTCAAAGGGGAAACGCTGCCAGCATTCTGGGGACTCTCCCCAGTGGCAGCGGTCTGGAGTTTTTGTAAATATTTTAGTTTAATTTTAATTTTAGGTTTAGTTTATTTTAAAATTATTTTAGGGATGTTTTAGAGTTTAGATTAGATTTAGTGTAGATTTTATTATAGCATTAACATAATAACATAGTATTCTTTTCATTATTTTAAACAACAGAACACCAATAATTCATCCGATTATTTGTGTTCTGGTCCTAAACTAGTTTTTTGGGCAGTGCCACTGCTTTGTCGACCAGAACACATAATCGGCTGAATTAGAATCGATGATTGTAAAACCCCACAATTTACGGTTGACTAAACTTGTGGGAAATGGAAAAAAACGTTATGAAATGGTTACTGTTAAATTAATGAAAATAATAGGTAATTTATATATAAACTGGTATAAAAAAAATAAAACATTTTATGTCTCATTTATATTTTGTGATTTTTTTTAAATAATAAAATTGGTGGTTTTTTACATTCATCTTGCAATTGATGTGTTTTTACAAACAATATTCGAATAAAAAATCAGTTAGTAGTTAATCACTTTCATTTTAATCAATCATCATCATCATCAGCATGTTAGCACCCACTGCTGAGTAAAGGCCTCTTCATGCTCACGCCACCTCTCACGATCCTGCGCCAGGCGCAACCACTGTTTTCCGGCTACTTTGGCTATGTCGTCCGACCATCTGGCTGGTGGTCTGCCAACGGATCTCAATCAATCAATAATACACATTAATCACTCTCTTCTGCAACATTATCTACCACCACCAACAGTGGGTCAGCTCAAAAGCTCATTCCAGAAATTAAGTTTTTCTTCTTCTGGTACATATTCTACGCATTTTTGTAAGTCAGCCATTTTTTTTGCTTTATGGGTATTTTGTCCGAGTAAACAGTTTGACCTGGTAGGTACCCCTACCCCCCTCTTGTTGATTTTTTACTGGTACATCACCATCGACATTCGTGAAATTGAATGGTATTTCAAAATAAATGTGCATACTTCGTCAGGTCTTTTGTGGGCTTGACCCTCATGGTATAGATAGACTATGTTTTTGCCCGTCTTGAGATTGTGTATACTGAACGGTGTTGCCATGGTTTGATCGTAAAAACCCACCAAATACGGCATATGGTGCGCTTTTACACTCAACAGTTTTTGCAACAAAATTGTAGATTTCGGTTTCGTGAACAAAACTGCGTTCTTAGTTCTATTTCGAAAAAAAATTCGAATGGTGGGTTTTTACAATCATCGATTCTTTTAGCCTCGCGTTGAGAACCTAATGCCTCGTTTTTATCAAAAAACGCATCCAAAAAAAAGATATGATTTTTTTTCCATTGGCGGCGCTAGTTGTGGTTATATCCGGGCCTTAAGTTGATGCTGAAGGAACACTAGCACCGCAAGTGAAAAAAAGGTCTTCTCAAAAACGCCTACAAAAAGAAGATAATTATGATTATTTTTCATTGGCGGCGCTAATGGACGGGTACCAGGGCTCTTACGGAGTAGACTTGTCCAGCACAATCATTCCACCATCGTCTAAGAGGTTGGGGTTTGCAAGTCCTGTCACGATTTTTTAAATATCTTAACTGGATGGTGATTAGCATTAACCGTATCAACCCACAGGATGACCATTTTGAGAAAAACGGCATCTATTTGGCTATAAGGACAGAATCGGCCGTGGCGCTCGTAAACTACGCATTCCAAAAATCTGAAAAAAAAAAACCTATTTTTCATATTGAATTTAGTTTTTCAGAAAATACTTATTCGCTTTGCAGAAATAAATAGGTATAAATGCAACTTCTATTATATTCTACCTATAATCTTAATAACAGTTACCTAGAACGCTTTTTGCTGTAAGTTTTAATAATTGTTTGTTAATAATAATTAAAGAGTAAAAAAGAGGAAAGGTTTTTAAAGGAATCGTATTATTTTACTTTAAAAGTTTCATCTCCAACCTAAAACAGATGCTTCTGAATATTATACAGGGTGTCCAGTTAGCGATGCGATAAAGTTCGGAAGGTGAAAGTTTGGGTCATTAATTTCCAATAAGATTAGATAATTTTTTTTATATTAGATAAATTTATGGTAAAAAAAAAATTTCGGTTCTGTCGGCGGTCTTTTAACACCCTGTAGGTACTTTTTACCATTCCAATGCTTGGACCTATAGGTAGGTTCAAGTTCCAAGGTTAATCACCTCATACCTGGCTCAGGTGAGAATGGTAAAAAACAAGTTAACAAAATACGCGATTTAGAAATCCCTTGACCCTTGCTTTTAGTATTCGCTTGTTGTGTCAACGAGTTCAAACGTAAAATTATGTGCGTTAGGTAAATGTTTTTACCACCTAAAATCATAGTGCAATAAGGCATCCTTAACACACATGCTAAATATTTATCAAGCAATTGTTTTCCTTTTATTTGCAAAGCCAGTATCAGTGCCAGTGTTAACACTAGTGACAAAGGACTGCTAACATAAAATGAAAGTTATATTTTTATTTATTATTTTGGTCAAAGCATCCTTAGGGCAAGTTGATCAGGATGTGCCAACAACGGGTGCTGTCAACTTGGTGATAGAATTGGTGCGTCACGTCTTTCCTGCCGTTCTGAAGCTCTTGTCTTTTTTTACGGATCCAAATGTAAGTATTGTAGAGATAGTGTAAATTGCACTGAGTGCCAATTTCACCATTACGGATTCCGCATATCTACGTTTGATATGCCAGATCTTAGGCGTTTAACCGCCAAACCTGAATCGGTGAAATCGTAACTGAAACTGCCATTTTATTTCTATGAACATCCGCGTGCTCATTGACTCTACCATGTTTTTTCAATCTTGTTTCTAGAGTTTGCTAGCATAGTTTTCTACGTTATTAGGTCATTCATACTCGTACTTATTTACATAGCGGCCGTGCATGCCTTCCTTTGACTTATTATGAACCCCCGACCCAAAAAGCTATAAGTTTGACCGCTATGTGTGTGTGTGTAAGGGTATGTTAGGGTGTGTCTGTCTGTGGCATCATATTCGTGGCTCTTAAACGGGTGAAGCGAATCGATGTGGATGCGGTTTTTTATTATTAAAGAAAGCATGTTTTCTAGCAATGCTTATAATAAGACGTGTTTTATCAAAAACGGTTCACTCGTTTAAAAGGTGTTCTAATTTAAAATATCAAAATATCGGGGTTGTTTAAAATTTTGATTTTTGTCGCTACTTTTGTTGTGTTCTTAATCCTCTGCTTAAATATTTTTTTCATAGGAAAAACCATAGTTATCTTCCTACTAGGTTTTGCTTGTGCGAAGATGTTTATTTTTATTTTCCCAGACCAACGAAAGCGGCCTGAAATCCATCATACACGTCGTAGATCAAGTCATCCCCGCGTTTTTGCCTCCACCGGCTTTGCCGATCATCCGCCAGAACACCTGGTGGGGTGGTGAAAGAAGACCTGATCATGAGAGCATCAGGCCGTTCAGGGTTCAGTTTCGTGATGAGGTAAGTTAGTAACAGTGATGATGATACCTTTAAGGGTCGACATTAGCAAGGTGGCGGGAAATTAAAAAATTTCACAGTCTTTTACATTTTTTAGCTAAACTGAGCTATTTTTGTTCAGCGATTTTTCGTTCGCGGCAATAACATAGTATATTCTTTTCATTATTGTAAACAACAGAAAGAACAACAATAATTCAGCCGATTATGTGTTCTGGTCTACGGCAAGTTTTTCGGGCAGTGCCACTGCTTCGTAGACCAGAACACATAATCGGCTGAATTATTGTTGTTCTGTTGTTTACAATAATGAAAAGAATACTGTTTTATTGCCGCGAACGAAAAGTCGCTGAACAAAAATAGCTCAGTTTAGCTAAAAAATTTAAAAAATAGCTCAGTTTAGCTACAAAATGTAAAAAACTGTGAAAATTTTCAATTTCCCGCCACCCTTAATAGACTTTACTTGATTTCTAGGTAATCTGTTAATGATGGATAAGTAATCGTAGATCCCTAAACCGCATCCGTGGTGATGTTGCCCGCACGAGGGATAAATTGAGAAAGTGGGGAATACTGCCGGAAGATGCAGATGTTTCGTGCCGATGTTGAGCCCTATCGAATCTTCATAGGTACCTGCCCTGAGGCTCCTCAGTGCCTGGCTGGATCTCCTGGGGGTCTACCGGCTAAAACGAAGCCGATTACCATTGGCGAAAATTGAAGTTCAATTTATAAAAAAATAACTGGTTGGCAGCACATTTATCAAAAATCGAACTTCGATTTTCGCCAATGGTAATCGGCTTCGTCTTAGCTGGTAGACCTCCTGGAGGCGACCCCCAGCCCAGCCTCAAGTTGGCACGTTTTTGGGAGCGCGACGTGTGACGCTTCGCTCGTGTCGAAACACGAGAAAAGTAGATCGTATCGTACTTAGGTATAGTGGACACCCCTGGTGTCAGAGATTGGCTGCCCAAAGGGCCTCTGACATGGCTTAACGATTGTCATTAATCAACTGCCGGGGCCAACGGCTTAACACAGCATTTTACCCTTACGTATATTTTCAGATGATCAACGATTTACGAAATGGGATCCACGTTCGTCGCAACTTCACGCCACCCATCGACGGCGTCAACAACAATTACGGAATGAACAGCCACTTTTTGACAATAATGTTGGACTATTGGCTGTCAAGCTACGACTTCAAAGGCAGGGAAGCCTACCTCAATAGATACCCACAATTCATGACCAACGTCCAAGGTTTGGACATACATTACCTCCACGTGAAACCGGCGGTGTACACAAACAAAAGAGTGGTGACGATTTTGCTGCTTCATGGATCTCCATTGACGCTGTTTGAATACAACTACGTCATCGATTTCTTATTGACCCCAAGGGATAGCGTTGATTTTGTATTTGAGATCATTGCTCCTGACTTACCTGGATATGGGTATTCACAAGTAAGTTTGTGTAGCTCAGGCTAAAGACAGTCAAAGTAAATTTTGACTAAAGATTCTCTATCGTTGCAGCCAACCTCAAAACCTGGACTAAACGGCTACCAAGTCGGTGTTATAATGAAGAACTTGATGAGAAGATTGGGGCATGAAAAATTCTACATACACTGTGGAGATGTCGGATCATGGGTTGGTACCGACATGGCATTATTATATCCAGAAGACATCCTAGGTCTACATTCCAACTTTGCCTTTAGTTTTATGCCGCAAACTCTAGTGAAATATGCTTTGGGCCACCTGAATCCAAGAGCAGTGGTACAGCCAAAGCTCGAAGGTCTGATCTACCCTATAAGGAAGCAGGTTGTTTTCTGGTTGGAAAACTCTGGATATCTTCACATGCATTCGACTCGCCCTGATACTTTTGGTAAGTAACTCAAAGTATTAAAAAAGTTACAATTTTAGCAGAGCTTCTTTGATAGCTAAAAGAGCTACGCTACGCTATGTTAAGACCTAGCAAAGATATACAGGGCGTCCCACGGCTATGCCACATGGAGGGAAAGTACCTTGAATATTGTAGATGGAACATTTTACTGAAAGACGACATTATTTGAATTTAAGAAACAATTTAAACTGTATTCATAGATATCTAAATAATTACATGGTTGAACCGGGAATCGAACCCGTTACATGAGAAAAATAATTACCCTGTAGTTGTATCATACCGATCGAAAGGCTTCATCATAAGGATTATTTTTTGCTAAATAACATAGTGTCAGAAATAAAAGGAAGACCATCAATTTTAACATTTTTAATACCACATTCATCAATTTATCAATGAAAATCACAGTAACAAAAGAATAAAAGTATGAAAATGAAACACATTTTTGAATTATTTCTTTATAATAATCAGCCAGCTGCATTGCGATGGACAAAATTGTACGCGTCTTTCGGCTCAGGATACCAGGATTTGTTGCATACTACCAGGTAAATGTTAAAATTCATGGTCTTCCTTTTATTTCTGACGCTATGTTATTTATCAAAAAATAATCCTTATCATGAAGCCTTTCGATCGGTATGATAAAACTATAGGGTCATTATTTTTCTCATGTAACGGGTTCGATTCCCGGTTCAACCATATAATTATTCCAATATCTATGAATGCAGTTTAAATTGTTTGTTAAATTAAAATATAATGTCTTCTTTCAGTAAAATGTGCCATCTACAATATTTAAGGTACTTTCCCTCCATGTGGCATAGCCGTGGGACGCCCTGTATATTAAAAAGTGGGAAACCTAACTTTAAACCCTGAGGCACCGCCTGTTCCAAACCACTTAAAACATTGCTATATTCCAGGTTTAGGTGCCGATGCTACCCCAATAGGCTTGGCAGCTTGGATCCTACCCCTTATGAACCACTTAAAACATTGCTATATTCCAGGTTTAAGTGCCGATGCTACCCCAATAGGCTTGGCAGCTTGGATCCTAAACCTTATGAACCACTTAAAACATTGCTATATTCCAGGTTTAGGTGCTGATGCTACCCCAATAGGCTTGGCAGCTTGGATCCTACCCCTTATGATAGTCGGAAGTCACGGAAGGGAGGCCAACAACTTGGTATTCGATGGTAACTTGAAGAGGAACTACAATATAAACGATCTCATGGACTCGCTAACTATTTACTGGGACCAACATTGTATGACGACGTCTGCGAGATTTTATTTGGAGCAACTTGCAGCACCGGATCCGGTTGTCCGGGTTCTTCGCAGGTAAAGTTCAGAGAAATTCTGGTATGATGAGCTGGCCTTAATTTATTTCAATATCAAGGTTCTATAACATTTGATATCAAGGTTCTTTCTTCCCTTCTTTAAAAAAAAAATGTTTCAATTATCACATATCAGGTAAATGGATCGAATTATGTTTAATTTTGTTTTGTTTAGATTTTTCACATTACAATTTCAAAAGAAGTTTTGAAGTGGTGTAAACCTCTTACTAGTCTTATATTCCTTTGGTCACGCTCCATGTCTCTTTCAGGAATCCAGTGAAAGTACCAGTGGCAGTCATCAAGTTTCGCGATGAGATTATCTTCCAACCAGACAGCTTCGTCAGAGACAAGTATCCAAACCTGGTACAATCTAGTTACTGGCCCCACGGAGGTCATTTCGCTGGTTTTGAACATCCTAAGGAGTTGGCTGAGAGCATCTGGAGTGCCATACCGAAGTTTGAGAGGTTCCATGCGGAGAAAAAGCGGGAATAAAGATCCCTCCGATTCCCTATGGCAACTTGGATCCCATGATTTCGATTCCATTGGTTTTTTTTGTCCATTTGCATCCCATCCTTGGAGTGTATTTATTTCCGCTCCATCCAGGTACCTACATTGCATTGTATTAAAGTAAAACCTACTTGTATTTATTTTCTTTCCTTTCCTGTTGACTAGGCCGACTGATTAGTGAAAAGGTGGTGAAGAGCTGGTTAACCCATTGCGACTAAAAAACCTTATCACCACAGGGAGCTTCTGAGTTGTGCCTTTAAAACCAATCTATTTTTGTAAGTGCCTTAGTATTTTGAACACTGAACACTAGGTAAAAAGCTTCTGAAGGTTGGAAGAAATATTTTGTTTCGTTAAGTAGGTAATTTATTTTTTCAGACATTTTACAAAAGGTATTTACAAAAATATAAAATAATAACAATAACAGCTTTTACAGTTGTACGTCATTTGACCAAATCCTCAATTAACCACGTTCAACAGGTTCCTTGCTTTCTCGGCGTTGACTGTTTCCATCTTGGACACAGATGACCAGATACTTTCAGAGAGTTCTCTGGGCCTCTCAAAGCCTGCAAAATGGCCGCCGCTCTCGGCGTACGTTGACTGGAGGAGATTGGGGTACTTGTCCTGGAGGAAACTGTCGGGCTGGTAGATGATCTCATCGGGGAACTTAATGGTCGCGAACGGCACGGTGATTACCGCACTGAAAAGAGAAATGCAGTTTTAACATCAGCCGGCTATTGGTAGCTGAAGATTCTGCTACCATAAAATGTAGACAAACTCCATAGGTAGGTACATTTTCGTCCACATATTCATACGTTATCTCTATAGCAAGCGTAAACAAAAACTGAGTCTAAGCCATGTTATGGCCCCTGAAGCTGGAGATTGTGTTTTCAACTGGTAGAGAGATCATTGATTTCCAATATAAATTACAAAGAAGTACCTAAGTTAAAAATTTATAATTTGCAGCTTTATGACTCGCCAATTTGAAGAATTTCATTTACTCGTCCTACTATTCCACCCGAAAGACAAAGTCAAGAAACTCTCGATTGTTCTAGATGTTTTCCTTCTTGGTCGGCAAAAATACTTACTATCTACTAATAATAGCTGAGTTACCTGGTTACAGCCGAAGCCGCCTCATCAACGCCCATAAACTGCTCATAGTAGAACCTCGCCGACGTGGTCATGCATTGGGCGTCCCAGTAAATGGTCAGCGAGTCAAGAATGTCGTCTAAATTGTAGTTTTGTGAAATGTTGCCATCGTAGAAGTCGTAGTTTTTCTCGCGGCCTGCGCCTCCACTCATCATGAGGGGTAGGATCCAAGCCACCAAGCCTTCTGGGGAGGCATCCGCACCGACTCCTGTAGAATGATCTTATTTTTAACCTATTCTTGAAGTTGGCATTCCTCGAGGTTCCTATTTGGGACCCATGCTATTGCTATTTTACGTTATCTTGAAGTTCCAACTTCAGGTACCTCAAGTTGCTATTTGCGTGCTATTTCCATTTTACGCTACAAATTTTACGGTACGTGTCAAATCTTACAAACTCATTAAAGATTTTTTCCCTTATTGTTTATTTTACAGGACAGGAAAAAAATACGGGTCAAAAGTAGAATATTTAACTTACCGAAGTTCTCAGGCCTTGTAGCTTGCATGTGCATGTAACCTAAGTTCTGCATAGCGAAGCTGAATATAGACGAGATCGGGTACATTCTGCTTTCGTACCGGGCTTCGACTACTGCTGTTGGGTAGAACGCTCCCATGACGTAAGTTATAAGCGTTTTTGGCATAAAACTGAATGCTAAGTTAGAATGGTAGCCAAGAACATCTTCCGGGTAGACTACGGATAAGGCTTGACCAACAAAATTGCCGACGTCACCAGCGTGGACGTAGAACTTTTCGTGGCCCAGGCGGGACATAAGATTCTTCATTATTATGGCAATTTGGTAGCCGTTGAGTCCTTTTTTGTACGTTTCCTGTAAAATATAGAAGATGATTTTATGATAGCGACCAGTAGCGAGCGTTAGTACTTGATATAAAGATTGACCCATTCTTAGTAGTCCAACTTTGTTGATTCTTTCTTGTTTGAAAGGGTTGTAGCTACTTCCCTGATTAAGAACTTCGGTGATGGAGAACGGAACTCCTCAACGGACATCAGCAAATCATTCGGAATCAGTGCAATAAGTAGCTTATTTTATCAGTGTATCTTTTCACCAAAGAAGTAGTTTTTTTTTATTTGGTGAATTTTATATTATTGTATGGTGCTGTCCTAGATGATGTTTTTACAGGTAAAATTTGTTTGAATATGTAGGGGCTGTACAGCCTGTTCAAACTCACCTCTGAATACCCAAATCCAGGGAGATCGGGTACGATGATTTCAAAATCGAAATCGGCATCGCCTCTCGATTCCTTCAAGTAATCGATCACATAGTGGAACTCAAACAGGTTGAGTGGGACTCCGTGCAGCAGAAGAATTGGCAACACCTTCTTGCTTGTGGTTGGCTTGATATGGACATAGTGGATATCCAGACCTGACCGAATACAAATGTAGATTTCAAATAAAACATAGCAACAAGGTTAGAAAAGAAATGCCTCCGTCGCTTAGATACTGCGACACGGCAGCGATACTATCAAAGATGTCACTGAAAGTTAAGACTTTTAAACAAAAAAACGTTATCTACATCTTACGTTATCAACGTTATCTACATCTATATATTAGCGGTAATAGGTTCGATATGTCTACATGTAGGGTAGTATAAGAGTATAAGAGTGCGCATTTTTTACATCCACGCCTTTAAGTCATAAACCAAAATAATTAGAATAATAAACTTTGTTATTTCGGATTTCTTTTTCATTAGGCTTTACATATCACACACATTTTGAATATTATTCATACACATATTTGGTACCATAAAGAAAAATCGCGACGAGGGAAATGCGCACTCTTACGCCACCGGTCAGATAAAAGTGCGCACGAGGATGGATAAGAGTACGCACCTATAACAAAGGCACCCACCCTAAAATCATAATTATCACATTTTTATATACAGTATAAGGCCAAGGAGTAACTCATACAAATTTCGTCCCAAAACTTATTGTATTGAGAGCACTCTATCCTTTCTTCATCAAGGGGGTCCATGTGCAGTCCATCGCAGTCCCTATATTTCAATGTTAAATGCTTTGACTGTTTGTTACTGGTTTCTTGATGTTCTTAACGCTTGTTGATTTGTTTTTTGTTTGTCTTTTGAGTATCTTTTAACTTATATTTTTCTTCACTTTTGGCTTAATTTTATCTTCGACTTATTTCGCTCCCAATTATTTCTGGCGGATTATTTTTCCTTTCAGTAGTTCTTATTATTCTTGTACTTATTCCGCCAAATAAATATGTAATAGAAAACATCAAGTTATCAATGCAGTTAAATATTGTTGGACTAGGCGTATAAAAGTGCGCGCGCATTTTTATCCATCACTTCCCTGCGCACTCTTACACGGTAACCCCATTTGAACATTTCCTATCACTATGCCATCTTTCGAGGTCTTCATGATCTATGAACCATATCAGTCGAGAAGTCGATAGTATGAAGCCGCTAATTATCGGTAACACACTTTGGTATTCGCTTAAATCTACTCACAATCACAGTTTCAAATTAAGGAAAAAATTTATCAAAGCATGTAAAAAACTTCACTCTTACCTGGATCTTTTGTTGATCGCAGTTTTTCAATATTTGTGGGAAGTTTACGTGCCGACTTAAGTCAAAACATAATTGAAGTTAATTGCCAGCTACGTCTATGTTCTGAGATACCTCGTACACTCGCGCACTCTTATCGACCGCGCACTCTTAGACCAGCCTACCCTAGATACGGCGATTCTATCGCAAATGCAGGTGCGAATCACAATGACGTTAGTTTTTGTAGATATGCATCTATCTGCGGCTGGTAGGTATTCACCAAATATCTTTGTCCAACGCACACTCGATCAAAGAAATTGAATTCTTTGTTCGAGTGTGCATTGGACAAATATATTTGATAAGGGTAAATACCAGCCTACCCAATCTATCTAGCCCATGGATGTCGCCCACTGTTGGGCATAGGCCTCTTCTTTGTCCTGATCTCATGAAATCTTAAAGTCGTGTTAGTTACCTACACCATTTATAACTCGGGAACGGGTGGACCGATTTTGATGATTTTTGATTTGCTGGATTTCTCTCCGCCCCGAATAGCAGAATAACCATTAAAACAACGGAAAAACTCACGAGGAAAAAAAGTCTGCGCGGACGAAGTCGCGGGCAAAAGCTAGTAGGTACCTAACCAATATTTTTTGACATTGAATAATGGGAATATTTTACGATGCTTATTAATTTTAGAGCAGTATTTTTCAACCGGTGGGTTGTGCGACCCCCGGGAGGTCGCCAAGCTTCTTCTTATTCGTGTGAGAGTGTCAAAATTATAAGTCATGCAGCCAGTGCTTCACGACCGCTATGGCTCTGGGTGTTGTTTTCAGCAGGTCTTCGGTGGTGCACGTGAATGGAGAGTCTGGGCACTGTAGGAGGGGGTCGCGAAGCTGCTTTTGGGGATCGCGAAGTTTCTTTAGGAAGGTTTTTGTGGGTCACGGTTATGGTCTAACCGACAAAACCCTGGTAGGTGGTCGCAAAAGGGTTTTCGTAATTTAGTAGTTATTTTAGAGATTTTAAGTGAATGCAAGAATCGATCGTGGTTCGCCATAAATCTCTAGAGTTGTCCTCCATAAAAATATCTGGTCATAAACTAGTTTTTTGGGCATTGCCACTGCTTTGTCGACCAGAACACGTAATAGGCTGAATTATTGTTGTTCTGTTGTTTACAATAATGAAAGTAACTTACAACGGAAAACCCTTTTGCGACCATCTACCAGGGTCGCAAAAGGGTTTTCCGTTGTAAGTCGGTCGCGTCATGAAAAAGGTTGAAAAACACAGGTTGAGAATACCTACAGGGGCTTCTGGGTATTAGGTAACATGTTGGAACAAACCTTGGACATTGGTGACAAACTGCGGGTGCCTGTTCAGGTATTTTTCGCGAGCATTGAAGTCGTAACCGTTTGCCCAATATTCCAATACACTGTCCAAATAGGCGCTGTTGATCCCGTAAGTGTTATTTGCGGCGACGATGGGAGATGTTATATTGCGGCGGATGTTCAGTCTTGAGCGGATTTCGTTGACCTGTGGTGGTGTTAGTCTCATTAGATAGATAGATTCATAGGTCCCGTGTTGTAGCGTTAGCAATAATAACTCCGGATATAGGTACATTATATTAGGTTCAGTAGAAACAGGCGTGGCGGTATGCTCCACAGTTACACAGCGTGTTATAAAATCGGCCTATTCATACAATGTTCAAAGTACTAAATTCAAAATTGAAAAAACCCTCGACATTGTAATTTCGAATTAAAATGTCACATAAACGGTAAATCGATTTAAAAAAAACTTGTTTTCGAACCATTGCTAGAAAACCTGCTTTCAAATATAAAAAAAAAACTCATTCAAAACGGCTACGGACGGTGCCACAGACACGCTCACGCACAGCGGTCAAACTTGTAACCTTCTCTTTTTGTCTTTTTAT